>JAVGWX010000005.1:43824277-45024277 GCA_036924085.1 Ariolimax columbianus | reverse complement strand
AGAGTAAAAATTGATCAATCTTCTGAAGCCATATTAGCTCTTTCAGTACAATGAAATCTATCATGACATAACATTAGATCCACACACGAGTGCATGAGCTGACAGCAGCCAGCGACTCATAGCTGGCTGCTTGCATCAGGATCAGCGAAACCATAGCTGACCAAGACACTATTCCGCCTCCACATGGCGGCCCTGGAAACAAGCTGCACTAGTCACTAGTGTAGTCTGACCAAGAGCAGGGATTACAGTGGGAAGGCTAAACTGGTCCTAAAAAAGCCAACTGAAATTGAATGTATTGGGTTAAAAGGCGCAGCTATTGCAGCCTCACTGTAACTACAACACAACATCCTTTACAAAACGAACGCTGAAGAACAAGATGATCAACACATATCCCAGAAAATTTAAGGACACTAACATTAGATTAATTTATACTTATTTTTACACTTATAAATACCAATGCCGACAAATTTCTGACTTTGCTGTATCTAAACAAACAATGGCATCTTGTGGCATAGACGATGGTATTTCACAACTGCATGTGCCTAGCACTGTTTATCAGTCTTGTTGTTCAATTTTGCCCATGCCATGATGTTCAACTTCTAGTATCATTCTTGTGTGCATCTTTTTTCCAGCAACAATGAAGATTATCACAACATTTCCTAGTTCTCATAACATGACTCCATCCTTCCCCATCTCAAGGCATCCACTGTCAATTGCTAATAATGTAAGTGATTTATATATTTTATGGTTTTAATTATGGTTAATTAATCTACCTACAAACATCTACTCATTGTTTGACAGCATCCTATCCACAACAATAAATTTATTTAAAGGTGTGTATCATTTTGATAAGTTTTTTTTCCTTTCTTTCTGTGGAGGCTTTTGTTGGTCTGGTGTACTGGTTTTGCATAGTCTGATGTGTAAGTTAGTTGGTCTGGTTTTCCTATTCTGGTTTGTCTGGTGTAAGCTAAGAAACCTGGCCACATCTGCCTTTTTTTTTGTGTGCAAATAGCCACCAGATTTGTTGAGTTTATATTCATCTTTTCTGTTGTGCTTTGTTTGGTGTTTTCGTTTGTGTTGTTCCAATGCCCTTGAAGAAGGCCTTATATAAAAGGCATAACTTAGGTTTCAGTATGGTTCTCTTTGGGCATGGTAATTGAGTCCCATTTGTTAATGTTTCAACTCGGTTTGGTATATTGGCTTTGGATTGGCCTGGTACAAGGGGCTATGGTATAGTCTGTTGTAGGGGCTTTGGCTTGGTCTGGTATAAGGGGCTATGGTATAGTCTGTTGTAGGGGCTTTGACTTGGTCTGGTATAAGGGGCTATGGTATAGTCTGTTGTAGGGGCTTTGACTTGGTCTGGTATAAGGGGCTATGGCTTGGTCTGGTATAAGGGGCTATGGTATAGTCTGCTGTAGGAGCTTTGACTTGGTCTGGTATAAGGGGCTATGGTATTGTCTGTTGTAGGGGCTTTGACTTGGTCTGGTATAAGGGGCTATGGTATAGTCTGTTGTAGGGGCTTTGACTTGGTCTGGTATAAGAGGCTATGGTATAGTCTGTTGTAGGGGCTTTGACTTGGTCTGGTATAAGGGGCTATGGTACAGTCTGTTGTAGGGGCTTGGCTTGGTCTGGTATTAGAGGCTATGGTATAGTTTGTTGTAGGGGCTTTGGCTTGGTCTGGTATAAGGGGCTATGGTATTGTCTGTTGTAGGGGCTTTGACTTGGTCTGGTATAAGGGGCTATGGTACAGTCTGTTGTAGTGGCTTTGGCTTGGTCTGGTATAAGAGGCTATGGTATAGTCTGTTGTAGGGGCTTTGACTTGGCATAAGGGGCTTTAGTATGGTCTGTTGTAGAGGAATAGGCTTAGTCTAGAATAAGGACTTTGATTAGTCTGGTGAAGGGGCTTTGATTAGTCTGGTGTAAGAACTTTGATTAGTCTGGTGATAGGGTTTTGACTAGCCTGGTGTAAGGGCTTTGATTAGCCAGGTGTAGGGGCTATGATTAGGCTGGTGTAAGGGCTTTGATTAGACTGGTGTAAGGGCTTTGATTAGGCTGATGTAAGGGCTTTGATTAGGCTGGTGTAAGGGCTTTGATTAACCTGGTGTAGGGGCTTTGATTAGCCTGCTGTAAGGGCTTTGATTAATCTGGTGTAGGGGCTTTGATTATGCTGGTGTAAGGGCTTTGATTAGGCTGGTGTAATGGTTTTGATTAACCTGGTGTAGGGGCTTTGATTAACCGGGTGTAGGGGCTTTGATTAGGCTGGTGTAAGGGCTTTGATTAGCCTGGTGTAGGGGCTTTGATTAACTTGGTGTAGGGGCTTTGATTAACCTGGTGTAAGGGCTTTGATTAGCCTGGTATAGATGTTTTGGTTGGTCTAGTGTAAATGTTTTGGTTGGTCTGGTGTAAATGTTTTGTTTGGTCTAGTGTAAATGTTTTGTTTGGTCTGATGTAAATGTTTTGTTTGGTCTGGTGTAAATGTTTTGGTTGGTCTGGTGTAAATGTTTTGGTTGGTCTGGTGTAAATGTTTTGTTTGGTCTGGTGTAAATGTTTTGTTTGGTCTGGTGTAAATGTTTTGGTTGGTCTGGTGTAAATGTTTTGTTTGGTCTGGTGTAAATATTTTGGTTGGTCTGGTGTAAATGTTTTGGTTGGTCTGGTGTAAATGTTTTGTTTGGTCTGGTGTAAATGTTTTGTTTGGTCTGGTGTAAATGTTTTGGTTGGTCTGGTGTAAATGTTTTGGTTGGTCTGGTGTAAATGTTTTGTTTGGTCTGGTGTAAATGTTTTGTTTGGTCTGGTGTAAATGTTTTGGTTGGTCTGGTGTAAATGTTTTGTTTGGTCTGGTGTAAATATTTTGGTTGGTCTGGTGTAAATGTTTTGGTTGGTCTGGTGTAAATGTTTTGTTTGGTCTGGTGTAAATGTTTTGTTTGGTCTGGTGTAAATGTTTTGGTTGGTCTGGTGTAAATGTTTTGTTTGGTCTGGTGTAAATATTTTGGTTGGTCTGGTGTAAATGTTTTGGTTGGTCTGGTGTAAATGTTTTGTTTGGTCTGGTGTAAATGTTCTCTCTAGCTGAAACTGACCTTTGTGCATGAGCAATGTCTAACTTTGGTAACTCACCTTATCCTGGTATAAAAGTACTTTGATCCCTCTTTCATACCACCACCTGTTGAAGAGCTCACTAAAGTGTCTGAAATAAATACGTATGAGCTTGTGAGGAAGATCTTTGTAATTAGCTGAGGCATCTAGGAGTTGATTATAGCAGTAGATGCTCAATAGCAAAACAAAACTTGATTAGCTCAGTAGGTGCTCAATAGCAAGGAAGAAACTTCATTAGCTCAGTAGGTGTTCAATAGCAAGGAAGAAACTTCATTAGCTCAGCAGGTGCTCAATAGCAAGGAAGAAACTTCATTAGCTCAGTAGGTGCTCAATAGCAAGGAAGAAACTTCATTGGTTCAGCAGGTGCTCAATAGCAAGGAAGAAACTTCATTGGTTCAGCAGGTGCTCAATAGCAAGGAAGAAACTTCATTAGCTCAGTAGGTGCTCAATAGCAAGGAAGAAACTTCATTAGTTCAGCAGGTGCTCAATAGCAAGGAAGAAACTTCATTGGCTCAGCGGGTGCTCAATAGCAAGGAAGAAACTTCATTGGTTCAGCAGGTGCTCAATAGCAAGGAAGAAACTTCATTAGCTCAGTAGGTGCTCAATAGCAAGGAAGAAACTTCATTGGCTCAGCAGGTGCTCAATAGCAAGGAAGAACCTTCATTGGTTCAGCAGGTGCTCAATAGCAAGGAAGAAACTTCATTGGCTCAGCAGGTGCTCAATAGCAAGGAAGAACCTTCATTAGTTCAGTAGGTGCTCAATAGCAAGGAAGAAACTTCATTAGTTCAGTAGGTGCTCAATAGCAAGGAAGAACCTTCATTAGTTCAGTAGGTGCTCAATAGCAAGGAAGAACCTTCATTAGTTCAGTAGGTGCTCAATAGCAAGGAAGAACCTTCATTAGTTCAGTAGGTGCT
Source organism: Ariolimax columbianus (assembly GCA_036924085.1). NCBI lineage: Eukaryota > Metazoa > Mollusca > Gastropoda > Stylommatophora > Arionidae > Ariolimax > Ariolimax columbianus. The sequence continues at coordinate 45,020,273 of JAVGWX010000005.1, read as the reverse complement.
CAATAGCAAGGAAGAAACTTCATTAGTTCAGTAGGTGCTCAATAGCAAGGAAGAACCTTCATTAGTTCAGTAGGTGCTCAATAGCAAGGAAGAACCTTCATTAGTTCAGTAGGTGCTCAATAGCAAGGAAGAACCTTCATTAGTTCAGTAGGTGCTCAATAGCAAGGAAGAACCTTCATTAGTTCAGTAGGTGCTCAATAGCAAGGAAGAAACTTCATTGGCTCAGCGGGTGCTCAATAGCAAGGAAGAAACTTCATTAGTTCAGTAGGTGCTCAATAGCAAGGAAGAAACTTCATTGGCTCAGCGGGTGCTCAATAGCAAGGAAGAAACTTCATTAGTTCAGTAGGTGCTCAATAGCAAGGAAGAAACTTCATTGGTTCAGCAGGTGCTCAATAGCAAGGAAGAAACTTCATTGGCTCAGCGGGTGCTCAATAGCAAGGAAGAAACTTCATTAGTTCAGTAGGTGCTCAATAGCAAGGAAGAAACTTCATTGGTTCAGCAGGTGCTCAATAGCAAGGAAGAAACTTCATTGGTTCAGCAGGTGCTCAATAGCAAGGAAGAAACTTCATTAGCTCAGTAGGTGCTCAATAGCAAGGAAGAAACTTCATTAGTTCAGTAGGTGCTCAATAGCAAGGAAGAAACTTCATTGGCTCAGCGGGTGCTCAATAGCAAGGAAGAAACTTCATTAGTTCAGTAGGTGCTCAATAGCAAGGAAGAAACTTCATTGGTTCAGCAGGTGCTCAATAGCAAGGAAGAAACTTCATTGGTTCAGCAGGTGCTCAATAGCAAGGAAGAAACTTCATTAGCTCAGCAGGTGCTCAATAGCAAGGAAGAAACTTCATTAGTTCAGCAGGTGCTCAATAGCAAGGAAGAAACTTCATTGGTTCAGCAGGTGCTCAATAGCAAGGAAGAAACTTCATTAGCTCAGTAGGTGCTCAATAGCAAGGAAGAAACTTCATTAGTTCAGTAGGTGCTCAATAGCAAGGAAGAAACTTCATTGGCTCAGCGGGTGCTCAATAGCAAGGAAGAAACTTCATTAGTTCAGTAGGTGCTCAATAGCAAGGAAGAAACTTCATTGGTTCAGCAGGTGCTCAATAGCAAGGAAGAAACTTCATTGGTTCAGCAGGTGCTCAATAGCAAGGAAGAAACTTCATTAGCTCAGCAGGTGCTCAATAGCAAGGAAGAAACTTCATTAGTTCAGCAGGTGCTCAATAGCAAGGAAGAAACTTCATTGGCTCAGCGGGTGCTCAATAGCAAGGAAGAAACTTCATTGGCTCAGCGGGTGCTCAATAGCAAGGAAGAAACTTCATTGGCTCAGCGGGTGCTCAATAGCAAGGAAGAAACTTCATTGGCTCAGCGGGTGCTCAATAGCAAGGAAGAAACTTCATTGGTTCAGTAGGTGCTCAATAGCAAGGAAGAAACTTCATTAGTTCAGCAGGTGCTCAATAGCAAGGAAGAAACTTCATTGGCTCAGCGGGTGCTCAATAGCAAGGAAGAAACTTCATTGGCTCAGCGGGTGCTCAATAGCAAGGAAGAAACTTCATTGGTTCAGCAGGTGCTCAATAGCAAGGAAGAAACTTCATTGGTTCAGCAGGTGCTCAATAGCAAGGAAGAAACTTCATTAGCTCAGTAGGTGCTCAATAGCAAGGAAGAAACTTCATTAGCTCAGTAGGTGCTGAATAGCAAGGAAGAAACTTGATTAGGCTCAGTAGATGTTCAATAGCAAGGATGAAACTTGATTAGCTCAGTGAATGCACAAAAGCAAGGAAGAATTTTGATTAGCTTAGTAGATGCACAATAGCAAGGAAGAAACCTGTTTAGCTCAGTGGATGCACAATAGCAAGGAAGAACTTTGATTAGCTCAGTGGATGCACAATAGCAAGGAAGAACTTTGATTAGCTCAGTGGATGCACAATAGCAAGGAATATACCTGTTTAGCTCAGTGGATGCACAATAGCAAGGAAGAAACCTGTTTAGCTCAGTAGATGCACAATAGCAAGGAAGAAACTTGATTAGCTCATTTACACACATTAAAGGGAAATAATATATTTTCTAGTGGCTTATAGTGTCTAAGTGAGGGGTCAGAGTAAGTCCAATGTTCCATAGTATCAGGTTACAGTGTAACTATTCCTTGGTACCCTTGTGGGTCCAAGTAACACACATCACAAACTTGAATTTGCAAGGATTTAGATAAATAACTAGAGAATGACTTCTAACAGACAGCAATGGCCACTGATTTTAATCTCAAACAACCTCACAGCTGATCAGGGTAAAGCTAAATGCAAACTGAAGACAGAGAATCATGAGAAATTAATACAAGGATACAAATCAACTGTAAAGGTTGTTGCTGAGCAGAGAGGGTCATACCGAACAGCAGCCGCCAGTATGAAAATGGAGATTGAAGCAGTGACTGCAGCTATGAGATGGCTATTGGGACCTCTTTAACAGTAGCAGTCATCGTGTCAGACTCACAATCCTTAATTTGGAAGTAACAGAAGGGCTGGCTAAGGTATAAGTGAATGGCAGCTGTAGAGGCATCAAACCTCCAGGAGCTAGTGTGGATTTACTGCCCTGGTCATTCTCGGGTTCAGGACAAGTGAAGAGCTGACAACGTGGTTTCACAAACACCAACTATGGGTACACTAGATATGGAAAGGAGCAAAATTTTGAAGTCTGTCAATGACCGCCTGTTAGAAGATGACACTGCAATAGATGAATTAGCAATTCACAGATTGCAGATCTTTGATATTGAATGAGGCTCAAGCAGACTGGGGGGCAAGAGAGGACGGAGCAGAAGTGTGTACAACCAATGAGCTGCAGGAACCATCAGTATCCACACCCTTCACTACTTACAGAAAGACAGAGCACCTATGGGCATGCCTAAATTGCAATGAAGTGGGTTCTTAGTAACCAAACAAAACAGTTCTTCAAAGGCAAATGACAAAAAAAGCACCAAGAATCTGATATAGCAGAAACATTCTAGTCCTTCCCAAGAGGAGATCAAGTGACAGCATTCAGATTATGAACTGGCCACTGAAACATCAACTGTTTTAACAAATTAAGAATCAGATACGCAGACATAAGCTCCCGTAAGAAAGGCAAACAGAGAGGAACAGAACATGTTCTCTATTAGCTCCACAAGAGAAGAGGAACAGCTTGGTCATCTCCAATTAAACTGACATATAATCTGTGTGGCAACAAGACCAGCTTGAGACAGATCACTAAGTTGGCAAATATATGATTATTTGAGAGCAAAAGTCTCTGAAGAAAAATACTGTAGTAGAGAAAGGATGTGTTTGTAGCATAAAATTGATAGATGATGGTAGAAGCAGTGGAATATAACTGAAGAACACCTCTATACATAAAAACAAAAAGGTTTGCAAAATGAATGATAATGGTTGAAATACAAACAATGTGAAACATTAGTTTTATATAAGAGCCATAACACACATTAACCCAATATATCAAATGGTTTCTAGAAAGTTGAATGAAAGAATGAAGTTAAGGCAGGTGAAGGAAGATTGGTATGATAAGTAGAAAGATAGACATGGGCAAAAGCTGTTGACGATGTGATGAAATAAAGGACCAAATTGCATGGCACTAAGTAAGGGCTTTGACTACCCAGAAAGCAAGGCTAGTGTATACGAATAATGGAAGAAAGATTGATTGGACAAATTGGTTGTAAAGTTAGTTGCCCATCGCAAGCGATGATAGTGATATTAACAATGTCTTTATACTGGTTTAGAGTACTCGACAGAGTCTGTATTCAACCAGTTTCTTAGAAGGTGGTTTAACCAATGAGCAAGTCCATCTTAATAGACTCAAACACTAGAGCTAAGTAGATCCACAGCCAGTTAGGCGCCCTCTATAGCTGCTCTTAACAAACCATCTGGGGAAAGGTTCAAATAACTTGGGTAGATTTTTAGCTTGAATTTTGTCCGGGCAGCAGCTGTTTAGCCTATCCTTTTCTATTTCCAACTGCCAAGGAATTTTTAACATGCTCGACACTGAACACAGGAGTCCAATCTCACTACCCAGAGATCAGGGAAATTTTAACCAGAAGATCCACGTGAAAAAAATCTCAGTCTTCACCGTGATTTGAACTCGTGACCTCTGGCATTCGAGGCAGACACCTTACCTCAAGACCACTGAGTCCCCCCCCCCCTCCCCCTGATGATGTAACTTGCGCTGTATTTGGATTATAGTGAAAAAGAAACTGCTGATTATCAACCTCACTCTTTTGTCCTGAGCTACATTGTACCAGCAGCAAGACATAAGTCAAGATGACTAGATGCAGGCACTCTGGTCCCAGTTACCTTGAGGTCGCTTGAAACATGCTGGATTTGATCGCCCATCACTTTTGTTAATAGCTTTGGGAGGCAAGTGCCTTACCTCTCGACTACAGTGACCCCAAGGATATACAGATAGGGAAATATTATTAAAGAAGTGATGGAATAAATATTGAAATGAATAATAGACAAGATTTGCTTGCAGCAATTCTTTTAACAAATGAACTGGCAGCTGGACAGTTAGAAGGATACCAATGAAAAGAATAATACTCCACCCTCTGCAAAAAAGGACAATGGATTGCAAAAAGAAGGATGAAGATACAAATAAATTGAAATTATAATTCTTTTTAAAACTGAAAGATGGGGAAAAAATTTCTTGTTCTTCCTCTTCTTCTGCATTGATCCTGCGAAGGACGTTGCGTCGTAGTTTACAGCTAGACTGCGATATCTGCACTTTTCAACCCAACCCATTTGATTTTAACACTGCATTTCAGGGACTGGGTTTGCCTTGTCTCTTCAATCCCTAATCTCTTAGTTAGACTTGCATGGTTGTAGTCTATTTCCAGGGCTGCCACTTGGTGACATAATAGGGTCTTTGTCCGTTATGAGTTTCAGACCCTGAAGCAAGCAGTCAGCTATGAGTCACTGCTGTATTTTGCCCCAGGAAAAGATATGATAGAAAGCAGAAAGACAGAAGCAGGATAATGGATATCGATGGAAGGACAAGCAGATGGAAAGTTAAACAGATTTGGGGAGGAGGAGGAGAGAAATTCAAGAAAGGATGATGAAAATGTCGATGGAATGTAGAAAAAGGAAGTGGAAAGGATGAATAGATACCTGACACTTCTGTACAATCATCATCACTAGAGTGAAGAGCTATGCAGCTGTTGACTGTGTTAATATCCTTCTTGTTGATGAAATCCTTCAGTAGTCGACCCTTCCACCAATCCTGTCATTGATAAATTGTATTAAAGGTACTGTTTTGGAACCCTTAAACAGAACATAGAAGATGCATTATAAACAGAAATAACAAGAAAGGTTCTCACTAGCTAACAAAGACTTTCAGAAGAATCAACTAACAAGAAAGTTAAAAATCTGGAAATGAGACATGGTGTGACTAGAACAAACAAGAGGTCACCAGGAACAATGCTACAAATACTCATTGAAAGTGTCTTTCAACTCTTGCTCAGGACTGCTCCACCTGGTGCACTACTATCATACAAGATGTTCATATCACAGAGCAGAACATGATTACTGATGCTCAGAGAATGTGCAGTGCCCGAAAGTACGAAATGTGCAACTATCAAATCCACCAATGTGGATTTTGCCTGCCCCACCAGGATAGGTCTTTACAGCAATAGGCAATCACATATCACAACACAAGTCTGGTGTTGTTGCCATCTCCGGCTGTGATTGGCAACTATTATTACTATGGTACGGTCCTTTGGCAATCAAACTTGTCCTCATGTGGCCGTCAGGGTTGTTTAAATTTGAGCATCCTGCTTTAGGGTATTCTTCTTATCCTAGTCTTATCTTAACTTAAGTTAAGTCAACCTGTTCTTCTACAGGGGCAGATTTCCCAGTGCAGGTCCCAGTTCTGGTGTGAGCTTGATGCAGCTGGAGGGTGGTCAGCCGATGTGCGAGTCCATTTTAAAAGACTCAAACACTAAACCTGCAGCCTGCTAGGTGCCATCTATGGTGCTCTTGACAAACCACCTAACCATGGCCGGTGTTATGCCATGTCACACAGTTAGTCGCCTGTTATGACATGCTCTCTTTGAGGCAGTGGTGCTATTCTTGTTCCTGTCATAAATGAAGACCGCGGAGGATCACTCAGAATTTCAGGGTATTCTAGCACTTCAATTGTGTTCCATTTTTTCTGCTATTCCCGACCTTTACTCTGCGTCTTTTCTGCTTCTACTGTAATCCATCTTTCTCACTGCCATTAGGTTTTGCAGACACATTATGTAGTCAATTTCTCTTGCATTCTTTCTCGTATTCATCCTGAAAAGGATGCTGTGACATTGTGCTGTTGTTTTAAACAAGGCTGCTATATGTTCACGGCCCAACACATCTTGATTTAGCACAGCATATTTCAGTTCACTGACCACCTTTTGCAACCAACCAGCTATGCTTTGCTGGGTACTGTCAGCTCATTCGCTGCTGCATCATCATAAGCCCAATGTAGTTAATGAATTTTATTTAGATTCTTTTGCATTAAAAAAAAAGACGTGTGGATGTGTGTGTAGAGGAAGTAGAAAGCAAATAAGTAATTAATAAAGAAATGTTTTACAGGACATATTAGCAAAAACAGGAACAAGAAATACTACTAGAAATCAAATGGCAATGTTACAGAGGAATCAACACACACATCACACATTTGAACAAATGATACAAATAAGGGGGAAAAAATGTATTAGGTTGTTTTTGTTTGCGAATGCCCACAATGAGTAGGCTACTCTTTTGTGCGCCCTGAAAAGCATGTTAAGTGGCAGGTTGTCGTAGCTTTCCTCACATCCCGAGCATGCTGATGAAGGTGGACTGAGATCCTGCAGGCGGTTGTGCTATGCTTGGCTTCATCTGCGTGTCACTCACTACTATGGGGATCACATCGAACATCACCTTGTTAGTCAGACCGTTGTCCTCAACAACAGCCTGTTTCCAGGTCCACCAACAAGTTCAGGTGAGGGTCTTGGCCAGTATATTTCTCCTGACCCTGGCTAACATTGTCTGATCAGTGTGTTTTGCCTGACCAGACATTAGCCTCATCGTCCACAATGTATTAGGTAAATGTTAATTCTTGTTTTCCTTCTTCTGATCCATAGGAAAGCTAGTTACAGATTCCTTTACTTTTGTATCATATCTGGTTAATTGTTTCTAGAGTTTTCTTTTTTTCTTCTATGATATATGGTGTATTGTTTCTTAGAGTTTTCTGTTATTCTTGTATCATATATGGTAAATTCTTTCTAGAATTTTCTGTTATTCTTATTTCATATATAGTGTATTGTTTCTAGAGTTTTCATTCAACCACAAAGGGGTACTCCAGACTCAATAGGCTTATAGTCAGTGTGAATGTAGGACTGCAATGAATTGCATTTGAGGGAAGGAATGCAGAGAATGGGGCAATGGAAGTGTACAGCCAGTAAGCTACAGGGGACCATCAGCATCTAGACCCAGCACCATTTGCTGTCCACAAAAAAAAAAAAAATATGATACTACAATAACAATTAGCTACTAAATTGTTAATGTATAAATAAATACTCACAATTGGATATCCTAAATGTTCCATGAGTGAAACTGATGCCATCTGAACAACATGGTTTTTCAAAGACACAGATAAGTGCATATTGCTCTGAAGATACAAGTTAGAATAAAGAATTCATTCTAAAATTATAAAGAAATTATAATGAAAAAAATTCACAACATACTAACTACTTGCACATAAATACTAGTTTTCACATTTTCTAAATTGATCCCTAACAGAAAAAGAACTTAGACCTTATTGTGGTTCGAATCACTGCCTACATACAAACAGACCAGTATCTACTTGTTCCTCTGCTTTTGTTTTCTCAACAATATTTCCCATAAAGCATTGCCGGACATTCATTAATCATTAGATCAACATGCTAAACATTATGGTATTTGTCATGCAAAATTTCACTAATTTCATGCAGCAGGCAGCAATCTCATCCTTTGATGTTCCTGGACAGTATTGTACTGGCATAGACAGGTCTATGATTCTAATTGGTCAAACTGCATAAGAGTAAACATTTACAGGCTACTTGCAAGCTGACAACTTTTAAAAGCTTCCTTCAGTCTGTGGTCAAACACAGTATTGTGTATGCTTATTTTACCAGCTAGTGTTTTGCTATTGCAAAGATGCTAATTTTTACAAAATCTCGGATATTTAATTATCTTTTAAAACTGCAGTTTTCTGAAAATCTGATTGCTACAGTAATAAAAAAAACGGTCATATTGGTGGATTCACTATTAAAAATATAGCCATAGTTTTGTAATCCATTTGAGTCATACATTTCTAGATACTGGAATATTAGTTAGTAGCCCCTTTTAGTTATGACTGACTATAGGATGGTATGACTTGGAGTGATAAACAAAAAAAATATATATTTATCTTTTGTTGTCTTTCTCCTTGCGGCGCTGTCTTTTCACTTCTCTGTGTTGCAAGAGCTTCTCTTCACAAGCATGCGATGGCTATTCAGGTTACACCTGGATCGGTCTGCAGCTTCATCTTCCCAGGATGTCAGATTCAATGTCCAGGGCCTTCATATCACGCTTACACATCTTTGAACATCAACTGTGGTCGACCAACTGTTCTTTTGCCATCTGTCATCTGTCCATAGAGGATATCTTTGGGAATGCGACCATCTTCCATGCGACGAACATGACCAAGCCATCGTAGTCTTTGCTGCCTAAAGAGAGTGTACATGCTTGGGAGACCAGTGCGAGAGTGCACCTCTGCATTTGTCAGTCTGTCCCTCCATTTAATTCCAAGAATGGATCACAGGCATCGTAGATGGAAGGTGTTATGCCTGTCCTCTTGTTTGGCATAAGCTGTTCAAGTCTCACTGCCATATAGAAGTGTGCTTGCAACACATGCATTGTACACCATGGCCTTGGTTTTAAATGTCAGTTTCTGGCTTTTCCAAAGAAACATTGTGAAGCGATCGAATATAGCAGCAGCTTTACTGGAATATTGGTAACCTGGTATTCAATCCCACAATTCAGTGCCTGTTGTCACGTAGCCAAAATCTACCATTTTGTTTGCGGCCCATCTAGTCAGCTGTTAGTAGGTACAGTGCCATGTCTTCCCAGGTTTACCTTTAATTTAAGGGTGGTTTCTTTCTTCCAGTAATTACTAGGTCTGGGAAGATATAGCTCTGATGTATCCAGTCCTAGGGTTCAACAGATTCATATCTGACTATTAGTAGTAAGTTTGAGGGTGGTTTCTTTCTTGAAGTTTGCTAGGTTTGGGAAGATTCAGCTCTTATGTATCCAGTCTCTAGATTTTTCCCTGTTGACATTTAGTCTACCCATCAGTATAGACCCTATACTCTACCTTTGGTGGTGCTGGTAACTGTTAAGCTGTCATTGTGTGAGGGCATTTTCCACTATCACGTCAAGGAGAAACGTCAACAAAAAGAACCAATACAAATTCATTTTAAAATTATTATTTTGAAATTTAATGAAAAATTCGTAGTTGTACATAATTAGCCAGCAATGATGTTGTTTTATTTCATTGTGTTCAAAATTTCTACCTTTTGCTGAAAAACAAGTCATTAATTACTTGTACAGCTGGTTAATTGTGGCTTGATGGAGTTCATCTCAAGCGTCCAAAATTCATAGTTTTCAATCAGTGATGAATCTTATCTTCGAGTAATACACTTTTTAAACCATTTGGCCTCAAGTTTAATAATCAACAGGAGCTAGGCTGTTCAGTGACCAAAGAGTTAGAGATATAAAGGCAGAAGTCTCACGTTCAATTAACTGAACAGTTTCTCGAGCATGATGAGCTAGCTTTTCATCTTCTTGGAAAGATAAGTTTGAAAATACTTGAATATCTGGAAGATGATGTTGCTTCTGCAAAACATTCTGGTAGTAGCCACAGTTTATTTTCGTCTCAGGCTAGACAAGCGACAGAGAACATAATAAATTTGCTGAAAGTTGGTTGCAAATGAAACAATTCTTTTTTTATCAATGTGACGTTTACAAGAACCAATTTTGACATACTAGCAATTGTTTTGATTGTACTATGTGTGTTGAACATCTGTTAGAAGCAATCATGACCGCCACAGTCTTGGCACTTTGTTAACCTTCTAGATTTTCAGTCACTCTCCATTTTTTTAAACCTTAAAGTTTCAGAACTTTGATGATAATATCCCCAATCAATGACTGAAATATTCAAATCTCTTGAAATTTCCATTTGGGTACAATGAGTTTGAGGTTGATCATTCTGGCTTAACATCAGCTGTTGAACATTGGCAATGGTCTGGTCAATGCATACGTATCTCAGACTTTGACTTCGGCATGGCATTTGACCCCACCAGTTTGATCAATCTTGCGCAAATGATTTGTTTGAACCACCACTTATCATGTGCCTTTCTTCTAGAGTGAAAGCCATTTTGGAGCAAGTGTTTTTAATGATGACATCATTAAAAAAATCATGACGAATGTGGACAATTAAAAAGAATAAGTGCCAAAACTACTACTGTATGAATTTTCATTAAATTTAGTAAATTAATATCCATTTCATAATGACTTTGTATTGACTCTTGTTCCAACTCATCAATGTACAACTGAACTACTAGCTGACTTAATAAGACATTAGCCCCCTAGACTGATAACTGATAAATGTGGTTTCATCAATTCATAGCTGACTTGATAAGACATTATTAACCCCCTAGACTGATAAACTGATAAATGTGGTTTCATCAATTCATAGCTGACTTGATAAGACATTAACCCCCTAGACTGATAAACTGATAAATGTGGTTTCATCAATTCATAGCTGACTTGATAAGACATTAACCCCCTAGACTGATAAACTGATAAATGTGGTTTCATCAATTCATAGCTGACTTGATAAGACATTAACCCCCTAGACTGATAAACTGATAAATGTGGTTTCATCAATTCATAGCTGACTTGATAAGACATTAACCCCCTAGACTGATAACTGATAAATGTGGTTTCATCAATTCATAGCTGACTTGATAAGACATTAACCCCCTAGACTGATAACTGATAAATGTGGTTTCATCAATTCATAGCTGACTTGATAAGACATTAACCCCCTAGACTGATAACTGATAAATGTGGTTTCATCAATTCTAAATATTGGAAGAAAGTAAGAACAGTAAGCAGGAAGAAGACACCTGAAAGTCTCGAACAAACTGTCGCAATGCCCTGCACAGAGTTTCATTATTTTCATGTTGACCGCCTTCACCTGTAACAGCCTGTCAGCATCGATTCCATGGTAGGAGCCATTATGTGGAGGTGGAGTCTTGAATTCATTGTCTCTCTTTTGTTCTTCTGTCAAACAAATACAACATGCATTTTATTTTACACCAAGAACAAGATGGAAGAGATATTTTATAGGACAGACATGTACAATGGATGGACAGAATATTTAGGTAAGTTATATGAGGACAACAGGAACAACGGCAAATTATAGCCCATAATCTGCACAATTTTGGAGTCAATAATCAAAGAAAACATTGTAATGCACTTCAACAACAAGTTTAATCTATTCAGGAATAGTTTTACTTAAGGGAGATCATGTTTTAACAAATCTATTAGAACCAATGATAGAGGTTACCAAAATGATGCAGATGTTATTTATCAAGATTTGCAAAGGCATATGGAGCACCTCATCAAAGATCATTTAGGAAGTTGAAATCACATGGAATATGTGGTGAAGTTGCCAAATGGATTGAAAATTGGTTAACTGGAGGAAGACAAGAGAGTGGGCTAGGAGTACTCTGAGTGGTGTGAAGTAAAAAGTGGTGTCCTACAAGGCATGTATTTGGTATCTGTTTTGTTCTTGATATATGTACTGGTAAATAATTTTAAAATGATATTGGATCCATGATTGCAAAATTTACGGATGACACAAAACTTTGCAATGGTGTCTCATTTAAAGCAAAGGTGGATATATTAAGGTTAGATGAAATTGAAGAATGGTCGAGGTGCTGGCAGATGGAGTTTAATGTAGGTAAATGTACAGTCATACACATGGGTAGATCCAATATGGAGTATAAATACAGAATTGGAGAGAATAATATTAGCAAGATATAAAAGAAAAGACCTTGGGGTTATAATAGATCATACAGGTAAGGTGAGTGAGCAAGTCCAGGTAGTAGTGGAAAAGCAAAATCATTGTCATGAGGAAAGAAAAACCGGCCTACGGTCTCTAGAAAAGACAAGAATTCTAGGTGATTTAATTCAGGTGTATAAATTAATCAAGGGAAATGATAAATTATATTATAACAAGTTTTTCAAAGTACAGTAGACTACAAGAGCAAGAGGCCATAGCTACTAATCAGTTAAAGAAATGTCAAGATTAGATATAAGGAAATATTTATTTTACTCAGAGAGTCGTGAATGCTTGGGAAGCATAGCCACAGGAAATAATGGGGGCAGGATCAGTTAATTATAATAATAATAATGTTTTTGTAGGCGTCAAAGTTGTTCCCATTGCGTTGATCGACCACTACCATGTCCAACTGCTGAGACTGTGTTTATACGTAGCATCTCGACCGAAATCCCTACAGACTCACCAGGTAGAGCCGAGTACTCCACTGCCTTGGGATGAGAGCCGCGGGTCAGCGTGACCCTTGCTGTGCTGAGAATACGAGTAACATGCGGTGGAGGGAGGGGCGGGCTGGAAGAAGTCATCTTAAGTCCAAGCAGAAAGGTCCTTGAGTAGTGGTAACCTGGACTGAATTCTAGTGTGCAGTTAAGCGGAACGTTGAATTCCATCATGGACTGGTCTCCCACGGCTTAAGCCAGGAATGAAATTCAGCAAAATGCAGCATAACAAACAGGATAACCAATCCAAAGCACATCAATTCCACAGAATAAAGTCCCTGATACCACCTGGGGAAGGACTTGTGAAATGTAATTCGAACAGGAACCACCAAACATCGAAAAATGACACAAACACTGGAGCGAGTCGAGAGCACAGCCGTTAAGGTGCGACCATCTTACTTTTTCCTAAATCAATTAACCTATTCAAAAATAGATTGGATGCACTTAGTAATTTTTAAATCAAGCTGAGGAGCAGAAATTGTTTATATACTCTGCAGTGCCTTGCCTTTCTGAAACCAGTATAAAGAAGTTAAATTAACACACCAACACTATAACAATAATAAGTTTTTCAGTACTGTACAAGCTTTCATTTAAACTGAAACAAATCTTTTGTTTTTTAGACTACAGGACTCACAGTGTAATAGATTAACAGGTTGCACTAGTAGATGCGAATACAAAATGTCATCTCTCAAGGTTGAGGGGACGGTGTGGCCTAGTGGTTAAGTGGCACGGCTCACAATCCAAAGGTGCTGGGTTCGATCCTCATCACAGCACCGGCCGTTACCCCGGGGAAGCAAACCCTTAGAAAATGCAGGAGGAAGCAGACCTTACATAAAATGCATGCTGAAGTCGGATGCAGTGGGCCGACAGGCGCCAAATTAAAAACCACAATGCAACGCACACCGCCTTGGGGATTAGAGAAATAATGCGAACGTAAAAAAAAATTTACAAAATCTCTCACGGTTAATGGGAAGTTGGTTAATTTAGAAGAAATATAAGTCCATGCAAACAACGATCAAATAAAAACGTATAAACATGTAAGCCTACAAATTCCCTGCGTTTCTGAGTCAAGTAGAATAACGCACCACACGAACACTGACCACCTACCATTGAGCTGCCTCATGCTGTTCACCAGCTGTTCAAGTGTGGACAGTGTGTCCATCTTGCTTGTTCTTTCTTTCATTGGCAGCATAGACTTGAGTTTTTTCATAAACTCCTTTGCTCTCTCCTTTTTCTCTTTAGACTGCATCGCACTGGCCATTTCAGAGCTGACAAAAATGAGCAGAGCTATTTGTATCATTTAAAGTTTGATATGAGTTAAGCTATTATCAAACATTGTAAAACAGGGACAGTCACACAAACCTCAAGGAAGACAACCGAGTTGTTCGAGTCTAAATATTATATAAAGATCTGCAGAATATTATGGACCGGAAAAAGGAAGAATGCAGACATTTGACAAGAGTTAGGCATAGATGAGAACTGGTTCATAAATTACATCATGAGCAGAAAATGTAAATACTTTGGCCCCATCAGAAGACACAACGGTCTTGAATGAACGGTAATGGTACCAGGCAAGATAGGCAGAGGCAGACCAAGAAGGCGATGGTAAGAGAGGCAGGGGCAGACCAAGGAGGCGATGGTAAGAGAGGCAGGGGCAGACCAAGGAGGCGATTGTAAGAGAAGCAGAGGCAGACCAAGGAGGCAATTGTAAGAGAGGTAGGGGCAGACCAATGAGGCGATTGTAAGAGAGGCAGGGGCAGACCAAGGAGGCGATGGTAAGAGAGGCAGGGGCAGACCAAGGAGGCGATTGTAAGAGAAGCAGAGGCAGACCAAGGAGGCAATTGTAAGAGAGGTAGGGGCAGACCAATGAGGCGATTGTAAGAGAGGCAGGGGCAGACCAAGGAGGCGATGGTAAGAGAAGCAGAGGCATACCAAGGAGGCGATTGTAAGAGAGGCAGGGGCAGACCAAGGAGGCGATGGTAAGAGAAGCAGAGGCAGACCAAGGAGGCGATGTTAAGAGAAGCAGAGGCAGACCAAGGAGGCGATTGTAAGAGAGGCAGGGGCAGACCAAGAAGGCGATGGTAAGAGAGGCACAGGCAGACCAAGAAGACAATGGCAGCAGAGGCAGAGGCATACAGAGAAGACGATGGCAGCAGAGGCAGAGGAAGACCAAGAAGGCGATGGTAAGAGAGGCAGGGGCAGACCAAGGAGGCGATGGTAAGAGAGGCACAGGCAGACCAAGACAATGGCAGCAGAGGTAGAGGCATACAGAGAAGACGATGGGAGCAGAGGCAGAGGAAGACCAAGAAGGCGATGGTAAGAGAGGCAGGGGCAGACCAAGAAGGCGATGGTAAGAGAGGCACAGGCAGACCAAGAAGGCGATGGTAAGAGAGGCACAGGCAGACCAAGAAGGCGATGGTAAGAGAGGCACAGGCAGACCAAGAAGGCGATGGTTAGAGAGGCAGACCAAGAAGGCGATGGTAAGAGAGGCACAGACAGACCAAGAAGGCGATGGTAAGAGAGGCACAGGCAGACCAAGAAGGCAATTAGATTAGATCTCTGACTGGAGAATTCCGGTCATCTCTACAGGCAAAAAAATTACAGAAACGGAGCAACTATGACAGAAAGCAGACATTCAAGAAAGATGGATGGAATACTGCAGAGAGATGTACGGGGACAACAAACAAAACCAAGACATGCTAAATGACAATAAAGAAGAACCAGAACCCACATTGAGCGAAGTTTGAGCAGCGATTACGGCGCTGAAAAAAAGGTAAACCCCAGGCTGCGATGATATACCCGCTGAACTGATACAAGCGAGAGGAGAGGCAAGCATCCGCATTATACCATGCAGCCTGTAATAAGATCTGGCGCAACGCAGAATGGCCCAACGCATTCGTGACTGACTGTAATGAGATTGAATGGTGCTATGCTTGGTTCCATCTGCGTGTCACTCCCTACTACGCTGGTAGCGTAGATCCCTCACCTTGTTAGCCAGGCTGCCACGAAAATAACCTGTTTCCAGGGAGAGCTACTAGGAAGCCGAGGTGATGGCCTAGTCAGTATGTTGTACCAAACCCTAACTAACATGTCTGAACAGTATATTTTGCCTGACAAGACGTTAGTCTTCCTCCCCTTTAATAATGGTAGAAACATATTGCTGGTTGGTGATTCCTCTTATTAGCTTGATGGGCTGGTCTTGAATTCTTCTCAGCCAATATTCAATAATTTTTCGAAGACGTTTATTTTCAGAATCATTCAGTTTATTTTCTAGTGACTTTATCGTTTTCCAGCTTTCGTATCCTAGCACTGATATTACGTTGGAGACCCATCCTTAGGTTATCACTGATATTACGTTGGCGTTGCCCATCCTGAGCTTAGTGTGTTTACTCATTAATTTTGATCTCCAAATGTTTGTTAGTTGGTGAACGTATATGAGGCCAAAGTAAGCCAAGTGGCTATTTATTTGGTAATATCTTCATCCTGTGTAATTTTACTTTCAAAATAGGTAAAACTGTTAACCTTCTGTAAAAATTCAGGATTCTACTTGATATCAACCGATTTGTTTGTAAAATTATTTTGTCTTTGAGGTATTTACTTGGAGTCCTATAGGTTCTGATAGATGATGTAATATATATTTCTTTTCCTGTGCTATCTCAAAGGTTCTAGTAGAACGAAGTCATCTGCGAAATCGAGATTTTCTAGAGTTTTACCATCTGTTTATTGTATGACTAAATGTTTGTCAGGGGCATAGTTTTTCATAATCCAATTTATAGCTTTGCCAGACAACAAATGAGACGTAATACAGTATAGCCAGCAAACAACTTGTGGTAAGGAATAAAAAAGATGAACTTGTTCCTTGGCTTCAGTATCTAATAATAGTTGTCCATCGCAAGCGAAGATAGCAATATTATCAGACTTGTACTGCGAGATGTGTTCTCATATAACTGTAAAAATCAATCCTGGCAGGACAGACTCTGCCACACCGAGGGGACATATGTGAGGAGACGGCTGCAGAGTCGTCGTGCGTTCTGATCTTTCGGGCGGCACGCTTTCTGTGATCCTCGATGATGAAGTTTCGCTCTGCGACCTGAGCACCGTGTGTGATGGTAGCGCGCCAAGCCGAATGGTTCTATGCAAGCGTCTCACAGAAGGTGACATCAACATTGAAACTTTTCAGAGACACTTCCAAGAAGTATCGGTAGCGATTCTTCTATCCCCCTAATGAGCGTGTGCCTGTTTTGAGCTCACCATATAGCAGCTTCTTGAGGATGCACTTATCGGGCATGGGAACAACATGTACAGTCCATCTTATCTGGACTTTTTGCACAGCATGTAGGCTTGCTAAGAATTTCAGAGTTGAGCACTTTGTAGTACCATCCTACCCAGAGTAGGTCACGCAGACAGCTCAAGTGTCCTTTAAGCCGTGTTCCGTCTTTTATGTACTTCCTGATGTGACGTAATGCCAGACTGGTGACCTGTTTTGATTTAAATCTTTGTTATAGTTCTTCGATCTATGATGTCCTTTCAGATTTCCTTTCTGGTTAGCATGACATCAATCTGTCTCTGTCTGGCGTGCCTGCCATGTTTTTTTTCCGGTCGGCATGTAATGACCGCTGAGAGCTGTACCTCCTGTCTTCTTGTAAGTGTAGTGAAACACCCAGCATGAGTTAATTGGAGATAATATGGTTATAGATGTTATTTTGTAGTTCTATCTGTAATATTAACCACTGGTTTGTTTTTACGCGCTATCCCCGCCTACAGTACGTAGGCAATGTGCAGGCATACATTTTGTGTTGTCTTACTCTTAGAAGAGGAGCACGTGGCCAAATCGTTTCGATGCCTGCCTGCTGACAAGGAGGACAGAAGGTCGAATCCCCTTTAAAATATATTTTTTTTTTCTGTTGGAGGTGAAATAAACAAACATAGCCATCACACAACGTAGCGACAGCAGTAGCGAAGTGGCCTGTAGTCCTCAGCCTTAAAAACCCATCGACTACCCCAGCAATTGGAAAACCGTCGTATGCCACTGCTAGATCTATCACTATCTAACTTCTAACCGGGGTTGGAAGAAAATCCAGATGTCAGTCTTACCAATCAATGACATGACGACCAGTAGAGGATACTGGGATGACGGATGACTGCTGAAAGGCTGGCGAATCGATAACAAGCAGCATTAATGGGCTCCATCAATCTTATGAAACAGTGCAATCAATTATATTGTTTTCATGTCGTATGTATTGCACTTGTGTGCTATATCTTATGTTGTGCAACAGTGCTCTGTGTCGTGTATCAACTATTTATTTCAGTTATGTTGTGTGCGCGCGCGTTAAAGCATCTATTTAAAGAATACAAAATATCCATGAACACCCTAGTAGTTTTGTTCCAGTAGGAACATCATCATCACGTAGCCAGTCCTTGGCAGAACGTCGCTCTCATCACATCCATTTGATATGAATCTCGACCAGCAGTCAGCCTATCCGCCTGCTCCATGTTTATGTTGTCCTTGATGTATTGTGTCCATCTACGTCTTGGTCGACATCTGCTTCGTCTTCCCGGAACAATGCCATCCAGAACTGCTTTGTCCAGTGGCCTAAAAACCTCAGTTTCCGATACATTCCGTGGTTTATAAGCCAGTGCTATTCGACACTTAGATCTTGCAGGATGGCGTTGTTTGTTATTTCCTAACCCAAGATATGTTAAGGATTCTTCTGTAACATTTTGTCTCGAAAGCCCAGATCCTCTTTCTTAATATTTGTGTGATGGCTCATGTCTCGCATCTGTACATCGCCACCGGAGAATACACATATTCTGAGGATCTTCAATTTTAATTCTTAGTTAGTATTGTGCCACACATTTTGCATACTATTCAGTTTCTGCTTTGCTATGGATAATCGTCTCCGTATTTCCCTTGTCCAGTCCCCATAGTTTGTTAGGAACAAGCGGCTACCGCTTCAGGTGTCCTATTTGTGTCTAAACGCTATTTCAGTGGTGATTGATTTCTTTAGTTCAAGGTCCTCAACCAGTATGGAGTGTTTCTACTGTAAAATATGCATATTATTTGGAATGTATCCATGTCATCCATATTTCCTGGATCAAGATGCTGAGCAGCGCATGAGCTGCAGTGGTCAGCGACCCATAGCTGACTGCTAGCGTCATGGCCAGCGAACCAGGAGCTGCCAAGACCCTTCTACACCTCCACGCGGTGATCCTGGATAACAGGCGGCAGCAGGGCAGACTGGCTAAGAATAAGGGATCGAAGAGGGAATGCTAACCCGGTACTCAAAAAATGCTTGCTGAAGTCGCATGTGTTGGACCGAAAGGTGCAAATATAGCAGTCATGCTGTAAACTACGACACAACGCATTCCGTTCTCTGGACTACATTCTGCTACTTAAGCCCTTTCAGGGTTTGGTAGCGGGAGATTGAGAACGAACGAAGCCAAGCCAAACCATCCCTATTTCCATTATGTTTATCGCAACCTCTTTTCCATATCTGTTGTGATCTAGCCTCTATGTCTCTTGCCTTGGGGATTACAGAACAGAGACTGTCTTGTAATGCTATTAGATGGTCGTCCTAATATGTGTCCTATACAATATCAGCGTTTTATCTTCACGCCAAGTACCAAATACATATATACATACATATACATGGTCCTTTTCAAGAGCTCCACATACGAGTATTTACCATACCAATTCAATTCCTCTGTTCCACACAAGCATTCATTGAAAGCCTGAACCTTTCTCGTGGTAAGTTTCTATGTTCCCCATCTTACAGAGTCTCCTGCAAGATTGTTACATGATTAGCCAATTGCGTACTGAGCACAGACCCAGACAGATGAACCTCCACACAAAGCTGTTTGGAAGTCTTGAAGAACTCATTACTACAGCAACCGTTATTTAGAGAACTGGACTTCACGAGAAGAAGGAATAAGGAAGAAGGAAGGAAGGAAGGAAGGGAGGGAGGGAAGGAAGGAAGGAAGGACGGAAGGAAGAAAGAAGAAGAAGAAGAAGAAGAAGAAAAAGAAGAAGAAGAAGAAGAAGAAGAAGAAGTTACAGAGCCAAGCAAGAAGACGAACTTTACATTTGGTTTGCTGATTTGTGTAGTGGACTTAATTTCCTTTGACTTCTTTAAGTTCCCCAATGTAATAAATGCTTACTCATTCAAATATACTAGCATTTACTTTTTCACTTATTTTTGTGTGTGAGTAAGATTTATATATGTCATCAGGGAACGGCATGGGTTAGTGGTTAAGTGACACGGCTCACAACCCCAAAGGTGCTGGGTTCGATCCCCAACACAGCACCGGCCGTTACCCAGGGGAACCAAACCCTTAGAAAATGCAGGAGGAAGTATACCCTTACATAACATGCATGCGGAAGTCGAATGCACTGGACTGACAGGCGCAAAATAAAACATAGTGCAACGTACACCGCCTTGCGGAATTGAGAAATATGGCGAACAAAAATTAATATATGCCATCAGGCAGGACACATGATGATGACAACAATATAAGTCCCAACGAAGGCATACTAAGACCATTTATCTTTGCAATTCTTAAGCTTCTAAGAGTTTCAGTTTAGAACTTTCCATTCTTGTAGGATAAACACATTCAACACAACATCTATTAACAAAAATAGGAAAAAAAAGAGTTTTTTTCGGTTATCCTGACATTAATTCATCCTTTCTCTGGCGTGTGTAGTCCACGACTTTTTCCCCTGTCTCTACTATCTCTCGACGTAGGCTTAATTCTCTACGTCAGTGGCTCTAAATCTGCTTGGTCTCCCCAGACCTATGCATTCCAAGTAAATTATTGTCGCGCACCAAAGAGCTTTTGCGTTTATTTGTCTTCCACCTACCGATACCTACAACGTAAGAATTTAAAACTGGGACATATTGTAAACATACATATATTATTTTTTAGCTCTACATAGCCGAGGTAGCGCAGTGGTTAGTGCACTGGTGTAGAATAATCGGGGTTCAGTCCCCAGTTGGTGTGGGATTTTACCGATCGCAGAACGGAGCTGGAGTCGACCCAGTCTAAACAATTGGCTAGTAGAATAATCTGGAAAAGTAAAGGCGGTCGTCGTGATTTTAAATCTAGTGGGCCGTTGGTCAAGAAAAATACTGGCGTTTTAATTGGATCTTTATTTTATACGAGAGCATACAGCACTAGTTTTATCGACATTTTAAAAAAAGAATTCAGTATTGCAGTTTCTCAGCGTGTGCTATTAGAAACCTCAAGAAACCCCTGGTGACATCTCAGCAAGCCTCAGGAAAGATGAGGCCTTTGAAATTCAAAGGAGACGTCCCATGGTCCCAGTAGATGTCATTGGAGGTTCCATGAAACACATGAGATGTCTCAGCCACACGAGAGGTCTCATAAAGTCGCAATAAAGGGTTTCAGAAAGTGACAGATGGTCTCTCAAGACATCCCATATTGAGGTCTCAGAATGACTTAGGAGATGAGCAAGAACGTTCTTACGCAAATGAGCTTGTCAGCTCCAACACAACCTTACCTGGTTCCGTAACCATCATTAAGAGAACCAGTAGGATTTTTGCATGGCGGGAAGATGACTGACGAAGATAGTTTGTCTAGTTGGAAACAAATCTAAACAAAACTGCATTGCCTCTCCCGCAAACTGTTGGAATTGTATACTGTTGGACATCAGTTTTAACTCTCTTGTCTGTCTTTGTCGTAACCTACAATTTTTAATATATTAACTGTATTTTTATTTTACATTATATATTTCAGATTAAAAAGCAAGATTCGTTCTGCCATTACTTCAATCAAAAGCAAGATTCGTTCTGCCATTATTTAATTCAAAAGCAAGATTCGTTATGTCATTATTTCAATCAGAAAAACCGGAATACGGTGTCTAGAACTGAGAAGAATTCGACGTGACTTAATACAGATAATCAAATAAGATAATCAAAGGAATGGATAAATTAGACTATAACAAGTTTTTTTCAAAATACAACCACCTACAAGAACAAGAGGACATAGCTACAAATTAACTAAAGAAAGGTCCAGATTAGATATTAGGAAATATTTTTTTAGTCAGAAAGTGGTGAATGCTTGAAATGCATTGCCAAAGGAAGTATTTGAGGCAGGGGCAACTAATGCATTTAAGAATAGATTAGATACGCATAGCTTTTAGAGAAAGAAATGGTAAATGAAACTGGTTATATACAGACTCTGCAGTCTTCTAAACCAGTATAAAGAGGTCAAGATGTTGAAAACAAGATTTGTTCTGCCGTTATTTCAATAAAAAGCACAATTCATTCAGTATTTTGTTCAACCATAAACGCGATTCATTCCGCAATGTGTGTCACTAATTAGATGACTAGGCATGTGGCTACCTTAAGAGAGTCGTAGCTTCTCCCGCCGTTTATCCTCGCTTGGTTGAATTTCTCTGCGAGTGTCAAGGCATAAAAGACCACACATGTTGAGAAACGCTGCACTGCATTGTTTATTGATTTTCCGTCCACTATCCTTAGTTTCAATCCGTCAGACTTTCCATCCTCCACCCTCTTCCTTCCTCTACCTTGTCACGCACCGTTCCATCCTACTGTACTTCCTATAGAACATCCCACCCTTTCCAACCCACATAATCTTCACAGTCACTTACAGCACCATTGCGTGTAAACCAATGGGCCACTCCTTTGGCAGGCTGTGTGTGATTTTATTTATTTGTTACAAGTAAGTTTCGTTACGTTATCCACCCCTCTGATTGCTAGTTAAAGGCATAGATTGACTGCTGAAATAGGTTATGCCAATTTCAGAGATAATGAATCTGTTTATTTCATCTGCATTATCAATCAAACTTTACTTGGGTGAGTGCAGAAAAGTAATGGAAACATGCACTCTTCTTGCAGTGAGAGAGAAAGGTTGCAATTAGCTGCTATATGTGTGGACTAATGGTATAGCATCCTTCTTTTTGGGTTGTTATGTTAAGCGAGACCTACATTACTGCACACCCTGAAGACCCTATGCTAATTTCTTTCGGCAGATGGTGATGAATGTGGATATGTATGGTTCACGTAGCTCAGTTGAACACACTCTGTTTCCGATCTTTCACGTGAGATTAGCAGGCATGAGGTGACATATATCTAACACTGATATGTAGACATGTTGCTCCCTAGACACATTGGGCCTTCTGGAAAGTGATCATCTTGTGATGTTGCTCCCTGGACACATTGGGGCCATAGCAAAGTGATCATCTAGTGATGTTGCTCCCTGGACACATTGGGTCCTCAGGAAAGTGATCATCTAGTGATGTTGCTCCCTAGACACATTGGGTCCTCAGGAAAGTGATCATCTTGTGATGTTTCTCCCTGGACACATTGGGTCCTCAGGAAAGTGATCATCTTGTGATGTTGCTCCCTGGACACAGGAAATATCCCATCTGTCGTATTTTGTCCTAATTGTGAAAGAAAAAGCTACCAGATACGGAAAACCTAAAGATATATTTCAACAATGGCAGTCACGTGTCAGACTCCCAATTCTCACTTTAAGAATGTGCAGACAAGATGGCTATGCATGAATGGATAGCAGCTATAGACGCCTGAAGCCTGCAGGGAAGGGTGTTGATCTACTGCTCTGATCATGGTTCCCTGAGTAACTTCTTCTTTGTCGTACGCTATCAAATTATAACATCTATTTATATCATAACCCGGCCGTTTTTGTAGCCTTCTCTCGTCGCCATACAGTTCATCTTGCAATTGGGTTGAGAATAGTCATGCTGTTACTCTGCTCCTATTGTGGAGCCGGCAGAGGTCCAGAACATGTTTCACTGTTTGTTTGATCTCCCCACATGAATACGTGTCTGTGTGTCAAATTTTTAATTTGTTGAACAGATTATTTCTCAGTCTGCAATGACCTGTTTTCAGTCTTAATAATGTCACATGATATCTCCTTGGCAAAGAGTAGCAATGCCTCTGCCAAATCAGATCATGGGTGTACTCTGGGCCCTTTTTCTTTTAAGTTAATTTCTTAATTTCTTTATGTGCGGCTCTATCGCGCATCCCTCTTTTGTCAGTCTATCTACCTGTTTATTTCTGTATAACTTAGTGTTCAGGGATACATGTAATATTCAATATGTTTAAATTGTAGCTTGTATTCGTGAGTGCTTCGGACAGGCTGTCCAATTCATTGTTTGTATGGTTTCTGGGGGTTGTTATAACTAATAGGGATAACTCTCTTGTCTCTGGTTTGGTTCTTGTTTTCCACGATAGCTATTGCAGAAGTGCTGACATCCCGGTTACATAAGCAGCAAATAACGCCACGCTGCATACTGATAGGAGTGACGTATTCAAGTCTATCTATAACTTGCTGTTGGGTGGCGACACAGCAGTAGATGCATCAGCAATACACATGCGGCAGAATAGTATTCTTCAACTGGGACTGTGTTCGATTTCATTGTAGCGGTGGAAGATGTAACAGTGACTGAGCTCACAGCAGACAAAGACCCATAGCAGGCTGCTTACACCAGTCAGCGAACCACAGCTTGCCAAGACTCGTTTCCTCCTCCAAGTGGCGGCCCTGGAAACAGACTTAATTCGTGTAGTCTGGTTACGAAAACAGAAATCGAAAATGGAAGGCATATACCCAGTTCCAAAAATGTGCTGAAACCAGATGTATCGAAGTTTCACTGCAAACTACGACACGTCATGAAATATTTTTTCAGGACTAACGTTAGAAAGAAACAACATTCTGATGCACTTATTATTGGTGTAGGTGTGTTAAGAGTGTTTATAACACAACTGCTCCTTGCAATTGTTGTCGTATGACAGACTCAACTCTGTTTAGCTATCCGGGTCACTGGGACCAATTACAAAATGTGGATATGTAACAGAGGTTTCTTCCTTACGGGAAATAAAAAAATTACTACCCTTTATGTATTTACTCTTCCCTCCAGACAGAACACTATATTCTTGAAAACTTGAAAACACAAAAATTGACTTTTAGACGAAAACAAATATAACAATATAAAACGTATTATGACGTCTAGTATAATAATGGGTTAACTATATCTTGCACTAAAAAAACCATTGGCTATATTATGTTCTTAATCACTTGCAAAAAGGATTGGTCCACGGGATTGGAAAGATGCAGGAGTGATTCCCTTTTTCAAAAATGGCAAAAAATCAGATCCAGCTAATTATAGAACGGTGAGTTTAACGAGCATAGTCTGTAAAGTGTTAGAGTCAATAATCAAATAAGACTTTGTATTGCATTTAGACAAATTGAATCTAATCATAAATAGTCAGCATGGGTTTAATAGGGGGAGATCATGCTTAACAAATCTATTAGAATTCATGGAGAAGGTTACTAAAATGATAGATAAAGGACAGCCAGTGGACGTTATTTATCTAGATTTTGCAAAGGCCTTTGATAGAGTACCTCGTCAAAGATTATTTCGAAAGTTAAAATCACATGGAATAGATGGGAAAGTTGCCAAATGATTGAAAATTGGTTAACGGGAAGAAGGCAGCGGGTGGGCATAAATAAGGAGTACTCTGAGTGGTGTGAAGTGAAAAGTGGAGTGCCACAGGGCTCGGTTTTGAGACAAATTTTGTTATATATTTATATATATATATATATATATATATATATATATATATATATATATATATATATATATATATATATATATATATATTTATATATATAAACGATTTGCACATTGATATGGGATCCATGATTGCAAAATTTGCTGATGACACACAACTATGCAGTAGTGTCTCATCTAAAGCAGAAGTAGATATATTGAGGTGAATTTAGATAAAATTCGAGAATGGTCTGTAAGCTGGCAAATGGAGTTTAATGTAGATAAATGTACAGTCATTCACATGGGTATATCCAATATGGAACATAATTACAGAATGGGAGAGAACAATATTAGAAAGATAGGTAAGGAAAGGGACCTAGGAGTTATAATAGATCATACAGGTAAGGTGAGTGAGCAAGATCAGGCAGCAGTGAAAAGGGCAAATGCAATGTTAGGTATGATAAAAAGAAATATTAAACATAGGAACAAGAAAGTGATAGTCAAACTGTATAAAGCATTAGACCTAGATTGGAGTACTGTGTACAGGTGTGAAGTCCTTATCATAGAGGGGATATAAACATGCTGGAAAGAATTCAAAAAAGAGCGACAAAGCTGATAGTGGGATTCCAGAATTACAGTTATGAGGAAAGACTTACAAAAACCGGCCTATAGTGTCTAGAGAGAAGAATGTGAGGTGACTTAATACAGGTTTATAAGTTGATTAGAGGAACGGATAAATTCGACTATAACAAGTTGTTTTTTTTTAAATACAGCCACCCACGAGAACAAGAGGGCATAGCTACAAATTAGTTAAATAGAGGTCCAGATTAGATATTAGGAAATATTTTTTTTAGTCAGAGGGTGGTCATGCTTGGAATGCATTACCACGGTAGGTTGTGGAGACAGGGGCAGTTAATGCATTTAAGAATAAATTGGATGCGCATAGCTTTTAGAGCAAGGTGATGTAAATGAAACTGGTTGTATAGAGACTCTGCAGAGTCTTCTAAACCAGTATAAAGACATTAAGTTAAGTTGAATGCTAATCTTAGATTATGATTACGTAGTTAAAATGTACAGTGTTTTCATATATGTAACACATATGGATTACTAGATATATATTTTTTGTTTCCAAGTGTCTCTCTGTTGGTCTAACTAGTCTTAAGTACCTATTTCATTATCCATCTAACTAATAGGTTCAGTTCTTAAGTCACTGCTCCTTGGTCGCCTGTGGCTTATGAAACTTCTGCAGGCTTGTCTCTTGCGCTCCATGATATGGAACAATTAGTACTCTGTCTCACCAGCAAATTGCTGAAGGACATACTTCCTGGCAGCATACCGTGCTTCTGTGATCAAAGAGCAACAGCGTTGAGACACATACTTTAACATAACATACAGTACTTCTCCAATTTCTGTGCATATTTTTTGGGGCATGAACTCTCTCTAACAACGCTTGGACCTCTCCTGTGTCATCTGCATTTTATATCTCTGATCTCGTTGGGATCTTTTGGGCCACGAACTGTCTTCAACAATGTTTGGACTTCTTCTGGATTGTCTGTGTTTTCTTTTACACAAAGTTTATCTACAAATACAGTTTGCTTACTAGCACAGTGTTTCTGGTCTACATAGTTGCACGAGCTGTTAGTCTCTGTTAGTCAGTCAATGTTGGCTTGAGACAATGGGTACAATGTCTTAAATTACAATTTGCTGGTCAGGTCCAAGAGGAATAATACTTTAGATATAGACACTTATACACTTTAAGTCCCGGCCTAGTTCTTCGTGGCTGACACTATTTGCCACTAATGTGTGACCTTGGACCAATAATAATTAGTTTCGATGTAGTTTTATACAGAAACAACGCCCTTTGGACAACCAATACTCCTACCCTCAAATACAACTAAAGGTCGACTTGTGCAAAATAATCCTAAGTTTGAGATCTAGCTTAGACGTATCCGGGTACATACTGGTCTAACTTTGGCAATAATAAACTGTTATGATCTAATTTCTCTAAACTCTTCCTGGCTTGTTGGTGATAAGAATGCTTTGGACGAACACGTTAGGAAAAGCCTGCTCGGGTTAGAATGACCCTGTCCAGTTATCTGTAATGAGCTTCAATAAGATGGTCTGGTACACTTATAAACCCCAGTGTCCTTGATTCTGGATTCTTAAGTTACACCTTGACAGTCGAGGGTCTAAAGTTATGAGATTTTGAGTTGTGTTAGCGGGATCCCTTTCTTGTGCCCCTTAGGGACCTATGACCCTTTAATAGACAGCCATTACTCTACTGTATACTCTAAACAGTTGAAACTTCTTACCTGCACCCGCTTGTTGATGGCGCTTCAGCTAAGTCACTCTCACTAAAAAAAGACAGAGAAATAGAGGAGCTGCTGCTTGTTCTGCAAAAGAAAGAGGAAAGGATACATTGGTAAAAAATTGAGCATCCTGAGTGTAATTGGTAGTACTTAACATGTACACAATTTTGGCAACTCACAACATCGCTTGTATCATAACTATTGTGACAGTAATAACAGTTGCCACCGCAAGTAAATATGGCGGCAGCATCAGACTTAGACTGCAAAATAGGATCTCATATGACTGTAAAGTCCAATCCTGGCGTGGTAGACTCAGCTGCATTTTGGGGATAGATCTGAGAGGTCGGCTGTGGGCGTCAGCATGCATTATGTTCTTTCGGGAGGCTCGTTTTCTCTGAGTCTCTATGGTGATGGTTCACTCGACAATCTGAGCACCTTGTGTGATGCTAGGTGGAGCGGTTCTATGCAAGCATCTCCCAGGAAATGACATCAATGCTAAAACTTTTCAGATACATTTTGTAAGAGTCTTTGTAGCTACATCTGTCCCCTTGACGAGCGTCTGCATGTTCTGGGCTTACCATGCAGCAGCTGTTTGGGGAGGCACGCATCAGGCATGCTAATAACATGTCCCATCAATCTTTCCTGGATTTATATTTTCAGAGGCGTATGTATGCTCAACATGTTTTATCTGAATTTCCGAGTTGTGTGCATAGTTCTGGTCAGAATTGTGTATTTTGTTCTGGTCAGAGTTGTGTATTTTGTTCTGCTCAGAGTTATGTACTTTGTTCTGGTCAGAGTTGTGTATTTTGTTCTGGTCAGAGTTCTGTGCTTTGTTCTGGTCAGAGTTGTGTACTTTGTTCTGGTCAGTTTTGTACTTTGTTCTGATCAGAGTTCTGTATTTTGTTTTGGACAGTTTTGTACTTTGTTTTGGTCAGAGTTCTGTATTTTGTTCTGTTCAGAGTTCTGTACTTTGTTCTGGCAACTAACACTGATTTTAATATATACATTCCTGTTGTTGACCTCAGAGTCGATATTCGCTTCTTCGGTGAGGGTACTGTCTGGGTAGGTGAAGCATCGACTGTTTGTCGCCGTTAGTTTTGTATAGTGATGTTTGTTTCGCCACACGGCTTCCCATGAGCAAACTGGAAAAGTACCTCAGTTTTCCTAGTGGCAGTAAGACAAACTCTGTCTACCAATAACTACAGGCATATTCGCAGATTTTTACCATTTAATAACCAGAAGGCTGTGGAAACAGGAACAAGGTTTTTGAAACTCATAGTGAGAATGGAGAGTGTAAATATATATGGAGCTCTCCACTAGGGTGATAAATCAGGTTGGGGTCGTTTCTTTACTGGAGTGAGAGGCAAAGTCGGAAAAGAGCTGAGTGTGGCAGATATGACATTATGAGAATGGTGATTGAGGCAATGATTTCAGCTGAGGTGGCTGTCTGAGACCTCATTAATCAAGGCGGTACTTGTGTCTGCTCTCAGTCATTACTTCGGAAGGTGCAGCAGGCCTCGCTTCAGCTGTGATAGATAGTGTACATTGAGAAGTCAAAACATTCAAGGGTTCTGCGAGATGTTAGGGGCTCGATTTCGCGAGCAGACGCTAGTGGTTCTGCTAGAGGTCGATAAGAGTTCTGTAAGAGGTCGCTAGGTGGATCTGTAAGATGTCACCAGGGATTCTGTGAGAGGTTGCTAGGTGGATCTGTAAGATGTCACTAGGGGTTCTGTGAGTGGTTGCTAGGTGGATCTATAAGATGTCACCAGGGGTTCTGTGAGAGGTTGCTAGGTGGATCTGTAATATGTCACCAGGGGTTCTGTGAGAGGTTGCTAGGTGGATCTGTAATATGTCACCAGGGGTTCTGTGAGAGGTTGCTAGGTGGATCTGTAAGATGTCACTAGGGGTTCTGTGAGAGGTTGCTAGGTGGATCTGTAAGATGTCACCAGGGATTCTGTGAAAGGTCGCTAGGTGGATCTGTAAGATGTCACCAGGGATTCTGTGAGAGGTTGCTAGGTGGATCTATAATATGTCACCAGGGGTTCTGTGAGAGGTTGCTAGGTGGATCTGTAATATGTCACCAGGGGTTCTGTGAGAGGTTGCTAGGTGGATCTGTAAGATGTCACCAGGGGTTCTGTGAAAGGTCACTAGGAGTTCTGTGAGAGGTTGCTAAGGGTTCTCTGAGAGGTTGCTATGGGTTCTGTGAGAGGTCGTTAGGTGGATCTGTAAGATGTCATCAGGGGTTCTGTGAGAGGTTGCTAGGTGGATCTATAAGATGTCACTAGGGGTTTTCTGAAAGGTCGCTTTGGATTCTCTGAGAGGTCGCTGTGGATTCTCTGAGAGGTCGCTTAGGGTTCTCTGAGAGGTCGATATGGGTTCTGTGAGAGGTTGCTTTGGGTTCTCTGAGAGCTCGCTTGGGTTCTGTGAGAGGTCGGTTTGGGTTCTCTGAGAGGTCGATATGGGTTCTGTGAGAGGTCGCTTGGGTTCTCTGAGAGGTCGCTATCGGTTCTGTGAGAGGTCGCTTTGGGTTCTATGAGAGGTCGATATGGGTTCTGTGAGAGGTCGATATAGGTTCTATGAGAGGTCGATATGGGTTCTGTGAAAGGTCGTTTTGAGTTCTCTGAGAGGTCGCTAGGTGGATCTGTAAGATGTCACCAGTAGTTCTGTGAGAGGTCGCTACGTGGTTGAGAGATCGCTTGGGGGTCTGTGAGAGGCCGCTGGTAGTAATAAAAATACGGCCACTATTTCCTCCCTTCCAACAACTACAAGAAATGTATGTATTAAATCTACCAAGTGACAATGCATATCCAGAAAAGTGAGAGAAAAAAAACATGTGTCATCTGATAGTTGGGCATAGCACAGTGGTTAGCGTGCTGGCTTCGCATCTGAATGATCCTGGGTTAATTCCCCAGTTGAGGCGGAAATTTTTTTTTTCAGATCGCCACGGCACCCAGGTCAACCCAGGCTTAAATGGGTACCGTTTCAGTCCGGGAAGTAAAAACGGCGAGGGAGAGGAGATGGCTACTGCCCTCATATTGCCGCGCCTTTGAAATGTGAGATCGCTAACACCTCACACCCCTATGGCAGTAATGGTATGGGTTACTTTTACTATAGTTACTACACACGTCCCTTCTGTTCAAGATTGCAAGAAGATATCATAGACACGGATTAGGACTGGATAAGCGTGTGATTATGATAATAACAGGGGTCTAGACCAGGCGCCCTTAACCATTTGTGGGCCCCTTAGACCAAGGGTCTCGAATACGCAGCTCACCAAGTCCACAATGTGGCCCATATCTAAAGCTGGGATAAAAGACAATTATGAATAGACATAATCATCATTAGCAGGTAAGTCAGCCCGGTGACTGGTGTTGAAGTCATCTGATCATGTAACGCCTTTGTCCTATTTTAATCAGTCCGGTGACTGGTGTTGAAGCCATCTGATCATGTAACGCCTCTGTCCTATGTAAGTCAGTCCGGTGACTGGTGTTGAAGTCATCTGATCATGTAACGCCTCTGTCCTATGTTAGTCAGTCCGGTGACTTGTTGAAGTCATCTGATCATGTAACGCCTCTGTCCTATGTTAGTCAGTCCGGTGACTTGTTGAAGTCATCTGATCATGTAACGCCTCTATCCTATGTAATTCAGCCCGCTGACTGGTGTTGAAGTCATCTGATCATTCTGATCATGTAACGCCTCTGTCCTATGTTAGTCAGTCCGGTGACTGGTGTTGAAGTCATCTGATCATGTAACGCCTCTGTCCTATGTAAGTCAGCCCGGTGACTGGTGTTGAAGTCATCTGATCATGTTTCGTCACTATTCCTATCATATCTCTTCAGCTCAGTATACGTTTACATCCCAATGTCCTTGGTCGCCTGTGTGATGTAATTGTTTCTTGGACGTCCCATTCTGCTTTTCCCTGAACTTTGCATTCTAGTATTTGGGATAGTAAGTCTGCATGTCTCATGTTATGCTCAAACCCAAAAAAATCTACCTTTATGTGTACTCGTCCTCAGCTGTCAATGTGACCCTATATCTTTAAGCAATAGTTCGTTTGACCTTTTTTCAGACCAGTTCATTCTATGCATCCTACGATAGCACCACATCTCAAAAACTTATGTCGTGTCACCCGTTTTGTTTAGAAAATGTTTCAGAACCGTTCAACGTAACGGATCAGATATGTTTAGTAATTATTCTTTTCCATAGCTCAATATCGATGTTATTTGTTGTTAGAAGTTTTTGTTGTGGATAAGAGTCAACAATGACCAGACAGGAATAAAAAAACATTATTTATAGTCGTGCGGATCTCGGAAGCAAAGAATATGACATTACAAACTTAAAGCGTGCAGTAAAATGTAATTAACGATGGCTGTGGATGGTGCTAGCAACATTATCGCATTTAACAAATCGCACATATTGATTTGACACATGCTACCTGCAATATGCATATTAAATGCTACGCTGGAGCGTAAAATCCAGACTATATAAATGAGGTATTTTAGAAAGATCATTGTCAAATCATATGGAGTTCACGTCACGAGTGTCAGTGTACGTAATATTGTCGGAAAGTCTGTCGGGCCGTATTCGGACCTCTTTTCAATTGTCAAATCACAATAGCTATGCTGGCACGATCATGTGATACGTTCTCATGGTTTACCCAATCTGATACTGCGAGGCGAAGAGAAAGAGGTCGCCCTAAGATGCATTGGACAGGTGATATTCACAAGTAGACGGGCACAATATTGAATGAAACTGCAATACATGCAGACGATAAGAGTACCATGGCGACGGACAGTTCATGATGTGCTGAGATGTGATCCTCCTACAATCACCTAGGCTATGGACGAGACGGCACGAGATGAGATGAGATCTGTAAGGAGCAAAGTGGGGGGTCCTTCTTCTTCTCGAACGCCAAGTCTTTTCTTAATTACGTCTACACGCGAAGGCAAGTTCTCTGAATTGAGGTTGTTGTAATGAGGAGTTCTTCCAGATTTATAAATATACTATTCGTGGAGATTCGTCTCTGTGTGCCAGTGCTAGTACACACTTGCCATCGCATACACCAGTCTTGCAGGTTTGGCTGTTTGTGCTGCTTGTCTGCACATATACAAGGGTGATGGAGCCAATTTCAGTCTGTGTAAGTGACCATTGAATCTGTTATGTTCCGTTCTCATGCGGAACAGGATCACTTCCTCTGCTCTTCGAGTCTGTGATAGCTCTCTATCGTTTGGCAAACTGTTCTTATGACTTGGATAGGATTCTTCTTTTCTTAGAAGGTGATTGTTTGTTCTTGTGTTGCTCTCTTCTTTACTAACCTGTGTGCTTTCATGTGATACCACAGTGTGATGGTATCCACTGTAGCTCTATCATTCGCATACCCCTACAGCGCCAGCATGACTGCGTGTAGGTGACTTCGGGTGACGACTGGAATGTAACACTGGTTGTTGACAGACTCTATAGAGTCTGCTGTGGTCGAGAGTTCAGGCGCTTACCTACCAAAGAGATGAACATAAACGGTGGACTATTGAATCACAAGTTTTAAAGTGACCCCTGGTCTCACGGAAGGTGGGACCATGTGCCTGCATCCTGAATCGCTTCCAGTCGTCATGACTACTGTCTTGCCACTGGTCCAAGGTAGCTCGGGACCAGAGAGTGAGGTAAATGACAAACGCAGTTATTTCCTCACTATAATCCAAATACAGCGCAAGTTACATCATCAAGACATAACCGTCTGTTGATGTCGCCATCATAGCTTGCGATGGACAACTAATGAGATATATATATATATATATATATATATATATATATATATATATATATATATACACTCGTACAAAATGTCTCTCTAGACAACTATGAGATATTCATTTAAATTACCTGTTCTAATTTTCGTCGTAGCCACCTGCCACTGCAACACATTTGTCCCATCTGTATACAAGCTTCTGTATTTCAACAGTGTGTAGAACTCTGTTGACTGATCTTTGAGCCATTAATGAACTTTCTGACGACTTTCTCATCCATGTGATACTTCTGTACTCCGAAATGCTCTTTTAAATCGGCAAAAAGGTGAAAATCACTCGTGGCCAATTCGGGACTGTAAGGCAGGTATGGCAGATACCTTCCAATGCAATTGGTCAATAACAGTTTTGGGGCATATGGTGTTTCACGTTGGTGAAAGACACTTGTTTGATCAAAACTCATTTGTTTCGGTACCCAACGACAAAAAAACTTGATGAAGATTGAGGTGATCCGTGATGATAATGCCCACAGAACATATGCTGATACCAGTAGCCATCGAGACTTCGCGTAAAGTAACTCGCCGATCGTTTAAAATAACCTTTTTGACACTGTGTTTGGCTTCACCTGTAAGGATACTTTTCTGTCGACCTTCACGTGGCTGATGCTCGATGTATTCACGACCTTCACGTAAGCGTTTACACCATTCAAGCACTGATGTATTCACGACATTCACTAAGCGTTTACACCATTCAAACACTCATGAACGTACTAGTCTGTTGTCTAAACACACATGACGAACGACGATGAATTTCAGGTCATTTAACCAACTTATCCTAATGTCGCAACCGAGCTTATCCTAATGTGGACATTAAGTCACAGAGCTTATCCTAAAGTGGACATTAAGTTACCAAGCTTATCCTAATGTGGACATTAAGTCACCGAGCTTATCCTAATGTGGACATTAAGTTACCAAGCTTATCCTAATGTGGACATTAAGTCACCGAGCTTATCCTAAAGTGGACATTAAATCACCGAGCTTATCCTAATGTGGACATTAAGTCACCGAGCTTATCCTAATGTGGACATTAAGTCACCGAGTGTATCCTAATGTGGACATTAAGTCACCGAGCTTATCCTAATGTGGACATTAAGTCACAGAGCTTATCCTAATGTGGTCATTGAGTCATGGTACTTGCCCTACAGAGGTCATTGAGCTTATCGTAATGTGGTCATTGAACAATCCAGCTTATCCTAATGTAGTCATTGAACCATCAAGCTTATCCTAATGTGGCCATTGAACCATCAAGCTTATCCTAATGTGGTTATTGAACCATCAAGCTTATCCTAATGTGGCCATTGAACCATCAAGCTTATCCTAATGTGGTCATTGAACCATCAAGCTTATCCTAATGTGGTCATTGAACCATCAAGCTTATCCTAATGTGGTCATTGAACCATCAAGCTTATCCTAATGTGGTCATTGAACCATCAAGCTTATCCTAATGTGGTCATTGAACCATCCAGCTTATCCTAATGTGGTCATTGAACCATCCATCTTATCCTAATGTGGTCATTGAACCATCAAGCTTATCCTAATGTGATCAATGAGCTGCGTTGCTTGTCATAAAGTGGTCATTGAGTCTTCGAGACCATATTAATGTGACCATTGAGCCATCAAATTTAGCCTAATGTGTGCATTGTGCCATCGATCTTAGCCTAATGTGTGCATTGTGCCATCGATCTTAGCCTAATGTGTGCATTGTGCCATCGATCTTAGCCTAATGTGTGCATTGTGCCATCGATCTTAGCCTAATGTGTGCATTGTGCCATCGATCTTAGCCTAATGTGTGCATTGTGCCATAAACCTTAACCTAATCTGGCCTTTGAGCCATCTATGGCCATTGAGTCATATATACCTTATCCTAATGGGGACTTTATATCATCAAAACTATCATATGTGACCAATAAGCCATTCAGGTTATCCTATGTTGCAACTAAACCAAAGATCGTATCGTATGGTTGCAACTGAGTCAAAGATCGTATCCTATGTTGCAACTGAGTCAAATATCGTATCTTATGTTGTAACTTAGTGAAAGATCGTATTTTATGTTGCAACTGAGTCAAAGATCGTATCCTATGTTGCAACTGAGCCATAGAACGTATACTATTTTGTAACTGAGTCATACAACGTAACCAATGCTATAACTTTTTGTTTTGTTTTGCGTTTGTCTTATTTCTCTATTCCCCAATGCGGTGTGCGTTGCACTACGGTTTTTATTTTGCACCTATTGATCTACTGAGCTTATCCTGCGGCCCTAGTAGTGTTTGAATTTGAAACGTTTGTTCTGATCGACAAACGGTTAGAACACAGCTCATATTTGTTTTTTACGAGATTCCCTATTTTTTTTCATATTCATTAATTAGATAAATAATAATATTTCTCTTCTCGTTCTTCTACGATCGTTCTGAATCTACTGATATCAAGCCCTGAACAGGACTTTGCAAGTAGCAGGATGTTGTCCGGAGAACGTAATATGTTGTGTCGCTAGTTTACAGCTTGACTTCGATATTTGCACCTTTAGGTCCGACACATCCGTCTTCGACAGCAACATTTCTCTAATCGTCCTCAAAACCATCCACCTCCATCACTCCGTCTGTATTTACTTAGTCTCATTTTCTTTCTTTTTAGGTCACAACTGTACAAGACTCTTTCTATGCTAATCGATATTTACGTTACAACTGTACAAAGACCCCTATGGCTCATCGGTTTTTCTAATTAAAATGCGTGATGTAGCACATTTTATTTAACCGTTTAAATATTAATCGTTTAGAATTGTTAGTAAGTTTTATTTTCACCGACGAAGATCATTTTTCCGTGATTAGTTTTTTTTTGTTGCTTTTTTTTGAATGACTTAAATCCATGCTTGTTTCTGTAATAGTTGTCCATCGCAAGCGAAGATGGCGATATCATCATATCTTATGCGAGATCTATTTTCATATGACTATAAAGACCAATCCTGGCATGGCAGACTGCCGAAACCGGGGCACACATGTGAGGAGTTGACTGTGGGCTTGATCTCGAGCCCAGCGAGACTAAGGTCAGAAACGCTATCAGGTCGATGTCCAAAGGCAAGGCTCACAAGTCAGGTTACCTGCCTGCTGAGTATTACAAAAGCAGAAGGCCCTGTACTTCTTCGGGAACTGACTACACCCTATCGTTGTATATGGGAAGCATAAGAAACTTTCACAGCAGATGAAAGATACCACTAATGTACACTTGTAAAAAGAAAAGGGCGACAACTACAGCTACAGGGGCATCTCCTTTGCTCTCAATCGCGGGCACAATTCTAGCTCGACTCCAGCTCAAACGCCTAGCTGGCCAATGAGCAGGATCTACTCCCAGAGAATTAGTGTGGTTTTGTGTTGGTAGTGAGACTGTCGGCATCCTATATGCAGCACCTCAACTCCAAGAGCAATGTCTAGAACAACATGTAATATGTATACATATTTTGTCGACTTGACCAAGGCATTTGACACCCTCAATTGGGAAAGACTGGCAAATCATGGCCGTTGTGTTGTCCCCGCGAATTCATTGCGATTGTCCACCAGTTTCACGACAGCTCGAGTACTGCAAGAACAAGATTTGTCTGTAGCCTTCCCAGTCACCAAAAATATCAAGCAGGACTGTGTGTTGGTAGCTTCACTCTTTAGCACGGTCTTTGCAGCAATGATCTTTCTGGTGGCGCTGCTACTGAAATTCATACCAGGTACATGGCCCAATGTTCTATCCAAGACGTCTTAGTCTTACACCAAGGTAAGTGAGGTCACGATGTTGGATCTACTGTTCGCCGACGACTGGGAATCCGTACATTGAATCAAACGTCTCCAGGCAGTTGACAGATTCACCTGTTTCTTTAATAATTGACATCAAGTAAACAGTTTTTCCAAGTGTGCAAAAACGTGCATATATGGTTCACCAACATCATGTGTCAGTTTAATTTGTTCTTACGATCTACAATCTTCACGTGCCATCATTTGTCTTCTGCGACGTACTTCAGACACGTGCTGCATCCACAAATATAGCAGATGAATGCACTGTTAAACGAAGGGATATTTAGACAGGTAAAAGCATTCTCCTCTCAAAGCGATAAACAGAAACGATGAGCAATCGAATCCGGTGTCAAGCGATCCCTGGTCTCGAGGGATTTAAGACCAGAGTGTCTGCATCTCTAGTAGTCTCGGCTGATCGTTTTGCCAGTTGTTCTAAGGTAGCTCTGGGCGAGAGAGTGAGGTTGATGACTAGCGCAGTTACGTCATCAAGACAGAAGAGCCGTGTGATAATTTCGCCATCATCGCTTGCGATGAGCAATTAACTTTTTATCTGAAAACCTACTAGCGGTCTTTTGGACAAGTATGAGTAAGCAATGCTCCTTCTGTGTGTATTTTCCCGCTTTTTTTCCAAGATTATATCTGAGATTCCTCAAACATTTCAGACTCTTTCCTAATCTGACACCTCCATACATTTCGGTCTGCAACTGCTATTTCCTATTCGCCAGCGCTAATGGAAAAGCCTTTTATTGTGGCCTTACAAATGTCTTTATATTTCAGCACGTGCCTGCCTTGGTATCTTTTCCCAGCACGGAATTCACCCTACAGCAGCTATTTGGGGGATACGATGCATATCCATTCTGCTGATATGTGTTAACCAACTTAATCTTCTCCTGCTTTAAACTCCTGAAATGGAAGGCAACGTTGCGGTTTGTTTGGGTTTATTTTTATTTATTTTTTGGGCGGGGGGGGGGGGGGGGGGGAAGGTTGGTGTGCAAAGCCACCTGAAGTTTATAATTATCTGGAGACGGCCTTGGAGCACGATGTTTCCTCTATTGCCTTGAGTGGGTTGTCCATGTTTCAGTGGCATACAATAATGTGTTCAGCACGCAGACCCGACACATTTCACCTGTGGTTTGCAATGTCAGCTGCAAGTTCTTCCATGCTGTCTTGGAGAGTCTAGCAAAGTTAGTGTCTGCATGACCCTTTCTTATGCTTATTTCTTCAAACCATTGTATCCCCATCAACATCTTTACTCTGCTAATCAATTGTTGGTTTTTAATTTGCAGTCCTGTCATTTACCTAAAATAACAGAATGTAAATGTGCAACTTCGACAATCAACATCTGCGTCGTCCGCTCATCTGGCTGATCGTGCCTCAGTGAACTCGCTTCGGTAACGAGTGGTTACTGTATAGTACAGCCACAGTTATTTCCTTTTCCAGCATGTCGTGACAGGCGATAAGGGAAGGTTATGCATATGACTGGTAACCTCACCATGCAACAACTACAGCTACTGAAACCACACTGCAATAGGCTAGAGTAAACCAAATGCACTTTTAGATATATACATTCAGCATCTATAGCGATAGGTGAATAATAATGATAATATTGATATGTGCTTGCCCACAATCTCACTCAAATCCGTGGACACGTAATAAGGAGATTGTTGATCAATTACCAAGTGAGCTCCAGTCTCATTATGGTTTCGTACAACGTCATCGCTATTTTCTACCCATGTCCTCCTCTTTGCCCAATCCCCTGAGTCACTATCTTGAACATAAATATCATTTTTAATTCTTCACCTTTTAATTACAATTCCCAGATGCTTTTAACCTGCTATACCTTCAATAAGCGTTCTCTCTATTTTTGTGTTTTGTGGAACATCTGTCTTCCTTAAGGCCTTTTTTCATCCCTTACTTACAGTGACAGAACGAGGTGAGCTCTCCTCTCGGGCCTCGACACCTCACACAAAGCTACGTGCTACGCGCCTTCAGAACAAAATACCTCACGTTTACGTCCGCGTGCTTGTGCGACCCGTTTTCTTATTGGTTGCGAACAGAATAACAACGTTCGCGCGTTGCACTGACCACAAGGACCGTTAACAGCCAGCCTAAGTATCATGTTGGCAGTTTTCAGCATATTTATGTGCCTGGAACTATATATTGCATCACAACTTGAATAATGAAATGACGAACGAGATAGCCAGGAAACGTCAATGACAAAAATAGAAGCGCGGGCTGTAGAGAACTCAGTAGTTCAAGTTAATAGAAAATTACAATAACCAGTGAAGTAACAAATTAATAATCAATTAAAACAAAAAAGCCCTGTACAGTGCAGTAGATATTATAAGCTTAGCCAATAGTGTGGTCAGAACAATCCCAAGGAACCGTAGGGATTATTTGGGAAAAAAATTCATCAGCAATGTTTGTGGAACAAACCTGATTTTTACGCCACGATTTAACAAAACCAAATGTCGTTCAACTATATATATGAAGGAGGCTGCGTGGCCTAGTGGTGAAACTCGCTCGGTTTCACAATCCCAACGTTCCGGGTTAGATTCCCACTTGTGTCCAGTTTGGCAGACACTGGGTTTTTTTCTCGGAATCTCGGGAAAATGCTCCTCCATGCACGGAAAGTAATGGCAACCTACCGTACTGCACACTTGCCAAGACACTTATAACAGCCAAATAGGTGTCAGTTTTAAGAAGTTACATTCTGTAAAAGGACATGCAACTTACTTTTACTATATATATGAAACTCACCCGCTGTCTAGCATTTCGACAGCTAAAAAAACAACTCGTCACTTTCAACATGTGCTGGACACGGCCATGACCAATAACACACAAACAAACAAGATATGTGATATCAAGTGAAGATAATTTAACAATGCAGTATATTTGTGGGGAGTGGGTAGGAAGAGAGAAATTGGTGTTAATAAGCTGTCTTCAAACGTCGTCTTTAATAGTGGAAATATTAAGTAGTTCTTTTCTTTTTTTGTCCTACTGCTTTTGCATGAGGCGTCGCAGAGAGGCTGGATGCCCTACTGTCCTTGCCATGAGGCGTCGCAGATAGGCGGGATGCCCTACTGTTCTTGCCATGAGGCGTCGCAGATAGGCGGGATGCCCTACTGTCCTTGCCATGAGGCGTCGCAGATAGGCGGGATGCCCTACTGCCCTTGCCATGAGGCGTCGCAGAGAGGCGGGATGCCCTACTGCCCTTGCCCTGAGGCGTCGCAGAGAGGCGGGATGCCCTACTGTTCTTGCCATGAGGCGTCGCAGAGAGGCTGGATGCCCTACTGTCCTTGCCATGAGGCGTCGCAGATAGGCGGGATGCCCTACTGCCCTTGCCATGAGGCGTCGCAGAGAGGCGGGATGCCCTACTGTCCTTGCCATGAGGCGTCGCAGATAGGCGGGATGCCCTACTGCCCTTGCCATGAGGCGTCGCAGAGAGGCTGGATGCCCTACCGTTCTTGCCATGAGGCGTCGCAGAGAGGCTGGATGCCCTACTGTCCTTGCCATGAGGCGTCGCAGATAGGCGGGATGCCCTACTGTCCTTGCCATGAGGCGTCGCAGAGAGGCGGGATGCCCTACTGTCCTTGCCATGAGGCGTCGCAAAGGGATGGGATGCGTAGATTTCTTGTTATCTCCAAGTGAGAGGCTTGTGCTGTTGTCAGGAGTAAAATCCCGAGAGTGTCAGAGACACTCTCGAGCCACCGACGTCGACCCCTTGCTTATGGACAGGAGACCTGCATATGATATTTTCTCGCTGCAGGCTGGTTGTAACACATTCTGACTAAATGACCAAACCAGTTGATTTACTGGGCGTCCATGCAGACACTAAGTGGGTTTGTTCCAACTATCTGCCTCAGCGGTTCCCGACTAGACTTCTAACGCAGCACATCTCAGCTTATGTGTTCCTTGTAAAGACCAAGATTGACATTGGTAACACAATGTAGGAATAAACAGTGTATTTATCAGCACCTTCGTAGATGAAAGAAGAGCTCTATCGTATTTCATTTTGATAGTGGACATTGTTTGCCGTCTGAATAACATGTGCGATCTTTCTGCCCACTCTGCCGTCATTAGTGAAAATACTACCGAGGTATTTGAACTCCCGTACTTTCTTGATACTTTTGTCACTGCTGTGGAAACGTCTCTGCACGTGTTCACACGATATCATCATAATCCCCATCTCACACGATATCATCATAGTCCCCATCTTGTCAGTGTTGATTTTCTTGTCATATTTGTTGCAAGCGAAATTTAGATAGATTAGGTAGTGTTGTAGGTCTTCTCCATTTTGGTAAAAGATGACCTGATCATCAGCAAACAACAGTTCATTTAGGCACTCCTAATGGGGCCAACTGTGTCATTTTATCTATATAAATTATGAATAATAGTAGCGAAAGAACACACCCCTGGCGTACGCCATTCAGCACTGGAAACAAATTTGTCATACCGGCATCTGCACCTTCGCTGTTTACGTACAAGGCACGAATGCAATCCAGTAATTGACCCTTCACACCATATTCCTCCCATAGCTTACATCGGTTTAACCTGGTCAAATGCCTTTTCCTTTCCAACTAAGACCACGTTTAGTTTCTTATTCTATTCTATGTATTTTGGGGGTGTTTTTTTTAACATAACTGCATGAGCGTAAATATAACATCCGTACATCCCCTGGTTTTCCGGAGTCCTGATTGTGAAACACTGAGCAGCGGCTCCACAGTAGCTGGCACTCGCTGCTCAAGGTGCGAACATTTGTCGGACGTGGCTAAGGAGGGATATGAACCTATACGAGCTACAATCCTTTCTGCTGCCCTTGTTTTTTTGTCAAAATAGGTACCACTACCACCCTTTGCCAATCACCAGGTACCTTCCCTTCAATTCCCGCCTGATTAAAGATATTAGATAGTCATCTTACTCCTACATCGTGACAAACTTGTATGGCATCTGCCAATATGTTGGTTACACCTGGGGCCTTGTAGTTAGGGCTTCTGACTTTATGTTCGAGTATCAATCTGTCGTAGTTGTTGTTCGAAGTTACTCATGATGTTAATTTAACTCTGACTTTTCTTTGGTGGTGATTTACAGTGACTCCTCTTACATCCAAGGCGTACTTGAGATGGTTGACCAGAGTCCTCCTGGCTGTAGTGCAATGTGAGGCTCATCAGTAAACTCACCCCTGGGGGAATTCCAGTGTCGATCCCTACGTGGCTGGTCAGACTGATACGACACAGCCTTTTACCTAGAGACGGGGTCTTGTTCAATATTCTTCACCTGACCCTGGTGTTACTCTTCGCTCCCAAGTGTTAATATAAGGGGCAAATACTATGGTCGGCCAATAAGTGCTTATTTGAGGATAACATTGCAACCAATCGATCAAATCAAAGCTCGTCGCTACTCTCGTAGCGTTGGCCATTGATGACATCTCGCCAGCATACACATTCCTGTGCTACTCTTTCTGCCTATCTCCGTGTGTAATCATTTAATCTTAGTTCCATCTCACATTCTCTTCTCCCTGTATTTTTGGGTCTACCAGTCTCTCTTCCCTTGAGAATTCCATGTAAGAGCCTGTCTAGATGTGTTGGACGGTGCCTTCCGTAGAGTAGGTCCTATTCGGCCCCATTTTCTTCACTTAATTTGTTGTTCTAGTGGCTGTTGTTGGCTTCTTTTCTTTAGGAATTCATTCTTCCCCGTCTCTTGCCACATTATACCCATTATCTTTCGTATCCATCTGTTAACGAAGGACTGACGTCATTGTCGTATCGCCTTGTTTGTTCTCTATGTCTCCCCTCCACACAGCAGATCCGACTTGACATTGACGTTGAATATTCTATCTTTTGTGTGAATCTTGATTTCTCTGAATCTCCATATGTTATTTAGTGTCAATAATGTATCTCAATGAAGCACAAACCCACAAAATACATGAGTTTGTAATCACATGTAAACCGAGCAGGTTTGGCCACCTGTGCAGACCCATCCGGAATATGTTCAACCAGCGAGCAGCTACATTCTCAATATTCACGCTCTTCACCTTTCTCTAAAAGAACATGTGCACCCATGGGTCTGCCATGACTAAGGCATTCTGGTTTCACATTTTAATTACATATTTCTACAAAAAAATGTAAATGAACAAAGCGACAAAAAATAACCGCTTTTGGTTTATTTTAAGTTTGGTAATACTTCTTTAGTCCTGCCTTTTTTCTTTTTAATATTTTTATATTTTATTTAAAAAACTGTTGTAATTACATACCCAGATTGAGGTTTATAATCTCTCTCTCTCTCTCTCCCTCCCGCGCGCACACACACAACACGCGAGCCCTCATAGTGCGGCCCTTAAATTGCATTTTGGTTGGGGTTTACTGAGATCGCCCGAATTAGCATAGGTACATACAGACGCACACATGCAAGCACTAGTTAATACGTGATGATATATCCTGGAAGACTACGGCCTGGAGTGGAAAGGGGCGTGTCTCCGACAGTAGAATGCAGAGAGGAACCTTTTACCCACCACCACACACACAAATACAGTCCTGCTATTCATTAAGGCACATGTACCCTTTACCAGATAGCCAAATATAGTTAACACTAATCTTTGTCTTTTTCCTTGACGTACCATGCTGGACCAAGTTCTTTTTTAAGGTCACCCCTCCATCTCATTGGTCTGGGTAGACGATTAAAGGCCACGTGGCGTCACTTGAAGTTCCCATTGTCAGGCAAGTGTACCACCCTTACTTTCTTATCAACGGCGTATCTACGGTGATGTGGATGTGGTCCCGTAGTCTGCTGAAGTCGGATCGAAAGGTGCAAATATCGCAGTCAATCTGTAAACTACGACACAACGCATTCCGTTCTCTTGACTACATCTTGCTACTTGCAAAGCCCTTTTTTGGGTTGGTAGCGGAAGATTGAGAACGAACGAAGAAGAAGAGAAAAAAGTAGTATAAGAAGAAGAAGAAGAAGAAGAGGCAGAGGAAGAAGAAGAAGAAAAAGGTCCTGTAGTGAGATTACCTTCTGGCTGCCCACGGTAAATGAAATTAAGGCTAGAATTGCAATGACAAAATTAGCGTTCCACAATG
Source organism: Ariolimax columbianus (assembly GCA_036924085.1). Taxonomy (NCBI): domain Eukaryota; kingdom Metazoa; phylum Mollusca; class Gastropoda; order Stylommatophora; family Arionidae; genus Ariolimax; species Ariolimax columbianus. The sequence continues at coordinate 44,976,145 of JAVGWX010000005.1, read as the reverse complement.
TGAAAAGCATCCATACAACTGTACGTACAGGCGCCGTAATTGAAAGGTGTTAAGCCTGTGCGCTTGTTTGGCATTGGTTGCCAAAGTCTCGCTGCCATATCAGAGCGTGCTGATGACACACGCATTGTACACCATCGCCTTGGCTTTAATTGTCAGTTTTCTCAAACACATGTTGTGAGACGAGGAAATGTGGCAGTCGTCTTGCAGTGCGACTGTCTATTTCTGGATCTAGAGAGAACTTGTCGTTTATAGAGACTAGATGTGATAAGTAATATGCTGGGCTCCCAACTGCTCCTAACAAGCCCAGCATTGCTCAGTAAAATGTAATGTATACGACTATACCTTTACCTGTCGTAATATGATGTATGAAAATAGCGCACACATATAAATGTCTTCGTTTATATTTATCCAAAATACAGAATAGAATAAATAAACGTACTAAATGGTCACTGAAATTAGGTGAGGGTACACATAGAAGAAAATAAAGATAGTGCGAATACAATCACCTAAAATCAGATGTATTGAGAAACACAGTATTACAGGGAGTATATTTATTCATATATCTTGGTAGTAATATAGACAAGGTTACTGATAAGCGATATCACATTCAGAATACAAAAGACGAGAGCGGCTATTATTGTTTTACGAAATTTGTGGAAATCGAAAGTAAATAAATCCGCTACAAAAATATAGATATTCAACCCCAATGTCAACTCTGTTCGTCCTATGATGTAGGGAATTGTATAATGTACAACTGAAAAGGTCCAAGCTTTCATAACTTGCTCAGAATCGAGGGAATTAAATGGTATGTTAAAGTGACTAATATAGAACTGCGGGAAAGAGCTGGACAAAAGCCAGTGGGACTAGTTGTTAAGAAATGGTGCTACCGATGGACAATACATACATTACGGAAACCAACTGATAGCATTACAAGGCAGTCACTGTTATTGAATCCTCAGGGAAAAAGAAGTAGGTGCAGATCTAAAGACTCAAGGAGAAGGGAAGTCGAGACAAACCTTAATACTGCAGGAGACACTCGGGGAAGCTGAAAATGATGGGTTTTTGTTGAGGACCTATGCTCCGCATGGAATTAAAAGGGATCGATTGATTGATGTACAATACGACTGTAAACCTTGTCCTACCAACAAAACTGTTACAGGATATTAACAAAATGTATTCAGAGCTGATTTTAATCACAGAAGCGGATTGTACAATGACCAAGTGTCAGCCGTTATAAGATGAGAAACAATATAAATGACAATGAGTATTTTAAAATGCAGTATGATGGAGTCGTACTGACATCTCTTAAATAAACCATATGGAAGTACTGTAACATAACTGACATATAACAACCTGATTTCGTTTTTTTATGAGAGCCATGTAAGAAAGTAATTCACTCTTTTATTTACTTGTATGTATTATATTAAGTCGAAAAGTGTCCACTATCCAATTGCACTGATTTTGAAACTAGTTAGCTTCTTTCAACTAAGAGAAGACTGATAAATACACTGTTAATCCCTACATTGTGTTTCCAATGTCACTTTTGGTCCTTACTAGAAACACATAAGATTTAGAACCAGAGCTGTGAGGTGCGAAGACTGATAAATACACTGTTAATCCCTACATTGTGTTACCAATGTCACTTTTGGTCCTTACTAGAAACACATAAGATTAAGAACCAGAGCTGTGAGATGCGAAGACTGATAAATACACTGTTAATCCCTACATTGTGTTACCAATGTCACTTTTGGTCCTTACTAGAAACACATAAGATTAAGAACCAGAGCTGTGAGATGCGAAGACTGATAAATACACTGTTAATCCCTACATTGTGTTACCAATGTCACTTTTGGTCCTTACTAGAAACACATAAGATTAAGAACCAGAGCTGTGAGATGCGAAGACTGATAAATACACTGTTAATCCCTACATTGTGTTACCAATGTCACTTTTGGTCCTTACTAGAAACACATAAGATTAAGAACCAGAGCTGTGAGATGCGAAGACTGATACATACACTGTTAATCCCTACATTGTGTTACCAATGTCACTTTTGGTCCTTACTAGAAACACATAAGATTAAGAACCAGAGCTGTGAGATGCGCTGTGTGAGAAGAGCAGACAGAAATACAATCCGTGACGGAATCCACATAACCACGATGAGGCAGATAGTTGGGACAACCCCAGTTAGTGTTTACGTTGACGTCCAACAAATTAAGTGGTTTCATCATTCAGTCAGAATGCATTATGGCCAGCCTGCAACGAGAGAATATGATATGCAGGTGTCCGGCAAGGGGCCGACCTCGACGTCTGTGGATCTAGGGTGTCTCCTGGCACTCCCAGGAAGTTACACCTAACGACAGTACAACCCTCCCACTTGGCGATAACAAGAAATCTACGCATTCCGTCCGTCTCTGCGACATCTCATGGCTAGGGCAGTAGGACAAGGGCAGAAGGAGGAGAATGTATGTAGGCTATTTTATTGTGAAATAACCTTGGGGTGGGAAACAAGAAAACAACAGCCACTGGAACAATAAATTTAAGAGAAGAAAATGGGACTGAATACAACATTCACAGAGACATCATCCAACATATACATCCTTGCTCTAACATGAAATCCCTAAGATAAGAGACAGACGGGAAGACCTACAAATACATGAAGAGAATGTGAGATGGGTTTACGATTAAATGGTTACACCTGGGGATAGACAGAAAAAAGTAACTAGGGGTGTGTGTGCTGGCGGAATGTGACCAATGACCTAAACACCGATATAAGCAATGGGCTTCGATTGATTGATGTTTATAAGCGCTCTTCACTGGTTCTCACTGATTTTATCAAACGCCATTAATTTGTTACTAGTTATCTTTGAAGTTTGGGGAGCCTCAAGAGGACCACCTAGCCTCATTTGCATGTGCTAAATGGGCTAAAACCGCTACTTATTGAGTATAAATCGTTGATGATAGACTAGAAGTCAAACCGCTTAGCATAATTCAGTCAGAAAATGCAACACAAACACAACTACTGACATGAGGCCTAGCTTCTAATTAATCTCGGTTTAAAGAATGCGTACAGCTAAACGATACTGCTGGCATGAGAAGAGACAGAGGGAAAATGTGTGTGTCGAGTGATCTATTGATTTTCCTGTCTTTGCATGTTTATAAACGTGACTGTGACCTTTCTGGAGAGTTCCACAAATAATCACAAGGTCCTGTTTGTGTTCTTTCCTGTCATGCCCCGTTATGTTTTCTGAAGACATTGGTGAGTGTGCTTTTCTGTTCTTGTATGATTTCCCCCTCTTAGCTAATCTGATACAAATATCTGGTCATATCGTGTGTTATCCGATCCATCGTATCGATCTCTGTTTCTATTTGTCTTCATACTTATCAATCACCCTGTATGTCTATGCACGCATGTGAAAGGAATTTTTCACATCTCCATGGTAACGTTTATCTGCATTTGATTTCTGGTTCATTTTTCTTTTTATTTCGCTTTGTTCCCCAAGGCGGAGTGCGTTGCCCTGTTTAGCGACTTCAGCACGCATTCGTTAATGGATGATACTACCTTTCTGGTTCATGAAAATGTACCTATACATTTTTGGTCTCCGAGCAGTTCCACTAATCACTAGATTATGATCCCCCACCCATATAACGTTGTTGAACACTCTAGATACTGGCCAGTGTCGAAGTCACTTTTAAGACAAAATTGTTGTCATTTCACGAGGGTGGTTTGAAAAAGTTTTACATCAAATGTCATAATTATGACAACAGTGCTCAGAGCTACGTGACAATAATCTCTAATGAAGTGACTATAGGGGCATGTAGTGGCATGCGCCTTGAACGTAATGCATGTGCACAGCAAACAGTAAAATGGCGACCTACATTGGAATATGGTTGAAGAAACGTGCTGTGACTGAATTCCGTAAGGTAGAAAGTTGTGTGCCCATCGAAATGCATCGTAGAATGACTGTGGTATATGGTGACGAGTGTGGATGTCAGTACTATCAGGAAGTGCGCACTGACTGAAAAAGACGATAATCGAGCAACGACGGACGTGCATGACCAGTTTCGCAGTGGCCGACCGATCATAGATGTGGATCTACAGCTCCAAGCTCGCGTGAACGAACTGATTCGTGCCAATCGCTGGTGTCAAATAGAAAGTGATCGCCACAAATCTTTTTATTTCGATTTTTCTTGTGTCTTCTTCCTCTTCCAAACGCTAACACCTCAAGGGAGACGAGGAGGCGCAAGTGGCTGTGCGTATCTGGTTTTGGGTGAAGACGCCTGATTTTATTCTCGACGGGACGCAACAACTTGTCCAACGTTGGTGTTTGTGTGTGGACCGGGATGGTGACAATGTGGAAAAATAATGACATCACCTAAACGACATTCTAAGCTTTCATAAAATGTATAGCTCATATGTAAATCGGATACATTAACGAAAGTATCTCCTCTAAGGAATCGCTAATGTCAAATCGCCCTTGTAGTTTTATATTTTCCGCGTGATAAGGGTCGGCTTTCATGGCAAAACTGACCTGGCATGTATACACTGCTGTATCAATCAACCGATGCACGTCGCTCCTTTCGGGGCATAGGACAATGACAACGACCCCCCCCCCCCTTTCTCCAACACCCCAGCAGGTTCGGCCTTGAGCTGCCCTTTCTGCCTCTCCAATTGAGGTCAAGGGACGGAAGTCCTTGATACGCAGCTGTAAATTGGTACGTGATTTTATCATAGCTAGAAATGACTAACGTCTAGTCAGGCACGTCACACTGATCAGACATGTGAGTCACAGTCAGGCAAAATATACTGTCCAAGACCCTCACCTCGGCTTCTTAGTAGCCCTGCCTGGAAACGGACTGTTTTCATGGCAGCCTGTCTAACGGGGTAAGGGATCGACGTGATCCTCGTAGTAGTTACCGACACGCAGATGAAGCAAAACATAACACAACAGCCTGGAGGACCCCAGTCCACCTTCATCAGCACTCTCGAGATGTGAGGAAATCTACTGCAACACGTCACTTAACGTCCTTTTCAGGGCGCACAAAAGAGCAATGATGTCTTAAACACTTCATCCCCAACGGCAATATTCGTTTTTCTATTAAGTTCTTGTCTTGCCCCTTTTGTAACTCCAACCAGAGAATAAACCACTACTACAGTTTACCTTCTTTGGGAAGCCTACGTCAAAGCACATTTGTAGTGTTGGTTTCTGGGGGCTAAGGGCTCTCGAGATAAGGTATCCGCCTCGGGTGCCGGTCGTCGTGGGTTCGAATCACGGTGGAGACTATGCTTTTTTTCACGTGGATCTACTGGTAAAAATTCCCATGATCTCTGGGCAGTGAGATCCAGTGTCTCTTGGTAGATAGAAATTGAAAAGAGTAGGCTTAACGACGCTACCTGGGCAAAATTTAAATGTGTAGCTATTCTACCCACAAATTATTTAAACCTTCCCTCATGTGGTTTGTTAAGAGCAGCATATAGATCGCGCCTAACTGGCGCGGGTCTACGTATCTCTCAGTGTTTAAGTCTATTAAGATGAACTCGCACAGCGGTTAAACTACAAGAAACTGGTTGTAACCAGACTCCAAGCAGGGATGTGCATGGAGCTGGCAATGTCATTATCGTGTGCAGACCCCTACACAAACTGCCTCGGCAGCACATACACTTTCTGACACAAGCTTTTAGAAAGCAGGTCCTCTGTGCTGGTGGGCTTAGGTTTCTCCTAATAATTATAGTAATAGTTGCCCATTGCAAGTGAAAATGGCGACAACGTCAGACATGTGTATTCAGGTCCAGATTAGATATTGAGAAATAATTTTTATAGTCAGAGAGTGGTGAATGCTTGGAATGCATTGCCACAGGAAGTAATAGAGGAAAGGACAACCAATGCATTTCATAATAGATTGGATGTGTATACATTTTAGAGCAAATAAATATAAATGAAACTGGTTGTAACCAAACTCAGCCAAGTCTTCTAAACCAGTATATAGACGTTAAGTTAAGTATATAGCTGCTTCCACAACGTCCCGAAACAAAGTTTGATGTCGACTTTCTTTTCTTTGCCGATCTTATCTTTTACCGACATTTTTAGCACGCGCCGTTCCTTTGCTCTCTGAGTTAATCTGAGCTGCTCAGCGTCTGTTTTGTGTCATCTCAATTTGTTGTTTTAAGTGCATGCATACCTGGTTAGTTGGTTCTTACGCTCTTCGCCTATGTAAGGGCACCACGGCGTAAAACAATACGACAAGCTAATATGTACAAATGGACTTTCAGCAACCAAAAAAACGTAGGTTTAAAATACAAGCGGACCCAGACAAAACAATAATGACAGAGGATATAAAACTTTATAAATAATTATACATCCTCGCCACGTATAATGTATTAGTAATGGTAGTAACTGAGAAATACAAATCTCCAAAATGTTGTATAAAGGTGAACGAGACGGATCTAAGACAAAGCACACACATTTCAGTACTTGGGCACCCATTTAAGATCTGATGGGAGATGGACTAATAAAAAAACAGAATAGTCCAGGTTGTTGTTGTAGAATGTCCATAATGAGTAGGATTAGTATTTTATTGTGCGCCCTAAAAAGGATGTTAAGTGACGGGTTGTCGTAGCTTTCCTCGCATCCCGAGCGTGTTGACGAAGGTAGACCGGGGTAATCCAGGCGGTTGTACTATGCTTGGCTTTATCTCGGTGTCGCGTCGATCCCTTACTTTGTTAGTCAGGCTGCCATGAAAACAGCCCGTTTCCAGGAAAGGCTACGAGGAAGCCACGGTGAGGCCAGTATGTTTTGCCTGAACCTGACTTAAATGTCTGATCAGTATGTTTTGCCTGAACCTGACTTAAATGTCTGATCAGTATGTTTTGCCTGAACCTGACTTAAATGTCTGATCAGTATGTTTTGCCTGAACCTGACTTAAATGTCTGATCAGCAAGTTTTGCCTGAATCTGACTTAAATGTCTGATCAGTATATTTTGTTTGGCCAGACGTTAGTCTTCCTTCCCAATAGCCCAGGTAAAACCAGTCTTCCAGATTATGAGGGAAATATTGTGTAACAAAATCTTATCACTGGAATTAAGGAAAAGAGTTCGATGATGCTACATGGAACCAATACTGACACACGGCGTCATGGACAATTAGCAGGAAATTAAATACATCATTTGGAATATGGTTTTACAGAAGAATGTTCAGAATTCCAAGAACTGCAAAGACAGGTTATGACAATAATCAGGATAGGCAATAATCAGAATAAGGCAATCACCATCCTCTTTCGGGCATGTCGTGAGAACAGTCGGGTTGGAACACACGGTGACAGCAGGCAGAATCGCAGGGAAGAGAGACAGAGGGAAGCAAAGATAGAAAATATAGGACAGCTAGAAGGAATAGCATGGGAGACGATCAACGGCGGAACTCATAAACAACACACGTGATGAACTAAGTGGAGGTCGATGATCACCACGTTTAAACCCTCACGAAAGCAATATCAGGGCCACTAACAAGGCAGACTCGACCTCAGCTCTAGATTTAACAAGTAATTATTTGAAAAACGATATTTTATCTGTATCAACTTTTAAATGACCTGTCCTGGATCCGTTAAAATGTGATGGATTAACAGGGCGTACTAGTGAATGTCGTGTACTACATTTCAATTCCCTAGGTTATTGTGAAGTTGGTTAAAAAGGAAGAAATACTCAAAACGACATGCCAAGTTACATAACAGCTTGTGAAAAGAGTCGGTCAAATATTGGAACTTCTTCGTTCCTTCTCAAACTCCCGCTAGCAATATTGACATTCCAACATTTCAGGCACAAATAAAAATGGCAATCATCGTGTGTTATGTACACTCGTTGTTACTGTACAGCGTGAACTAGGAAAACTCCAGAGATCCTCAACAATAGCGCTCGAATGTCTGCCTTCCCACTGCGGTATCACATGAAACGAGAGAGCTGATTCTAGCAAAAGATGGCAGTAAACGGCACAATTTAAACATCGAGTACCATACGGAGGATCAAGAACATCATCAGAAATTAATATATACACCCAATGGAGAGAAGACATAAATTTAAGCAGAATACCAGACTCAATTCACCAATTCAAAAGAAACCAACAAACTACCTTATTTCGCCTGAGAACTGGTCATTGCAGACTACTAGAACATCTATACCGACTAAATGTCTCACACACATATGTGCCCATGTGGTTTAGGGGGACTGAATCCTGGACGCATTCTAAAGGAATGCCCAATCTATAGTGAAATGAGATGTCAGGCCTGGACAGAGGTAGCGGAACTCTGGGGCTGCCGCTCCGACCTGGTGAAGACTACATACTTCATCGTGGCGATTGGCCTGCAGATATAGCATGACCAAAGATCCTGAACGCAAAGAATAAGAACTGTATAGCGTAGAAACGTGTACAATGAACAAACGAACGCAGGTGACAATTGATGGTTTTCAGATGTGGATATATAGAAGAAGGGGGTACATCTGTTGGAAAGAAAAGAAAACCAATACAGATGTCTTGGAGAAATCATTTGTGCAAAGAGAATTGATGAACGAAATGATTGATGCACGAAAATCAGAGTCCGCCAATTTAGATATGTTGGTCACATAAAAAGATATGATTCAGGTCCATCACGTGTGATGAAGACCACGCTCTCTGTTCAGCCATGTGGACAATCTTTTCTCTTGTTGTCCGCTGAACTGGGTGACTTGAGCGGTGATTTGGATTAAAGTGAGAAAGAAACTGTGCCATTTGTCAACCTCACTCTCTCGTCCTGATCCACCTTTGGCCAGTGGCAAGACGTTATTGAGACGACTGGATATAGCACATGAGATTTTTCCTCATGGTTTACTCCCGAAGCCTTTCCCGTAAACAGGTATCCCACAAGTCAGTGGAGGGGAGATGCCATCTACCGTTGTGTGTCTTGCCTTTCCCGTAACCGCAAGAGGTCGTAGGGACATCACTCAGCATGCGGAAAACAATACTAGAAGGAAAGGTGGGAGATCGACGTACCAGTGGTACAAGGCGCTGTAAGTACGATAACATCAAGAGATGGACCTTCAAATGCCTGGCAGATTGTGCCATTAAGACAAGAGACGTTTAAGATCCATTGCACTTTCTATGTGGAGATGGCATCAACACTGAATTGAACAGAATACAAGTACGCCTCGCTCTAAATAATCAATGATATAAACAATCTATTTTTTGTTTACATTTCAATAATTCAGTTGTATAAACGTGTTTGTGATCGGATAAATCCAAAATTAATGAACTGGTATGAAATTATGTTGTTGTTGAACGCCCACAATGAGTAAAATTACTCTTTTGTGCACCCTGAAAAGGATGTTAAGTGGCGGGTTGTGGCAGATTTCATCACATCTTCAGCGTGCTGTTATATACTAGGCCTCATCCACTAAAAGTCATTCGTGCTCAAATGTTATTACGAGGCCGAAGATGCAATGAATGAGCTGACCTCAATCAGCAACTCATAGCTGTCTTCTTGTATCAGGGTCAGTGAATGAAGTGACCTCAACCAGCGACTCATAGCTGTCTTCTTGTATCAGGGTCAGTGAATGAGCTGACCTCAACCAGCGCGGAATCGCAGTGGGAAGCAAACCATGTGCTTAAAAAGTCAGCTGAGATCGGATATATTAGGTCGAAATTTGCAGATATCGCAGCCTCGCTGTAAACTACAACACAAGTACCTTTTTATGTTGAACGCCAAAGAAGAACAATAAGAAAAAGAAGAAGAAGAAGAAGAAGTGTTTTTACTAAACTGAATGGTCTGATAAATTACTATGATTACAATGAGAGAAATAAAAAAGGTAAGAAAACGACTCTAACCGATTGGTGTATATTCTGTCCCCCCAAAATTGTCTCCGCTTTGATCCTGTAGATCTGCCGTTAAGTGTATCAATGCCCTGGGTAGACGCTATATTCTGTCCCCTGAAAATTGTCTCCGCTTTGATCCTGTAGATCTGCCGTTAAGTGTATCAATGCCCTGGCTAGACGCAATGCGAATGAGAACAAAACAAACTTCCGTTCTCCTTTCTATACAAAAACAATGTTTGTGTGACAAAGTAACATATCTGCTGCATTTCATATTTTTTTTAATGAATGTATTATTATGTGTATTTTGGTACGATGTGTATGCTCACGTTTATGAATACCACATCTCACGTACTAGCTCTGGTGATATTTGTTGTTCGTCACCATTTTTATTGCCATATTTGTGTTGATAGTATCGTGTACTGTTCGATTATTTCTTCATTATCATTAATTTCCTAGATCCTGTTCTCGGTCAACTAACAGCTACATGAAGCTGGAAAAGATTGTCCTCACGTCACAATGAAGGCGTAGCCACTAACGTGGGGAAAAAAAGATGACACAAATGCGCGCTTTGTAAGAGGGAAAATGGCTATGGCCAGAACGAATGATTTCGTATCTATACTACTAGGGAAGACCAAATTAAATGTGGACTTTAATGGTATTTCGCCCGGATATCTGGGTAGTAGAGATTGGACGCCCGTGTGCAGTATAGCGCACGTTAAAAATCCCTCGGCAATTGGAAATCGAAAAGAGTATTGGTTTAACGGCCGCTGCCCGCGCAAAATTAAAAATTATGTTAAGAATCGACACAATCTATTTCGAGACGCTTGCAGGTGCTACGGAAATTCTCCAAAAAATATGGAGTAGAACAGAGCACGTATGGGTTAAATCGTGTGCAATGACGATGACTCTCCCATTAAACTATATAAAATGTGCTGCCACTGGCTCAAGGTAGAACCAGGACTTATCATATGTCTCATTTGATCATACCCAACACGACAATTTAAAATATTAGCCTCTTTCTGCGTTGGCATAATTCACGTTAACTGCTGTCTCTTTTCCCCGAGAACATGAGACCTGATTCCACCCAACCGATCTAAACCACTTGGTTTGAGACTTCCGTTGCTTGAAGTAGTCTATTAAACGTATATGATGGTGCTATAATAAAAGTAATGCTGAAATATTGTAGAATGTTACTAATGAAAATGGCAAACTTAATAACTGGTCTAACTGTATCCTCTCATTAATTCTTGGCGGTACAATAAGAAGGTAATATTAGTTACCCATCTCAAGCGATTTATTTACATCAGCAGACGGTTTTGTCTTAATGATGTAACTTTCGCTGTATTTGGGATTATAGTGAAGAAGAAACTGCGCTGGTCGACAACCTCACTTTCTGGTCCAGGGAATAAACTGCGATCGTCATCCTCACTTTCTGGTCCAGGGAAGAAACTGCGATGGTCATCAACCTCACTCTCTGGTCCAGAGAAGAAACTGCGCTGGTCGACAACCTCACTGTCTGGTCTCAAACTAACTTTGACCAGTGGCAAAGACATAAGTCAAGACGACTGGAGGTAACTCAGAATGCAGGTACTCTGGTCCTACCTCCCCTGAGACGAGGGGTCGGTGGACACTTGCACAACTCGGTCGCCTAGTGTTTTCGTTTATCGCTTTGAGCGGCAAGTGGCTTACCTCTCGACCACAGCGACTCCTTCATATAGACAGGTAACATAGAATAAAGCTATTATAACATATTTCAAAGAATTCCAATTTGGAACAGGGAGATGCAACGTTCGCTCAGACATGCATCGATTAGTATGTGGGCCGTCATCTTGAGCTCGGCTTTACATACGTGATACCAGTTCTCTTGGTCCTGGCTATCTCTTGCATTTTACATAAAGTGTAATTCTTCATCTTCATCGCTGAGGAACTGAGACGCTAGTCAGGTCAGGCACAACATACTAACCAGGACGTCGCGTCAGGGTCAGACACAACATACTGACCAGGACGTCGCGTCAGGGTTAGGCACAATATATTAACCAAGACCCCTATCTCTCTTCCATGTAGCCTTCACTAAAAACAGGCTGTATTACGGCAGTTTTGCTGACGAGATGTGGATCAATGTTGTCCCCGTAGTAGTGATCGTCACGCAAATGAAGCCAAGCATAGCACAACCGCCTGGAGAACCGCGGTCCACTTTCATCAGCATGCTCGGGATGTGAGGAAAGCTTCTACAACCCACCACTTAACGTCTTTTTCAGGGCGCACAAAAGAGTAAACTTAACCATTGTGGGTATTAAACAACATCTACCTCGCTATTTTCTTCACGCTGGTTCTAACCCAATCTTGTAATTTATCCATGTCGCTCAATATGAATCCTAGGGCGGCCACTGCAGCCGACACTCTTACAGGAAGCCTGTCAAAGTACTTATGTGCGCTCTCCAAATACTGGTTTCTGTATGATAAGATTGCCAAACCCATGCACAACCTCCTTTAATCGCTTCCTATGACATGATTGGAAGGTTACATCGGACATATTCTGTTCTCCTCGGGTACAACTCATCGATCCGGTTATATAGTTGATTGCTTACTTAGGGTGTGCCCTTTCCGTCAACCATTCTCGTCTTAATCCCCAGCTTTGTGGTCGTGTTCTTTGTCACAGAATAGTGCTTATTACGTATGGTCATCTAACAAAGTATGTGAACAGCTTCTGGTTTTCTCTTACATTCTAATTTAGTCTTTCTCCAAAGATTTTCTTTTACTATTAGCATTGTTTTCTTGATTTGCTTTCAGAGTGTTACATATTCTTTGTATTTCTCTTTTTTTCCTTCTGTATTCTTGACTTGCTTCCAAGCCTTTTTCTTTTCCCTTATTATCAATTTTATTTCTTCTGTCTACCAGTGTGCCCTCTTCATATCCTTCTTGACTGACCACGCTTCTGCTGCAGCCACCTTGAGGAAAGTCTTACATTTTAACCAGATAGCTTCTAGATCCTCAGATGGTTCTTCTGCAGATTTAAATCCCTGGTATCTGATCCTAACTTCTGGCTCTCCTAGCTTGTATGCCTTTATTTTTTTTTCTCCTTCCCTGGTTTCTTACTTGACTGCGAATGTTGCTTTGGTGGAGCTACTATTTCATTTGTTTTCTTTATTGTCACGAGGTAGTGGTCACTTCCAATTTCTGGTCCTCTCCAGGATTTGGCATCTCTCACATACTTAAATTAATCTGTTATCATGATGGCATAGAGAAGCGCTTGGCCGAATGGTTTCGAGGCATGCCTGCCGACAAGGAGGACAGCGGTTCGAATCCTGGTATGGCATATGTTGTTTTTCTGTTGGGGTGAAATAAACAAACATAGCCAGCACACGATGTGGCGACAGCAGTGTCGAAGCGGCATTTAGTTCTTGGCCTAAAAAAAACCTCAACTACCCCAGGAATGGGGGGGAAAGTTGTATTGACCGGGTTTTTTTTCATGATGGCATATTAATAATGGATTTCTCTTTCCTTATCAGTTGACATCAAGTGGATGTATGCATGTACTTAACATATTTATACTGGTTTAGAAGACTCTGTAGAGTCTGTATACAACTAGTTTCACATTTGAGGCATGTAGTTTTGTGACAAAGTGATCAGCGGACGATTGGAATGTTCATGCGCCCCTTACAACTACCAACCTATTTGAATGTTATAAGTTTCTTGGCAAGTGCACAGTAAGGTAGGTTGCCATTACTTTCCGTACATGGAGGAGCGAACAAAATCAATGTCTGCCAAACTGGGCACGAGCATGATTCGAATTGGGTCCGTTGGGATTGTGAAACGGACACTCCACCTCTAGGCCATGCAGCTTCCTATAAATGATAAAGAGCATAAAAATTAATTTGATGGTGTATATTCTCTTAAACATGCTGCCCTGGTGCCCCTCTCCTGTTGGTATTAGCACATTTATTAGCACTTACCCTGTGATTATTGAGCCATAGTTAGAGTCGGTGACGTTTACATTTGTGGGCCTATTATGTCTGGATTTATTTCTTTTGTCAGCTGGTTTATGTTCCATTAGTCCAAATTACCAAGAAAGCCTCAGTGAGCAGTTAGATACATCAATTTACTGAAATAAAATTAAAGTAAAAAAATGTTAGTACAGATGATCTAATCTTCCAAATATAGAAGCATTACAGTGATACATTGTATAGCTGCAAATGTACCAATGCTTCCTTTTCCTTTTATGTCCCAGATTCCAACCATTAGCTTTCATTTAGTTATTTCATCAGGAGTTAAGGTAGTAGTTGGTATATTTTGGTTGGAGAACAGCTTGCACACAAAACAGTAAGCCATTGGGGGGGGGGGGGGGGGGGAGGGGGGGTCTGTGACATTTGCCAAGTCAATCTTGAGGGTAGGTCACTTCATTTTCTTTGATGGAATGGAATAAATTCTGAAAAGAATCAGATTTGTAGGTTTGCTTTGAGTTGATAAAAGGTAAATTCCAGTGGTGACATTCTGATTGACCTTTCTCAATCCAGAATGATATCTCGTTATTCAATATGGTACATACACTACATCATTCTTGTCTTTTAAATTGCTAGTAACGAATAGTTGGTCATTTTATGTCTGCAATGTTATGGTTTTGTTGATCTCATTTTCTTTGCTTTCCAAGTCTAATGAGTTTGAACTGCTTCTTTTGATGCAATAATCTTGTGGCATGTTCCTTCAGCACCTTTTTGGCTGTAGGACCTGTCACTTCCTCCTGAAATCATTGTACTTGCAGTAGTAGTTAATGTCAACAGTTAACTTAATGTCCTACACTGGTTTAGAAGATTCTGCAGAGTCAGTATACAACCAGTTTTTCTTACTTCAGTTGATCTGTGCATCCAATCTATTCTTGAATGCATTAATTGACCCTGCATCCACTATTTCCTCTGACAATGCATTCCAAGAATGAATTACTCTTTGACTAAAAAAGTATTTCCTAGTATCTAATCTGGACATTTCATTAATTAATATGTATCTGTGCCCTCTTGATCTTGTAGGCAGCTGCACTTTGCAAAACTTGTTACAGTCTAATTTATCATTTCTCTTGTTTATCTTATAAACCTGTATTAGATCATCTCAAATTCTTCTTTTTCATAGACACTGTAGGCCAGGTTTCCTCTTTCCTCATAACTAAAATTTTGGAATCCCACTATCAGTTGAAATCCCCTCTACTATAATGACTCCACACATCCGGTTATAATTTAGATCTTCTTACCAACCAGAATTCATTTCTATGCAACAATGGCCACCGACACTGTTTTGAGGATTAATTTGGGCCATTTAGACTGAAAGTAATGTTTCGTGTGCAGACCCTTTTGGATCATTTGGATTTGAAAGGATTAATGAATAATCAACACAAAATTTTTAAAAGCATTGGAATATAAATAGAAGATAACTTATGAAACAACTCTGGGACCTCTGACAAAGACTTTATCCAATAATTTGTATAAACTTCAGAGTATTAAAATGGAAATAATGCAACTTTTTCCACAATCATTAAAACAGATAATTTGTTTAATAATGAAATTATTATTGCAGAGAAGGCCAATCAATGATGTCACTCATGAGTGACGTAGTGATGGCCATACTACTTTAGCCACCCTTGCGGGTGACCGAGGCTGAGATGGCATAATGGAGGCCCTGGGTCCAACATGGCAAAATAGTGAATTGAGTTTACTCAACATTTGGCTTCCTGGCATCAGACACACGTGCCTGATTGAATACCAGGATTTTGAGTTTCCAAGAGTCCGAGGTCCTGTTTAGATTATATGAGGCCCACATGTGGTTCCAACTCGGTCCATATGTAAATCTGGCACTGTCTATAGTGGTTAGCTTACTGAGGAGCCTCACACTGTATTACTGCCACGAGAATCCTGGTCCACCTTCTCAAGTATGCCTCGGAATGTAAGAAGAGCCACTGTAACCTGCTACCAAAGAAACATCAAGAATTAACTACCTCGGCATGAATAGATTGGAACAACAACAACAGATGTCTTCTAAACCACACCAATAGACACATTATAACAGAACCAGCCTCTATTAGGGCTAGAAGCAAATCAGCTACAAATAAAGAAGGTCACACACACCCTGAAACAACCCAAAGGGATTTGTCATTGGAAGAAATGTAGCTCGTCCAAGTGAATAGCACTCAACCAAACAACCAAATTATTAGAGCTCTATAAAAATGTCACTGATTTGCTCAGAAAAGCATGGCACGATAAGATTTTGGTTTAAAAGTTAGCATACAGACATTTAGAGTCTGAGTATAACTGGGATGATAGTTGTGTTCTTTGGTCAACTGACTGTGCACAGATCCAATTCTTATTTGCTCATTGAGCATATGACATGTTAGACTACTTAAAAACAGATTGTGAAAGAATTGATCATGAATGTCTTTAATCATAACACACAATGATATTAATGGCTTATGAAAACAACAGCCTCTGGCATTAGAAATGAATTGAGGTAGGATACAATCTTGACTTTGCAGGCAACAGTGTCTAAGAGACAGACAAGGCGGTGGTGGACAGAAAACACATTCAAGTCAGCAAGAATCACCAAGCAAGCTCTGATGTGGAGCTCCCTGGGTTTAAGAAACACATAGGCATGATAAGAGGTGATGGATACAAGAACCAATAAGAGGTGATGGATACAAGAACCAATAAGAGGTGATGGATACAAGAACCAATAAGAGGTGATGGATACAAGAACCAATAAGAGGTGATGGATACAAGAACCAGTAAGAGGTAATGGATACAAGAACCAATAAGAATGAAAACAATGCCCAGAACTGAAAGCTGTGGAGAGAACTCTTTGAAGACTAGGAATGGCAAAGAGTTGATAAATAAGGTGACTTAATGATGGGAGGGCCATTAAAATATAAATTGACATATTTACGGCAGGGGGCTGAAACATAAATTGACTTATTGATGGGTAGGGAGTAAAAAATAAATAGCTTATTGGTGCCAGGGAGCTAAAAAATAATTTTACTAATTGGTGGTAGGGGGTAAAATATAAATTAACTTTTTGATGACAGGGAGTAAAATATAAATTGACTAATTGATGGCATGGACTTGAACAATAACACATTGATTTATTCACAGTAGGGAGTTAGAAAATTAATTTATTAATTGAGTAAAAAGACAAATTGACTTATTAATGGAAAATAGGTAGCTGAAAGAAAAATTAATTTATTGATGGCATGGAGGTGATGGACAAATTAACTTATTCATGGCAGAGGGTTGAAAGATAAATTGACTTATTCAAAGAAAAGTGCTTAGAGACACATTTACTTATTTATGACAGGGTGTTTAAAGATAAAATATTGTATTCATTGCAAGATCTTGAAAGACAATTTGACTTATTGATGGCAGGAGTTCAAAAAGAAATTAACTTATTGATGGCAGGAAGCCCAAAGAGAAATTAACTTATTGATGGCAGGAAGTCCAAAGAGAAATTAACTTATTGATGGCAGGAAGTCCAAAGAGAAATTAACTTATTGATAGCAGGAAGATCAAAGACAAATTCACTTATTCAATCATGAATGGTTGAAATACAAAGTAGATATACTCATGGCGAGCAATTCAAAGACAAAATGACTTATTCATAAGATCATTTACAATGCTATGGGTGTCAGTATAACAGCTTCTCTGTATTTAAAATACAATAAACCTGCAATTAAACAGATCTTGGAAATAATGGATAAAACTGTAAAAGCATGTATTTATGAATATTTTAATTGTATAATAGCTAAATGTGTTGTGTGTATATGTGTATATATATATATGCAATGAGCTTTGTTTTCATTCACATGTGAACAATTTTTACAGAGCTATGCCATTTCACTATCAACTTAAGACAGCTGGGGAACAATTTTGTTAGAGAGTAGAAAGTTTATATTCAAATGAAAAAAGGTAAAATAGTTATATAATAGACTGCTGTCAGGGATGGAGTGCTAGAGACTTCATTGTATTAGGTCTCTGCTTTTTCTGTGGTGGTAGAACAAGTTCCTTTCCTCACTCATCTGCCTAGCATTAAGTTAGGTACCAATGAGAAGGTAAAGGTACAGGTGGGTCTCATGGCATCAATTACCGTTGAGGATGAAGATTACTCCTCATAGACTAAGCCGCAGCCTATGTGAGGTAGGGGGGCCAGTTCCCTTCCTTGCTGTTTACACCTTCCCCAACTCATACGCCAGGTACCCATTTACAGCTGGGTCAACTGAAAGAGCGGCTGTACCAGGAACAAATTATGCCCTGATTTTGTTTCTGTCCGTCCGTGATTTCGAACCCTGGCACGATGTAATCCAAATCTTAGGAAGCCAATCCACTGTTAACTATGCTACATGCTACAGTTAAAAAACATTGTGACACCATGTCAACATTTTTTGAAGAAAAGAACCAGTATTGGTTTCAAAATTTTAGGGCTATATATATATATGACATTATCATGAGAAATCAAATTTACAAGATATTTGTTTACATACATTTATATCTATACACATATATTCTTAATATGCAATCGTCATCTTCTATTTTTCAGAACAACATATAGAAGAATGTTCTAACACAATGTAAGAATGAGCAAAATATCATGGAAAAAAGACAGAACAAAGAGAACATACTTGATTGCTCAACATTTTCCCAAAGAGGTTTGTCAACAGGAGCATTAATAAACAGTAGATACATGATCATATAAAGCAGTCGTCATGTCACATGATAATTATGGTGTTAATATGAGGTTTGATCAAAAACCTAAACCAGATTGGTATCTTAATTCCAGAACTGCATGACACAGTTGAATGTTGCTAAGCCCAGGTTGAATGCATATAATATGCATGAGGCCTAATTCAATACTGCCCTGCGCATCTGGTTTGTTTGCAGTTATGCTTTGACCTTATGTGTATGAACAATATTTATCGTATTGTCATGACGGAAGAAAAAAAATCTACGAATCGGTATCAGACTTGATCAAAAACTTGACATTAGCCAATTAGGTTCAGAGCTCAACCTGTGTCTATCAACTTGCGTCTGCATCTGGAGGTTCGATAAATATTATTGACACTTTTTTTCAATCACACATCATACTATAGATCTGAACACCCATTATATAGCAAGTACTTTACAAGTGCCCATTTCTTATTTGTATGATCTACAAAAAGACAGAAATATTCTCTCAGTACATTTGTGGACCCGACGTTAGCCGTCACGTGGACATAGGTTTGGGAACCACCGACACGAAAAAAGCAATAAAAAGATGAGATTGTAAACATTATTTGATTATTACATGGCCGACTCGGGGGGTGCAGCCGAATTGCGCAGACGTGATCGCCTATGCCAGTAGGCATGAAACTTGGAGAAGAATCTCAGAACGTTAAAGTATTCTCTCTCACACATAATTAATGAAAACTCACAATTAGCAGCTTGTACGATCGTGCTTTATGTTGTACCAGTAGTGGCAGTAGACAGACTTAAACACTGCTTGTGTGAGTGGAAATCTCGTATCGACAATTCCTAGGAGTGTTTGAAAATATCACATCCACTGTTGAACAAACCCTTCCGTTGAGTATAGCAGCAGAAAACGCAACTGTTAATTTTCTATGACAACCAAACAAATCTCCTGGGGTTGGCAGCTATTCCCTGGAAATCTAAAGCGCGCAGTTTGAGTAGGTGACGGCGAGTTTCCAGCGAGTGTCACAAATCCTGACAATCACAATCAACAATGCGTGTTGAAGATGTTCAAAATGTCACAATACAAAATAACTTAACAAGGTTTCTGTAAATATATACTAAATAAACTTAAACAATTACGATTGCTGAAAGCTAAACCTTCATGTTAACCAAACGGGCGACAATGAGAAATGAAAACCAAATAGGCAAGAGAAACTTCGTCAACGCCAACAGTGGAAGCAGACGGCTGTTTGACAGACTTGAGGGGAGGGGAGGGGGGGCGGGGGCAGCCCAATGAGAAGGTCTGATTGGTTGATAATTGTAGGAAGTTATTGACTGGCTGGTTACACAATAGTGTCAGTGGCGTAACGGTTAGAGGTTTAGGGAAGAATTTGGGGGGGGGGGGGGGGAATCAGAGAACGCAATTGTAGGGGAAGGTAGGTGGGGAAGGGGGCACTGCGTGTGTGTGTTGGGGCACGGGGTCTCATAAGTATGGGGTTCTGGAAAGTGGGAAGTTATTCAACGGCTGGTTGCAAAATAACATTACAAGTGGCATAACGGCCGTGGAAAGGGGGTGGGGGTGGGGGGGGAGGGGGGGAAGGTACACGTACACGACAAATGTGTGTGTGTGTGTGTGTCTGTGTGTTGAGAGCACAGTGTGAGTCCCGGGAAGTATAAAGTTATTTACTCGACATGATGGTAACAAAACATTAGCAGTGACGTTAAAGCTGGGGAAGGGAGAGGCGGGGGCGCGGGGTGGGGGTCCAAATGTTCAGGAGGTGGGTGAGAGTGTGTGTGTGTGTGTGTGTGTGTGTGTGTGCGCACGTATGCTACTGCGCGTGTTTGGGGATAAGGGCGTGGAGTGGGACCCAGGAAGTTTTAAGTTTTTTGTCCTGCTGATTGCAAAACAATGCTAGTTGCCTAATGGCTAGGTGGGGTAGGTGGGAGGAGGTGTAAAGGATAGAGGGGCACGACATATATGTGTGTGTACTGGAAAGTATGAAATTATTATTTACCGGGCGGTGTCAAAGTGGCATGAAAAGTGGGGAGGGGGAGGGTGTGTCGAAAGGCACGGAGTTGGGCCCGGAAAGTATAGTCTTTAACGGGTTCATTATGCCAGTGTCGTGACGGTTGCGTGGGAACGGACGGAGGGGGAGCAGAGGAGCATGATATGTATGTGGGGCGCGGGGGGGGGGGGGGAGGTCTAGGAAGACAAGAGTGGGAGCCTGTACTGTCTGAGGTTATTGAAGATGTGCATGGTGAGTTTGCGCGCGTCATCGTGATCCAGCTATGTCGGGGTCTACTAGCTGTTCTTTAGAGGGGCGAAAAATGAAATGAGTATCCCGCCGATTAAGTGAACACAAAAGACAACATCACCTCCAATTGGTGCACACTTGGAAATTATGGCAGCAAGGCTATAGGCAAACGAAACAATGGCTGGTCTGGGGAGAAGAGCTCCTTTAGGTCACATGCAGATGGCCAGCTTGGAGAGGAGATGGGCTCGACCAACAGACAACCGCCCAAGATTCACTCATGTAGACATCTGTCCTGTCAATATTCCTCCATGATTGTGAAACATTGACAATTATAGCTGACCTGCAGCGGAGGATACATGCCTTGGAGATGAGATGTTTCCGAAAACTTCTAAACGTCACATACAAAAAAACCAAGTTAAAAAATTTAAACAGCAATAGGGCCTTATGGCAACGGTCAAAAGGCGGAAATTCACTTGGTATGGATACATATCGAGATTGTCATGCAAAGACAATCCTGCACAGAAAGGTGCAAGGTGGACGACGAAGAAGTCCCAAAAAGAAATGGGAGAACAACATAAAAGAATGTACCAATCTCCAACCAGATGAAGCACAGCCAGCGGCCGCTGACAGAGAGGGTGGCGTGGGGCTGTGGGGTGTCTTTATGTGTGCTTCAACGACCTCACCGGTTACGGGATGACTTGATTTAACTGTGGTTGGAAAACAATGCCAATGACGCAAAGAATACACGGATAATTGGGGCATGACAAGTAAGTGTGTAATAGGTGAAAGGTGGGGGTGGTGGAGAGGCTAGCTGGTGGAGGAAGAGCTAGGCAAGCTGGTGGGGGAAGAGATGGGCTAGTCGGAAGATCGAGTTAGGGCAAAGTTAAGAGATAGTCAGATTGAGTTGGAAGAGAGAGGCAGGTTGAGGAAAGGGGTTCAATAGACGGAATGGAGGGCGGAGAAAGACTGTAATGGGGATGTGAAACAGTGAAGGGGTGCGAGAAAGGGAGAACTTTTAATTTGCTTTTGTTTCTTTCCTCCTGTACAGCTCGACTGACGTACAGATGCCTGCACGTGTCTGCTAGTCATTAATATAATTTGATTTGCATTTGGGTTCTATATTGGCCGCATTCTTTTGTATCCGATTTCTTTGACAATGGTGTCTGTATTGATGATGTGTGTTCCTATGGATATATTCCATTGTTGCAACTATTATTCACGTGCTTAAAAAGTAAATTTTCTAGTTTCTCCTGTTGTTTTAAAGAGCTCGATGTGTATCTGATCTATCCCTGACTCTTTGTTGTTCAGGATTGAGCATGCTCTACATTATAAAATTCTTTTTTGTTACAGGTAATATCTATAATATCAGAGGTATGTAATTGAATGGCTTGTTGGCTTGATACAGACCCCAATCTTTTAAGCCTGTTACTATCGTTACATTCTTATCATAAATCATCCATGGTTGTTTGCCTTTATATTTCACTTAAGGAATATTTAACTTTGGATTGCGTTTGTTCGAATTTCCCTGTTCTTTCAAGATCTTACATTTCTTCGCATCGCTCTATCCATATTCTTACATTTTCGATCAAATTCATTCTTGGTACTCATACTTGGCAATGCTTTGATCTGTATTACTGCTCTTCCATTTTCTTCTTTCCTCCACTTTGTTTAGCATTTCAGTTGCTACTCATGGTTTCTCGTTTTCTGCTGCGTTCTTTCCAAATACTGTCTGGGGAGAGGAGACTAACGTCTGGTCAGACATAACATAATGATAAACAAAAGCCATTTTGAAAATGGCTGGAGTTGGCGACAAGTAACGAAGGGGACCAACCACTGTTAATTTTGGCAAGAATCTCGCTACAATACACCCAAGATTCCTAAATATTCAAGAGCCCATCTAATTATACCCAAGCTCTATGTGCCAGAATGGAAGATTGACATGCCAAATAGAACCAGCATAATACAAAATGTAAATCTTGGAACTATCCCAACCTTTGAGCACGATGAAAATCCCTTCCTAGAAAAGCAAGAGCAGATGCATTATAATGTAGAAAACTGGACCAGAGTTAGCGAGAAACTGTACATCCCCTCTTGAGCTGAGCTTTTGCGACCTGATTTTCATCATGAGACATCGAGATATCAGAGTGAACTTATGATGAGGCGTGACGAGAACGCAGTGTAAATGTGCACATAAGTTGATATTGCAGTTTTATGTATTTCCTGTATGTACTTACATAAGCTGATATTGGAGCTTCATGTATTTGCTCTATGTACTCACAAAAGTTTATATTGGAGCATCATGTATTTCTTGTATGTACTTAAACTTGTCAAAAATATAAATAAATGCTGAGATGACATTCTATTAGCTAATCAGTTGTAATAGAAAGTCTAGCCTTGGACTACAATGCTGATGTTAATATAATGAATAGGACATTTGTTTATTAAGATAGCGGTAATTCAAGAGTTTACAAAACTTATGTTAAAACGCTGGATAAGTTATTGTACCTTTCTCCATGTGGTTTGTTAAGATCAGCTATAGATGGCGCCTAACTGGCTGCGGGTCTACTTAGCTAGTGTTTGAGTCTATTAAGATAGATTTGCACATCAGTTAAACCACCCTAAAAAAAACACGCATCCAAGCACTGGTTTATGCGTCTTAATATCGCCCAAATTGACTGCGATATGAGGCGGAATAGGCGCGCCTCCGCCAGTAGAAACTAGTGAGGCAAACACATAACGAAAGGATAATTAAAAGCGAGGAACAACAGGAGGAACATCACGGAAACACCAGGTTAGGTACAAACAGATACACACACGCATCCAAGCACTGGTTTATGCGTCTTAATATCGCCCAAATTGACTACGGTCTGGGGTGGAATAGGCGCGCCTCCGCCAGTAGAAACTAGTGAGGCAAACACATAAAATAAAAAAATAAAAAAAAGATATGTATGAATGTCTCATCTATAGCAGAAGTGGATATATTGAGGTCTATGAGATGGCAAAGAGAGTTTAATGTAGATAAATGTACAGTCATCCACATGGGTAGATCCAATATGGAACATAATTACAGAATGAGCGAGAACAATATTAGAATGATAGATAAGGAAAGGGACCTAGGGGTTATAATAGATCAAACAGGTAAGGTGAATGAGCAAGTTCAGATAGCAGTGAAAAAGGCTAATGCAAGGTTAGGTATGATAAAAAGAAATATTAAACATAGGAGTAAGGTAGTGACTGTCAAACTGTATAAAGCATTGGTTAGACCTAGATTGGAGTACTGTGTACAGGTGTGGAGTCTTTATCGTAGAGGAGATATAAATATGCTAGAAAGGATACAAAGAAGAGTGGCAAAGCTGATAGTGGAATTCCAGAATTACAGTTACGAGGAAAGACTCAGAAAAACCGGCCTACATTGTCTAGAAAAGAGAAGAATTTGAGGTGACAATACAGGTTTATAAGATAATCACATGAAAGATTAAATTAGACTACAACAAGTTTTTCAAAATACAACCACCAACGGGAACACGACGACACAGCTACAAATTACAAGAAAAATCCAGATTGGATATTAGGAAATATTTTGTTGGTCAGAGAGTAGTAAATGCTTGAAATGCATTGTCAGGGGAGGTAAGTAGAGATAGGAACTGTTAATGCATTTAAGAATAGATTGGATGCGCATAGCTTTTAGAGTAGCGTAATGCAAATGTAACATTTTGTATACAGACTCTGCAGTCTTCTAAACCAGTATAAAGATGTTTAGTTAAGTTCATTTCCTTTGCAGAACATCGCTCCCATCACATATTGTCTGAAAGAAACTCGATCTCTTGCCAAATCCCCAGCCTGCTCCAGAGTTCTCTCGTTGGTGTTGTTTGCGAATGTCCACAATGAGTAGGTTACTCTTGTGTGTGCCCTGAAAAAGACGTTAATTTGTGGCTTGCAGTAGTTTTCCTAACATCCCGAGCGTGCTGATGAAGGTGGACAGGGGTCCCCCAAACGGTTGTGCTATGCTTGGCTTCATCTGTGTGTCACTCACTACTACGGGTATTACGTCAGTCCCTCACCTCGTTAGCCAGACTGCCATGAAAACAGCCAGTTTCCAGGAATGACTAATAGGAAGCCGATGTGAGGGTCTTGGGCAGTATATTTTGCCTGACCAGACGTTAGTCTTCCTCCCCTACTGTTCTTTCAAGACCGTTGTGTATTTTGATGTGGCAAAAGTATTTAAATGTTCTGTTCATTTTGGAATTTATGAACCAGTTCTCCGCTATGTCTAACTCTTGTCGAATGTCTGCATTCTTCTTTTTTGTTGGTATTCTGATGACCTTTCTAAAATATTTGACTCGAAGGAATAAAGGTTTGGGTAATTGTCAGTGTTTCACAGCCGTATGCTACCACGAGAACAATACAGGTTCTCAAAATTTGCGCTGTTGTTGGCTTGCTGGTATTCCGCGATAGTTTCTTCAGGTTGTGATTTTAGACCAGAGCTACCAAGACGCTTCTACACCTCCAAGCGATGATCCTGGATAACAGACTGCAACAGAGCAGACTGACCAAGAATGAGGGATCGGAGAGGGAAGGCTAACCCGGTAATCAAAAATGACTGAAGTCGAATGTGTCGGAGCGAAATGTGCAAATATAGTATGCAAGCTGTAAAATACATCCTGCTACTTGTAAAGCCGTTTTCAGGGATTGGTAGTGGAAGTTTGAGAACGAAGAAAAAGAAGAAGAAGAAGACATAGATTACATTGTACAAGAAATCATGTCCACGCAAAAACAATACCAAATCAGCATATTCTAGAACATCATCGTACTCCCAGGATAGAAAGACACAGATTTGGCCTAGGATTTCACGAGGAGCGGCAAGGAAAGCTTCTACATTCATCTGTTACACAAATAGAAACCAGATTTTCCAGATTAACAAATGCTATGCTGAGATACATCACAGAAGCACACCTTCAACAACTCTTACTAGAATGTCAGACGTCATGTAGCAGGAACCAATCAAAGTCTGTTGCTCCTCTATGTGCATAGGCTATTGACAACATTCGGCCCCACGGCCCTAGCCCATTCTTTCTGCCTCTCATTGTGTAATCATTTAATCTTAATTCCTTCTCGCATTATCTTCATGTATTTTTGGGTCCACCTGTCTCTCTCTTCCCTTGAAAATTCCATGTAAGAGTCTGTCTAGCTATGTTGGTTCTGTGTCTTTTGCAGAGTATGTCATACCTACACTTTTATCTCTGCTTAATTTGTTGTTCCAGTGGATGTTGTTGGCACTTTTCCCATACGTCATCATTCCACACCATGTCCTGTCCCTTTATGCCTATTATCCTTTGTAGGCATCTGTTAACGAAGAACTGGGGTGTTTGATGTATGGCCTTGGTCGTTCTCCATGTCTCCGCTCCACACAGCAGCAACCGACTTGACACTGGCGTTGAATATTCTAACTTTGGCGTGAATCTAGATTTCTCCATGTTGTTTAGTGCCAGGCAGTAAAATAAAATCCCAAATGATTTTCAAAGTGTTAGATTAGAAAGAAATATTCTCAGAAACTGATCAAGGAATACAATTAAGAAGTGCACTTTGTTATTATTAAACAAGTATATGTAACAGCAGGAACAGACTAGACTTTATAACACTGACTGACACATTATCAAGGAAGACCAACTGTTGTACAATTAAAGTAGATTTATACGATATTTTCAGTTGATTTGTTTTTAATGTGTAGTTTTCTAGTACCATACTGTCAATCATCCATTCAGTCCAGAACTTTCATATAAGGTTGAATCAAGATGCAAGAAAAGCTAATTTAGGTAAGGGAGCACTCAGCCAAACTGGGACTAAATATATCAACATCAAGAAAACCAACAGCATATGCAAAGAGTCAGCCATATTTTGAAATGAGGCACTGGGAGAGGCGGACACCATGACATATTTGGGCAGCATCATTGATACTTCAGGGGCACAGAGGTAGATATAAGGGCTAAGATAAGAGAGAGGCAAGGGCAGCGTCATTGATACTTCAGGGGGCAGATGTAAGGGCTAAGATAAGAGAAGCAAGGGTAGCGTCATTGATACTTCAGGGGGCACATGTAAGGGCTAAGATAAGAGAGGCAAGGGCAGCGTCATTGATACTTCAGGGGGCACATGTAAGGGCTAAGATAAGAGAGGCAAGGGCAGCATCATTGACACTTCAGGGGGTACATGTAAGGGCTAAGATAAGAGAGGCAAGGGCAGCATCATTGACACTTCAGGGGGCACATGTAAGGGCTAAGATAAGAGAGGCAAGGGTAGCATCATTGATACTTCAGGGGGTACAGAGGCAGATGTAAGGGCTAAGATAAGAGAGGCAAGGGTAGCATCATTGATACTTCAGGGGGCACATGTAAGGGCTAAGATAAGAGAGGCAAGGGCAGCATCATTGATACTTCAGGGGGCACATGTAAGGGCTAAGATAAGAGAGGCAAGGGCAGCGTCATTGATACTTCAGGGGGCACATGTAAGGGCTAAGATAAGAGAGGCAAGGGCAGCATCATTGATACTTCAGGGGGCACATGTAAGGGCTAAGATAAGAGAGGCAAGGGCAGCGTCATTGATACTTCAGGGGGCACATGTAAGGGCTAAGATAAGAGAGGCAAGGGCAGCGTCATTGATACTTCAGGGGCACATGTAAGGGCTAAGATAAGAGAGGCAAGGGCAGCATCATTGACACTTCAGGGGGCACATGTAAGGGCTAAGATAAGAGAGGCAAGGGCAGCGTCATTGATACTTCAGGGAGCACAGAGGCAGATGTAAGGGCTAAGATAAGAGAGGCAAGGGTAGCATCATTGATACTTCAGGGGGTACATGTAAGGGCTAAGATAAGAGAGGCAAGGGTAGCATCATTGATACTTCAGGGGGTACATGTAAGGGCTAAGATAAGAGAGGCAAGGGTAGCATCATTGATACTTCAGGGAGCACAGAGGCAGATGTAAGGGCTAAGATAAGAGAGGCAAAAGCAGCGTCATTGACACTTCAGGGGGCACATGTAAGGGCTAAGATAAGAGAGGCAAGGGTAGCATCATTGATACTTCAGGGAGCACAGAGGCAGATGTAAGGGCTAAGATAAGAGAGGCAAGGGCAGCGTCATTGACACTTCAGGGGGTACATGTAAGGGCTAAGATAAGAGAGGCAAGGGCAGCGTCATTGATACTTCAGGGGGCACATGTAAGGGCTAAGATAAGAGAGGCAAGGGCAGCATCATTGACACTTCAGGGGGCACATGTAAGGGCTAAGATAAGAGAGGCAAGGGTAGCATCATTGATACTTCAGGGGGTACATGTAAGGGCTAAGATAAGAGAGGCAAGGGCAGCGTCATTGATACTTCAGGGGGCACATGTAAGGGCTAAGATAAGAGAGGCAAGGGCAGCATCATTGACACTTCAGGGGGCACATGTAAGGGCTAAGATAAGAGAGGCAAGGGCAGCATCATTGACACTTCAGGGGGCACATGTAAGGGCTAAGATAAGAGAGGCAAGGGCAGCGTCATTGATACTTCAGGGAGCACAGAGGCAGATGTAAGGGCTAAGATAAGAGAGGCAAGGGTAGCATCATTGATACTTCAGGGGGTACATGTAAGGGCTAAGATAAGAGAGGCAAGGGTAGCATCATTGATACTTCAGGGGGTACATGTAAGGGCTAAGATAAGAGAGGCAAGGGTAGCATCATTGATACTTCAGGGAGCACAGAGGCAGATGTAAGGGCTAAGATAAGAGAGGCAAGGGCAGCGTCATTGACACTTCAGGGGGCACATGTAAGGGCTAAGATAAGAGAGGCAAGGGTAGCATCATTGATACTTCAGGGAGCACAGAGGCAGATGTAAGGGCTAAGATAAGAGAGGCAAGGGCAGCGTCATTGATACTTCAGGGGGCACATGTAAGGGCTAAGATAAGAGAGGCAAGGGCAGCATCATTGACACTTCAGGGGGCACATGTAAGGGCTAAGATAAGAGAGGCAAGGGTAGCATCATTGATACTTCAGGGGGTACATGTAAGGGCTAAGATAAGAGAGGCAAGGGTAGCATCATTGATACTTCAGGGGGTACATGTAAGGGCTAAGATAAGAGAGGCAAGGGTAGCATCATTGATACTTCAGGGAGCACAGAGGCAGATGTAAGGGCTAAGATAAGAGAGGCAAGGGCAGCGTCATTGATACTTCAGGGGGCACAGATGCAGATGTAAGGGCTAAGATAAGAGAGGCAAGGGTAGCGTCATTGATACTTCAGGGGGCACATGTAAGGGCTAAGATAAGAGAGGCAAGGGCAGCATAATTGATACTTCAGGGGGCACATGTAAGGGCTAAGATAAGAGAGGCAAGGGTAGCATCATTGATACTTCAGGGAGCACAGAGGCAGATGTAAGGGCTAAGATAAGAGAGGCAAGGGCAGCGTCATTGATACGTCAGGGGGCACAAAGGCAGATGTAAGGGCTAAGATAAGAGAGGCAAGGGCAGCGTCATTGATACGTCAAGGGGCACACAGGCAGATGTAAGGGCTAAGATAAGAGAGGCAAGGGCAGCGTCATTGATACGTCAGGGGGCACAAAGGCAGATGTAAGGGCTAAGATAAGAGAGGCAAGGGCAGCGTCATTGATACGTCAGGGGGCACAAAGGCAGATGTAAGGGCTAAGATAAGAGAGGCAATGGCAGCATTCATGTTACTGAACAAGAAATGGAAATCCTGGGAAATAAAGACTACCACCATGTTAAGATTGTTCAACTCCAATGTCAAGTCAGTACCCCTGTTCGGAGCAGAGACTTGAAGAACGACAAAGGCAATAAAGAGGACATTTCAGTCGTTCATCGATAAATGTCTTTGGAGGATAATCGGTATAGGCTGGCAAGGCATGGTGAGGAATGAAGACCTATGGGAAAGGAGCCAACAACAACACGTGGAGCACCAGATCAAACATAGGAAATGGGGTTGGATAAGACACACACTGTGGAAATCAGCATCAAACGTGACTACAGGTCCTGCCATGGAATGCACAGGGAAAGAGGAAGAGATGTAAATTTAAAAAAACACCGAGAAGAGAATGTCAAAATGAACTTCAGCACGTTGACTTCAACTGGAGAGAGGCAGAAAAGCAGTTCAAGATCAAACTTGCTGGAGGAGAGTTGTCAATGACCTATGCATCAAAACTAGTGACGTACATTGATTGATTGATTGAATCAGTAAACTTTGTGATTTGCTAGTATTGTGTTTGTATGTTGTGGATGTTAAGTAGAGATTGAATATGTGATTCAACCTAATACAATTAATAGATGATTAGTACAAACGCAAACAGGACACAGGGGTGGTCTATATTGACCAGCATATGACACCATAAACCATCGCAGACTACTATCGAAGCTATACACCATGACAAAAGACTGGCGTCTGACCAATATCATCAAATGCCGCCTGCAGAACAGACGATATTATTTTTCTTTGAGGAAATAAGACAGCAGATGGCGAAACCCTAATAACGGCCTGGTACAAGGAAGTGTCCTAGTACCCATATTATATAATGTATATACTAATGACCAACCCATGGATATAGACACAAGAAAATTCATCTATGCTGATGACACAGCAGTTGCTGCCCAGGGAAAATGGTTTGAGGAGGTTGAACACAGATTGTTAAGTTCTCTCAATGCCATACGACAAGAATTACTTCATACCAAATCCCAGTAAAACCCAGGTATGTGCCTACCACAAGAATCATCTTAAACCAAATCTCAATAAAACCCAGGTATGTGCCTACCACAAAAATCATCTTAAACCAAATCCCAGTAAAACCCAGGTGTGTGCCTACCACAAGAATCATCTTAAACCAAATCACAGTAAAACCCAGGTATGTGCCTACCACAAGAATCATCTTAAACCAAATCTCAGTAAAACCCAGGTATGTGCCTACCACCTCAGAAACGGAGGTAAAAAGAAAACTTTATATTAGGTGGCAATGGCAGGGAATGAATACTGCACGGCTCCCAAATATATAGGCATGAAATTAAATCGCACATTCTCCTACATAACGCCTTCCCAGGAAACAAAGTCTAAGATAGACGCAAGAAATAATATCATCCGAAAACTGACCGGCACAACATGGTGGGTGGGGGGTGGGGGTGGGCACATCCATCAGTCTTTCGGTACTTGCCTTGTGTTTTTCTATAGTTGAATACGCTGCGGCAGTCTGGAAAAACTATGTACATGTGAAACTAGTTGATACAGAAATAAATGAGGAGGGTCGGATAGTATTAGGGTGCCTAAAACCCACCCCCATTGATGAAATATACCCCATAATTGGCATTGCATTACCCAAGATTCGAAGAAGCGTGACAGAAGAAATCGAATGAGAAAAACAGGAGCACGACCCAACACACCTAAATGTTTGGACATCAGGTACAGAGCACAAGACTCAAATCTAGACACAGTTTCCTCAAATCAACACAGCCCAATACCAACAAACCATGAACATCTGCGTATCGAGAGATGGCACGAATTGGTGCAGACCCCAGAGATGGAACTTCGGAAGGAGCCTGCCCCCGGACATCATCTACCATACACAACATGGCAGTCGCTGAACAGACTCCGAACTGGTGTATCATGGTGCAAGAGGAATATGAAGCGATGGGGATACACAGATGATGCATGTGACTGTGGCGCAATACAGGACCCAGACCACCTGATGACGTGCCCAAACCTCCAGGAAATATGCAATAGGAGCAACATGCTGGAGACAAATGACAAGGCGCTCCATGTCGCTGAATACTGGATGCATACTGGATAATGGTGCTTGGACACGGAAAGTAAGTAAGTAAGTAAGCATATGTGAGGGTAAGTTTGACTTTTATAGGTTTGAAACTAGACACGGAATTATTTCACACAGTTTCAATTACTCGTATGTAAATACGAGGGACGTTCAAATCAAACCGGGACATTTTGTTATAGTTCTACCTGAATGGGTTATAGTGTGCTGGAATTACTATCATTAATTAAGGGCACTGGTGTCATATTACTGCTAGATGACCAGCTTGCCATGGGCCAGTCACGTAACAGAGAAATACAAATGGCGAACAATACTGTTTGTGCTTGCATGGACCAGCGTGTTGTGATGGTTTCTTGTGAAAGAAGGCGTGAAACCTGCGGAAATTTACAGAAGGCTGCAACTACAATACAGTGATGGGATACTCAGCCGCAGTAAGAAATTTGAATGGTGTAAACGTTTTAAAGAATGCCGTACATCCGTGAGTGATGATCACGGCTGTGGGAGCTCTCAACTCACCAGTCATTCCTGTGAATATCCCGATTGTGGAACGTCTTATCCTAAAAAAATCGACGCATAACCTGTAAAATTGCACAAGAGACAAGTATTTTTCTGGGTACAGTGAACACTATTATTCCTGAACATTTGCATTTTCGGAAGGTTAGTGGACATTGGGTTTGATCACAAAGGGCGTCCTGCTCCTGCAAGATAACGCTCGACCTTATACGGCTCACCGCACTATGTGTTATCTGCAGCAACTTGGCTGGGAGGTATTGCCACATCCACCTTACAACCCGGACCTCGATCCAAGCTATTTCTACCTGTTTGGACCTACACAAGAATTCCTGAGTGGTCAGCATTTCAGCACTGATGACGAAGTGAAACAGGCTGTTCTTGATTTTTCAGACTTACTGACAAATCGTTCTACATTGAAGCTTTTCAAGAAGTACTTAATGCTGGGATAAGTGCATAAACGTTGCAGGAGATTATACTACTTGAAACATATTTTTCCTTATAAAAAAAGTCTGGTTTAACTTGAACGCCCCTCATACATGTCAAAGATCAAAATGGCTACAATCTTTGATTTCGAACCAGAGTATGGTTTATCCTTCAATCTATTCAATGAGCATATTTGTAGGAACGATTGTTGTTGCTGTTATTTTGTTGTTGTTTTTTTATTGTTGCTGTTGTTGAATATCCACAACCAGTAGGTTGCACTTTAAGTACGCCCTGGAAATGACATTTAGTGGTGGGTTTCAGTAGCTTTCCTCACATCCCGAGCGTGCTGATGATGGTATACCGAGATCCTCCAGGCGTTTGGGACATGCTTGGCTAAATCTGCGTGCTGCTCATTATTATGTGGATCACGTCGATCCCCTACCTCAACAGCAAACTGCCATGAAAACAGCCCATTTCCAGGGAGGACAATGAGGAAGTTGAGGTGAGGGTCGTGGCCAATATGTTGTGCCTGACCAAACGATAGTCTTCCTCCCCTGTAGGAATGTTAGAGGGCTGATACCCTATCCATAGCAGGTGACAAGATGGAGCAACTTATTTACACAGTGTCTTACCGAGAGGTAAAAACTACCATCCACAAAAAGCATAAAATAAAATGGAAGAAGGACATGACCAATAGACCTGACCCAATCCACCAGCTCCACAGACCTGACCCAATCCACCAGCTCCACAGACCTGACCCAATCCACCAGCTCCACAGACCTGACCCAATCCACCAGCTCCACAGACCTGACCCAATCCACCAGCTCCACAGACCTGATCCAATCCACCAGCTCCACAGACCTGACCCAATCCACCAGCTCCACAGACCTGACCCAATCCACCAGCTCCACAGACCTGACCCAATCCACCAGCTCCACAGACACCAACAAACCACCATCTTTTGCCCGAGAACAGTGCAATGCAGACTATCGGGTCACCTACATCGACTTAAGATATCAGATACAAGTGACTGCCCATGTGGAACCGGAGTCCAGACTCATTAACACATTCTACAAGATCGTACAGTATACAGCGATCTACAACGCAAAAAGTGGCCATAGGGAGCCAAGGTAAAGCAGAAGCTTGTGGGCTGTTACCCGGATCTGGAGAGGACTATGGACTTCGTCCGAGCAATGGGACTACAGAAGAAGAAGAAATAGGAATGGTGATACCCTGGCCAAATGGTTTCGATACCTGCCTGCTGACAAGGAGGGCAGCGGATTGAATCCCCGGTAAGGCATATATTGTTTTTCTATTCTTGAGGTAAGGTTTCCGCCTCGGGTGCAGGAGGTCGGTGGTTCGAATCACGATGGAGACCGGGATTTTTTTCACGTGGATCTTCTAGTAAAAATTCTCCTGATCTCTGGATAGTGGGATCAGACACCCGTGTTCAGTGTTAAGCACGTTAAAAACCCTTGGCAGTTAGAAATCGAAAAGATTAGGCTTAACGGCCACTGACAAGGAAAAATTCCAAATTCGAGCTCAAAATCTACCAATAATTATTTGTACTTTCCCAAAGGTGGAAAGACAACATTAATGACCAACAACGCCACGGGCTTCAACAGCAGGATAAAAACTAATGGCCAGGAACTCGAAGTGGTTGACCTTTTTAAATAGCTGGGTTCGATTGTTAGTGATGAAGGATCAAAATGTGAGGTGTTGGTCAGAATATCACAGACAATAGCGGCGCTTGCACGGCTTAGCAAAATCTGGCAAGATAAACGGTTAGCACTATGCATGAAAATCAGATGAATGCGTACACTGGTCCTGTCAATATTCCTCTACGCTTGTGAGACATGGACAGTTACAGCTGACCTTCAGCGAACGATTCAGGCCTTGGAGATGAGATGTTTCCGAAGACTTTTAAACGCCACGTACAAATATTGAGTTACAAATGAGGAAATACGAGATGAAATTACAACAGCAATATGGCCTTTTGAAGACCTCTTGGTACCTTTCAAAAGATGGAAACTCGCTTGGTATGGTCACATATCGAAATCAAATGGTCTTGCAAATACGATCCTCCAGGGAAAGGTGCAAGGCAGACGACGAAGAGACCGGTCCAAAAAGAGGTGGGAGGACAATATAAAAGATTGGACCAATCTCTGACCAGAAGAGGCACAGGCAACGGCCGTTGACAGAGAAGGGTGGCGTGGGGTTGTGAGGATGTCTTCATGTGTGCCCCAACAACCTCACCGATTACGGGATGACCTGACCTGACAGGTGGTTTGTTCAGAGCAGCATATAGATGGCGCCTAACTGGCTGTGGGTCTACTTATTTCTAAGTTTGTCTATTAAGGTGGACTCGCATACGGTTAAACCAACCTCCAAGAAACTTGTTGTATACCGACTCTTTTAAGAGTCTTCTAAAATAGTATAAAGAAGTTAAGTTAAGTTAAACAACCATAGTCAGCACACGACGTGACGACAGCAGAGGAAAAGCAGCCCGTAGTCCTTATCCTAAAAGCCCCTCGACTACCCCAGCAAAGTGGTTAAAGTCGTAGAGAGCGAGAGAGAGAGAGAGAGAGAGAGAGAGAGAGAGAGAGAGAGACAAACGTGATATGCTAGTTTGCATGTACTACTTAACAATAGTGAAAACAAACTTAACTTAACGTCTTTATACTGGTTTAGAAAACTCTACAGAATCTGTATACAACCAGTTTTCTTGGAGTGTGATTCAACCAATGTGCGAGTCCATCTTAGTAGACTCAAACACTAGAGCTAATTAGAACCGCAGCCAGTTAGGCGCCATCTATAGCTGCTCTTAAAAAACCACGTCGGGAAAGGTACACATAATTTTCGGTAGATTTTTAGCTAGAACGTTTCAATTTTGACCGTTAAGCCTACTCTTTTCGATTTTCATCTGCCAAGGGATTTTTAACGTGCTCAATACTGAACACGGGTGCCTGATCTCACTACTCAGAGTTCAGTGGAATTGTTACCAGAAGATCCACATGAACAGAATCCTGGTCTCCATCGTGATTCGAACCAGCGACATCCGGCACCCGAGGCTGACACCTTACCTCGAGACCACTGAGTCGCCTAATATGTGCATCCAGATGCAAACTCGCATTAACACTGAGCCAGCCTCTGATATTTTACCTTGTGGTCCAGGTATCCTGACTGGGTGACGCTAACTAAAACAACACTGGAAAGCAACTGTTAGGCACATCATAAATGAAAAACGAAGAAAGAAAACCAATAAGCAGCTTTATAATTGATTAATACATACACATACAAAATTTAAAAAGAACAAAAGTTGACAGGCTAATAAAACAAAATGCAAAACTAACAAGAATATATGTCACGACTAATTGACTTAAACCAGGGCTGTCCAATTGCAGGTTTGCGGGTCATATGCAGCCCCACAGAGCCATGCTTGTGAGGGTGTTTCAAAAATAAAATATAAATTTTGCCGAGTAAATTGCGATAAAAGACTGTTTTGGAAGAGAATGTTATCTGCGGAAGACATCATCTGATGTACACGACTGCGCAGTCATTTGTCAGTTATTCTGTGCAGTCGTTGTCAGTTATTCTGTGCAGTCATTTGTCAGTTATTCTGTGCAGTCGTCAGTTATTATGTGCAGTCATTTGTCAGTTATTCTGTGCAGTCGTCAGTTATTATGTGCAGTCATTTGTCAGTTATTCTGTGCAGTCATTTATCAGTTATTCTGTGCAGTCGTCAGTTATTCTGTGCAGTCATTTGTCAGTTATTCTGTGCAGTCATTTATCAGTTATTCTAAGCAGTCGTTGTCATTAGTAACCTTTTGTATAGACATATTAAACAAACAAAAGCAACAAAACAAAAAAAAAAGGCTGTAATCCTTACAGTTCTGCAAGCCACAAAGAATGATAAACTGCCAAGAGTTTTAAAAGGCCTTAGGTGAACTAAAAGAAAAGAGAAGGGTAGAGCTACAGTGGATACCACTGTGGTATAACAGGAAATGAGACGACGGGCATGTTAGCAAAGAAGGGAGCAACACAAGAGCAAAAAGAACAAACAACCATCTTTCAAGTAAAGAAGACCCTTATCCAAGCCTAATGGAAAGTCGGCCAAAACTAGAGACAACTATCACTGCCTTAATCGAAAAGAGTTAAGTGATCCAATTCCGCAGGAGAACAGGACATAACAGATTGAATGCCCACTTACACGGGTTAAAATTGGCTCAATCACCCATGTGTAAATGTAGGCAAGCAGTACAGACCGCCAAACATACCCAGCAAGAGTGTTATATGCTTAGCCAATTGTGTACTGAGGAGTGGCCCACAAAGACGAATCTCCACACAAATATGTTTGAAAGCCTTGAACCACAGCAACTTTTATCTAGAGAACTGAACTTCATGTGTAACTAACACAAACGTGAAAAAGAATCAACCTGAGTTTCTTTTCTTTCATGCTTGAGTTGTTTTGTGGTCTTGTTGTTCAGTTTTGTGAAGTTTTTATCTCAAATGCTGAAATAAAAAATCCGCCAATGAAACAAGAATAACAATAATAATGTACCAGGAATGTTTCATTATAAACGATAACATTAATCTGTAGTATTTAGTGTGCACCACTGGCGAGGCGTCCATATAAGTATAAGCATTGCTTACGTATCCAAGTTCGATTGAATCTCTTACAAAATGCAGTATTAAATGATTATGCTATCAGACGTCTTACATGATTTTTTTATCTTGTTGTTTTTTTTTTACAGTTGAAACACATACTAATAAAGTGTTAGTTGTAGTCATTCAAAAGCGCATGCCAAAAAAAAAAAAAACTCCCAGCGAGCAAGGTATGATATTTTGTAAGCGACACAACGGAAGCTTACATACTACACGTGTAACAAAGAAAGGACTTCGAATTTCTCCAAAAGAAGAGAACTCATATGCTAAATTCATTAGAGCCTGTAAGCACTTTAATAAGTGGTTACTGTGAACAGGTAACTATGAGCTTTTTATTTGAATTCCGGGAATTTTTAGTTCCATTTCCAAACATTTATTTACTCAAGAAAAATGTCGCCTAAACCCGTATCGTTAGAGAGAAAGGATGGCATTGTGTTGTGTAAGATTTGTTATTATTTGTGCTTCCCAATCTTCATTGAGGTAAATGATATCCATTATAATAATTACTGTTGTTAAAAGAATTATTATTTTGAATTATGAGATACATATGTAACATTTTTCTTTAGAATGTGTGATACCTAGATATTAATATTATAAGTAACAACAAACAACGGGACGGTACAATTGATATGTGTGTTGTGTTTCCTAACATTTCTTACAGTTCTGAGAAGTTCACCCCTCGTCACTGGTGTGCATACAATAATGTATGTGGCCAAGGTAAACAGACATTTTTAAAGATTGCATGAAGAGAAATAACAGAAATATGAAGTACAAACTCAAAATGTGTTATTTTTAAAGTTTTTTAAAAAGAAAATCTTCCTTGATTTGGTAAGTCGAAAATAAAAATCATATAACAGTGTTAGTTTTTATTATAAACAGTGATTTCATACAATTCAATATTGTGTTTGTTATTAATAATAAGTGTCATTCACCAGTCAAATGCCAATTTCTTTCTGTGTGTTGGAGCTCCAACCAACTGATAAATACATTTGCGGCGCTTGGTAAAATTAAAGTTGGACAGCCCTGACTTAAAACAGACATTTAATAATAAAGTTCAAGCACGCTCTGTAAATTGTAGCTATACAACAGTTAAAAATATACAGCTTTCTTTAAAGGATATCATGACAATCAACCAAAGAAAAAAAATGCAAAACATAAAATTGATTAAGAAAAGAGTATTTGAAGTTTCTTACTTCTATCACATGCAAGAAAATTGTGATTTTATATCATCTTTACCTGAAAAAGTAAAAGCTAAAACCTGGTCACTGGTGTCTTTTACCATGCCCCATTTGACTTATTTCAAGAACATAACATTTGAACTACCCCTTATTTATATGTATATGTTTATATATGAAAGAAATTTACACTAAAATTGCTTTGGCATCATGCACCTTTAATCAGCTCACCAGTGTCTGGAAATCAACGACACCGAGCAAACATACCAAGCTGAGACTACAAAACTCAATCGTAATATCAGTCCTGACATATAGATGTGAGAGCTGGAAGACAACAAAAGCGCTGGAAAACAAATTAAATGTCTTCAAAAATAAATGTTTCAGAAAATTATTGAATATACGCTGGGACCAGTTCATAACTAATGAGTCGTTAAGAACAGATACAAATCAACTTTACGTGTCGACCAACATCAGGAAAAAAACTATGGACATACATCGGACATGTCCTTAGAATGAACAGCAACCGTCGTCCATTGCAAGCACTCGAATGGACACCAAGGGGGCGTTCGGAAAAGAGGGAGACCCAAGGAAACACCGAGAAGAACAATCATACGAGAGAGCTCAACTATGGCCTCAGCACCATACAAGAACTAAAAATAGTGGCGTTACACCGTTCCAATCGGAGATCATCTGTGTCTGCCTTATTAGCCATGTTTGGCGAGTAAAGAACAGATAAATATATATATATACACACACACATGGCTTTTCTAAATGATTTGAACGTTTTCTATCTTTTATTCATAAATTGTAAAGATTAAGATGTAATTTCACACACATATAATGTAGCTGTCCAAGTTCAATTGCCAATGGTTATTTCAAACCACTTCACAAATGCAGCGGTAATGCTGCAGTGCAAACCATAGATAAAAAACATGCCGCAACGCGTCTGGAAGGAGTTAGATTAACATTTGTGAGATAACTTCAGGATAACCATTGGCAATTGAACTTGGACAGCTACAGTATATTTGTGTGAAACTACATCTTGATTTGACAATTTATGAATAAAAGATGGCAAGCTGAAATCGTTCAAATCATTTTGAAATGCCCTGTGTGTATATATATATATGTATGTGTGTGTGTATACATATGCATGTATGTTTATATATATATACACACAAACACCCCACACGCACGCACGTATACACACACACACATATGTGTGTAATATCAGTGCTAACATGTGGATGCGTTAGCTGGAAAACGACAATGACACAAGAAATAAACTGAACATACTTGAAAATAAATGTCTTTGAACACTTTTGAACACTGTCTGGGAAGAATTCCAGACCACCATGCTAATAAGAGAAAACACCAACCAGACAAATAGTTTCTACCCCCATACGGAAAAACAAAACAATGGACAAACATTTGGCATGTGCTTAGAATGAACATCAACCGACTCCCATTACAGACTGTTATGTGGCCTTCATCTGAACGAGAGGAAGACCAAAAGAGACTCTTCGCAGAAAGTGATCATAGAGGACTTAACTATGGATCTAAGCAAACAACAAGAACTTAGAGAAGTAGAGCCATCCTGTCCAAGCTTGATAGCGTTTGTCGTTCACATAACTGCAATAGCACACACACATATATATATATATATATATATATATATATGTGTGTGTGTGTGAAGACATATATACGTATTTATATGTATCAACATCATCATCATGTAGCATGCCCTTTGCAGAACGCCACTCTTATGACAGCCGATCTGTAAGACACTCGATTTCTGGCCAGCACCCCCTCTTCTGCTAATGTCAACTCCAGAGCCTCTTTAATGTCCTTTGTCCATCTTCTCCTCGGTCTGCCTCTACCTCTTCTGCCAGGCACCATAAAGTATTGTTCTTTCTAGGCCACCGTGGCGTTTGATGTGGACGAAGTATGTTCTTTTCTCAGACGTAATGTTGTTTACTAGCCAGTTGAGTTTTATTCTATGCGAAATACGATTCATTGGTGTAGAAATGATTGCTAGACCGCCACCTGCCTAAGCAACTCCTTTAGGGTGCCCTCAAGGCAGGCAATCATTCATTTGGTGGGCAGCAGAAAAGCTTAGCTAAAGACCTCCTAGAAAGGTCTCCATATTGATGTTGCCTTGAATCGGCCTGCTCAGCAAGGCACTCTGCAATAACACAAGATGCTCGTCTGGTTGAGGAGAAAATCTCAGAAGCAGCAAGGAAAAAGTGAGTATAACTTAACTTCATTATACTGGCTTAGAATGCTCATCAGAGTCTGTATACAACCCGTTTATTTCACTCCACGAATACCGAAAATACTATGTGCATCCAATCTATTTTTGAATGCATTAACTGACGCTCTGCTTCGTTACATCCTGCGGCAATGCATTCCAAGAATTCACCACTCTCTGACTAAAAAAAATACGTCCTAATATCTAATCTGGACCTGTCTTTAAACAATTTGTAGCTGTGCCCTCTTGTTCTTGTAGCCGGTCGTAGTTTGAAAAAAAATTTGGTAAAGTCTAAGTTATCCTTTCCATTTATTAATTTATACACTTATAATAAGTCACCTCGAATTCTTGTTTGTTCCACAGACATTGAAGACCAGTCTTTTTTTAGTCTTTCCTCATATCTATAATTCTGAAACTCTGCGATCATTTTTGTAGCTCTTCTTTGTATCCTTCCCAGCATGTTTATATCCACTCTATTATATGGACTACACCAGAACACAGTACTCCAATTTAGGTCTCACTAATGATTTATATAACTTGACTGTTACTTCCTTGCTCTTATATCCTTTTCCCCTGCCACCTGGACTTGCTCCCGCAACTTTCCTGAATGATCTATTTTAACTCCTAGGTCTCTTTCCTTTTTTATTGTCCTAATATTTTTCTCTCCGATCCTGTAATTAAATTCGTTTTTGGATCTTTCTACATTAAACTCCATCTTCCAGCTCTCAGACCATTTTTGAATCTTATCTAAATCCGATTTCAATAGATCCACCTCTTCCATGTGATTTCAAATTTCGAAACAATCGTCGATGAGGTACTCTATCAAAGGCCTTTGCAAAATCCAGATAGATAACATCCACAGGCTCTCCACCATCTAACATGTTGGTAACCTCCTCGATGAACTCTAAAACGTTGGTTAAACACGATCTTTCTTTTGTAAACCCATGCTGACTATTTTTGATTAAATTAAACTTGTCCAAGTGCAGTACTATGTTGTCCTTAATAATGGACTCTAAAATTGTACAGAGAATGCTGGTCAAACTCACTGGTCTATAATTGGCTGGATCTGATTTATTGCCCTTCTTGAACAAGGGGATCACACCTGCATCTTTCCAATCTCTTGAAACATTCCCCTTCTCAACAGTGTGAGAATAAAATATCGCTAATGGTTTTGCTAACTGCCCTCGCAAGTTCAAATAGTAATTTTGGATGAATACTGTCTTGACCTGGACATTTATCCACCTTCAGCCTATCCAATTTTTGTAAAACCATTTCCTCGGTAATGCAGAACGAAAGTAATCCTTATGTGTGCATGTCCCGTTGGAAAATATTTAATGGCTCTGGGATCCGGGAGCAGTCTTCTTCTGTATAGACTGTAGCAAAGTACGGATTGAGTTGATTAGCAAGATCCCTGTTCTCACTTATTAATTTTCCTGTACTATCTTTAAGTGGGCCAACTGTGTCTTTCGTTCTCTGTTCATGTCGAACATAAGAAAAAAGCATTTGATATCAAACTTGATCTTTTTAGCAATTTTTTTTCCCAAAGTCAATGTTTGCTGCTCTATTAACTTTATAAGATTTGTTTTTTATGTCAAAATATTTAAAATGTTTCATTTGATTTTCCAGCCTTTATATATTTTTTTCAAAGCTTTATTCTTAGCTCTTCTACAACTAACCACTGATCGAGTTATCCATTTTTTCGCGTGTGGTTCAACTTCCTACATGGAACAAATTCCTCTTTCAGGTGCTCCCGAATAGATTTCAACTTAGCCCATTCCTCTTCAACATTTCCGCCAGTGAAAATATATGTCCAGATTACGTGGCTCGCTGATTCTATCATCTTCTGTTCTAGAGTAGTCGTATGTTAGTGGACACTTTATATCATCTTTCATAGCTACAAGATTACAACGGACAATCTGGTCGCTCGAGCCAAATAGTTCACCAACGGTAACATTTGCAATCATATTTTTTTCTGTATAAATAAACTAAATCAAGTGTGTTTCTGCCTCTGGTACAGTCCTCCACACGTTGAAACAAAAAATTGTCAGTTATGCACTGAACAAAAGGATAGGATTCGACATGTGCTTCCAACATCTGCCAATTTCTGGAAAGTTAAAATCCCCCATTAATAATAATTGATGTGGACAATGCTGTAGCTTGAAACACATCCTTATCGTTTTCTTTAGTACTCGATGGATACCAGTAGCATACTACAACCAATGTTTTTTCTCCACCGCTTATGGTGTCGCCCCATCCATACATTTTCAATTTTGAAAGGTCTCCACGTTGATGTTGCCTCGAATTGGCCTGCTCAGCCTGGCAATCTGCAATCACACAAGGTGCTCATCTGATTGATGAGAAAATATCAGAAACAGCGAGGGAGAAGTGAGTAATCTAAAAGGTCCCCACATAGAATGTCCTGGCTACCAACAAACAGGTTGTTGGCAGAAATAAAAAAAAGCTGCTACAAATGATAACAAACAACCGACCTGCCTGGCTGGGCCAAAATCTACATCACGAGGGCACGGTGAAGAAAGTCTTGGAAGACAGAACACTAGAAAAGACAGGAAGGGCGGTCCAAGAAATACCTTTGTGGCACAAGCATGCAGAGACATGGCGGGAACGACTTATTCTGGACTGAAGATGGCCGCAGATGACAGGTATAAATGGAAAAACATAATTCTGAGCTTGCGAGAATGACTTGATATTTTTCCCTGAAACTGAGTCTTTAATCTCAAAATCCTGGTATTAAATCAGGCACGCGAGTCTGATGACAGGTAGCCAAATGTTGAGTAAACTCATTTGGTTCTTTTGCTTTGGTGTATCATATTGGGCTCAAGGTCTCCATCTCCCAACCTCAGCCTTGGTCGCCCACGAGGGCGGCTAAAAATTGTATGGCCACCACGGCCTTACTCTACTAGTCCATCTGTTATCCAGAATGCGCACCACATGGCTGGCCCATCTGTATTTTCGAAACAGTGCAACATCCATGATGTCAGAGAATGAAGTTCGATGTCTGATCTCTGCGTTGCATATTTGGTCTCGAATTGAGATCTTCAATGTTCTTTGCTCCTTAGACAACGCAAGGTCTATCTGCATCAGCTTTGCGTAGGTTCCGCAACTCGCAGTCATATACCATGGCTGGAATAACCACACTGTTGAAGGTGTGAGCCCTAGCGTTAACGTTTCGCATCTGTTGCAGTATGGGTTTAATACAGTTGAAGCTGAGCCAGCCCGCTGTTATCCTACGTGAGATCTCCTGATTTATTAAATAGGAGTTCGTGATCTCTTGGCCCAAGTAGATATATGATTTACGTTTTCGACGGGACAATCTCCAAGGCGCATATCTCCTTTTGGGCAGAAGCTGTTGAGCATGAACTGGGTTTCCTTTATATTGATTTGTAGGCCAGCTGCAACGCTTGCTCTGCTAAGCTCATTCAGGCGTTTCTCCGCTTCTTTGAAATCGTGGCTGAGGATGACTATGTCATCAGCGAACCTCGGATGAGTAAGAATTTTCCAGTCTATATTTATGCCCCTATCCACCCAGTCCTTGTTTTCCAAGACCTCCTCAAGCACCGCTGTAAGAAGCATTGGTGAGATTGTGTCACCCTGTCGGACGCGACGTTGTATCGGTATGGTGATTGGTCTATAGAAGAAGATGATATCCGTTGTGGACCTGCTGTATCTCCTCTACCAGTTGAACGTATTTTTTCGCAATTCCCTGATTTCTCAGGGCATTCAGCACCGCATTTATTTGATGCTATCGAAAGCCATCTCATAATCCACGAATACAAGACATAAAGGCATCTGTACTTCATTAATTGGTTGATTGTGTGGAGGTGGTCAGTGGTTGAGAAGCCTTTCCTGAAACCTGCCTGCTCTCGCTGTTGGTTTTCATCTAGTAGCTTGTCTATGCGGTTGACGATAGCTCTGGTGAAGGGTTTATAAAAGGAGGAGAGCAGACAGATCGGATGATAATTTGCCAGGTTTTTCCTTGTCCCCCTTTTTTATGGATTAGGATGTTTTTTGACGTTTTCCATTGGTTGGGGATTTGGCATTCATTCATACAGATGTTGTACAAAGTAGTTAAATGCCGCGATAGTGTG
The DNA here is from genome assembly GCA_036924085.1 of Ariolimax columbianus. Lineage (NCBI taxonomy): Eukaryota > Metazoa > Mollusca > Gastropoda > Stylommatophora > Arionidae > Ariolimax > Ariolimax columbianus. Next base: position 44,931,444 of record JAVGWX010000005.1, on the reverse strand, counting down.
TCCCCGCCTATCTGGATTACGTCATGTGTGATTCCGTTTTGCCTTTGGGCTCTATCTGGTTTAAGATGTCTGAATGCACTTGCCACCTCACCTAATTCAGTTTTTGATACTAGCACATTCCTTGCTGGGTGTCAATCAATTTTTGATACTAACAGATTCCTTGATGGGTGTCAGTCAGTTTGGTCACAAACGTAAAATTGAGCCATGTGAGATGGGCTGTGTACAAAGTGTTGCAGTAATGACAAACTTGCGACAAAACTTGCAACAACACGTTGAAGAAAATGATAGGGACAGTTAATTACGATATAACAGCAAAGAAAATAAAGTGGTTTGGACATTTGACGAGGATGCAGTGTGATCAACCTGCTGCGAAGTCATACTACATATAGGTTTCAGTGCCACGAGAAGACGTCGAACACAGCCACAATGGATAGATGGATCAGAGAAACTCTGAGCATTCAACATGCCAGCAGCACAAGTCTTCCACCTAGCACAAACCAGAACCTCTAGGTTTACCTCCTTTCTGCAACGTCGTACAACAAGAGCAGTAGGACAAAAAGGTGAGAGCAGTAGGACAAAAGGTGAGAGCAGTAGGACAAAAGGTGAGAGCAGTAGGACAAAAAGGTGAGAGCAATAGGGCAAAAGGTGAGAACAGTAGGACAAAATGTGAGAGCAGTAGGACAAAATGTGAGAGCAGTAGGACAAAAGGTGAGAACAGTAGGACAAAATGTGAGAGCAGTAGGACAAAAGGTGAGAGCGGTAGGACAAAAAGGTGAGAGCAGTAGGACAAAAGGTGAGAGCAGTAGGACAAAAGGTGAGAGCAGTAGGACAAAAGGTGAGAACAGTAGGACAAAAAGTGAGAATAGTAGGACAAAAGGTGAGAGCAGTAAGACAAAAGACGAGGGCAGTAAGACAAATAGCAAGACCAGTAGGACAAAAAACAAGAGCAGTAGGACAAATGGCGAGGGCAGCAGGACAAATGGCAAGGGTAGCAGGACAAATGGCAAGGGCAGTAGGACAAACACAAGAGCAGTAGGACAAACGGTGAGAGCAGTAGGACAAATGGCAAGAGCAGTAGGACAAATAGCAAGGGCAGTTGGACAAAACACAAGAGCAGCAGGACAAAACACAATAGCAGTAGGACAAAACACAAGAGCAGTAGGACAAATGGCAAGGGCAGCAGGACAAATGGCAAAGGCAGCAGGATAAATGGCAAAGGCAGCAGGATAAATGGCAAGGGCAGTTGGACAAAACACAAGAGCAGCAGGACAAAACACAATAGCAGTAGGAAAATGGAAAGGGCAGCAGGACAAAACACAATAGCAGCAGGACAAAACACAATAGCAGTAGGAAAATGGAAAGGGCAGCAGGACAAAACACAATAGCAGCAGGACAAAACACAATAGCAGTAGGACAAATGGCAAGGGCAGCAGGACAAAGCTCAAGAGCAGCAGGACAAAACTCAAGAGCAGTACGACAAAACTCAAGGGCAGTAGGACAAAACTCAAGGGCAGTAGGACAAAACTCAAGGGCAGTAGGACAAAACTCAAGGGCAGTAGGACAAAACTCAAGGGCAGTAGGACAAAAACTCAAGGGCAGTAGGACAAAACTCAAGGGCAGTAGGACAAAACTCAAGGGCAGTAGGACAAAACTCAAGGGTAGTAGGACAAAACTCAAGGGCAGTAGGACAAAACTCAAGAGCAGCAGGACAAAAGAAGAAGTGTATTCAGATGTCTCCATGTGAATACCAGGATCCCTTACCTGGGACTGAAGAATAGAGCTACTGCACTAAGATGTGCACATCATAAAGGCAACCAAGCAGGGATGTGCATGGAGTTGGCAATGTCATTATCGTGTGCAGACCCCTACACAAACTGCCTCGGCAGCACATACACTTTCTGACACAAGCTTTTAGAAAGCAGGTCCTCTGTGCTGGTGGGCTTAGGTTTCTCCTAATAATAATAGTAATAGTTGCCCATTGCAAGTGAAAATGGCGACAGCGTCAGACATGTGTATTCAGGTCCAGATTAGATATTGAGAAATAATTTTTATAGTCAGAGAGTGGTGAATGCTTGGAATGCATTGCCACAGGAAGTAGTAGAGGAAAGGACAATCAATGCATTTCAGAATAGATTGAATGCGCATACATTTTAGAGCAAATAAATATAAATGAAACTGGTTGTACATAAACTCTGCCGGGTCTTCTAAGCCAGTATAAAGACGTTAAGTTAAGTTAGATATGACTACAGGGGAGGAAGACTAACGTCTGGTCAGGCAAAATATTCTGATCAGATATATTAGTTAGGGGCAGGCAAAACATACTGGCCAAGACCCTCACCTCGGCTTCCTAGTAGCCCTGCCTGGAAACGGGTTAACGAGGTGAGGGATCGACGCGATCCCTGTAGTAGAAGACACACAGATGAAGCCAATGATAGCACAATCGCCTGGAGGACCACGGTCCACCTTCATCAGCACACTCGGGATGTGAGGAAAGCTACTGCAACCCGCCATTTAACGTCCTTTTCAGGGCGCACAAAAGAGTAGACCTACTCATTGTGGGCATTCACAAACAACAATAGATATGACTGCAAATGACTAGACAGTCTAATCCGAGAGCGACAAATGCATGTGGGGCACACCTAGACACTGTTAGTAATTGGGCCATTTTGCATTCCGTCTGCTTGTGCAGTTTGATTTTTCAGGGACCTCAGTAAAGATTCTCTTCTCAGTGATGCGAACACCATGTGTGATGGCAGTGCACCAGGATGAGGGGTTCAGAGCAAGCAGCTTCCAGGAGGCGACAGCAATGGAGAAACTGTCCAAAGAAACTTTCAGAGAGTCCTTGCATTATTTCTCCCCCCCCCCCCTCCCCCCATGAGCATTTGCCTGCCCTGAGCTCACTGTACAACAGTTGGTTGCTTAGTAAGCTGCTCATCGGTATGCAAAGTGCATGGCCATTCCATCTAATAGTAACTCATTGCAGCAGCACATGAATGCAAGGGAGTTTGACCCTCTATCCTGTCAGCCCATCGATCCTGAGCAGCTTATAAGACAGCTCAAGTGGAAAAAGTTGTGTTTTTTTGTGCATTCTCCTTATTTTTCTGTTCCCGAAGGCGTTGTACTATGTTTTTATTTTGCGCATGTTCGCCCAGCGCATTCTACTTTGGCATGCATTTTATGTAAGGGTTTGCTTCCCGCAGTAACGTCTGGTACTTTGATAAGGAGCGAACTCAGCAGCATCGTGTTGTAAGCCTCATCACTTAACCACTAGCCCACGCCATCCTCAAGAGGAAAAATGTGAGTCTTCTGACATGCCTGCTCTAGACTGTCCATGTTTTGCATGCATATAGATGGGTGGTTAGCACAACAGGACAATACACCTTGATCTTGGTGGCAACACTAATTTCTTACAGGTCCCAAACAGTGCTTCTCCGACTGGACCTACAAAAGGACAAATTATTTACTCAGTGAGACCAAATTCCTAGCATGTTCGTCTGTCCATCTTAACTTAACTTATCCAGTTTCATTTACATTAACTTGTTCTAAAAGCTATGCGCATCCAATTTATTCTTAAATGCATTAATTGTCGTCCCTGCTCCACTATTTCATGTGGCAATGCATTCCAAGCATTCACCACTCTCTGACTAAAAAAATATTTCCTAATATCTAATCTGGACCTTTCTTTAGTTAATTTGTTGCTATGCTCTTTTGTTCTTGTAGGTGGTTGTATTTTGAAAAACTTGTTATAGTCTAATTTATCCATTTAATTTGTCCTGATGTTGCCACCTTAATGGGTTTTGACATAATCTCTGGCGTGTCTATTCTCTTTACTACCTTGCATATTTTCAAAAAGCTTATCAATACACCAATCCCTACTGATGTTTTCACTTAATCTTTTATGATTAACAAGCTCAGGGGTTTCTGCTGACTTCTTTGGCAGTAACAAAGGTTAATGAAAAACAACATTAATGCTAAAAACTGCAGCCATTGATAAGTCTATTATGACAAATTGCATAAAGCAAGAAAGAAATGCAAATCTCATGAATATTGTATTTATGACTAGTAAAAAAAAAAGGATTTGCCAAAATCTTATGTAGTGCATACATCAAGCATAAGTCTTGTCAAAAGAAACAAAAACTTAGACCCTCTAAAAGGTAGACATTTCTTAGTCTCCTTTAGAAAGGTTGCAATAGTTCTTCTCTACCAATTTATACTTTGGGATATCTACTTAAGCTGGTATGCAGACATAAGACTGTCCAATTGTCCTGACTTCCTCTTCAACTGTTCTTCGACAAGCATATTTGGTCTTGCCTCTTTTCCCCAATGAGTTCCAATGAAGGGCACATCTAGTTATAGTGTTACATTTAAACCTGAATGTGTGTAATATCTATCTGCAATTGTCTCCTCCATTTGTATTAGTTTTTGTTATATTATTTGGCACAGTTCTGTGTTTGTTATTACATCTGGACATTTAATAGCAGATATGAAATATCTGCTGACAGTCAGTAGTATGGATGTGATACTCTTGTAAAGATGGACTCGTAGTATCTGCTGACAGTCAGTAGTCTGGATGTGATACTCTTGTAAAGATGGACTCGTAGTATCTGCTGACAAAGGTCAGTAGTATGGATGTGATACTCTTGTAAAGATGGTCTCAGAATATTGTTGTCCCTTATATAAGCTACAAGGGGCGTTCAAATCAAACCAGGATTTTTTGTTCTAGTTCTACCTGAATAGGTTATAGGGTGGTGGAACTACTATCATTAGTTAGGGGTACTTGTGCCCTATTACTGCTAGGTGGTCCACTTGCCATGGGCCAGTCATGTAACATATAAATAAAAATGGTGAACAACACTGTTAGTGCTTGCATAGAACAGCGTGTCGTGATGAAGTTTCTTGTGAAAGAGGCGTGAAGCCTGCAGAAATTTACTGAAGACTGCAATCACAATACGGTGATGAGACACCAAGTTGCAGTAAGACATTTAAATGGTGTAAACATTTTAGAGAAGGCCGTACATCCGTGAGTGATGATTCCGGCCGTGATGGCTCTCAACCTACCACACAGTCATTCCTATGATTATCCATATTGTGGAATGCCTTATCCTAGAAAATTGATGCATAACTTGTGGCAAAATTGCACAAGAGGCAAATCTTTCTCTGGGTACGGTAAACACTATTATTCATAAACATTATCATTTTTGGAAGGTTAGTGCACGTTGGGTGCCAAGACAGCTTTCTGCTTTTGACCGGTAGAGATGAGTTCAAACCTGCACTATGTGCCATCTGCAGCAACTCGACTGGGGGGTATTGCTACATCCACCTTACAGCCCAGACCTCTCTCCAAGCAATTTCCACCTGTTTGTACCTCTAAAATAATTCATGGGAGGTCAGAATTTCAGCCCTGAAGACGAAGTAAAACATGCTGTCCTGGATTGGTTAGGACATACTGACACATCTTTCTACACTGAAGCTTTTTTTATTACTTAAATGCCGGGATAAGTGCATAAACATTGCTGGAGATTATATCAAATAATAAATGGCATTTGAACTACCTGAAAGTTTTTTTCCTTAAAATAAAAAGTCCAGTTTGACTTGAAAGTCCCTTGTATAAATACACATATAAATGTGAGCATAAAAAGAGTTCTCAACAGAGTATTTCAAATAAAAACTATCCCCATGTTTGATATCATTTCATATCCTTAGTAATAGAAATAGCAAAACACTTATTAATATAGCAAATGTAAAAGTAATATCACAAAAGGGTAGCACGTTAGCAAAAAGACCCTTGACAAACAAAATTATAACATGTTGGTAAAGGCAGTGACAGGAGTTGACAATAAAAAGCTCTAAATGAATTTACCAGTAATCAAAAACAGCGAGAACTGGTAGTTATATGTGGCACATTCATTTAAAAAATTGTTTTTTGATTGTCTGTGGGAGCAATGTTCTAGCCAAGCAAAGCAAGGCGTACATGACTACCTTAGTTTGAGAATGGAGATTGAGGCTGTTAACGTCAACTTTGGGGCGGCCAACTTAGACATTGTTAATCCTGCTTGTTATTTTATCAGACTTTCGGTCATAGCTTCAGGAGACATGGATTCAGTGTGAGTGGATAGAAAATGTAAGGGCCTGAAACCTTCTGGGACTTGGTTGGATCTGCAGTCTTGGCCATGTTGGGACTCATTACAATGAAAGAGATGATGTGGTACTCTGACAGTGCCCATAGTAGGAACATGATATGGACAAGGAGAAACATTCTCAACTTCCTTTATAAGGCTAGCCCGGTACCCAAAAATGTCAAGTCGAAGTCGGAGACTTTGGACCGAAAGGAGCAAATATCGCAGTTAGACTGTAAACTATGACACAGCGCATTCCGTTCTCTGGTCTACATTCTGCTCCTTGCAAAGCCCTTTTTAGGGTCTACATTCTGCTACTTGCAAAGCCCTTTTCAGGGTCTACATTCTGCTACTTACAAAGCCCTTTACTGGGCTTGGTAGCGGGAGCTTGAGAACAAACGACGAAGAAGAACAAAGAAGAAATTCCCCTATGATCACCTGTTTTTAATGATACCACTGATATAAAAGAAACAGTAATGAAAAGACAGACTTTCGGAGTCAGGAGTCAAATGCAGGTCGAGCAGTGAGTGTGACCCCACAGGACAAATCAGGAGTGTGTTTAATAGACAAGCTTCAGGAACCATTAGTAAAAATACCCATCATTAACTGTTGAAACTTACTGAGCACCTGTAGGTCTTTCCATAGTGCAGTGACATCAGTCTTTTTCAACAAAGTATGTCTTTGGGGACAAAGTAAAATGCGATTAGGCTTTAGGATGCCACAATACAACTGACAAATAATATACTTGCCAAAAATTAGATTGAAAGTTTCAACAAAGTATATCTTTGGGGACAAAGTAAAATGCGATTAGGCTTTAGGATGCCACAATACAACTGACAAATAATATACTTGCCAAAAATTAGATTGAAAGTTTCAACAAAGTATATCTTTGGGGACAAAGTAAAATGCGATTAGGCTTTAGGATGCCACAATACAACTGACAAATGATATACTTGCCAAAAATTAGATGGAGAGTGCCTCTGCAGCAGAAGCCAATGAGTGCTACTTGACACAGTGGACCTTATACACATTGTACTTTATATATTACACTACATATAGTCAATTCTCCCTCTAAAGATTTGGGGTATTTGTGTACAATTTTCAGTCCCAGTTCACAAATTTACAAAGACCAAATTTGTGCGTTGTGGAAGCAAATGAATTAGCTCCGCTATCATTTAAAACATGGCATAAAATCTCAAAGTAAATGATGAAATAATTATTGATAATATTAATTTATACTCGTATTAATAGCATTTATAATTTAATTTGTTATGATGTTTACATAAATATATGTTTTATTCTTCACACAGGTGGTACCTGAGGAGGAAAAAATAGGACCACCGTAACCTCTCAAGCATATCATAATGAGGGTTGTTTATAGGGATATAAAAACATATCATATAAAACAAATGGCTACACTGCTGCTACCTCTACAAGAGAGCATGCAAGTGCTTTACTACAAGCCTCTGTAAGATGGCCAGCTACAGTGGTTGCTCTATGCTCCGTATGGAGAGCATAACGACAGCAAGAAGAAGATGTTACTCATAAAATATACAGGCAAATGGATGTGTGAACAAAATATCTAAAACACAAATAATCTTTGAGATTATTAATGAAAAGTTATCTTTAACATTAACAATATTTAGACTCAAGTCATCATCTCTGTCAGTGGGGCTTACACTGATTACATAACACCATAATATACACAACAAGAATACATATATATATATATGAACTAGGAAAATTCCAGAGATCCTCAACAATAGTGCTCCAATGTCTACCCTCCCACTGTGAAATCACAGGAAACGAGAGAGCTAATGCTCTAGCAAAAGTTGATAGTAAAAAAGGCACAATTTAATCATCGAGTGCCATACAGAGAGATCAAGAACATCATCAGAAATCAGTATACACACCAATGGAGAGAAGACAGAAATATAAGCAGTACACCAGACCCAATTGACCAACTCAAATGAAACCAACAAACTACCTTATTTTGCCTGAAAACTGATCACTGCAGACTAATAGAAGACCTATACTGATTGAAGATCTCACATACTTTTCATGGGCAAAGTTCATCACGAGTACGCTTCTCATGGACATAGTTCATCATGAGTACGCTTCTCATGGACATAGTTCATCACGAGTACGCTTCTCATGGACATAGTTCATCACAAGTACGCTTCTCATGGACATAGTTCATCACGAGTACGCTTCTCATGGACATAGTTCATCACGAGTACGCTTCTCATGGACATAGTTCATAACGAATACGCTTCTCATGGACATAGTTCATCACGAGTACGCTTCTCATGGACATAGTTCATCACGAGTACGCTTCTCATGGACATAGTTCATCACGAGTACGCTTCTCATGGACAAACTGTCAACAAGGTGTACTGCCTGACTGGTATGCATCGTCCAAGAGATGCAGTGAGATGCCTGGAGAACAGGGAACACTGACCTTAACCAGGTGCGTCCACAGGTGGCGGATAGTGGAATGACCCCCAGATATGCGGTATCAGCTGCAAAATAAGTCAATTATTGGATGAATAAGCAGTTGCGGACCAAACTGCGGTATATCCCATGCTTTCTAAGATGGGTATATCAATCAAGCGAGTAAGAGCCGCTATAAGCTCTAGCCACAGAGGAAGGACAGAGGCAAACAAACCACTCTGCTGCCTCGCAGGTATCATCGAAAGATTAAGAGTCTACGGGAGGCAACCCAGAAGGAAAAACACAACCTGGCCTGCCGAAGACAGAGTGTGTCAGCTAAAATTAGGGTACAAATGCACTTACGGGTTATGATCATGAGACAATCCAGATTATCGCTATGGTGTCGCTCCTATCAGTCCCAACTGGTAAGGAGCGGAGCTGGGACTTCAGCCTTGAAGGTACCCACCCAAGTAACCAGTGCCTCTGCTAACCTGACGGTCAGGGGAAGGTAGAGAAGTGTTACTGGCCAACCAACCCAGAGCCTCATAGTGGCTCAATGGAATGCAAAAGGAGTGAGGAACAAAAAACCTGAGCTACAAGAGTTCCTCAAGAAAAACATTGACATCATCTGCATCCAGGAAACACACCTTAAAGACACACAATGATTCTCCATTCGGGCATATGAGTCATTCCAACAAAATAGACAGAAAAGAATAAAAGGGGGAATAATAACTCTAGTTAACCCAAGCATGGACTGGACCCATGCATACACCGACAGTTCTGTAACAAACATAACACAGAACGGAGGGGTAGGGGTATTCCTGAGCCTAACAAATGGTAGAAAAATAACATTGTCAGTGGCAACTGGAAAATTCTCAAGCAATTTCAGAGCGGAGGCAGAGGCACTGAAGGCTGCAGTAAAAGCAATGCTGACAGGCGAAAGCAATGAAAGCCAGATAGTCCTGCTTACAGATGCCCTGGCTGTGGTTTCAGCACTTAAAAGCCAGACAAATGCTGAACTTAATGATTTAAGAGCAGTACTCTGTCAACTATGCCAGCAGTCCGCACCAAAAAGAGTAGTGGTACAGTGGGTTCCATCCCACTGTAACATCAAAGGCAACGAGGAGGCAGACAGACTGGCAAAAGAAGGTGCAAGACTACCACAACCAGTTTCTAGTGTGACCTACGAAGATTCCAAAAGGTTTATTAGGGCCAGATACATGGCCAAATGGGAAACAGAACATACTGGCTACACAAAAAATGATGACTACTACCAGTTGAACAGAAGAGAGTAGGTCGTGGTCTTCAGACTCCACACAGGCCACAACAGACTGAGGTACCATCTATTCAATAAACTGTGGATAGATAGCACTTACGAATGCACCTGTGGTACAGGGAAAATGACCGCTGAACATCTGCTGCAAAATTGCCTGACATACAAGGACCAGAGAAAGCACATGTGGCCATCACCAGTGCCAACACTAGACAAGCTCTATGGCAGTGTCGACAGCCTCAGGATGACAGCTGCTTTCTTCAAACAAATTCAAGTTGATGTCTGACAGCGTACGAAGAAGAAGAAGAAGATGATAACTCTAGTAATCCCGGCTGTAGAGATAAACAGATCAGAGGAGGATGAGTTCAAACCCCTAACTATCAAATTACTCTTACCAGATGGAGACATGACAATCACAAACTCCCAGCCACAACCTTAGACATAAATAAGGTGAAACCCACAGAGGAAAGGCACATCATACTGGGCGATTTTAACAGCAACTCACCAAGCTGGGGATATGCGACAATGGATCTAAGGGGAGAAGAGGCTGAAGAGTAGATGATTGAAAATAAACTCGTCCTTATAAACCGGCCAAAAGACAAGCCAACATACTACTGGAGCATGGAAAAAAGTGAGTACACCAGACCTTGCCTTAAGCAACGGACGACATGCATAAACGTAATACTAAAAGAACAGTAAATAGTCAATTGGGAGCAAGCGAATACGTGCCAATTACTCTACGAATCTCAGGAGAACGGAGTACAGAAACACACAACTTGACCCCAAGCTGGAACTACAAAAAAAGCAAATTGTGCTCGCTTCAAGGGACTGGCTGATCAGCTGTGCCAGAACATCCCCAAATCAAACAATATAAACAAAAATGTCTCAATCCTCAATGAAGCAATATAAATGGCGAGATTATAAACCATACTGGAGCCACATGTTGGAAAAACTACATGGTGAACTAAATGAAGCAAGAGAAACCATGGAGAAAAGCCCTTCAGAAGAAAACATCCAGAGGCACAATGAGACAAAAAATGTCTTCAATGAACAGAAAAAGGTTGAAATACAAGGTAGTTGTCATGAAAAGACAAGCAGTTTGAACATGGACAGAGACACAAGTATTCTATGGAATCTGACAAAAATACTCAATGAGGAAACTTTGTGATCAGCGAAAATGGAAAATTCTATACAGGAAAGATGGCGGCAAATATCTTAGCAGACTCATACAGAGATGAAAGTAATACAACAATCCCACAAGAGCGCATCAAACAAGTGCATACTGAAACCAAAAACAAGCTAAAGCACCAAAACCCAGACACATGCATGCAGTCATCTCTTACAATGAGAGAGCTAAATGTCTCCATAAACAAACTAAAACTCAAGAACGCCCCAGGAAAAGATGGTATCACCAACGACATGATTAGACATCTAGGACCCAGAGCCAGACACAAACTTATAATAATACTCAACCAATCATGGAGCACCGGAAAATTACCAGACACGTGGCAATCATCATCCCCCATAAGAAAGAAACAGCAAGATAAAACAAAAATGTCAAGCTACAGACCAATCAGCCTACTGAACTGCCTGGGCAAGGTCATGGAGAGAATTGTCAACACAAGACTAATGATACACCTGGATAAAAATTGTATGTTAGACAACTCAGTCCACATATAGCAAAAGTTGAAGCACAGAAGACCAGCTAGGCTACCTGGCACAGGAGGTGGAAGACAGATTCAAAAACAAGGAAAACGTCATTGCAGTCTTTGTAGATCTAACAAAAGCATTTGACAAGATGTGGAAAGATAGACTTCTCCTCAAGATGCTTAAAAATAAAGTGGAAGGGAGAATGTTCAGCTGGATACGTGATTTGCTCCGCTATCGAACAGCAACAGTGAAGCTAGATGGGATTCTGAACCATCTTGTCCAAGTAGGAGTCATATCACCTACCCTTTTCATCATGTTCATCAATGCCATAGTGGAGACAATTCCTAAACATATCTTCAGGGCTCTCCATGCAGATGATCTTGCAGCATGGTGTGCTGCAGAAGAAGAAGCAGTGAGATGCAAGAGGCCACAACTCTGGGATAGTGACAGCTGGCAGATCCATGACAATTCTCGACCACATGAACCGCAAATACATCCAGGACTTTTTTTTGGTGAAAACATGATATTGGACAGGCCCAGCACTCTTCCTACTCTCCAGATATGCTACCTGCAACTACTGACTTTTTCCAAAACTCAAGGTGCCACTCAAAGAGACGAGATTTCAGGACATAGAAGAAATCAAATAAAATGCGACGAAGAGTCTGATGAAGATACCAACAAATGACTTCCAGCATAGGAAGCACTGCTGGGAGGAGTGTGAGAACTCAGACGGAGCCTATTTTGAATGAAATAGGGAGACTAGTTAGTTTTTATCAGTCTAAGGTCGGATACTTTTTTATCAGTCCTCGTGATCTGACAAAAACAGCCCACACACAAAACAGCTCCCATTACAACAGCCCACACACAAAACAGTCCCCATTACAACAGCCCACACACAAAACAGCCCCCATTACAACAGCCCCCACACACAATCCACATTACAACAGCCCACACACAAAACAGCTCCCATTACAAATGCCCACACACAAAACAGCTCCCATTACAACAGCCCACACACAAAACAGTCCCCATTACAACAGCTCTCACACAAAACAGTCCCCATTACAACAGCCCCCATTTCAACAGCCCACCACCAGGTATATTTAGTAAAGTATGTACGGTTCTTGCAATGGTCAAATATCACACAGTACCTTTGATATATGTTTTTTTTGCAACACAACAGCAAATGAACATATTTGCATGTGCTTCTAATACCAAAATGAAAATCAATGGGAAACCATACATATACATGTATGCTTATCAGTTAGAACTGCAGCATCAAATCTTTCCAGTGGTTCAAATGAACCAATATGACAAAATATCAAATTCTGAAGACAATGCAAATCACAAACCAAATTCCATTAAGAATAAATAGATTTATCGACCCCTTTAAGACAAGTGCTCTTATTCATATTTCCAACATAGCTAAAACAATCATTTCAAATCAATTTTATCAAAACGTGATTTATCAGATATTCCATTATCCAACATACATATCCTTGATCTATTTTGTAACATGAATAAAATGTTTACAGAATAAAAAGCCTTTCAAGATCTTTCTGGGATATCAATGAACCAGTGTCACAAAAGGGATCAAGATGCTGAGCAGTGCATGAGCTGCAGCGTTCAGTGACCCAAAGCTGGCTGCTAGTGTCAGGGCCAGCGATTCAGAGCTGACTTATAAAGAAGAAGACTTACAATAGCCCTGTTATGTTTTTTTTTCACTGGTACTGGTATAGGACCAAGAAATCCCATTGTAAGATTTTTTGTATGTAATTTGTCCTTGTTAAGGACTTACAATGGATCTGTTACGTTTTTCTCACTGGTGTAGGACCATGGAATCCCCTTGTAAGTTTTTTGTCTAATTTTTCCTTGTTAATCTTTCTAATATTGTTCACTCACATTCTGTAAGTATGTTCCATATTGGATCTACCCATGCAGATGACTGTATATTTATCTACAATAAGCTCCTTTTGCCAGCTCTCAAACCACTCACAAAATTTATCTAAATCCGACGTCAATATATCCACCTCTGCTCTAGATGAGACCATTCTGCATAGTTTTTGTGTCATTCGCGAATTTTGCAAACCATTGACCCGATATCATTGTCCAAATTGTTTACATACATCAAGAACAAAATTAGTCCCAAAACAGAGCCTTGTGGCACACCACTTTCTACCTCACAGCACTCACAAGTACTCCTTCTTTATGCCACTCTCTTTTGTAAGGTTTGTATTGATTCCACATAACTGACTTGGCTTTATCTCAATAGGTTGACATGTATGACACATGTACATATTGTTTTTTAAATCTGCTTATCAATGCAGAAAAAAGGGCCTCCTCACTCAAAAAAGTAATCAAACATCACACGACAGCATTTATTAAAAATAATGCATATATGGGCAAGATTATCTACAATGATGCTTCCACTACTCTTTAATGCTTTATAATTAGGCAATAGGCAAAAATATTGCAACTGTAGCAAGACATGCACATTGTGTGGTATGGTGAGTCAAACATGGATAAGTTGTAACTCACTACAACAAAATGACATATGTTAAAAAAATTGTAAAATTTCAAAGACAAAATATCAAATCACATAAACAATAGCAACACACAAAAAACCCCACACATTTCATAAATATTCAATGACCATTTCAAGGATTGAATCTGGTTCATGACTTCCACAACTGTCATGATGTAACTATTTGCATAATAGTTTTCCTTCACATAACATAAGGTGAAACCTAGGGGTCATTTGGGGCAAGCGAGACCAATCAACATGTAAACATGTGATTACTTATGTATTAGTTAACATAGTTGCACAGGTTGACCACCCCTTAGTTGAAAATGCCTTCGAAAAAATTAGAAACTTCCTACCCCAAGCACGTTAATTAAGTAAGGGATTGTCAACCTGTGCATTTATATATATATATAAATAAATAAAATTGTTGAACGAGTTTATTCCCATTGCTGGGGTAGTCGAGAGATTTTTAGGCAGAGGACTACCGGCCACTTTGCCACGTTGTGTGCTAGCTTTATTTGTTTATTTCACCCCGAACAGAAAAACAACATATGCCCTTAACAGGAATTTGATCCGCTGCCCTCCTTGTCAGTAGACAGGCATTAAAACCATACAGTCATGTGCTCCTCAATATATATATATATCCATACTAAGTATGACAAGGACAAGAATAGCACCACTGCCCCACAGAGAACACGTCGTAAGAGACGACTGTGATATGGCATAACACTGGCCATGGTTAGGTGGTTTGTTAAGAGCCGTATAGATGGCGCCTACAAGTTTACTTTAACTCTAGTGTTTGAGTCTATTAAGTCTATTAAGATGGACTCGCACATTGGTTAAACACTCTTCGCGGCCCTTGTCCCGACGCAGCTTGAGCCTAGCCTGTTAAGCAGGAAATATTCCTCCCGGCTTCATCCAGCTCAGGAGCATCCGCCCCAGTTGAAGTACAGATCGACTAAGAACTAAGATATACCTTCATCAGGATGTAAGGAAAGCTACGACAACAAGCCACTTAACGTCCTTTTTAGGGCGCAAAAAAGATTACCGTAATCGTACTCATTGTGGGCACTCAAAAACAACAACATATTTGTGTGTGTGTGTGTGTTGTAATGTCCAAACTTTTTTCATTCATTCACAGAGCAGAGAACAACATTTCATCATCCCTGATTTTGAATCACCCAATTGTGATGAATGTCAAGAACAAAACACTATTTACATGATTATATGAGATGTTAACAACTCCTTCCCACGTTGCCTAGCAATATTTATTCATTCACCTTTATGCTCTAATACCAAGCACAGGCCTCCACTGCAGACGGACACTTTTGAAGTAACCCTATCTTCAAGAATTTTTAATCACTCGCCTTTTCGCTCCATTGAGAAGCATAGGTTTTTTAGCTGCAGGTGGTTCACTTTTCACAGGAAGTCTGAATCCAGGCTTTTGCAGTGACTGTTCATAATGGCAATATTTTTGCATGATGAGGTTGCTAGCCCCAAGCACAACCCTTTTTATTCACATTTTATGATGCGCTAGGAATTTATTCTATTTGTTCCATTCCGGGCATCACTCGAAAATAGAGGCAATAAATAAGACTGCGATGAGATGAACAACAAATTGATGTGATTAAACATCAATTAATATTTCAACAATTACAATGTAGACGACACCGCAACATAAAGCTTGACTGACTCTGATACCAGCAATGGAATTCACAAATGAACTAAAACAAGTAAACTCCAGGGCAAAAGTTGTAAACTAATTTTATATGCAAAGTACCATTTTCCAATTGAGAACCCAACACATCCCACTAAACAAGCACCTGAACACACTTCAACAACAACGTTCTTCTGAGTGCTAGCTGTGTACACACCCATATGAAACCGTTGATCATCACCTCTTTGAGTGCTCAGCAATTTTAGGAAGATGCTAGATAAATGGAACACTGTGTATGGCACTAGACAATAACTGATAAACACGTGCAGATACCATTACATGATATTGGGCCAAAGGGCGATAGCCTGTATGCTGCTGCATCCGTAACAACATGTATGGGAAATGAAAACTATAAAACAAACGTATATAGACATGGCAGATTAGCAAAAAGAACTGGGGAATAGTATGAATAATAACAACAACAACACATTTTTGGGCAAGAGCAACACAACATAAAAATGTCCAAAACTACACAATAGATTGTGCAATAAAATGGTTAAAATGTTCACAGAAATAAGAATAACAATATTAGGTGGTTAAGTAAAGGTTTGTCTTGAAGTAGTTACACTACTGTCAGTGAATGAATCTATTAGAGAATTCAGTATACTAAGCGAAATTCAGTATACTAAGCGACAGCTTGTATGAGGTAGAGTGACCAGCTCATTTCCTCACTGCAGTTGACCTCCCTAATCGTATGCCATGCACCCTTTTAAGTTGGAAATTGAAACCTGAACCGTTAGCATGAGAATCAAGTGCACTACTTCTACACCAATTACACACTCCAGTGGACACAGATACAAACATATGTAACATAACCAAGCAGAATTTAACTGTGAACTAAGAGGCAACATAATTGAGAACATCTAACTAATCTACATGGGGAGGAAGACTAACGTCTGGTCAGGCAAACATACTGATCAGATATGTTAGTCAGCAAACATACTGATCAGATATGTTAGTCAGGGTCAGGCAAAACATACTGATCAGACATGTTAGTCAGGGTCAGGCAAAACATACTGATCAGACATGTTAGTCAGGGTCAGGCAAAACATACTGATCAGACATGTTAGTCAGGGCCAGGCAAAACATACTGATCAGACATGTTAGTCAGGGTCAAGCAAAACATACTGATCAGACATGTTAGTCAGAGTCAGGCAAAATATACTATCCAAGACCCTCACCTAGACTTCTGCGTAGCCTTCCCTGGAAACGGGCTTATTTTCATGGCAGCCTGGCTAACAAGGTGAGGTATTAACGTGCACGCAGATGAAGCCAAGCATAGCACAATTGCCTGAAGGATCCTGGTCCACCTTCATCAGCACGCTCAGGATGTGAGGAAAGCTACTGCGACCCATAACTTAATGTCCTTTTCAGGGCGCACAAAAGAGTAAACCTACTCATTGTGGGCATTCAACAGCAACAAGAACTAATCTACATGACCATGATGATAATGGATAGAGAAATGTTACTTATTTCTTAATAGTTGTGAATACAACAAACTATTAGAGCCCTTACAACAACAACAAAAAGGAAGAAATAATACAGCAACAATCAAATCCACCTCCCCAACAGTAGTCTTCATAATACACTTAGCAGGTTTAGAAATGCAATGATGAAACTGATACCTTTGCATGGCATTGGGCTGAAGGGTAAGAGCCCAGATGCTGCTGGATCCATAACAACAATAACAATACAAATGCAATATGGAGAAATAAACAGATCAAAGCTGCAGTGGTACTGAAGGTTAAAAGTTGATAAAAACATATATAGGTAATGGTTCAGTGACTGCACCCGGACAAAAACAAAACAATGCCTACATTACAGCCACTATCTCTGAAGAAGGTCTTGTGGCAGCAACAAGGGAGGCCACATGGCAGCAAAAGGGAAGGCCTTGTGGCAGTAATTTGGAAGGCCATGCTGCAGTAACAGGAAAGGCCTTGTGGTAGTAATTGGGAAGAGCTTATGGTAGTAACAGGGAAGGCCCTATGGCAGTAACATAGGTATTGTTTTGTTCATGTCTTGGTGTGGACATTAAGCCAAGAACAGATAATGCAAAGGAAATGAAAGGATGGAGTTGTAGAGTCTCGTGAAAGTGTATGAGTGCCTTGAGAAAGTCAGGCAGGGAGGCATGGAAGGAGGGACATAGACATACAAGATGACATAAGTACAGTGGTACATTTCATCTTACCAGAAGGATATAACAAAAACACCCACAGAGAGAGAGAGAGAGAGAGAGAGAAAGTGAGAGAGAAAGAGAGAGGAAGAGAGAGAGGAAGAAAGTGAGAGAAAGAGAAAGTGAGAGAAAAGAGAGAGAGAAAGAAATAGAGAGAATCCAGTGGTCGCCAGGGCCTTTGTGTATGACAAAGACAAAAATAGCACCACTGACCCCCGGAGAGCATGTCGTAAGAGGCGACTAACTGTGCGACATGACATAACACCTGCTATGGTTAGGTGGTTTGTTAAAGATGGCGTCTAACAGGCTGCGAGTCTACTTTGCTCTAGTGTTTGAGTGAGTCTATTAAGATGAACTCGCACATCGGTTAACCACCCTCAAAGAAACTGGTTGTATACATTCGGCAAAGTTTTCTAAGCCAGTGATTAACCGCCAGCCCTCAAACTGGTGCCGGCCAGCAGAAATTTCCTGCCAGTCTGCTAATAAGTTATTGTGGCTTAACCCCTTAACTGCGGAGATCACACTGAGGTGATTCAAGCTCTATTAAATTGTTGATGGTATTTTCAACTACCTATTTTTATGAGAAGACTTTTATCAGTGATCAAAACCAAACAGAGAAACCGAAAGGATTTCAATGGAAACAATACTGCAGCCATGCTTGTCAAGTATTCTAGCAAAACAGTATCATTATTTGAATTAAATATTGCGTTCTCAAAAGTCCAAGCCGTTCTGTTATTAGTATTTTTATTTACTGCTCAGTTTCTGGTTATTTTAAGTAACTGGAATTTTCAATTTACATTACATTTAACAACTAACATACAAAAATACTATGGAAATAATAATTTTTATTTCTGCCTGCACAACCCGTGAAAATCTGTTCAAATTTTCACCGGTATGAGAAAATTTTGTCCTATTTTCATCGGTCCAAGAAATTGTTTTTCTATTTTCACCGGTCCAAGAAATTGTTTTCCTATTTTCACCGGTCCAAGAAATTGTTTTCCTATTTTCACCTGTTAAAGAAATTGTTTTCCTATTTTCACTGGCCGTAAATAGGTTGGAAAAAACTGTTCTGAACCAGTGTAAAGACGTTAAGTTAAGAATGAAGTCCCGGTAATGAGAGAAAGAAAGGACAACAAAAATTCAGTTCATCGATATATAATAAACTTGAGAGGGACAGAGTTCTTGAATCACATCTTTCAGTTCACATGTTTTGTGGTCATGAATATTTAAAAAAAACACTGGTATCCAATGACAGCATCAGCATTCCTAGTATCACAGAGTATTCAAATAATTCCTATCAGGGTAGGCACACCTTATCATCACAATAGGATTGAGAAATGCAGTTTCCTTTAGGAAAACAGGGCCATTGAAACATAGTATTTTTCAAACAAATGCTTAGGGGGGAAATCTCAAATATAACGAAGTAGGAGATTTACACTGAAGGAAATGTAAAAGGGCAAATTACAAGGCAACCTTTACAAGTTGTGGTCTATTAATGTACAGTATGCTGTAGTTTACAAAAAATGATTTTTAAAAACTGCCATACAACTTCATTACCGTTTCTTGGGTAATAATGTTGGCCTAGGCATTTAAAGCCCGTTGCGTCGATCTGCCACTACCATGTCCAATTGCTGAGGCTTGAAGGCAAACCTTATCCAGTGCTGAAGTTGCTATCTATTGTTAGCTGAAGTTTTTTTAGGCTTAAGACTAGTCCGCTTTGCCACATCGTTGAGTTTGTTTATTTCCCTCCCAACAGGAAAACAACACGTGCCTTATCAGGGATTCGATCCGCTGCCCTCCTTGTCAGCAGGCAGGCAACGAAACTATTCGGCCATGTGCTGCTCTGTAGTTAAAATGCGTTTTATTTAGCTAGTAGAAGAATATGTGGGTTGAACTACAGTTTGCATTAGTGAAATATAAGAGAGTGTTAAAGTCCAGAGCTATCAATACTAGAAGGGGAGAGGAGACTAACGTCTAGTAAGGCAAAACATATTGATCAGACAATGTTAGTTAGTCAGGTTCTGGATGAAATATACTGACCAAGATCCCCACATCCCTTCCATGCAGTTCTCCCTAGAAACAAGTTGTTTCATGGCATTTGATTAAGGACTCAGTGGTCTGTCGGATATTTGACAGGAACAAGAATAGCACCACTGCCCCACAGAGAGCATGTTCTAAGAGGCGACTAACACCAACCATGGTTAGTTGGTTTGTTGAGAGCAGCATAGATGGTGAATAATGGTTGATCAACCCTCATTTATCATTTCAATTTGGGAGCAAAGAGTAACATCAGGGTCAGGTGAAATACCCTGACTAAAATCCCACCTCTCATCCTCATTGGCACTCCTGGAAACAGGCTGTGTCACAGCAATCTGGCCAATGAGGTGGGAATCGATACTGTGATGCCCATAGTGGTGAGCTTACTGAGGTGCCTCACATTGCACAACAGCCTGAGGATCCTGGTCCACCTTCTCAAGTATGTCTTGGGACGTAAGCAGAGTAACTGTAACCCACTTCCAAGAAATGTCATAAAGAGTGATGAATTCAGTACGATTAGCTTGGAAAATAAAACAGCAAATCTCTTCCATCAGCTTTTTATTCAATACCTTGATTTCTTAGGGCGATGATCATAGTCCCCAAATACAAGGCACAAAGGCATACATACTTTCGGTGCCGACTCCGTCTGGTTCAGAATGACGCCATGTCTTTCAACTCGGCCACAAGCTGTTTACTTCATGCAGAATTGTTCACCACAAATAGTGAACTGATTGATGTGATCGTGTGGCATTGCATGTTGAACAATGTCATTTGTCATTCTGAAGCAAGATGCCTGTGCATGTATCTACGAGGCGTGTTCAAATGAAACCGTACCTAACTGCAACAAATGAACATATGTAAGATACGCATGATGACATCACTTCCGATGTCAACAGCACATACCAACCGTCAAGTTTACAAAATATCATTATGCTCTGACTCATAGTTTCCTCAGCAGACCGTTGAAAACATGGCGGGTGTGATACGGAATCCGTCCAGCGAGAGGTGATTCGGTTTCTAACAGCTGAAGGATGTCGACCAGTTGACATTCATTGCAGAATGCAGGCAGTGTATGGTGACAAAAGTGGCGAACGTAAGCTGTGGCGAACGTAAGCTGCGGTGACAGTCCACTCGAATTGCTGCATCAATTTTGGTGATGGCATCTTCTGACACAACAATATGCGCCTGACCTGGTCTTGAAAGATTTCTTGTTAACTCACGTCATTCTTTAAACATCATTGTCCAGTTCTTCACTGTTGTCTTTGACACTAATACAAAAAAACACTGAAAGTCGAAGGTCAGACTAAGCCACTCCTCCTAATACAGTGCTATATGCCTAATAGTGGGTATGTTGATCCTAATATAGAGATCTTCTTTGCAATGCTAGAGCAACAACTGCAATACCCAGCAGACAAACAAATAAGATAATCAAACACAATGACAGCACATCTTATCCTTTTCTTCTTCATTTGTCTAACTGCTTTTGTCATTTGTCCTACTGTTCTTTTCATTTGTCTAACTGCTCTTGTCATTTGCCCTACTGTTCTTTTCATTTGTCTAACTGCTCTTGTCATTTGTCTTACTGCACTTGGCTCCTGTCTACTGCTCTTGTGTTTTGTCTAACTGCACTCGCCTTTTGTTCTACTGCTCTTGCATTTTGTTCTACTGCTCTTGAGTTTTGTCCTACTGCTCTTGCCTACTGCCCTAGCCTTTTATCCTACTGCTCTTGCCTTTTGTCCTACTGCTCTCCCCTTTATTCTACTGCTCTTGCCCTTTGTTCTACTGCTCTTGCCTTTTGTTCTACTGCTCTTGCCTTTTGTTCTACTGCTCTTGTCCTACTGCTCTCCCCTTTTGTCCTACTGCTCTTGCCCTTTATTCTACTGCTCTTGCCCTTTGTTCTACTGCTCTTGCCTTTTGTTCTACTGCCCTTGCCTTTTGTTCTACTGCTCTCCCCTTTATTCTACTGCTCTTGCCCTTTGTTCTACTGCTCTTGCCCTTTGTCCTACTGCCCTTGCCTTTTGTTCTACTGCTCTTGCCCTTTGTCCTACTGCCCTTGCCTTTTGTTCTACTGCTCTTGCCCTTTGTCCCACTGCCCTTGCCTTTTGTTCTACTGCTCTTGCCCTTTGTCCTACCGCCCTTGCCTTTTGTCCTACTGCCCTTGCCTGTTGTCCTACTGCTCTTGCCTGTTGTCCTACTGCCCTTGCCTGTTGTCCTACTGCTCTTGCCTGTTGTCCTACTGCCCTTGCCTTTTGTCCTACTGCCCTTGCCTGTTGTCCTACTGCTCTTGCCTGTTGTCCTACTGCTCTTGCCTGTTGTCCTACTGCTCTTGCCTGTTGTCCTACTGCCCTTGCCTTTTGTCCTACTGCTCTTGTCATTTATTCTACTGCTCTTGCCTTGCAGTGCTGCAGACAGAAGATATGCATGGACTTGTAGTTTGCGCTGCCAACATGCTGAATTTTTTCAGCGTTTCTTCTTATCCCCACTATCCATTGTGACAGAGGAAGACCTTTTGATTGTGGAACTCCATGTAGTATGCCTCGCTGCAGGTTGTCAAATGTCCAAATGACTGTACTTTCTCTGTTTCAATATAGTAGCTAACCAATGTATGTTAGTTTTCTTTCCACCTACGCTGCTGAGCGACATGAGGAGCTAAAGTCATCTGTCCTGCGCCATGTTGTTGTGCAATCACTCTAATGTAATCTATCCATTTGCCTTGCGGCTGCCCTTTTGTCCTGTACCCAGATATAACAGTGTTTGGTTTATTTTAGTTTTGTTGAAGAATCAACGTCATTGCACACGGTTTAATCCAAAAGCGCTCTATTCTTTTCCATATTTTTGGAGAATCTTAGCACAATGCACGAACTGCGTAGCACCCACCAGCGAGGATCCTTTAACAGATTGCATAGATTTTTAACATAATTTAGAATTTTGTCCGGACAGCGATCATTAAGCCTACTTTTTTCGTTTTCAAACTGCTGAAGGAGTTTTAACGTGAGCGACAAAGCACACGATCATCCAATCTCTACTACCCAAAGATACGGAGAAATACTAGAAAAAATCCCAGTCTCCACCATGATTTGAGCCTGTGACTGATGTCTTACCTTGAGACCACTCAGTCCCCTACCAGTGTTGTAAGTCATCAGTGGAAGATGATGAGCGTGTATTGTCATGAGATGACTGAATCAGTGTATCTTGTGTCTGAAAATGTACTCTGCACAAGATGCAGTGCTGACTATACTTCAAATGTCTTCCTTTCGCATTCTGTCTTTCCTGATAACACTGATAAACTTTCCACAAACAATACATTTCATATGTCAAAATTAAATTCCTCGGAATACTGTTTCGAATTTTGTCGCAAATTGTTTTTTTCTGCTGTACTTCGAACCCAGTGCATCTCACGGGTCCTGATCTTACCTTTGTACCTATCTAATAAAGCCCAAGTCTGACACCAATAACATAACGTAGGGATGATCAATGCATTTATCAGTGTCTGTTTAGTGGACATTGTGACATTTGGAAGTTTCAGTATCAATGTCAGTTGGTAGTGCACCTTGCTTGCCTTTTGAATTCTATTTTCTGTCTCTCTGCCCAGTCTGTTGCCGTCAGTGAGGACACTTCCCAGGTACATAAACTCCGTACCTGCTCTAAGGTTTTGCTGCCAATGTATAAACTTCCCCATCACTGTAGTGTTGACTGGTGTAGCGATGTTCATTTCCTCCAACAGCATCTCCTTAGCAGTTATGGTTGCAGTAACACAATTTTTAACTGCATTATCAATAAATAGTACGCTTAGACGACCAGGTCCCGTCGCATTGAATGACCATGTCCATGACCACGTCTGTTGGGGAGCTGGCGACATGTTTTAGCCAGGTGTTGCGTGGGCAGCCACGAGGACGTCTCCAGGATGAGCACGGCTTCTTCCGGTAACTCGCCCCCATGGCCTGTCGGAGCATCTCGTGGGCTGGAACTTCCTTGGAAAGACAAGCAACGTCACCGAAGAGGGAGAGACAGCGACAATCAATCGTTGAGACAATGCCTGCAAGCTGAGTACATTGAACTACTTCACTGTTGGAAATCATGTCATGCCAGACGATCCCAAGGATGCGCCTTTGGTTGTACGGGTGGAAGGCCGCAAAGCACTGCCGGTCCTGCTGTAGTAGTGTCCAGGACTCAGAGCCATACAGGAGAATGGGGACAATGCAGGAGGAGTGAATACGAAGACTGGTCTCCAGTCAGAGTCTTCGCTGGGACCAGACTCTGCAGAGCGAGTGCATGGATGAAGCCGCTAAGCTCATCCTATGGGTGATGCCATAGCTGCTTCGTGCGTCAGAGGACTGTCTGCTGCCAAGGTATACAAAGTCCTCGGTGGCTGCAACAGTGATGCTCAGCGCAGAGGGGCCCCTGCTGAGAATTTTGATTTTCGTCTTCATCCAGGAAATGTGCAAGTATGAGTATTAGCAGAAAGCCGAGCTGCAGTGGTCAGCGACCCATAGCTGACTGCTAGCGTCAGGGCCAGCGAAACAGAGCTGCCAAGACCCTTCTACACCTCCACGCGGTGATCCTGGATAACAGGCTGCAGCAGGGCAGACTGGCTAAGGAGAAGGGATCAAAGAGGGAATGCTAACCCGGTACTCAAAAAATGCTTGCTGAAGTCGGATGTGTTGGACCAAAAGGTCAAAATATCGCAGTCAAGCTGTAAACTACGACACAACGCATTCCGTTCTCTGGACTACATTCTGCTACTTAAGCCCTTTCAGTGTTTGGTAGTGGGAGATTGAGAATGAACGAAGCCAAGCAGCCAGCAGAAAGCCATAATGCCAATCACTACTGTACACATTTTCTTGCGGGGAGCTAAGAGCAATCAGGGTCAGGTGAAATATACTGATCAAGATCTCACATCTATGATCGTGCTCTCTGTAAACATGTAGCTAAAGCAGTCTGGCAAATGAAATTCGGATCGACACTGTAATCCCCATAGTGGTGAGCTTACTGAGGCACAAAGCATTGCACAACAGTCCTGAGTACCCTGGTCCACCTTCTCAAGCACACTTCGGGATGTAAGAAGAGCCACTGTAACCCTCCACCAAAGAAATATCAAGTGTTAAATGAAATCAAGTATGAGTGGCGTCCAACACAAAAACAATACCCTTTTCTGACATGGTCAAATGATTCCTGACATTATTCCAGAAATAGATCACACGATAACATTAATTAACAAATTTGTTAGGTCAGTGTCTATAATAGAGTTAAAAAAATATACAAGGAGTAACACACAGGGAGGGTATCATTGAATCCTCCAGCCCAAAACCAAATCATTAAAAAATGTGGCACATAGAATTATGACAAAAAATAAAATGATTAAATAAAATATCTGGTTTCATGTCATGGTCAATCTAGTAATGTGTAGAAATTTCATATCAGGAAAATTAATTTATCAAAAGTACAGTTAGTAGTCGACTTACGATGAGTCCGACTTACGGTGAGTCTAACTTACAGTAGTAGTAAGTCGCATGCCCTGTTACAGAACATAGCTTCTTACAACCGCCGCCTATTTGGCTGTTATTGGTTTCTTGGCAAGTGTGCGGTACGGTAGGTTGCCATTACTTTCCGTACGTGCAGGAGCATTAGCCCAAGAAAAAAAACCCAGTGTCTGCCAAACTGGACACAAGTGGGAATCGAACCCAGAACTATGGAAGTAGGCCCACAGGAAACAAAACCGCTCCCACGTTGGAATTACAAACGAGCCGACTGGGACAGATTTGCAATCCTGACAGATGGGCTGTGTGAAACCATCAACACACGAAACAACAAAATGAAGCCCATGGTGGAAAGCCTAAACAAGGCAATAATGCAAGCCGCCACTCAAACCATCCCAAGAGGAGCTAGGAAAAACTATAAGCCCTACTGGAATGATGAGTTGCAGAAAGCGGAAGATGCAGTAACAAATGCTAGGAACATGGTAGAGCGAGAACAATCTATGGAGGCAAACATCGCCCTCAAAGCCGCCACGGCGAAATACAAATACACTCTCAAGCAAACAGCAAGAGAGAGCTGGAAAAACAAAACGGAAAGCCTAAACCTGGACAAAGAAGGGAACAAGCTATGGAAGCTAGTCAGAGCCATAAACGACGAAACCCCGTCAAACAAACAAATTACCATCAAGCAGGGCGAAAACTTGCTCACTGGTAAGAAAGCCGCAAACGCTTTTGTCGATCACTATGCCAGAGCAAACCACATCGAGGTCCCTGCAGATAGGCATACAGACATTAGTGAAGAGCAAAAGGGGCACGACAACATCAATACGGCACCTGAAGAGCATATGATGGCCAAATTAACAATGAGCGAAATGGAAGAGGCCATGAGAACATTAAAGAAAAGGAAATCTCCCGGAAAAGACGGGATAACAAACGAAATGCTGATGGGGCTGGGCCAAACAGCGAAGAGGAAACTGCTATCGGTTCTGAACCAAAGCTGGAAAAGGGGAATTGTACCCCAGGCATGGAAAGACGCAGTACTTGTACCAGTACCAAAAACAGGAAAGGACAAAACAGATCCAAATGGATACAGGCTCATCAGCCTACTCAGCTGTGTCGACAAGCTGATGGAACGTATGATAAACACCAGACTGATGTGGCATCTGGAAGAAAAACGAATACTAATTCCACAGCAAGCCGGCTTTAGACAGCACAGATCCACTGAGGACCAGGTCATCCTCATAGCCCAGGAAATAGAAGATGCCTACCAGGCACAGAAACACACAGTAGCTGTTTGGGTGGATCTGGAAAAGGCATTTGACAAAGTCTGGAAAGATGGACTTAGAGTCAAGCTAAGAAGAAGTGATGTTTGTGGGAAAATGTACAAGTGGATCAACCACTACCTCAAACAAAGAACGGCCAGAGTCCAAGTACAAGGGCAGATGAGCAAAAAGGTGACACTCGAGCAGGGAGTACCCCAAGGGGGAGTACTGTCACCCACACTCTTCCTGGTGTATATAAACGACATTACAAAGAATATACCAAGAAGAGTCCATAGCTTAATGTTTGCAGACGATCTGGCTATGTGGACCTCTGAAAAGAATCTCACCATAGCAAGAAATCAGATGCAGCAGGCACTAACATCGCTGGAAGAGTGGGCGAACTCATGGCTGGTCAAAATAAACGAGGAGAAAACCACATGCACAATATTCTCGCTTTCAATCAAACCCCAAAATACCAAATTAAGTTTAAATGGCAAATTCCTGCAGCCAAACACTACACAGAACGGAGGGGGGAGGAGCATTCCTGAACCTACCAAATGGCAGAAAAATAACACTGTCATTCGCTACTGGTAAGTACACAAGCAATTTCAGAGCGGAGGCAGAGGCACTGAGGGCGGCAGTGGAAGAAATGGTGACACACAAAGAAAATGAAAGCCATATAGTCCTGCTTACAGATGCTCTCGCCGTAGTCACAGCGCTAAAAAGCCAGAAAAACACTGAGCTTAATGACTTAAGAGCAGCACTCTGCCAACTGTGCCAGCAGTCCGCACCAAAAAGGGTAGTGGTACAGTGGGTCCCATCACACTGCAACATCCAAGGCAACGAGGAGGCAGACAGACTGGCAAAAGAAGGTGCAAGACTACCACAAACAGATACTAGTATGACGTACGAAGAGTCAAAACGGCTTATCAAAGCCAGATACATGACCAAATGGGAAACCGAACATTCTGGTTACACCAAAAACGATGCTTATTACCAGTTGAACCGAAGAGAGCAGGTCGTTGTCTTCAGACTTCGCACTGGCCACAATAGACTGAGGTACCACCTATTCAACAAATTAAAGATAGGTGGTACCGACGAATGCCCGTGCGGTACCGGTAAAATGACCGCTGAACATCTGCTGCAGAACTGCCCGACATACGAGGATTAGAGAGAGCAGATGTGGCCATCACCAGTGGAACTGCAAGACAAGCTCTATGGCAGTGTCGACAGCCTCAGGATGACCGCCGCTTTTTTCGAAAAAATAATGGTTACTGCCTGACTGCGTACGAAGAAGAAGAACCCAGAATGTTGGGATTGTGAAAACTGAGCAAGTTTCATCCCTAGGCAGCTTATAATGATGTACATAGCTTAGGACCACTTATACTCCAGATGGCCACCCTATGATCCCTAATATACAGGGTGTTCAACTAGCTACCCGGCCTCCTGTATTCCCTTACAACTTTTAAACCAATGAACATAATTCAATAAAATTTTACTTGGTGTGTGAGAAACATAATGAGCTCATATTAAATGATGGTGGGACGGCATGGGCTAGTGGTTAAGTGACATGGCTCACAGCATTAAGGTGCTGGGTTCACTTCTCAATCACAGCACAAGTCATTACCCTGTGGAAGCAAACCCTTAGAAAATGCAGGAGGAAGCAGACCCTTATATAAAATGCATGCCAAAGTCGGATGCACTGGGTCGACAGGCGCAAAATAAAAACACAGTACAACACACCCGTTGGGGAATAAAGAAATAAGGAAAACGCCAAAAAAAATTAAAAATTGAATGTTGCAAGTGGTCACCATTAGGATCAAGGAATGCCTGAGCGCGCCTTTCCATGTTATGGAAGGTATTCACTAACATATCAGGAGTTACACACTCCCATTGAATGTTTCCTTGTACGAAGGGCATTCAAATCACACCGGGACTTTTTTTGTTCTAGTTCTACGTAAATGGGTTATGTCGTGCTGGAACTACTTTTATTAGTTAGAGGCACTTGTGTCCTATTACTGCTAGGTGGTCCACTTGTCATGGCCAGTCACGTGATAGATAAATAAAAATAGCGGACAACACTGTTAGTGCTTGCATGGAACGGCGTGTTGTGATGAAATTTGTTGTAAAAAAATTACGTGAAATCTGCTGAAATTTACAGAAGATTGCAATCACAATACGGTGATGAGACACTCAGCAGCAGTAAAACATTTGAATGGCGCAAACGTTTTAGACAAGCCGGCACATCCGTGAGTGGTGATCCAGGCCGTGGTGACTCTCAACCCACCATAGTCATTCCTGTGAATATCCAGATTGTGGAACGCCTTAGCCTGGAAAATCAACGCATAACCTGTCCTGAAATTGCGCAAGAGGCAAGTCTTTCTCTGGGTACGGGGAACACTATTATTCATGAACATTTGCATTTTCAGAAGATTAGTGTATGTTGGGTGCCAAGGCGACTTTCCGCTTTTGACTGGCAGAGAAGAGTTCAAGCCTGCCCTGAATTGAAGAAACATTTTAACATCATTATACTCCTAAATCAAAACTAGCATCCAAGCAGTGGAAGAATAAGCAATCACCACGGCCCAAAATATTTATGACAATTGGGTAAAGTGATGGTGAGTGTTTTCTGGGACAAACTTGGCATCATTCATGTTGATTTTCTATCCCGTGGTGCCACTATCAACAGTAAACAGTACATATGCATTTTGAGTGATGTGCATAAAGTACATATGCATTTTGAGTGATGTGCATAACTGTCTGTGGAAAAAATGGCCTTGTTTGATCACAAAGTGTGTTCTGCTCCTGCAAGATAACGCTCAACCTCACACAGCTCACCGCACTATGTGCCATCTGCAGCAACTTGGCTGGGAGGTATTGCCACATCCACCTTGCAGTACAGACCTCGCTGCAAGTGGGTGGTCAGCATTTCAGCACTGATGATGAAGTGAAACAGGCTGTTCTGGATTGGTTCAGACATACTGACAAAACATTCTGTGCTGAAACTTTTCAAGCATTACTTAAATGCTGGGATAAGTGCATAAATGTTACAGGAGATTATATCATAAAATAAAAGGCATTTAGACAACTTGAAAAAAAAAATTTTTCCTTACAAGAAAAAGTCCCAGTTTGACTTGAACAACCCTCGTAGTTTAATGAGATTCTTTATCTTGTTGAGAAAGACTTTCCCTTTCAGCATGTCCAATAGTACGAAATCAGGTAGGGTAAGGTCAGGCAACCTTGGTGGCCAAAGTCACTTAGAAATGACATGATGACACACAAAACTTATCAGTGGCGTTAAAACTTTCTACAAATGGCCAGGCAACAAAAATGTGATTCTTCCAGTTGCCAGGCAATAAAAATGTTATTATTTCAATGGCGTGAAGGAGATAACAAAGCTCTGTACTATTCTATTAAGAATCTACATTATTGCACTCCAGACAGACCCATGCTCAGTTTCTCTCAGCAAACGGCAAAGAGTATAGATACTGATGGTTCCTATAGCTCGCTGGTTGTACACACTCCTGCTCCGTCCTCTCACCCCTTTCTGCTAGACTCGTAAATGATTTCAAAATCCTGCAATCTGTACCTTGCTGGTTCATCAACTGCAGTGTCTTCATCCAAAAGACAGCAAAGATCACAGATTTTGGCATGAAGTGAAAATATGCGTGCAATGAGGATGAAAAAGTTTTTTGGCTACAGTACAAGACATAAGTCTTGTGGCTTATTTGGAATATAACTATTTCCAACATACAAACACACTGACTGACTTACAATGGGGTCAACATAACAGATCACCATCGTAAGTCAAGGACTATCTGCATATTATTAAATACAAGCTGATAGACAATAAATGCTTTCTGACTTCAGTCAAGGAATTATCATTGATTGGCTCAATATAAAGACTGAGCCTTTGAGCAAAGGCAATTCAAATCACATTCTTCGTGGTTGAAGTCCTTTCCTAGGTATACAGCCATACTGACCGACTAACAATGGGGATTTCACAACAGAACCTCATAGTAAGTCAAGGCCAATCTGAATATTATTAAATGCAAGCTGCTAGGCAATAAATAAATTCTGACTTCAGCCAAGGAATTATCATTGATTGGCTCAATATTAAGACAGCCTATGAGCATAAATAATTCAAATCACATTCTTCGTGGTTCAGTTCTTTCCCATGCATACAACCCTGCAATACAGATTGCTAGTCTCAAGCATGTAATTTAGTCATGTTGTGTTCCTGTTTACCCAGTTATAAATTGGTGCCTAAATCTGTAAGAAAGCAAGGCAGCGAGTAAGAACTCTACCATGCCACTTCACAATGACTGATCCCACGTACAGTTAAGTCTCAAAAACTTCACCCCAATACTGTCCTACATTCTATGTTTTCCTGCCTGACTAAAAAGGAGCTCAAGGTAGAGACACAAGAGGAAACACATAGACCAGTAAATCTATAAACAAAGTAGAGACAACAACAATGGTCGCACAGTCAAGTATATTTGAATAATTCCTAAAACATAAACACCAAGCAACAGAAAGATTCCCCATTATTTAACTTTCTTTTCTATTGTTTGATGTTCATGTTTTCTGAGTACTTACTATATACTTGTCTCTGTGACCACTGCTTTTGATTCTACTTCTCTTACAGCTCAAGCTGAAATAATTACAGGAATATGAGCATTGATGAGGACCCTCAGGATCTGTTGTATTTTCCTAGGAGAGATGTCACAAAACGTAATAAATTGTGCAGAGACTATTCTATGAATAAATTAAACTGCAAGTCTATGGGGAAACTAGGACGTGATGGGTAAGACTACAAGTCTATGGGAACTGGGATGTGATGGGTAAGACTACAAGTCTATGGGAACTGGGATGTGATGGGTAAGACTACAAGTCTATGGGAACTGGGATGTGATGGGTAAGACTACAAGTCTATGGGAACTGGGATGTGATGGGTAAGACTACAAGTCTATGGGAACTGGGATGTGATGGGTAAGACTACAAGTCTATGGGAACTGGGATGTGATGGGTAAGACTACAAGTCTATGGGAACTGGGATGTGATGGTAAGACTACAAGTCTATGGGAACTGGAATGTGATGGGTAAAACTATGTCTATGGGAAACAGGGATGTGATGGGTAAGACTACAAGTCTATGGGAACTGGGATGTGATGGGTAAAACTATGTCTATGGGAAACAGGGATGTGATGGGTAAGACTACAAGTCTATGGGAACTGGGATGTGATGGTAAGACTACAAGTCTATGGGAACTGGGATGTGATGGTAAGACTACAAGTCTATTGGGTAACAGAGATGTGATAGGTAAGACTATAAGTCTATAGTAACTCGGATATGATCGATAAGACTATATGTCTATGGTATAAAAGACTAAAAGCATATAGTAACAGAGATGTGGTCGAAAAGATCTGGGTCCTATGATAATCACTGCTGCAGGAGCTTAAATGAGTGCAGTGAACACTAATGTTAAGCTCACAGCTTGATCATATGAGAGTGTTCACATACAATTTGTACACTGATCTTAAACATGATGAATGTGTGCATGCCGATATCATGATGAAGCCCATGTGGGACAGAATTGCTCAGTAGATGATCATATTTCAACACATTTATCAACCTATAAGAAGACATTAGAAACAAGACGCCTAGGACACGGAAAATAAGTAAGTCTTCTTCTTCTTCTTCTGAGTTTGTTCTCAATCTCCCGCTACCAAGCCCTGAATAGGGCTTTGTAAGTAGCAGGATGTAGTCCGGAGAACGGAATGCGTTGTGTCGCTAGTTTACAGCTTGACTGCGATATTTGCACCTTTCGGTCCGACACATCCGTCTTCGGCCGGAGTAAGTAATAGAGTAGTAAACTGGGTTTTAAGCCTAACATTGAGTCTTAGACTAAGTCAGGTCATAGGCTTCTTACGTCTTAGACAGAGCCTTAGGTATTAGGCAGAATCATGTTTTAGGCTGAGCCTTAGGCCAATTTGACAGTCATACGTCTTAGATTTTAGGTCTTAGACTGAATTTTAAGTCTTAGACTGATCCTTAGGTCTTGGTCTCCTGAGTCATATGTCTACGTTGTCACCAGAGTCACCAGCCTTAGGATGATTCTTAGATTTTAGGTCATAGACTGAGTCTCAGGTCTTAAGTTTGAATCACAGGCATTAGGCCGAGTCTTAGTTTTAAGGGTGTGTCTTAGGTTGACCTCTCCTATGATGCAATGTTTGAACATTTCAAAATTTATGACATAAGCCAAATATTAGACACAGTCTTGCTTTTATCGATTACTTTCATATGGCTAAATATTAATTCATTGACTCCATATTGTTAACCGAAACACCTGTAAAACAACACTTACAGGTATGGTCAGATACCAAGGTAAGACGAAAACGGAAACGAACCTACGTTACTATCTAAAAGTCAAGTCTTCATCAAGAACATTAGTTATTGTCCATCGCAAGCGATGATGACCACAACATCAGACGGTTTTGTCTTAACAACGTGATTTGCTGTATTCGGATTATAGTGAGGGAGAGAATGCGCTGATCATCAATCTCACTCTCTTGTCCTGAGTTACCTTGGATCAGTGGCAAGACTATTGGTCGAGACGACTGGAGGTAACTCAGGATGCAGGCACTCTCGTGAGACCAGGGATGGCTTGAAACTTGCGGGATTCGATCGCCCACCATTTCTGTTCATCACTGTGAGAGATGAGTGCCTTAACCTCTTGACTGCAGCGGCCCCCCCACTCAACAAGAACAACAAACAACAAAAATTTTGTCAAAAACAAATCATAAAATAAAGATATGAACGCATTAATGAGTTATAGCTGGAGAGCACATAAGAAATTGTCACCAATCTCCTCACTAGTAGACTCGTAAAAGTTCATTTTTACTGGACCATTGGCGAAAATTAGTGCCCGTGGCATTGTCTCTGTATACTCACCGGTGTAGTCGTTGTGTAAACACCGGTATTTACTATAGAAATGGTTGAATCGAAAACGAGGCCACTTCCTCATGTCTTGAAAACAACAAGATTGACATTAAACAATTTTTAATTTTCTCTGTTTCACTTGGATTTGGAAGGTTATTTCATTATTGATTGTGAG
This sequence comes from Ariolimax columbianus, assembly GCA_036924085.1. Classification (NCBI taxonomy): domain Eukaryota; kingdom Metazoa; phylum Mollusca; class Gastropoda; order Stylommatophora; family Arionidae; genus Ariolimax; species Ariolimax columbianus. Next base: position 44,897,668 of record JAVGWX010000005.1, on the reverse strand, counting down.
GAAGCTAAGTTGCTGCAATAGGTTTTTCTGAGGTAGGTCTGTTCAGTTTTTTTATGTAGATGTTATAAATATGTTTGTAGTGGAAACTATCAGTGGTTTGTAGCAATTTCATGGATTTACAAGACAACTTGTGTACCTAAAAATTGGTAAATCTAAATGTTTGTCATGTAATTAAAAAAATGTGGAAACTAGAAGGTTTAGATAGCATGTTGGTGAAATAAGCGAGTAGAAGTGACTAGCCAAGAAGGATACAGAAGTGAGAGAAGCCCAGATAAGTCGATAGTGGGGAAAGGCCAGATGGTGATATATGCACATGTAAAGCCCCTACTGAAAAAAAGAAGAAAACCAAATGAAGGAGATGAAGAAAGATGGGAGAAAATTAGGACTAGGTCAAGCGATGGAAAATGTTGATGTCGTGCGGCTGAATGCAGCCCATGCGGGAGATCAGTTGACTCTCAAGTTTGAATCGATGATGATCATCAGAGGAGTAAGAAATGATGCCTATGCTGACATCAACCTTACCCCGGTGCCAAGAACCATTGAAGTGGTTCCGTAACACACCCACCATGTTTTCAACGGTCTGCTAAGGAAACTATGAGTTGCAGGATAATGAAATTTGGCAAACTTGACGGTTGGTATGTGCTATTTACATCAGAAGTGACGTCATCATGCGCATTGCACGTATGTTCATCTGTTGCAGTTAGGTCTGGTTTCATTTGAACACGCCTCACATATTCCACAATTTGTTGGCACAAGTAGAACATTGGCAATAATCAGGTCAGTCCAATCGAGTTAGAATAATTAAATAAAAATACATCGTTTTGTTATAGCAAATAGCTCTCCTCAAATGTCTGCCTTGTGCATATTTTCTAAGGAGCATAGGGGAATGGGATTTTATGGAACCTTTGACCAGGATTCAAATGGTTGAGGTTTGATTTGAGCCTTTTAATGTAACATGGATCTGATCACCAATTAAAATAATGACAAGCCAGCCTCAAAGCCAAAAACGACCTTGATTGACGAGCAATTTGGTTACAATTATTGTATTAAAATGAGTCTTTGGACTCGTAGAGTGATCCCCCCCCTTGTTATTTGGAATGTCTCTTGTTAATTATTGTCTGAGCTGTTTGCCTTTTTGTAGTCAATGCCAAGTTTAAGTGTGTTTTGTCAATTCGTAAATCTGACTTTTAACTTGTAACAGGAATACTGTTGTGATTTAAAATACTTCATTGCTTTCATTTTACTAGTTGCAATGATGAACCCTTAATGGTCTAAGAAAATGACTTGTATCCAGACAATCGGCAAACCATGATTGCAGCATTCTTGATTTTAAGCAACTACTTAGCAATTTTAACACATTTGCATTAATTACAGCCTGGTATGTGTGTGTCAGACTTTACATTCACCTTGCACATTTTGACTAGACTTCATCAATGATTACTGAACTGCTTGTCAGACTTCACCATCACCTTTTTACTGTAGACCATCAATGATTACTGAACTGAACTGACTAATCAGACTTCCCTTTCACCTTTTTACTGTAAACTTCATCAATGAACTGGCTTTCCAGACTTCACAGTCACCTTTTTACTGTAGACCATCAATGATTACAGAACTGACTGGTCAGACCTTACCATCACCTATAACTGTACACCATCAATGAATACTGAACTGACTAGTCAGACTTCACTTTCACTGTAAACTTCATCAATGATAATTGAACTGGCTTGGCAGACTTCACCGTCACCTTTTTGCTGTAAAATTCATCAGTGATCATTGAACTGGCTTGGCAGACTTCACCGTCACCTTTGTGCTGTAAACTTCATCAATGATCATTGAACTGGCTTGGCAGACTTCACCGTCACCTTTTTGCTGTAAACTTCATCAATGATCATTGAACTGGCTTGGCAGACTTCACCGTCACTTTTTTGCTGTAAACTTCATCAATGAACATTGAACTGGCTTGGCAGACTTCACCATCACCTTTTTGCTGTAAACTTCATCAATGATCATTGAACTGGCTTGGCAGACTTCATCGTCACCTTTTTGCTGTAAACTTCATCAATGAACATTGAACTGGCTTGGCAGACTTCACCGTCACCTTTTTGCTGTAAACTTCATCAATGATCATTGAACTGGCTTGGCAGACTTCACCGTCACCTTTTTGCTGTAAACTTCATCAATGATCATTGAACTGGCTTGGCAGACTTCACCATCACCGTTTTGCTGTAAACTTCATCAATGATTACTGAACTGGCTAGTCAGATTTTATTTTCACCTTGCACTTTTTTACTGTATACTTCATCAATGATTACTGAACTGGCTAGCTCCAAGTTCCAGTCCAGAGTTTCCAGTAAACGTTGGCATGATGATCGAGATGCCACACCCATACGAAACAACTGTTCAACTTTAAGATACCTCACAGCATTACCCACATCCCAGTGTGTGGTGGACAGGGCTGCATAGCATTCGTCGTCTGTGACGCCTATCACTTGGTTCTGAACCATGGTGATTCGGTCTTGTGGGGAAGAACTCATGAAGTTGCATTCTTCTTCTTCAGCATATTTTCGTTGCGATTGGATTGGTTGAGGCTTTGACTGCAATGATCCTGCTGATTTCTGCAATGACTGATTGTATTGATGTCGTGGTGAGGAACATTCTGAGCCCCCACTACCGAAACTGGACTTTGAAGTGGTGGAGTTATTCGACAGCGACTGAGTGGCTACGTCCCGACCCAGAATACCAGTGAGATTCTCATAATCCAAGCTATTATTTCTCTCGTCTTCAATATCAAAGGCTGAGTTTACAACGAATGATTGAACAGCTGCTGTCGATTTCTGTGGTGTTGATTTGTCTCTGCGGTGTGGAGGGGGGTCTTGCTGATTTATGGAAGGTATTAGAAAGTAGTGTGTGTGACTCAACTGTTGGCCATCCCGTTTCAAGGGCAGAATGTATGGTTTATTTTGGGAGGTCTTCACCTGATTACTCCCAGCACAACTTTGGTATGTCCTTGGAGGCAGAGGTGGCGGCACGCTTGCCACGGCCACTGAATCTTGCACATTCAGATCTTTGACAGAGGTATCATCAAAATCATCATCATCATCATCAAATTCATCATCCCAGGTGCAGTCACTAAAGGCATAATTTTCTGCATTGGACATGTCTATCTGTCCGTCGTTGATGCCAGCATCTGTTCTCGATAAAATGTTGGTGTCGTTGGTGCATAATCGCTGCTGGGTATTTAAATACTGATTAGAATATCTATCTTCACAACTTGAGAAGCCTGTTAGTAGAAATGCTTTGTCGTCTGCTTCCATACCTTCACTTACACTCCTGTCATTTACCAGATCAATTGTCTCATCAGGTACACTACTATACAATGGAAACGTTTCTGATTTTGATACCGACGGACGGGTCAAGTTGCTCTTGTCTAACGCTGGTAAAAAATCTTTATTCAGTGATCGTTGCTGGGTGACTAGATCCGTTTTAATAGCGTCATTGAGCCAATCAAAGGCCTTTTCCGTCTTGGCTCGGTCAGTATCGAGTTGAATGGAAGTCTCAAAGAAACCTGGTTTGGCTGTCGGTTTGAGGACACTGTGGGGTAAAATCTGAGCCAATTGGATCTGATTTCTGGTTTGGTTGGGGAATTTAGGAGGAGGTGAAAGTTTAATGGGCAAGTTGACAGAGCTGCTTCTGATGTTCCCTGCACTATGTTGTATTACACTTGTTAAATGCTCTTGGAAGGAAGGGTCCAGGCTAGAGGGTTGTTGCAAATTGCCATTCTGGATTCTATCAATAGAAGAGAATCTCTGATTATCAAATGATCCTGCTGATCTGGTCATGGACTGTAAAGATGAATATTGCACATCATCAAGAGGAGGCTCACAATACAATAGACCGCCAGTGTTGATCTGAGTATTGATTGTACCTTCAAAAAGTTTTCTAGACACAGCCGAGTCAGCTTCAGTTGATAGGACAGAAGAGTTGTGGAAGTGCGGTGATGCGCAGTCATCAACCTTGTAGCTGTTCTGACTAGAATCTGAGCTTGCCTTAGCAGCTGGTCCCGGAGAACTCATCAGCGGACTCGGCTGTAGTTGTGGATTAGTATGCTGTATGACAGATGAGGACGACGACACAGTGTTTATACTAGAAAACATGCTGGAAGAATCAAGTATATGAGAAGATGACTTGTATCCAGATGTGGTGCTCCCAGTCTTGTCCCAGCTGATATTATTGTACATCTGGAAGCGAGCATTCACGTCAAAAGGGTCTGGCTCTGCATTGCTCAGCAGTGGTGGTGGTAGGTGTACATTGCCATATCGTGAGTCATTGGTTATTAAACACAGGGAGTCAAAGATGTCCAACTCTGTTTTGAAGTTCTTGTCTCTGGCATGTTTACTGTCTTGGGGGCATGAAATAAAGTCTATCAGTGGGGCATCATTTGTTGATGTTGTTGGAGTACTGCAAATAAAATTTCAATTAAATATTAATTAGGAAATAGAGACTTTGGTGGCAATATTATTAGAATGCTGGTCTCTTAGTCTTAAGACGTGGGTTTAAGCATCAGTAAGGGGAGGAAGACTAACGTCTGGTCAGGCACAACATACTGATCAGACATGTTAGTCAGGGTCAGGCAAAATATACTGGCCAAGACCCTCACCTTGGCTTCCTAGTAGCCCTCCCTGGAAACGGGCTGTTTTCATGGCAGCCTGGCTAATGGGGTGAGGGATTAACGTGATCCCCATAGCACTGGGCGACACGTATATGGAGCCAAGCATAGCACAACTGCTTGGAGGACCCAGTCCACCTTCATTAGCACGCTCGGGATGTGAGGAAAGCTTCTGCAACCCGCCACTTAACAACCTTTTCAGGGCAAACAAAAGAGTAAACCTACTCATTGTGGACATTCGAAACATCGGAAAAGTTAAATTTGTTTTTTAGAGGAGATCTAATTAAAACCTAGCCTGCGCACAGTATGGTAAATGTAAAAGCAAACAGCCTTTACTTCTGCCTTTATGCCTAAGACTAATAAATACACTTGGCAGACACTAGAAATGGGAAAACTACTGTAAAGATTTGTTTTTAAACAAACTGTTTCAGAAAAAGCATTTTTTTGGCTATATTTTTTATTGCTTTCACTAACTTTCGGGGCAATAACACAAGTAGTTTCATCACTTCTATATTTAACAAATTTATACATTTTGTGAATGAAGATCACAAGGTCATTTTATTTCTCAATTATTTTATATATATAATTATATACGAGGTCTGTTTATAATGCATCGGACCTTCAGGTCAGATCAGATCAGGTCATTCTGTAATTGATGAGGTCGTTGGGGCACACATGAAGACATCCTCACAACCCCACGAAACCCCTCTCTGTCAGATGCCGCTGCCCCTCTCTGTCAGATGCCGCTGCCTGTGACTCTTCTGGTCGGAGACTGGTCCATTCTTTTCTGTTGTCCTCCCATCTCTTTTTGTGCCGGCCTCTTCGTTGTCTGCCATGCACCTTTCCGTGGAGGATTGTATTTGCAATACCATTTGATCTCGATATGTGACCGTACCAAGTGAGTTTCCTTCTTTTGGCAGTTGCCAAGAGGTCTTTGAAAGGCCCTATTGCTGTTGTAATTCTATCTCGTATTTCCTCATTTGTAACTCGATCTTTGTACGTGACGTTTAAAAGTTTTCGGAAACATCTCATCTCCAAGGCCTGTATCCTTCGTTTGAAGGTCAGCTGTAACTGTCCATGTCTCACACGCATAGAGGAATATTGACAGGACCAGTGTACGCATTAATCTGATTTTCGTGCTTAGTGCTAACCGTTTATCTTGCCAGATTTTGTTAAGCCGTGCAAGCGCCGCTATTGTCTGTGCTATTCTGGCCAACACCTCACATTTTGATCCTTCATCACTGACAATCGACCCAAGATATTTAAAACGGTCAACCACTTCGAGTTCCTGACCGTTAGCTTTTATCCTGCCCATGGCGTTGTTGGTCATTAATTTTATCTTTCCAGCGTTTATCTCCATACCATAGTCAAGAGCTGTTTCATCAAGCCTTCTGACCCATTCCTGGAGTTCTGCTTCTGAACCCGCCAACCCGTCAATATCATTTGCAAAACGAAGGTTGGTAATCGTTCGACCCCCTATCTTGACCTCCAATGTGACCTCCAAGTGCCTCACTCATAATTCCTTCAAGGAATATATTGAAAAGAGTTGGAGAGAGTGTACACCCCTGTCTCACACCAACTGATCTGCGAAACCAGTCCCCTCGCCTCCCATTCGCAAGAACTGCGCTAGACGCCTTGTCATACAGGTGTTCAAGGACCGTTATAATATTTCCGTTGAATATTATACATCCTCATGGTTGCCCAAAGCGCTTTACAACTACTCACGTGGAGGTCTGAAACCCTAAATCCCCTTCAAAGTACTCTCCATGTGACTACACAGACTTCCCTAAGTTGTCTCACCATTGTTGGAAGCATTTCAGAAAGGTCTCTTTCAGAATTGAGTACGGCTGGGTCATTGCATTCCACATAATGTCCTTTAGTGTCTGAAATCAGGTCCCTTTCAGGTGCATTTTCTGCTTGGGGAACAGCAATAGTCGCAAAGAAGTCGAGATCGCTGTTTGCACAGTCCAGCATGTATTGTGAGACATACAGATGGAGTTGCTTCTGCTCCATCGTCAGCAGCTTTTTTTGCGGAATCAAATCCTCACTCAAAATGTAGTGTATCAAATCAAAACTGACCAGGACGTCGCGTCAGGGTCAGGCATAGTATACTAATCAAGACCACTATCTCTCTTCCATGTAGCATTCCCTGGAAACTGGCTGTTTTCAAGGCAGTCTTGTTGATGAGATGTGGATTGACATGATCACCGTAGTAGTGAGCGTCACACAGATGAAGCCAAGCATAGTACAACCGTCTGGAGAACCGCAGTCCACCTTCGGCAGCACACTCGGGATGTGAGAAAAGTTACTGCAACCCATCACTTTACATCCTTAAGGGCGCATAATAGAGAAACTTCCTCATTGTGTGCATTAAACAACAACAACTAGTCTAAAAGATAATGATGCTACACATGAGGAATGAGAAACATAGCTAAGCACTTGGCAATATATCATGTGATTAAAAATACAAATGCCGGAAATGAAAAACATGGTGGAAATGATTTGGAGCTAACTGACAGAACGCAGAAAAACCAAATAAATAGAAATAAGGGAGAAAATGACAACAAACAGAAGCATGCAATATGACATGGAACAGGAGAAATATGATAGTTTTGTGAATTATAAAATAAGGAAAATAGAAAATGTTAAATTATGTTGAAGCAATGTTTGATTGAAAACATAACAACCTATGACCAATCTTTCCAGATGAACTTGGAGATGCCACAGTCTGAGGTGCTGGAAGTCTTTTCAGTGGATGTAGAGTACTCTGAGGATGCTGCGAGTGTGGTGGTTGCGGACGACTTGAGTCAGAGTTCAGCTGCTTTTGATTTGGTTCATTTTTCAATTTGTTGTAGTTGAACTGCGAGCTACCTAGCTGAACTGTTGATCCGGCACACAAAAATTAAGAAAGGATTACAATGTTGAAGTTAGGTTTCCAGTTTTATAACCAGGTTTTCCTAGTGTCAAAAAGAAAATTGTAAGCTTTCACCAATACGAAAAGTACCATTTCAGTTATATTTGCTAGATTTTTAACGGTTCTATACAAATATTATGTTCTCAATCACTTGCAAAAGGGATTATTCCGAGGGATTGGAAAGATGCAGTAGTGATCCCCTTTTCAAAAAGGGCAAAAAATCAGATCCAGCAAATTATAGACTGGTAACAAGCATTGTCTGTAAATTGTTAAAAGTCAATAATCAAAGATAACATTGTAATGCATTTGGATAAGTTAAATCTAATCAGAAATAGTCAGCATGGGTTTACTAGATGGAGATCATGCTTAACAAATCTGTTATAATTCACTGAGGAAGTTAATAAAATGATAGATAAAGGGGAGTCAGTGGATGTTATTTATCTAGATTTTGCAAAGGCCTTTGATAGAGCACCTCATCAAAGATTATTTTGAAAGTTAAAATCACATAGGATAGGTGGGGAAGTTACCAATTGGATTGAAAATTGGTTAACCGAAAGAAGACAGAGAGTGAGCATAAATAAGGAGTACTCTGAGTGGTGTGAAGTAAAAAGTGGATTGCCACAGGGCTCGGTTTTGGGACAAATTTTGTTATAAAACAATTTGGACATTGATATTGGATTCATGATTGCAAAATTCGCTGATGACACAAAACTATGCAGTAGTGTCTCATCTAAAGCATAAGTGGATATATTTAGGTCAGATTTAGATAAAAATATTTGAATGGTCTGTGAGCTGGCAAATGGAGTTTAATGTAGATAAACGTACAGTCATCTACATGGGTATCTCCAATGTGGAACATAATTACAGAATGGTCGAGAACAATATTAGAATTATAGAAAAGGAAAAGTACCTAGCGGTTAAAATAGATCAAACAGGTAAAGTCCAGGTAGCAGTGAAAAGGCAAAATGAGTGATAGTCAAACTGTATAAAGTATGAGTTAGATCTAGATTGGAGTACTGTGTACAGGTGTGGAGTCCTTATCGTAGAGGAGATATAAACACGCTGGAAAGGATATAAAGAAGAGCAACAAAACTGATAGTGGGATATCAGAATTATAGTTATGAGGAAATACTCAGAAAAACCGGCTTACAGTGCCTTGAAAAGAGAAGAATTCGAGGTGACTTAATATAGGTTGGTAAGATAATCACAGGAAAGGTTAAATTAGACTATAACAAGTTTTTCAAAATGCAACCACCAACGAGAACAAGAGGGCACAGATACAAATTAGCTAAAGAAAGGACCAGATTGGATATTATGAAATATTTTTTTTAGTCAGAGAGTGGTGAATGCTTGGAATGCATTGCCCCAGGAGGTAGTAGAGGCATAAACAGTTAATGCATTTAAGAATAGATTGAATACGCATAGCTTTTAGAGCAGGGTAATGCAAATGTAACTGGTTGTCTACAGACTCTGATGAGTCTTCTAAACCAGTATAAAAATGTTAAGTTAAGTTAAGTTAACATTACAGAAGAGAACAGAATCCACTCACTTTTAGTCCGCAATTGACTGGCAATTCCAGCATCTTCTTCATGCAGGTCGGGTGGATCCATAGGATTTCTAAGATAAACTCTGAGGAGGCACATGTCAAAGTTGAGTAGAACCTTTTCTCAGTGTAAACATAACTACATGGACATCATGATTATATGAGATATATGTACAAGTTTATCAAACCAGACAGGAGGATTTCAGAGCAAGAGGAAGACCAAGAAAAAGATAGATTGACAGTGTTAAAGAAATACTACAGGGACAAAGATTGAAAATAGCAATGGCCAAAAAGATGACACAAGAAAGAAGTTGTGCACACACACACACAAACACCAGATGACACGATATTTTGTTGTTGTTGTTTGCGTTCGCCTTATTTTCTCTAATCCCCCAAGGCAGTGTGCTTTGCATTGTGGTTTTTATTTTGCGCCTGTCAGCCCAGTGCATCCAACTTCAGCATGCATTTTATGCTTCCTCCTGCATTTTCTAAGGGTTTGCTTCCCCGGGGTAACGGCCGGTGCTGTGATGGGGATCGAACCCAGCACCTTCGGTTTGTGAGCAGTGCCACTTAACCACTAGGCACGCCGTCCCCAGATGACACGATATGAAAATTTAAAACATTTGACAAAGTCAATAAAAAACATAGGTATGGCTTAGTTACCGCACAGGGATAGAAATAAAATTAAACCAAGGCCTTCTTCAAATTAATAACAACAAAAACATTGAGTGGATGCAACAATGGAAGCAATATAACTTGCGGCAGCAGCCATTATGAAGAGTGTGGTGAGGACCTCTATACATGAAATTTATACTCTTTGATCGATCATATAAATTACAGGGTGGCATGGGAGAAAGACTTATTTATTAAAAGATTTATTAAATACTGCAGAAATCAATCGAGGAACCAACATAGATGGTGAGATGATCTCACATCTACGTTTTGTGGATGACATTGCAATCTTCAGCCCCAGTGTTGCAGAAGCCAAACAAAACCTAAATGAGGTGAATGAAGCAGGCAAGCCGGTTGTCCTGAACATAAATAGAAAGAAGAACATGTTTCTACTGAACACTTTCTGTAATCTGGGGGAGCTGTGACTGAAAAATGAGCCCATCAAAAATGTCAATGTGTATGTCTACCTAGGCCAGGATACCAACACCTGCCCCAAATATAACAGATCCCACTCACAAGAGTAGTGGGTTGGCTCAACTTCAACTGCATTAAACTGATGCTCCAGTAGATGACAAGATAAAAGGCCAGGGTTCACACCTCCAATAGCATGGTTATCCCAGCAATGACATATAGGTGTGAGGTTTGAAGTCTACATAAATCAAATGAATAGAAATTCAGTGCTACTGAAAGAGCAATAGAGCGAAGAGCCCTAAATATCTCCTTAGGTGACCACATCCGAAATACCGACACCTAACAGAGTTCCGAAATACCGACACTAAACAGAATACCAAGATTTTGGAGATTCTGCATTAGTATGAAAGTACAGATGGGCCGCATAACTGGTGATGGAGTAGCAGGCTTCACGTTCAGACTTGCTAACAGCCTCTTACGATTTGCATGGTGGGTTATGGTAGCACTATTCTTGGCTCCTCTTTCGGGTCCAGATAAGATATAACCAAACCATGTGGAATACAACGCCGCAAATGTTGCTGATCTCTCATTAAAAGAGACTGGCCAATCTATTGGAGCTCTACATTGTTGTTTCGAATCCCCACAATGAGTAGGTTTACTCTTTTGTGTGTCCTGAAAAGGACGTTAAGTTGCAGTAGCTGTCCTCACATCCCAAGCGTGCTGATGAAGGTGGACCGGTGTCTTCTAGGTGGTTGTGCTATGCTTGACTTCATCTGTGTGTCGCTCACTACACACAGATCACGTCGATCCCTCACTTTGTTAGCCAGGCTGCCATGAAAACAGTTAATTTCCAAGAATTATTATAAAGGAAGCCAAGGTGAGGGTCTTGGCCAGTATGTTTTGCCCGACTAACATGTCTGATCAGTATATTTTGCATGACCAGACGTTAGTCTTCCTTCCCCCGACGATAGATGGACAAGGAGTGTGTCTTTGTGGTGGCCATATAACTACAACTGTCCGCTCAACCATCCGCCAATGAGATGAAGAGATAATTTGCGTCATGCTCTAGGACCACCATGGTACCCCAGGGCGAAGGAAGGACATTGATGCAAGCAGCTTTTGGCTACCATAGCAGCAAGCAATATTTCCTGATTGAATACCATGATTCAAGTAGTCAAGTAGAGAAATGGATACAAATTATGCAAGATATAGAAAGAACTGCAAAATAGCTGACAACGGCAAATTGTCAAACCCATTTACAATTCAAACTAGGGTCAGACAAAGATGTCTACTCTCTCTCTTGTCTGAACCCGTAATCTAGGTGGTTGAAAGGACATCATATCTCACTATATCATGAATGGGGGTCTCTGTGGCGAAGTGGTCAAGCCGATTGCCTCGTGTTCAGAGTTCGAATTCGAGCTGCGTCGGTCAGTTAATGTTGTCAATTTTTTCGGAGGATCCCTGGGTTCATCGCTGTAGCTACGGAGTTCGTGCTTTGTGCGATGTTCTCGGCAGGCAGGATACCTTTCTGCTGAGAGAGATTGAGCCATATGGGGAAACCCACAGTGATGAAGTTGTGCCCTCACCTTTAACCATTACCATGAACTATCCGTTACCATCGTACTCTATCCACTGTGAGTGTTGCGGTTTCAATAAATGTCATGCCCATCTATTTGCAAATATCATTTGTCCAGCACATCATAGGGCAACTTCTCTCACCAGGAACTGCGTCAGATTTTCACATTTGATAAAACATGAGAACATATCACTTGGGCGTACCAGCATAGCTTTCATGATTCGACAATTGAAAGTGGGTCTGATTACGGCCTGACACACTGTCAGACAGTATTGCGTACATTTACATTCGTGACGTGTTGTTTATATGATATTCCAATGATCTTTCTGAAGCACCACATCTCCATTCCAATGTAGCATGTAATTTCCATGTTTCACTAGCATATCTACTACATCAAACAATCTTCTCTATGTTTATGCACTGAGCAATACCACAAAGAATAGTTGACAGAACAATGGGGCTACAACATACATTTGATTAATAACTGGCAGAAATTTGGGTTTGCGGATAATCTATCTCTGCTGCCGGATAAACAAGTTATACAGGAGAAATTCGTCTTCTTCTTCGTTCATCCTCAGATCAAGGTTCTGGTTTCTCTTACAAAGGATATCGTTGTTTGTAAGGCTGTTTCATCTCCATACAGCTTTTGTCTCATATCTGTCTCATGAGGCCAGTATTGTTCTCTCTTTTCCTGCCTGAGCATGCAGCTTTGCAGGATGTGTTCTACGATCATGATATGCTCCCCACATGGGCACCTGTCATCATACAGGAGAAATTAAGTTTAAGAGGAAATTTTAGCAAAAGCGAGGGCAGTAACCATATTGGACTCTCAATTCTTCCTTTGGTAGTTACAACATGAGTGGACAGCAGACATAGAGACCTCAACTCTTCAGGGGCTTGTTGTGTAGATATACTGTCCTGGACATCAATGAAAGAGCAGACTTACTCCTGCAGAAGACACGCAAACTGGGGGTATTTGGATATGGATAGGGGTGACATTCTGAGGGGTCGATAAATGTTAACCTCAAGTAATAGCCAAACTATATAAATCATTGGTGAGACCTAAATTAGAGTACTGTGTTCAGGTGTCGAGTCCTTATCATAGAGTGGATATAGACATGCTGGAAAGGATACAAAAAAGAGCTACAAAAATGATCACAGTGTTTCAGAATTATAGTTATGAGGAAAGACTAAAAAAGACTGGTCTTCAATGTCTCGAACAAAGAAGAATTCGAGGTGACAATCCAAGTGTATAAATTAATAAATGGAAAGGATAAATTAGACTGTAACAAGTTTTTCAAAGTACGACCTGCTACAAGAACAAGAGAGCACAGCTACAAATTGTTTAAAGAAAAGGTCTAGATTAGATATTAATAAGGACTTGTTTAGACAGAGAGTGGTGAATTCTTGGAATGCATTGCAGCAAGATGTAGTGGAAGCAGAGTCAGTTAATGCATTCAAAAATAGATTGGATGCTCACAGTATTTTCGGTATCCGTGGAGTGAAATAAACTGGTTGTATACAGACTCTGTAGAGCCTTCTAAACCAGTATAATGAAGTTAAGTCAAGTATTTTAACACTGTAATTGATGAAAACATTTGTGAACCAATATAGAACAATGTGAACTAAACAAAGGATCTAAGAATAAACAAGGTAGAGACTTTTGTTTCTGCTAAAACATACCTCCACCGAATCTCGGAAAGGCTGAATCTCTGGTGGGATTCTTTGTTTGGTCATGTCATCCCGGCCCACAAGATACTTCACAGATTACTCCTCAGCGCCAAAGGGGTTCCCCCTACTGGCTGGAGGTGCAGAAGAGGCTATCCCCGCACAGTGTGGCTTCAACAGATAGTAGTCTTCCCTTGACTCTGAACGTGACCTGGAGCCGTGCCGCAGCAGTGGGCCATGGATGTTGCCAATCAACGCAACGGGCCTCAGACGCCTAAGTGAGCTTATTATTATTATTATTATGTTCAAGAGCAGCCAGAAAGAATAAGTGAAGTGAAGCCAACAAGTACAGCAACTCACTCATCAATTTCTCCTGGGTTACCCCAGTTGTTTCCCCGAATATCTCCATGGCCGGTGTGGATGAAACTATTTTTCAAAGGTACACTGATATCAGCTCCTGTGAAAAAGACAATGCAAAAACATAAACAAAATTACTTTAAATTTATTTTGTGTGTGTGTGTGTGGGTGAGTGTGTATATATATGTGTGTGTGTGTGTGTGTATATATATATATATATATATATATATATATATATATATATATATAAAAAAGAAAAAGCAATGTCTCTTAAACCCATACTGCCTCAAATACGAGATCAAGCTGGGAAATGAGCCGGTCGAAGATGTCAGCACCTACATATACTTGAGGCAGGAAATAAATGCCATCCACACTCTATACCGGGAGGTTTCCAGACAAACAGCTGGTCTAGCTTCAATACCATAAAGCCTATACTCCTGCACCTGAAAGACACCATGACAAGAGCACACCTTTTCAATTCTGCGGTCATACCAGCCATGATCTACGGATGTGAAGTGTGGAATCTACGTAACGCGGATGCAGAGAAACTACGCATTACCCAGTGAGCAATGGAAAGACACGTCCTCGGGATCTCGATCAGAGACCGAATCCACAATGCAGAAATCAGGGAACGCACTCTATTTTGAGACGTCGTGGAGGCTGCGTTGTCTCGCAAATACCACTCGGCTAGCCATATGGTGCGCATGCCAGATAACAGACGGACACTCAGAATGACGTTTTGGTGGCCATATAATGATACACGACCACACGGCTGTCCGCCCATATGAGGGCGAGAAGGTTTGTTGACCTAGGAACTGTCGACATCCTTCATCTGTTAGAAACCAAAACACCGCTCGTTGATCATCTCTGGATGGATTCCGTATCCATGTTTTCAACGGTCCGTTGAGGAAACTATGAGTCGAAGGATAATGAAATTTTGCAAACTAGGCGGTTGGTATGTGCTGTTTACATCAGAAGTTTCGTCATCATGCGCATCGTACATATGTTCACTAGTTGCAATTTGGTTCGGTTTCATTTGAAAACGCCTTGTATATATGTATGTATATGTGTATCTATATATCATCATTAGTTCTTTCCTTCTTGTCAGACGATAGTAATTGTGCTTTGAAAAGGTATGCAGCTACAGTCCATGACGGTAACGAATGTGACTCGTAACCAAACTGGGTAGAGAAGCATCTTCCACAGTGTGTGCAAGAAAAATCAGGACCGTTTGCGGCATCGGATGGTGTGGCGTGTCTTCTCAAACTCTGAGTCTTTAGCCTATCAGCAATCAGTATCTCCTTTGTCTGTATCCCATGCTTAATCCTGCCCCTCCATGTAGCATGATCTATGGCATCCTGTTCCCATGATTCCAAATCAATGCCCGAGTCATTCATATCCCACTTGCATACATCCTTGTATCAAAGTAGTGGCTGGCCCCGAGACCTTTTCTCCAACTGTAATTCCCCAAAGATAAGATATTTTGGTATTCTGCCATCATCCATCCTCCGAATGTGTCCCAGCCAGCGGAGCCTTCGAAGACTAAGCATGGAAAAGATTGTGACAGTGCCTGTTCTCTCCAACATCTCTGTGTTCGTGATCTTGTCTTGCCACCCAACGCCCATAATTCTGCGCAGGCACCTCATGTGATAGCTGTTTAGCCGTCTCTCCTGGTGCATGTAGGTAGACCATGTCTCACTGCCATATGGCAACGAGAGACCTCACACATGTAAGAATCTGTCTGTGTATGATGTTTTGGTCAAGTCGTCGTCGCTAACATCTTGCTTGAGTGACCTGACTTCATTCTCGTCAAACTGAGACGTGTTGCTGCAACATGAAGCTGTCGTCCCAGACAACCCATTGTGATTTGTGGGTTTCCTCATCCTGACAACCACAGTAACACAACCACTGTCGTTTGTCATAGACACGAGCACAGCTGCAGTCAGAGCACAGATGCAGTCGCTGACTGCCTGATGTTGAGACGAGACAAGAGGTCCAGTAGACATCTGCCTTACGTAAGACGAGACAAGAGGTCCAGTAGACATCTGCCTTACATTGAGACGAGACAAGTCTCGGTATACATCCATTTTTGTGTAAGCTGAGAGGTGGCCATCAGACGAGCGAGGACAGATAGATGAGGACTTAGAAATTGTAGACTTCATTATATCAACGCACAGAGATAGACAGTGAATTGAACAATTGCTAGATTCCGACCATGTGATGAGAACCCTGGGTAAAGTTTAGTACTAGAGTAAGACCTGTGCTACTTGCACGAACCTCTAGAAGTAATCATAGTCAGATAGAGAAGTGATGATAACCAACCTCTTGAAAGACATTAGAATTCCTTGAACAGTATAATATGATCAATGAGCCTAGTGATTTGATGTGCATGTTGTTTTACTTGTGAAAAATACATGTTTTGTTTTACTTGTGTTAAAAGAATTGTTTGTAGTTAAATTTAGAGTTAGTTAAGGAGTGATAGTGGGATAGTGATAAGGAAGATAGAATAGAGAATACGTTAACCCTGCTACATATATTATATTATATTATATTTTTTATATATATATATATATATTTATACATATGTGAAAACTGAAACTCTGTGCGTTATAGGCGCACATGGGGAATTGGCCAGGATGTATTCTCATTAGGTGGCCGAACCACTTGATTTTCTCTGCCCAACAATATATTCTGCACAGGGTCTTGCCTCAACAATGTTTCGCACCTCTTCATTCTGTCTGTCCTTGCGATGTTGATGGTTTTCCAGAGGCATCTCATCTCACATGTCACGATCTTTCTCTCTAGATATTTTGTTAAAGTCCACATTTGACACATGACAGAGCATTGGCATTAACATACTTTTGATCAGTAGTCTTTTTTGTGCACATGTTTATGTTAGGGTGTTTCAATAATTGTGACAAGCTGGTATGCAAGTGCATTTGCTTGTTGGCCCCAGATCTCAATTTCTCTGCTTATGTCTATGTCTAACATCCTGTGAAAACAAAGTTGCAGACTGATCTTCTTCTTCGTCGTACGCTGTCAGACGTCAACCTTTATTTTTTCGAAAAAAGCAGCGGTCATCCTGAGGCTGTCGACACTGCCATAGAGCTTGTCTAGTGTTGCCACTGGTGATGGCCACATCTGCTTTCTCTGATCCTCGTATGTCGGGCAGTTTTGCAGCAGATGTTCAGCGGTCATTTTCCCAGTACCGCACGTGCATTCGTCAGTGCCACCTATCTTCAATTTGTTGAATAGGTGGTACCTCAGTCTATTGTGGCCAGTGCGAAGTCTGAAGACAACGACCTGCTCTCTTCTGTTCAACTGGTAATAGGCATCGTTTTTGGTGTAGCCGATATGTTCAGTTTCCCATTTGGTCATGTATCTGGCTTTAATAAGCCGTTTTGACTCTTCGTACGTCATACTAGTATCTGTTTGTGATAGTCCTGCACCTTCTTTTGCCAGTCTGTCTGCCTCCTCGTTGCCTTGGATGTTGCAGTGTGATGGGACCCACTGTACCACTACCCTTTTTGGTGCGGACTGCTGGCACAGTTTGCAGAGTACTGCTCTTAAGTCACTAAGCTCAGTGTTTTTCTGGCTTTTTAGCGCTGTGACTACGGCGAGAGCATCTGTAAGCAGGACTGTATGGCTTTCATTTTCTTTATGTGTCACCATTTCTTCCACTGCCGCCCTCAGTGCCTCTGCCTCCGCTCTGAAATTGCTTGTGTACTTACCAGTAGCGAATGATAGTGTTATTTTTCTGCCATTTGGTAGGTTCAGGAATGCTCCTGCCCCTCCATTCTGTGTAGTGTTTGTTACAGAACTGTCGGTGTATGCATGGGTCCAGTCCATGCTTGGGTAGTTTTTCTAAAGCTTAGGGTAGTATCTCTCCTTTCTTTTTCAGTCTGGCAGTTTTTTGTTTCCAATACCTGGTATATTTTCTACCACCTCTGGAAATATATCCTGCCTCCAGGTAGGATTTTGTACAGTAGAGATGGGCTTTGGTATTGTTAGTGCGTTTATGGGATCTTCGTGCATCTTTGCTTTGGCTATTTCTGCAAAGTTTCTCCGCTTTAGTTTCCCATTTCCCAAATTGTTTAGTCTCTGGTGCATTGGATGGTCAGTCAGTCTTCGGAGTTTCTCTGACTGCAGCTGGGCTCTGCAGTCTCTTCTATCGGTCATGGATTGCAGTTTTGTAATCTTTTCAAGTTCTACAATTGGCGTTGACTTCATGCCTCCTGTTATAACTCTCATGGCTTGGTTTTGAAGTTTGCTAACTTTATCGAAGTTCGCCTTTGCTGCTGTTGTCCATGCCGCAATGTCATACTCGAGAACTGGTCTCACTCTTCCAGTGTACAGTTTCTTTAGTATCCTTTCGTCTGCTCCCCAGCTTGTGCCAGCAAGTTTCCTCATGATTGCCATTCTTTCTCTGGCTCTCATTCGGTTTCTCTCGATCTGACTTTTCCATGTCATGCGCCGATCAAATGTGACTCCCAGATAGTTTGGGTTGTCGTTTGGCTGCAGGAATTTGCCATTTAAACTTAATTTTGTATTTTGGGGTTTGATTGAAAGCGAGAATATTGTGCATGTGGTTTTCTCCTCGTTTATTTTGACCAGCCATGAGTTCGCCCACTCTTCCAGCGATGTTAGGGCCTGCTGCATCCGATTTCTTGCTATGGTGAGATTCTTTTCAGAGGTCCACATATCCAGATCGTCTGCAAACATGGAGCTGTGGACTCTTCTTGGTATATTCTCTGCGATGTTATTTATATACACCAGGAAGAGTGTGGGTGATAGTACTCCTTCTTGGGGTACTCCCTGCTCAAGTGTCACCTTTTTGCTCATCTGCCCTTGTACTTGAACTCTGGCTGTTCTGTTTTTGAGGTAGTGGCTGATCCATCTGTACATTTTCCCACAAACTTCACTTCTTCGTAGCTTGACTTTAAGTCACTCTTTCCAGACCTTGTCAAATGCCTTTTCTAAATCCACCCAAACCGCTACTGTGTGTTTTTTCTCCTGGTAAGCATCCTCTATTTCCTGTGTTATGAGAGGGATCTGATCCTCAGTGGATCTGTGCTGTCTAAAGACTGCTTGCTGTGAAATTAGTATGTGTTTTTCTTCCAGATGCCACATCAGTCTGGCGTTTATCATACGTTCCATCAGTTTTCCTACACAGCTCAGTAGACTGATAGGCCTGTATCCATTTGGATCTGTTCTATCTTTTTCTTTCTTTGGTACTGGTATAAGTACAGCGTCTTTCCATGCCTGAAGTACAATTCCCCTTTTCCAGCTTTGGTTCAGGACTGATAGTAACTTTCTCTTTGCTGTTTGGCCCAACCCCATCAGCATTTCGTTTGTTACACCATCTTTTCCGGGCGATTTCTTTTTCTTTAGAGTTCTCATGGCCTCTTCCATTTCATTCATTGACTTCGTCTTCCGCAATTCATCATTCCAATAAGGCTTGTAGTTTTGCCTTGCACCTCTTGGGATGGTTTCAGCGGCTGCTCACATTATTGCTTTGCTTAGGCTTTCCACCATGGGTTTCAGACTGATCAAAATGGAGATGTACGAGAGACGTTCGAATCAAACCGGGACTTTTTATTCTAGTTCTACCTGAAAAGGTTACAGCGTGCTGGAACTACTATCATTAATTGGGGGAACTTGTGTCCTATTACTGCAAGGTAGTCCACTTGCCATGGCCAGTCAAGTGATAGATAAATAAAAATGGTGGACAACACTGTTAGTGCTTCCATGGAACAGCTTGTTGTGATGAAGTTTCATGTGAAAGAAGATGTGAAACCTGCAGAAATTTCAGAAGACTGCAACCACAATACGGTGATGAGACACTCAGCCACAGTAAGACATTTGAATGGTGTAAACGTTTTAGAGAAGGCCGTGAGTGAAGATCCAGGCCATGGTGGCTCTCAACCCACAAGTCATTACAGTGAATATATAGATTGTGGAACGCCTTATCCTGGATGTTGATTTTCGACCCCGTTGTGCCACTACCAACAGTGAACAGTACGTATGTATTTTGAGTGATGTAAATAACCGTCTGCGGAAAATACGGCCCGGTTTGATCACAAACAGAGGTATTGCCACATCCACCTTATGGCTCAGACCTTGCTCCAAGTGATTTCCAACTGTTTGGACCTCTAAAAGAATTCCTGAGAAGTCAGCACTGATGACGAAGTGAAACAGGCTGTTCTGGATTGGTTCAGACATACTGACAAATCTTTCTACTCTGAAGCTTTTCAAGCATTACTTAAATGCTGGGATAAATGCATAAACGTTGCAGGAGATTATATTTTTTTTTAAATTGCATTTTGACTATCTAAACAAACAAAAATCTTTTTCATTACAAAAAAAAGTACAACCCTCGTGTCTTGAAGAGCCACCTCATGCTTGGTGAACAGACGCTCTTGCAAAAAGGAAAAGTGAAACAACAATATCGTGAGAGCGGTGTGGGCTAGTGGTGAAGTGACACGGCTAACTAATCGAAGGTGCTGGGGGTCATTCCCCATCACAGGACCTGACATTAGCTCGGGGAAGCCAAACCCTTAGAAAATGCAGGAGGAAGCAGACCCTTATTTAAAATACATGCCGAAGTCGGATGCATTGGGCCGACCGGCGTAAAATAAAAACCATAGTGCAACGCACAGCGCTTTGGGGAAATATAGAAATGAGGCAAACGAAAAAAACAAAAACAATACCGTTTCTCACATAACAAAAAAAATAAGTAGAGAGTTACCACTCCGAGGTCCCATCCTGTGTGAACACACTGTCCAAGTACTATGACTAGCATGTAACATTCAACTAGGTAAATGTCATGCATAGAGGTCAACTCACTTCCTAGTTTTCTCTGGACCTCCACAAGGACACGTGGAAATGTTCCAATGTCTGTTGTTCTCCTGTTCTGGCCTTTCCACCAAAAGCATTCAGACCTGGAGAAAACATGTTTACAGTGAGATGAGGTGCAAAATAATGATGTGTTGAAATAGTAGATAGAGAATTGTTGTTGTTTGTCCATCGTTTCCAAAAAGAGCACCACATTGTCATCTGTCAATCCTAGAGTGGGTTTGCAGATGACTGATCAAACCAATTCGAGCCCGAAAGCATCTGTCACAATGAGGGCAGAGAGCGCTGTCTGTCTGACCGTCAGGCGGAGGCAACTCTTCTCTTGCCTTCCGTGTCGCTCGTTTCCATGCAGCTTCCTTGATTCTTGTCTGATTCATATGTGCCGTGCCAGGGGAGATTTTACTACGCCAAGCAGAGCGTTCAGCAGCAAGGTTCTCCCAACCATCGGTGTCAATGTCGCAGATCTTTGGTGAGGCTTTCATAGCGTCTTTGTAACATTTTATTTGGCCACCACGAGCTTGCTTGCCTGACTTTAGCTAGCCATAGAATATTTTCTTTGCAAGCCGCTCATCTGACATGAGACGTGGGGAGACTAAGGAATGCCTAGCAAAGGAATAGTGCAAAACGAAGACCTGTCCCTACTGGCAGATCCCAAAATAAGAAGCCATGGAGAGAGAGCTGCACCTACTGGCATAGCCCAAAATAGAAAGCCATGGAGAGAGAGCTGCACCTACTGGCATAGCCCAAAATAGAAAGCCATGGAGAGAGAGAGATGCACCTACTGGCATAGCCCAAAATAGAAAGCCATGGAGAGAGAGCTGCACCTACTGGCATAGCCCAAAATAGAAAGCCATGGAGAGAGAGCTGCACCTACTGGCATAGCCCAAAATAGAAAGCCATGGAGAGAGAGAGATGCACCTACTGGCATAGCCCAAAATAGAAAGCCATGGAGAGAGAGCTGCACCTACTGGCACAGCCCATAATAGAAAGCCATGGAGAGAGAGCTGCACCTACTGGCACAGCCCAAAATAGAAAGCCATGGAGAGAGAGCTGAATCTACTGGCAGAGCCCAAAATAAGAAGCCATGGAGAGAGAGCTGCATCTACTGGCAGAGCCCAAAATAGGGAACCAAGGAGAGAGAGCTGCCTCTATTGGCAGAGCCCAAAATAGGAAGCCATGGAGAGAGCTGCACATATTGGCAGAGCCCAAAATAGGAAGCCATGGAGAGAGAGCTGCATCTACTGGCAGAGCCCAAAATAGGGAGCCAAGGAGAGAGAGCTGCCTCTACTGGCAGAGCCCAAAATAGGAAGCCATGGAGAGAGCTGCACCTATTGGCAGAGTCCAAAATAGGAAGCCATGGAGAGAGCTGCACCTATTGGCAGAGTCCAAAATAGGAAGCCATGGAGAGAGAGCTGCATCTATTGGCAGAGCCCAAAATAGGAAGCCATGGAGAGAGACACGTTGTAGCATTTTGTTCCTATGGACTTCAATGAGTGAGCTGGCTGATTGCATCAGGGTCAGCGAACCAGAGCTGACCAATAGCCTAATCCGCCTTCCCGCGGCAGCCCTAGGAACAGGTTGCACTTGTGTAGTCTGACTAGGAGAACAGGGATTACAGTAGGAAGATCAACCCAGTACTCACAGGAAAGCCAACTGATGGCAGATGTGTCAGGTTGAAAGATGCAGGTATCGCAGCCTCGCTGTAAGCTATGACACAATGTCCTTTTTAGGATGAAAGAAGGAGGAAGACGAGGGAAAAAAAGAGGAAGATGAGGGAAAAACGGAGGAAGATGAGGGAAAAAAGGAGGAAGAGAGGAGGAGGAGGAAGAGGAAGAGAGGAGGAGGAGGAAGAGGAAGAGAGGAGGAGGAGGAAGAGGAGGAGAGGAGGAGGAAGAGGCGGAGCAGGAGGAGGAGCAAGAGAAGAAAGAAGAGGAGGGGCAGGAGAAGCATAAGGAGGAGGAGAAAGAGGAGAGGAGGAAGAGGAGAGGAGGAGGAAGAGGAAAGGAAGAAGAAGAGGAGGAGGAAGAAGGAGAAGAAGGATAAGAAGTAGATGCAGGAGAAGAAGAAAAAGGAGGAAGAGGAAGAAGAGGAAGAAAAAGGAGAAGGAGAAGAAGAAGGAGGAGCAGGAGGAGAAGTAGAGTGAATGAATAGTTTTCTTCAGTTATTGACTATGGGATGATATGTCCTTGAGGTGATACTTTGTTGCTTTTTTCCACATTTTCTTTTCTCCTCTGCTTGTTATGATAATCTTTTTTCATCTAATTTGAGGTGGAGCAGCAGGGAACCTTTCCATTTGGTGCGGTCAACAGCTTCGTCTTCCCAGGATTCAAAATCTATTTCCAGTGCTTTCATGTCTCTCTTGCATACATTCTTAAATTTCAACTGTGGTCTCCTGAATGATCTCTTGCCATCTACCAGTTGGCCATTTATTAATATCTTTGGAAATGCGTCCATCGTCCATGTGTCGAGCATGACCGAGCCATCCCAATCTGCACTGCCTGGGCAATGTATACAGGCTCTGGAGGCCAGCACGAGTTAGCACATGGAAATTTGTTTTTCTGTCCTCAAAAGTGATGCCGAGGATGTGATATGCAGGCATGATAAGTAGAAGGTGTTGAGCTTTCTTTACTGGTGTGTGCCATAGCGAAATACACTGGTGACAAAGGCATTGTATACTGCAGGCCTGGTCTTTATGAGAGGTAAGGCGAGTCTCAAAGCAATGAATGAAAATGGCGTTAGTTCGAGTCCCGCAGGTTTCAAGCGACTCCTGGTCTCAAAGAAGGTGGGATCAGAGTGCCTGCATTCTGAATTACCTCCAGTTGTCTTGACTGATGTCTTGCCACTGGCCCAAGGTAGTTCAGGACCAGAGAGTGAGGTTGATGACCAGAGCAGATTTCTCCTCACTATCATCTAACTACAAAATTACATCATCAAGACAAAAGCTCTGTCTGATGGTGTCACCATCATCGCTTGCGATGGGCAACTGAATTTTTTTTTAAATGGGTTTCCCCTGACACGTGCCTTGAGATGGGCAAAGACAAAAAAGTGCCAGTCGAAGAACACTGAAAGAGGCGATGGAATCTGAAAAGTGACACCATTCCAGCTATATGATTCAAAAGAATTAAAAGTAGAAAGTAACATTGCATTCAGAAATGTGGTCCACAACTATGACATGTTGAGATAACAGAATATGTTGACTGAAATTAAAGACAAAACAACACAGATAAATATAATTATAAAACAAAAACAGTACACAATTATTTGTAGTGCTATATAATTGATTGTATTTTTTTGTCTAACTTCGCATTGTTGTGTGTTCCACTGTATACATGTTTGCTTCCAAATCTCGGACAAATCATGGTTAAGTTTGGCTGTTCCTGCAGATTCATTGCGATTGTCCAAAAGTTTCATGATGGTTAGAGTACTGCACAAAAAGGAATTGTCTGTAGCCTTCCCAGTCATCAACGGTGTCAAACGGGGATATGTGCTGGGACCGCCACTCTTTAGCACGGCCATCGCAGCAATGCTCACTGATGCTGTACACGGAGCTGCTACTGGCTTGTATATCAGGTGCAGCATGCAAGGTCAGCTGCTCAATCTGAGACACCTTAAGTCTTACAGGAAGGTGAGTGAAGCCACCATCTTGGATCTCCTGTTCACCGATGACTGCATCCTAAACACATGCTCAGAAAAAGATCAACAATCCACCATGACGGAGATTTTGGCGGCATGCAGTAATTTTGGTCTCACAATCAACACTAGGAAAATTCAGGCACTCTTCCAACCTGCTTACCAAACATTACTGTACAGAACCAACGTCTTCAGTCAGTTGATAGCTTCACCTGCCTAGGCAGTACCCTCACCAGAGATGCGAATATCAATTTCAAGTTCAACAGTAGGATTGCAAAGGCAAGTTCTGTGTTTCGCAGGCGCAAACCAAATGTCTAGAATTGACAAGGCATCAGTGTCGATACCAAGGTAAAAGTGTATTGTACTGTAGTGTTAACCACTCTGCCACATGCCTGCGAAACATGGATAGTGTATAGCAGACATACTAGACAGTTAAGTCATTTTCACATGAGCTGTCTGCATAGTCTGCTCAGAATTAGGTTGCAGGACAAAGTACCCAACTCTGAAATTTTTAGCAAGTAAAACATGTTCAGCATCATACACTTCTGCGAAAAGCTCAGATAAGATGGACGGAACATGTTGTTCACATGCCTGATTAGCCCCTCCTCACGCAGGCGCAATACCGTGAGCTCAAGACAGGCAGATGCTCATCAGGGGGACTTAAGAAACACTCTGAAAAGCTTCAACACTGATGTCACCTCCTGGGAGGTGTTTGTGTACAAATCTGTTTTACCTAGCACGCTAGTATCACACAAGGTGCTCAGCTCGCAGAGTGAAACTCCATCGCACTGTTCCAACTGGCGCACTAGAATCACACAAGGTGCTCAGATCGCAGAGTGAAACTCATTGTCTGAGGCTATGAGAAAGCGAGCTGCCCGAAAGAACAGAATGCACAATGATTCCACAGCCGACTCTTCACATGTGTGAACTGGATGTGGCAGAGTCTGACGTGCAAGGATTTGTCTTTACAATCATATGAGATCACATCTCGTAACATAACACAAGAAGACAACCATCTTCGTTTGTGATGGAAAACTATTACTATTAATATTGTTAATCAGTCCACAAAAACAGACACATCACCACTACATATTGTTAATTTTAACATTGAACATAACAAGACTTACAATACAAATTTGAACAAGAAATGTAACACAGGTCAATAATGAATGCAAGCTACCTTGTCCCATTTCTTCTTCTTCGTACGCAGTCAGACAGTAACCATTATTTTTTCGAAAAAAGTGGCGGTCATCCTGAGGCTGTCGACACTGCCATAGAGCTTGTCTTGCAGTTCCACTGGTGATGGCCACATCTGCTCTCTCTGATCCTCGTATGTCGGGCAGTTCTGCAGCAGATGTTCAGCGGTCATTTTACCGGTACCGCACGGGCATTCGTCGGTACCACCTATCTTTAATTTGTTGAATAGGTGGTACCTCAGTCTATTTTGGCCAGTGCGAAGTCTGAAGACAACGACCTGCTCTCTTCTGTTCAACTGGTAATAGGCATCGTTTTTGGTGTAACCAGTATGTTCGGTTTCCCATTTGGTCATGCATCTGGCTTTGATAAGCCGTTTTGACTCTTCGTACGTCATACTAGTATCTGTTTGTGGTAGTCTTGCACCTTCTTTTGCCAGTCTGTCTGCCTCCTCGTTGCCTTGGATGTTGCAGTGTGATGGGACCAAATGTACCACTACCCTTTTTGGTGCGGACTGCTGGCACAGTTTGCAGAGTGCTGCTCTTAAGTCATTAAGCTCAGTATTTTTCTGGCTTTTTAGCGCTGTGACTACGACGAGAGCATCTGTAAGCAGGACTATATGGCTTTCATTTTCTTTGTGTGTCACCATTTCTTCCACTGCCGCCCTCAGTGCCTCTGCCTCCGCTCTTAAATTGCTTGTGTACTTACCAGTAGCGAATGACAGTGTTATTTTTCTGCCATTTGGTAGGTTCAGGAATGCTCCTGCCCCTCCGTTCTGTGTAGTGTTTGTTACAGAACCGTCGGTGTATGCATGGGTCCAGTCCATGCTTGGGTAGTTTTTCAATATAAAGCTTAGGGTAGTATCTCTCCTTTCTTTTTCAGTCTGGCAGTTTTTGTTTCCAATACCTGGTATATTTTCTGCACCTCTGGAAATATATCCTGCCTCCAGGTAGGTTTTCGTACAGTAGTGATGGGTTTTGGTGTTGTTAGTGCGTTTATGGGATCTTCGTGCATCTTTGCTTTGGCTATTTCTGCAAAGTTTCTCCGCTTTAGTTTCCCATTTCCCAAATTGTTTAGTCTCTGGTGCATTGGATGGTCAGTCAGTCTTCGGAGTTTCTCTGACTGCAGCTGGGCTCTGCAGTCTCTTCTATCGGTCATGGATTGCAGTTTTGTAATCTTTTCAAGTTCTACAATTGGCGTTGACTTCATGCCTCCTGTTATAACTCTCATGGCTTGGTTTTGAAGTTTGCTAACTTTATCAAAGTTCGCCTTTGCTGCTGTTGTCCATGCTGCAATGCCATACTCGAGAACTGGTCTCACTCTTCCAGTGTACAGTTTCTTTAGTATGCTTTCATCTGCTCCCCAGCTTGTGCCAGCAAGTTTCCTCATGATTGCCATTCTTTCTCTGGCTCTCATTCGGTTTCTCTCGATCTGACTTTTCCCCTTGTCACATTTGATTTTACAAAGAGTTGCTTGATCCCTTAAATATATAAATATATGTTTACATGGTGACTGCTCAAAAGAAATCACAAAAAGAATAGCCATGGCAATGCAGAGACTGAACAGCCTGAAGAAATTATGGCAGAGCACCAACAAAATGACAAAAGTAAAAGTCTTAAGAGCCTGTGTTTTTCCTGTGGCAGCTTATGGCTGCGAATCATGGACGATTACCAAAACTTCTAGACAAAGAATCAAAGAAAGATCCTCAGAATACCCTGGACGGAGAAAAAGATAAATGTAGACATTCGGCAAGAGTTAAGCATAGGGGAGAACTGGTTTATCAATTAGATTATGGATAGAAAATGGATATACTTTGGTCACATCAAGAGACACAACGGTCTCGAGAGAACAGTGATGGAAGGTATGGTGACAAGCAAATAAGGCAGGGGTAGACCAAGAAGGCGATGGTACCAAGATATCCAGGAATGCGTGGGTATGTCTGTGGCAGAGGCTGGAGTTTTGGCAAGGAAAAGAGTTTCTTTCAGACAGACTGTGATGGGAGCGACGTTCTATAAAGGACAAGCTACATGATGATGATGATGACTAAGCCAAGGGCCAACTACGCAGAAATAACAGAAGCAATAAAGCACCGCATGTCGGATGCACATACTAGGGCCCAGTCAAGAAACCTCTTCATAACCTGACTCTGAAAGGCACAAACGAGACAAAAAGTTAAAAGAAGAAAGAGAGAAAAAAGAAAGCACAATTGTACTCAACTTGTACTTTTCCTAACATCGATAACCAAGCTGTTTCACTGCCTGCCATTCCTCTTATTCATGCACAGTCATGCACTTCATACCCTTTGTGTATTTTGTTGCTTTCAGTAAAAGTGACTGTTACAAATATTCATTATTAATTTTTTTTAAAAGACATGACAATGAGTATAACATAGTACTGACTTGCCCTCAATGACTGTAATGAGGTCTCCGTCCTCAACTTTCAGCCGACCCTCTTCATTAAGCCCTTGTGTTGCTTTAACATTCTCTGGTAGCAGCTGGAAGAGAGCAAATACTGGTGAGAACATATGACCTTCACATAAACAACAAATCTTTGATTGTTTTTGTTACATTAATCAGTTTTTCTCAGCGATTAGATCTTTTAAGGGTCTAGATCAGGCGTTCTTAATCTGGTCATAACCTTTTGGGGAGCAGAAGATACAAAAAAGATTTCAAATACTGCAGAGTGTTTTTCTCAAATGTCTGGCTATGTTCGGGACGCTCTACCCGTGCGGAAAAGCTTTCTCACTTATTATGAAATACTTCAAGAACAAAGCACGATCACAATTAACTGATTCACATCTGCAAGACTGTTTACTTGTAGCTACAAGCGACGTCTCCTTGGACATCTCTGAACTTCTGTGTAGCTTTCAAGCTCAAGGATGTTATTAACCAGGTGAGTATTTTAAAAATGTATTGTTTTTCAAAAACAAAACCCATTAGATTGCTTGGTGCTCATGCACTTAATATTACATGTGAACAGTGCTCGCAATCTCATAAGGTTGAGAACCCCTGCTCTAGATTATAATACTGGGGCATGTGGCTTTCTTTTAATTAGCTTCCCTCAGTGATTAGCTTTGAAGGGGTCTAGATTTTCTTTTATCTTGCGTTTGCTTATTTCTTTATTTTTTAACCCTACCAGACCGCTGTACCCATTTTTCTGTAATTTCCTTAACTGCCGCTAAACCGTTGTACCTAATTTTCGGTACTTTGGATAGTACGTCATAAAATGCGTCAGAATCTAAAAATTACCAACCAATCGTGGTCAATCCTCGTGATTAGTCATTGCAAATGGCTGCCCCCATGTTTGAATTGATTTTGTGGGGTTTAACATGAACAAATTCGGAATAGTGACAATGAAACGAACGGCTGATGAACCAAGCACTTCAACAGGAAAGCAAAGTAAGTCTAGGCTTATGACAGTCCAACAGGTAATCAATAATTTGGTTGATTCAGACTCTGTTCAAGTGAAACAGACAATGAGAGCTCGAGTGATGAGATGAAGGCTTTTCTTGGACTGAGGATCTATATTGAATACTCATGTATAAAGCCCAGCTAACAGGATTTTTGGACAAATGAGGGCTCTTTGTTGTGTTTACTCCCGGATTTCGAAATGTGTTATGACTCGAGACAGATTCTTTGCCTTTTGCTGGGTGGATTGGCACACAAAGGCGGAATATTGACGCTAGATGAAAGGTAAACCTATTTTCTACAATGTCTCCAAGTTACATCTTATTCTAACCACTTGTTTGCATGTAACAAACATTTTTCTATATCATGTTGGTTTTTTCTCTTTAATGCTCAGGAACCCAGGAATGGGGGACAGTTGGGTTCAGGGCTTTAGGTCTGGTAGTGTTAAGGCGGTGTGCGTTGCACTAAGGTTTTTATCTTGCGCCTGTCTGCCCAGTGCATCCGACTTCGGCATGCACTTTAAGTAAGGGTCTGCTTCCTCCTGCATTTTCTAAGGGTTTGCTTCCCCTGGGCCAGTGCTGTGTTGGGGAGCGAACCCAGCAACTTCAGATTGTGAACTGTGTCACAATCACTAGCCCACGACGTTCCCTCAGCGATTAGTTTTGAAGCGGTCTAGATTATAATACTGGGGGTATGTGGCTTTCTTTTCATTAGCTTCCCTCAGTGATTAGCTTTGAAGCGGTCTAGATTATAATACTGGGGGTCTGTGCCTGTCTTTTCATTAGCTTCCCTCAGCGATTAGCTTTTAATCTTTACTGTAACACGGCCGCGAAATTGCAACATTTTAGTTCGGTAGCTTAACGTTTTTATACTGGTTAAGAAGACTCTGCAGAGTCTGTAACAACCAGTTTCTTTTACATTGTTTCTCTAAAAGCTATGTGTATCCAACCTATTCTTAAATACATTAATTGTCCCTGCCTCCACTACTTCCTGTGGAAATGCATTCCAAGCATTCACCACTCTCTGATTAAAAAAATATTTCCTAATATCTAATCCTGACCTTTCTTTAGTTAATTCGTAGCTATGCCCTGTTGTTCTTGTTGGTGGTTGTATTTTAAAAAACTTGTTAGTCTAATTTATCAGTTCCTTTGATTATCTTATAGACCTGTATTAAGTCTCCTCAAATTCTTCTCTTTTCTAGACATTGTAGGCGTGTTTTTTATTTTAGTTTTTCCTCATAACTGTAATTCTGGAATCCCACTTTCAGCTTTGTTGCTCTTTTTTGTATCCTTTCCAGTATGTTTATATCCCCTTTACTGTAATGACTCCCCACCTGTACACAGTGCTCTAATTTAGGTCTAACTAATGCTTTATACAGTTTGACTATCACTTCCTTGCTCCTATGTTTAATATTTCTTTTTATCAAACCTAACATTGCATTTGCCTTTTTCACTGCTACCTGCTCACTCACTTTACCTGTATGATCTATTATAACCCCTAGGTCCTTTTCCTTTTCTATCATTCTAATATTGTTCTCACCCATTCTGTAATTATGCTACCCATGTGGAAAACTGTACATTTATTTACATTAAACTCCATTTGCCAGCTCGCAGACCATTCTTAAATTTTATCTTAATCCGACCTTAATATATCCCCTTCTGCTTTAGATGAGACACTACTGCATAGTTTTGTGTCATCAGCAAATTTTGCAATCATGGATCCCATATCAATGTCCAAATCGTTTATATATATATCAAGAACAAAATTGGTCCCAAAACTGAGCCCTATGGCCCTCCACTATTTACTTCACACCACTCAGAGTACTCCTTATTTATGCCCACTCTCTGCCTTCTTCCCGTTAACCAATTTTCAATCCAAATGGCAACTTCCTCATCTATTCCATGTGATTTTAACTTTCGAAATAATCTTTGATGAGGTACTCTATCAACGGCCTTAGTACAATCAAGATAAATAACATCCAATGGCTCCCCTTTATCTATCTTTTTAGTAACCTCCTCCATGAATTCTAATAGATTTGTTAAGCACGATCTCCCTCTAGTAAACCCATGCTGACTATTTCTAATTAGATTAAACCTGTCTAGATGCATTACAATGTTTTCTGATTATTGACTCTAACAATTTACAGACTATGCTTGTTAAACTCATCGGTCTATAATTCGCTAGATCTAATTTTTTGAATATGGGGATCCCTCCTGTATCTTTCTAATCCCGTGGAACAATCCCTTTTGCAAGTGATTGAGAACATAATATAGCCAATGGTTTTGCTAGTTGGTCTCTAATTTCAAACAGCAAAATTTTGATGAATACCATCTTGACCTGGACATTTATCCACTTTCAACCCCTCCAATTTAAAAAAAAATCATTTCCTTTGTAATATAGATTGATCTTCCCTCTGTCTCTTTGGAAAATATCTAAAGGCTCTGGGATCTTGGAGCAGTCTTCTATTGTGTATACTGTGCTTAAAGTACTGATTGAGAAATTAGCTGCGTCCCTATTCTCACTTATTATTTTTCCTTGTTATCTATGATAGGGTATTAATTGTCGCCTCACCTCCCACTTGTAGGAGCTCTGCTGGAATATTATCCACACCGACAGCCTTCCCTCTCTTCAGACTCAGCACGGCTTCATATACTTCTTCCCTTGTTATCGTTTGATTTTCCTCTATCAGACTCACTTCAGGAGACATTGCAATTCTTGGGTCACCTCGATCTTCATGCTTATATAGCTCCGAACAGTACTCTGTCCAGCGCTCACGAATGTCGGGAGTTTCTGTGAGACATTTCCTACTCTTGTCCTGAATCGTCGTATTTCGACTTTGGACAGGTCTTACTAAGTCCTTGACTAATTTATATGCTCCCTTGGCATAATTTCGCCCCAGATTTCGTTCAATATCTGCGCACTGAGCCGTTATCCATTCCACCTTGGCCTGTTTCTTCTTCTTCTTTCGTTCGCTTTAAAATATTGTCTATATCTGCAATGTTGTCTCTTGTATAAACTTCACTGTCTTTTGTAGTTCACACACAGGTCCATAAAGTTTCTCTTCCAGTGTTGTTTCTATGGGCCAGTGAGATTTTCTCTGTATATCATATTCGGGGCAGTTTTGCAGTATGTGCTCTGCTGTCTGGGGCGCCTGTCCGCATGTACACATGGCTGAGTTGCCAATCTTCATTTTTGTGTACATGTGGCTGCGGAGTCAGTTGTGTCCTGTTCTAAGGCGCAACACAACAGTTTGCTCTTGTCTGTTCATGTTATGGTAATCGTCTGGTGTTACTGTTGGTGGCTTTCTGATTGATTTGATCATCCTTATCTTCTGTTGGTATGTAACTGGCACATCTGGTTTGCTCGTCTGCAGCACCCTCCTTTGCCAGTTGATCTGCTCTCTTGTTTCCTGGTATTCCACAATGAGAAGGTATCCACTGCATGACAATCTTGCGCTGGTTGCTCAGTTCAGACAGTAGAGCCTGTAGATCTGGCAGTTTCTCAAATTTAAGTGCTTGGAGTGCTGATTGTGCATGTGTAAGAAATACTACAGGTTGTGGACCAACATTGGTGTTCAACAGTTTCTCAGTTGCCACCTTGATTGCCTGTATTTCTGCATCATATATATGACAGAATTTCCCAGTTGGTACTTTGACTGTATCCCTAATGTTGTTTGGGTATTCTATGTACACTCCCGCTCCACCATTCTTTACTGTATTCTGTGCTGACCCATCTGTGTATACTCTGATCTAGAGGTCTTGTGGGTATTCTTCATCCAGGAAATTGAGGATCACTATCCTACGTTGCACACTGTTCTGTTCATCCTTGTCTAATATTCCTTTCACTTTTGTTTGAATGCATACTGATAGTCCGTGCTCCTCTCTCCAAGGGGTTTGTTCTGGCACAGACTTTAGGGGGATGTCAACTTCAGGTAGATCAATAATTTGCCTGCGAAGTCGTTTCACCTGATGCATAAAACTACTTCTTTTCAGTCTTCCCATTGCTAAATTTTGAAATCTGTCTTTCATTGGATGGCTCGGCATGCAGTGGAACTTTTCTGCCTGTGTTAATACCTTTGTGTCTCTGCGCTCTCTTAGTGCTTGTATCCTTCCCATTTTCTCCATCTCCACAATAGGTGTTGATTTCATTGCTCCTGTAATGACCCTAAGTGCCTGATTTTGCACCTTATCCACCTCTTTTAGGGTAGTGTTTGCTGCGGGACACCACGCTGCTGACCCATATTCCAGATGTGGCCATATACCTTGTTGGTAAAATTTGTTAAGTATTTTTCGACTAGCACCCCATGTGGTTCCACTTAATTTTCTCAGGATGGCTAACTTCCTCCTGGCTTTTTTGGCTGCCTTGTTGATGTGTTCCCTCCATGTCAACCTATCATCAAATGTAACTCCAAGATAGGTGGGTTGTTTATCTTCTTTGAGGTGTTCTCCATTTATCTTGATAATTCCAGCTTTGTTTTGGGGAGAGGGTGAAAAGCATAGTACTACATTTTTCTGTGTTAATGTTTACACACCATCTGTTTGTCCATGAGGTCAAGGCATCAATAGCTCTTTGCAGCATTCTGGTGGCCACTGTTGCTTGCTCATTTACACACCATATTACCAAGTCATCTGCATACATTGCAACTTTTGTTCCTTGTGGTAGCTCAGCAATCAAGTCATTGATGAAGACTATGAAAAGTGTAGGGGAAAGAACTCCCTGAGGCACACCATGACACAGTAGAATTTTCTTACTCTTGAGACCATCTAGTTGGACTCTGGCTCTTCTGTTATGTAAGTATGCTTTTATCCATTTGTACATCCTACCCATCACTCCATTATTTCTCAGTTTCTTTAAAAGTCCTTCTTTCCAAACCTTATCAAAAGCTTTCCTTAAGTCTATCCATGCTGCTAATACTAATTTCTTGTCCTGGAATGCGTCCTCGATCTCTTGTGAGAGGCATGTTGCCTGGTCTTCAGTGGAGTTGCATTTCCTAAATCCTGCCTGTTGTGGCACAAGAAGGTTTTGGCTCTCAAGATACCACAGGAGCCTTAGGTTGATGATACGTTCCATTGTTTTACATATGCAGCTTGTGAGGCTGATTGGTCTATAGCTGGATGCCATGGAACTGTCTTTCCCTGGTTTTGAGAGTGGTATCATGTGGCCTGTTTCATCTTGGTCTTTATGGATCCATTTATCTCTCTATATCACTGAATCCCATCTAGTGTTTTCTTCGCTCCCTTCAATTGTCGTATCTTGTCACATAAATCCAGTATTTCACTCGTGATCCATGCTTTCTTCTTAACCCTGCACCTACCTAGAACCTCAGATGCCATGGAGAGTAAAGCCGAATTCAAGGCTTCAGTCATCGTCTCAACATCTGCCTCCTCGTTTAGAACCAAGAGAGGTGCGAATCGTCCCCCCAACACTGCTCCAAAGGTCTCCACTACATCCGGGCACTTCAACTTCTCCAAGTCAAATCGCAGTCTAGATATCTCTCTTTTCAGAACTTTCTTTAGTCGGAGATGCATGGTCATCAGCACTAAATCATGGTCTCTCCCTATATCGGCTCTTGGGAAACTTCTTGTCCGGGCGCTATTGACGCTAGATCGGAATCTCCTTTAGACCAAAATATAGTCTATTTGACTAAAATATAGTCTATTTGACTATGAAGCGTACTGTTTGGGCTGTGCCACGTCCACCGCCTCGACATTTTATGTGGTCCTAGCGTATTCGCTACTATCAGCTTATTGAAATACGCAAATTCCAAGAGTCTTAGACCTCTATCGTTGGTGGTCACATTTCCACATGCTCCACATGTGCCTTTCCAGACACATACCATGTCTTCGCCAATTTTGGCATTCCAATCGCCCTGTACCACCAGTATATCCTTCTTCGGTACCTCGTTCACCAAAGCCTGCAATTCCTCGTAGAAGCTCTCAACCTCGCTGTCTTCGTAATCCGAGGTAGGCGCATAGCATTGTATCACCGTGACATTGAAGGGCTTAGCATTTAGTCGTATACTGAGCAATCGGCTTGATACTGGTCGGCAACCCAATACACAACATGCTGTGTCTTTGTGCACCAGCATACCGACACCATGAAGGTGTTTGTCAGGTCTACCACTGTAATAAAACTTGTGACCTTCTGTGGTGTGTTCTCCTAAATTTCTCCAACGCGCTTCACATATGCCAAGCACATTCCAGTGGTATCTATCCATCTCATGGAGTGTGGCCCACCTGCTGGACAAAATCAGTCATTATACCACTGCCTAAATCAGGAAACCTAAATATGTGCCAGAACTATCGAACAATCAGTCTGATAAGTCATCCAAGTAAAGTTCTCTTGAGGATATTACTTAACAGACTGAATCCTCAGGCGGAGAATATCATTGCCGAAGAACAAGCAGGCTTTCGAGCGGGAAGGAGTACCATCGAGCAGATATTTAATCTTCGTCTACTGAATGAGAAGTACTCAGAGTATCATCAACCACTCTACCATACCTTCATTGGCTTTCGTAAGGCGTTTGACAGAGTGTGGCATACGGCGCTATGGTCAACAATGAGGCATTATAAGTTCAACAGTGATATTGTGAGGGTAATTGCAAACCTTTCTCAGCAGCCGACCAGCGCTGTCTCAGTAGCAGGAACGCTAGGCGATTGGTTCCGTACGATGGTGGGTGTGAGACAGGGTTGTATACTCTCCCCCACACTCTTGAATAACTTCTTGGAAAGAATAATGGAGACGACCTTAAAAGGACATGTTGGTACGGTTAAAATAGGTGACAGGCTTATCACAAACTTCCGCTTTGCTGATGATATTGATGTATTGGCAGGCACAGAAAGGGAACTCCAGGAGTTGATTGGTAGATTGGATAGAACGGCCCTGAGTTTTGGTATGGAAATAAATGCTGATAAAACAAAGCTCATGACCAATAACGTAGCAGGGTTTCAATCTGTCATAGAGGCAAATGGGCAGGTACTTGAGGTGGTGAAACGTTTCAAATATCTTGGATCATTGATCAGCGAAGAATGTTCGAAGGCAGAGGTAATTGCAAGAATAGCACAAACAACAGCGGCGCTGACTAGGCTGCAACCTATATGGCGAGACAAGCGCCTCGCCCTCGGCATAAAAGTCAGACTACTGCGCTCTTTGGTGCTGTCAATATTTCTGTATGCCTGCAAGACCTGGACCATTACAGCAGATATCCAGGGCAGGATACGTGCAATGGAAATGCGGTGCTATAGAAAACTCCTAAATGTTACATATAAGGATTGTGTCACAAACGTAGACATCCGTCAGAGAGTTGAAGACGCTTTTGGTCCTTTTGAAGATCTGTTCACAGCTATCAAAAGACGAAAGATGGCCTGGTGCACGTCGCGAGGTCCAATGGAATTCCCAACTCGATACTCTTTGGATCCGTACCGGGACAGAGAGGGCGAGGACGTCCAAGGAAGAGATGGATGGACAACATCACTGAGTGGTCAGGCCTTCGTCCAGGTGAGATACTACAGGCGGCGACAGACAGAGAGGGTTGGCGTGGGATTTTCATGTCTTCATGTGTGCCCCAACGACCTGATGGGTTACGGGATGAACTGAACTGAACTGAACTATGATAGGGCCTACTTTGTCTTTCATTCTTTGTTTATTTCTAACTTAAGAAAAGAAGCTTTTACTATCAGTTTTGTTCCTATGAGCAAGTTTATTTTTGAAGTCTATTTTTGCTGTTTTATTCACTTTCTGAGCAATTTTTTGTTGTTGTCCAAATATTTTAAATATGTTTCTTTTGATTTACCTGCCTCTATATATTTTTTCCTTTATTTTTAGCTCTTCTACATTTAACTACAAATCTAGTTATCCACTTTTTACGCTTGGGGTTTACTTTCCTTCATGGAACACATTCCTCTTTTAGCTTTTCTTGAACTGTTTTGAAACTCTCCCACTCTTGTTCAACATCTGTTCCTCCGACAATATCTTTCCAGATTATGTGGCTCGTTGCCTCTTTCATCTTCTTAACATCTGCCTTAGCGTAGTCGTATTTTTGCGTGTTTATGTTTACTTCTTTCCCTGCTGTAAGATCGCAAACGGATGATTTTTTTTATTGAGTCAAACAGTTCCCCAATGGTAAAGTTTTCAATCATATTTTCCTCTGTAGTAAAAACTAGGTTGAGCGTGTTTTTGCCTGTGGTAGCTGCGGTACGGCAACAGCTCCAGGGTCATCGCTTTATCATATTTAAACTATCGGATTGTCATAGAAACGGCTGAACAGACTGCTCATTTGACTGTATAGAGTTCTGTATATTTAATAAAAATAATGTCGATTTTGAAACTTGTTTTAGACTTTTGGAAATTATTTATGTTTTTCACTTGAATTTGAAGATATTCTCATTTTTGAGAATGAGGAAGTTAAGTTTCTGCAACAGATTTTTCTGAGGTAGATTATTTAGAGTTTTTTTTGTAGATGCAATAATTACGTTTATAGTCAATGTGACAGATATGGCCATTACAGGTCAATAATACTTTTTGGGTAATTTTTTTCCCCCAATCAAGTGGCGCCAATGGCGCATGTCAGAGAAGGACACTTGGAAGATAGCTCATCTAGGAGAAGGAAGACTCTTAACTCCAAGGAAATATGGTAATTGTGCTATTTTTTAAACACTATCACAATCATCTTCTTGTATCTCACAAACTAACACACACACAATAAAAACAATAACACCAACAAGTTCTTTATTAATTTGTCTCTACACTCAAAAAAATGGTATATATTTTTTGTTAAAACACCCAAAAAACAGGTTAGTTTCTCAAAATCAACAACAATATCATGTCCTGACGTGATGTAATATAATGTGGTTGCAGGAAAAAGACGTAATGATTTAGTCTGGTATGGTAAAGGCTAAACATTACAGATACATTGAGTGTAGCATAGAAGTGACTTGGCCTCTATGACTATAATCAGGTTTCCCTGCTAAACCTTCAGACAAACCTCTTCATCAAACCCTAGATCTGACACCCAAAACAAATGAAAGTGATGGAGACTTTAACAGTCTCTGACATGCACATTAATTGTCAAGAAAATCTACGTACTTCTGACAGTAGGTCTTTCAATACTATAAAAGTAGGTCGATCCTGTGGCTTATGTGCCCAACACTGCAGCATCAACTGATAGAAGTCACATGGGCAGTTCGGAGGTCGAGACAGCCGCTCATCATCAACATCAATTTTATGAAGGATCTGTGGAATGTATGAGCAGTGGATCTCACTTTAGAAGTCTGCAGAGGAGACTAATGTCTGGCCAGGCAAAACATACTGATCAGAAATGTCAGTCAGGGTCAGGCAAAACATACTGATCGGAAATGTCAGTCAGGGTCAGGCAAAATATACTGATCGGAAATGTCAGTCAGGATCAGGCAAAACATACTGATCGGACATGTTAATCAGGGTCAGGTAAAATTTACTGGCCAAGATCCCACACCTCATTTCCATGTAGGTATCCTTGGAGAGGGCTGTTTTTATGAGAGCCTGGCTAATGAGGGGGTAGGTGGGAGGGGGCGGGTGCGGGCGGGAGAGTGGGCGTGGAGGGGGGAGATCAATGTGATAAATTCATGTACAGAATTCAATCATAGTCATTTGTAGAATCTCGATCATAATTCTTTGTAGAATGTCGATCCTAATCATTTGGCGAATGTCGATGATAGTCATTTGTAGAATCTCAATCATAGTCATTGTCGATTACACTCATTTCTAGAATGTCAATCATAGTCCTTTGTAGAATATCAATCATAGTCATTTGTAGAAGGCCGATCATAGTCATTTGTAGAATGTCAATCATAGTCATTTGTAGAAGGTCATTCATAGTCATTTGTAGAATGTCAATCATAGTCATTTGTAGAATGTCAATCATAGTCATTTGTAGAATGTCAATCATAGTCCTTAGTAGAATTTCAATCATAGTCCTTTGTAGAATGTCAATCATAGTCATTTGTAGAAGGTCATTCATAGTCATTTGTAGAAGGTTGATCATAGTCATTTGTAGAAGGTTGATCATAGTCATTTGTAGAAGGTCGATTATAGTCATTTGTAGAAGGTCAATCATAGTCATTTGTAGAAGGTTGATCATAGTCATTTGTAGAAGGTCGATCATAGTCATTTGTAGAAGGTCAATCATAGTCATTTGTAGAAGGTCAATCATAGTCATTTGTAGAATGTCAATCATAGTCATTTGTAGAATGTCAATCATAGTCATTTGTAGAAGGCCGATCATAGTCATTTGTAGAATGTCAATCACAGTCATTTGTAGAAGGCCTATCATAGTCATTTGTAGAATGTCAATCATAGTCATTTATAGAATGTCAATCATAGTCATTTGTAGAATGTCAATCATAGTCATTTGTAGAAGGTCATTCATAGTCATTTGTAGAATGTCAATCATAGTCATTTGTAGAATGTCAATTATAGTCATTTGTAGAATGTCAATCATAGTCCTTTGTAGAATGTCAATCATAGTCATTTGTAGAATGTCAATCATAGTCATTTGTAGAAGGTCGATCATAGTCATTTGTAGAAGGTCGATCATAGTCATTTGTAGAAGGTCGATCATAGTCATTTGTAGAATGTCAATCATAGTCATTTGTAGAAGGTCGATCATAGTCATTTGTAGAAGGTCGATCATAGTCATTTGTAGAATGTCAATCATAGTCATTTGTAGAAGGTCGATCATAGTCATTTGTAGAAGGTCGATCATAGTCATTTGTAGAAGGTCGATCATAGTCATTTGTAGAATGTCGATCATAGTCATTTGTAGAAGGTCAATCATAGTCATTTGTAGAATGTCAATCATAGTCATTTGTAGAAGGTCGATCATAGTCATTTGTAGAAGGTCGTTCATAGTCATTTGTAGAAGGTCGATCATAGTCATTTGTAGAAGGTCGATCATAGTCATTTGTAGAATGTCGATCATAGTCATTTGTAGAAGGTCAATCATAGTCATTTGCAGAATGTCAATCATAGTCATTTGTAGAAGGCCGATCATAGTCATTTGTAGAATGTCAATCATAGTCATTTGTAGAAGGTCATTCATAGTCATTTGTAGAATGTCAATCATAGTCATTTGTAGAATGTCAATCATAGTCATTTGTAGAATGTCAATCATAGTACTTTGTAGAATGTCAATAATAGTCCTTTGTAGAATGTCAATCATAGTCATTTGTAGAATGTCAATCATAGTCATTTGTAGAAGGTCATTCATAGTCATTTGTAGAAGGTCGATCATAGTCATTTGTAGAAGGTTGATCATAGTCATTTGTAGAAGGTCGATCATAGTCATTTGTAGAAGGTCAATCATAGTCATTTGTAGAAGGTCGATCATAGTCATTTGTAGAAGGTCGATCATAGTCATTTGTAGTAGGTCGATCATAGTCATTTGTAGAAGGTCGATCATAGTCATTTGTAGAATGTCAATCATAGTCCTTTGTAGAAGGTCGATCATAGTCATTTGCAGAATGTCGATCATAGTCATTTGTAGAATGTCGATCATAGTCATTTGTAGAAGGTCGATCATAGTCATTTGTAGAAGGTCGATCATAGTCATTTGTAGAATGTCAATCATAGTCATTTGTAGAATGTCAATCATAGTCATTTGTAGAATGTCAATCATAGTCATTTGTAGAAGGCCGATCATAGTCATTTGTAGAATGTCAATCATAGTCATTTGTAGAAGGTCGATCATAGTCATTTGTAGAATGTCAATCATAGTCATTTATAGAATGTCAATCATAGTCATTTGTAGAATGTCAATCATAGTCATTTGTAGAAGGTCATTCATAGTCATTTGTAGAATGTCAATCATAGTCATTTGTAGAATGTCAATCATAGTCATTTGTAGAATGTCAATCATAGTCCTTTGTAGAATGTCAATCATAGTCCTTTGTAGAATGTCAATCATAGTCATTTGTAGAATGTCAATCATAGTCATTTGTAGAAGGTCGATCATAGTCATTTGTAGAATGTCGATCATAGTCATTTGTAGAAGGTCGATCATAGTCATTTGTAGAATGTCAATCATAGTCATTTGTAGAAGGTCGATCATAGTCATTTGCAGAATGTCGATCATAGTCATTTGTAGAATGTCGATCATAGTCATTTGTAGAAGGTCGATCATAGTCATTTGTAGAAGGTCGATCATAGTCATTTGTAGAATGTCAATCATAGTCATTTGTAGAAGGTCGATCATAGTCATTTGTAGAATGTCGATCATAGTCATTTGTAGAAGGTCAATCATAGTCATTTGTAGAATGTCAATCATAGTCATTTGTAGAAGGTCGATCATAGTCATTTGTAGAAGGTCGTTCATAGTCATTTGTAGAAGGTCGATCATAGTCATTTGTAGAAGGTCGATCATAGTCATTTGTAGAATGTCGATCATAGTCATTTGTAGAAGGTCAATCATAGTCATTTGCAGAATGTCAATCATAGTCATTTGTAGCAGCTCAATCATAGTCATTTGTAGAAGGTCGATCATAGTCATTTGTAGAAGGTCGATCATAGTCATTTGTAGAAGGTCGATCATTGTCATTTGTAGAAGGTCGATCAAAGTCATTTGTAGAATGTCAATCATAGTCATTTGTAGAAGGTCAATCACAGTCATTTGCAGAATGTCGACCATAGTCATTTGTAGAATGTCGATCATAGTCATTTGTAGAATGTCAATCATAGTCATTTGTAGAAGGCCGATCATAGTCATTTGTAGAAGGTTGATCATAGTCATTTGTAGAAGGTCGATCATAGTCCTTTGTAGAATGTCAATCATAGTCCTTTGTAGAATGTCAATCATAGTCATTTGTAGAAGGCAGATCAAAGTCATTTGTAGAATGTCAATCATAGTCATTTGCAGAATGTCGATCATAGTCATTTGTAGAATGTCGATCATAGTTATTTGTAGAAGGTCGATCATAGTCATTTGTAGAAGGTCGTTCATAGTCATTTGTAGAAGGTCGATCATAGTCATTTGTAGAAGGTCGATCATAGTCATTTGTAGAATGTCGATCATAGTCATTTGTAGAAGGTCGATCATAGTCATTTGTAGAATGTTAATCATAGTCATT
Organism: Ariolimax columbianus; assembly: GCA_036924085.1. NCBI lineage: Eukaryota > Metazoa > Mollusca > Gastropoda > Stylommatophora > Arionidae > Ariolimax > Ariolimax columbianus. The sequence continues at coordinate 44,855,672 of JAVGWX010000005.1, read as the reverse complement.
TGTAGAAGGTCGATCACAGTCATTTGCAGAATGTCGACCATAGTCATTTGTAGAATGTCGATCATAGTCATTTGTAGAATGTCAATCATAGTCATTTGTAGAAGGCCGATCATAGTCATTTGTAGAAGGTCGATCATAGTCATTTGTAGAAGGTCAATCATAGTCATTTGTAGAATGTCAATCATAGTCATTTGTAGAAGGTCGATCATAGTCATTTGTAGAAGGTCGTTCATAGTCATTTGTAGAAGGTCGATCATAGTCATTTGTAGAAGGTCGATCATAGTCATTTATAGAATGTCGATCATAGTCATTTGTAGAAGGTCAATCATAGTCATTTGTAGAATGTCAATCATAGTCATTTGTAGAAGGTCGATCAGTCATTTGTAGAAGGTCAATCATAGTCATTTATAGAAGGTCGATCAGTCATTTGTAGAAGGTCGATCATAGTCATTTGTAGAATGTCGATCATAATCATTAATAAAATCTTGATTATAGTCATAAATAGAATATCAATCATAGTCATTAATGGAATCTTGATCAGGGTCATTTATAGAATGTTGATCATAGTCAGTTGTAGAATGTCGATCATAGAGGAATATCTTTAGATTATAAAATCAATAGAACTCTCCCACTCTTGTTCAACATCTTTCCCCTGATAGAACTTAAGTAGATGCCAGTGCAGAAAAAATAGGTCCACTACACCACTATGTATGCTGTAGAAGGCAACTAAAGAGAGTTGCGCTTGGGGCAAGCAACCTTATCAAGTAAAACAAATTGTTACAGAAACGACTATTGCAAAAGCACACAAAGTGCTTTGGTGCAAGTACCTAAAGGAGGTTAACCGTAGTGATGGTCTTACATCCTGGTTGGGATGAAAAAAGGACAGGATTCCACTAAAGGATGTTTAGCAGTTTTACCTTGTTGAGGTTTTGGCTAGTAGCATTTACTCCTGGTTTCCATCTTCTGACTCTGCTAGATGGAACCTTGTGACCACCAGTAATCCTGGGAGGACTCCTTCAAGGTTTGGGGCATATCAAAGGATTCCGGAGGACACTGAAGACAGCCAGGACTGCTTGGAAGGTACCCCATCTAGAAAAAGAAAGGCTTTGGTACCAAGGTTTGGGGTATATCAAAGGTTACTGAAGGACACTGAAGACAGCCAGGACAGATGAGACTCTCTTGCTTGGAAGGTAGCTCATTTAGGAGAAGGAAGACTGACTCCAAGGTTTGGGACATATTAAAGGCTATCAGAGGACACTGAAGACAGCCAGGACAGCTTGGAAGGTAGCTCTTCTAGGAGAAGAAAGACTCTGGACTCCAAGGAACTATGGTAAGTTACACAGAGTAGCTGATTAGCATAGTGGTAGAGTACTCACTTTTCATGGCAAAGGTATGGGGTTCAAAGGTTCAAATCCCACTACCACCAGCTCAAGTCAACCCAGCTGTAAATGGGTACCTGACATATTTAGAGAAGGAAAAGGCAGTGAGGAAAGCAACTGGCCATTACACCTCACAAGTTGAGACTTACTATACAGAAGCCTCTAACACTTCATTCCTGACCAGCGGTTAAGTCTGCTGAAGGACTTCCTTTACCTTACACAGTGTATGGATTCAGGCAGTCTCATTAGAAAATACCTCCAAAAGATATGAGCTATGGGTGTCTTCCTAGAGCGCAGTGATGTCGTTTCTGCATAGTATAATATACCTTCCAAAGTCTGAGACTGTCATCCAAAATCAACTCACCTGTGTGGGGACGACTTGGCCTGGTTAAGTGACACGGCTTACAACTCGAATGTGCTGGGTTCGCTCCTCAATCACAGCACTTGCCTTTACCCCAGGGAAGCAGACCCTTCGATAATGCAAAAGGAACCAGACCCTTACATAAAATGAATGCCGAAGTTGGACGCACTGTACCAACAGGCACAAAATTAAAACATAGTGCAACGCACACCGCCTTGTTTAGTTCAGTTCAGTTCATCCCGTAACCCATCAAGTCGTTGGGGCACACTTTAAGACACTCCCACAATCCCACATCTCTCTCTGTCCGCTGCCGCCAGTTTGTCTCACCGGGACGAAGGCTTGACCACTCAGTGATGTTGTCTGCCCATCTCTTCCTTGGACGTCCCCGTCCTCTCTTTCCTGGTATGAAACCATGCAGTATCGAATTTGTCATTCCGTTAGACATTGTGACATGCCCGTACCAAGTCATCTATCGCCTTTTGATAGCGGTGAACAGATCATCAAAAGGCCCAATTGCGTTTTCCACTCTTCGTTGTATATTTCACCTTGGGAAAGAGAGAAATAAAGCGAACGCAAAAAAAAAAAAAAAATCACCTGTGAGCCGTTGTAACCAAGCCATGGCTCCTGGCCATATGTAAACATCTCCCACAGTGTCACACCAAACATCCAGACATCGCTAGCATGGGAAAACTGCCTGGACTTCAAACTCTCTGGGGCACACCTGGTTTGATTGGAAATGAGATTAAGTAGTTAGTGCTTGCAGCAACTCCACAGAACCTGCATTACAAGAGAAACCTATGGACAGATCTTTAAGATGCGGAATGAAACATTATTAACCATTTCCATTCTAGCTGATGCTTTCATGTTGAATCAAAACCTTTCCCCTATCTGCTAACCACAGGTGTAAACTTTTCTGGGCCAGAATTTTTAACCTTTACCGCACCAGTGACAGACACAGATTGAAGTTTCACGGTCAGCGTTGCTGCACAGCGACAGGATGGAGAGGCACCAGTTAATTTTGAATAAACGTTGAGGGAGATGAAGTTAAGGTGCTGCAATGGATTTCTCTTAGGTAGAACCTGTTTAGTTTGTTTATGTAGATGTAATAAATATGTTTGTAGTGAAAACTAACAGATATGCCAATCTTGTAAAACTTCATTATCCCTCCTCTTTGGCAATTTCCAAATAGGTGGGTCAAAATGTTTGTGAATTTTTTCAACATTTTCACCTTCATCTTCTTGTATCTCCGAAACTAACACATACACAACAAAAACAATAAGACCAACAAGCTCTATTAATTTATATCTCTACACACAACAAAATCCTATCTATAGACCAACAAATAAAAAATGGTCTCAAAGTCAACAACCATAGTAAAATGTGACATGCTGAAATAAATAATGTGGCAGCATAAAGGTTAAAAGAAAGCCAATATGTTTATGTGGTCTCGTAAGAGTTGAACGAGTTTCACAATTGAAAATACAATTAACTACTTCCCTTACTATATAATAGCTATCCACCGGTGTCGATGAGGATCACCGAATTTATCCTTGTCACAGATTTCCCTGTTGGGTGTGGGTGCACATGTAGCTGAACCAGCCAATGTGGGCACGAACCCTGGCGGGCTAGGCTCGAGCAGCTTAATACTCTGCTGCATTGGGACAAGCGCTTATGGAGGGTGGTTGAATGAGGTGTGAATCCATCTTAATAGACTCAAACACTAAAGTAAAGTAGACCCGCAGCCTGTTAGGTGCCATCTATGCTGCTCTAAACAAACCACCCAACCATGGCCGGTGTTATGCCATGTCACAGTTAGATGTCTCTTACAACATGCTCCATGTAAGACAGTGGTGCTATTCTTGTCCTTGTCATGATTGGCTGATCACCATGAGGACAACCCTCTCAAAAATAACTCCAGCAAAACTCAGGTTTGTATGTTCCGTCTGAAGAACAGAGAAGCGAGAAGGAAAATTCAAATTAATTGGCCGGGGCATGAACTTGAACATAATGATATACGTACATGCCTAGGGATTACAATAGATCACACATTGTCTTACAACGAACACTGTAAGGCAGAGAAATAAAAAGTTAGCGCAAGAAATAACATACTGCAAAAGTTGATAACACAACATGGGGGAGAAAGACCAATGATGTTACGCACATCGGCCCTTGTAAGGTGTTTCTCTGTAGCAGAATTGGCGGTGCCAGTATTGAACTAGTCAGCACGCACAAGACACGTTGATGTGACAGTAAATGAGGCATGTTGTATTGTAACAGGGTGCCTTAAGCCAATACCAGAGGAAAAAGTTTATGCAATCGCTGGCATTGCACCACCAGAAATTAGGAGATGTGTCACATCAAAAGTCCAAAGGAAAGAGTGGTCCTACATTCAGAGACAGCCCATTTCAGAATATAATCCAGCGCCAGGGAACAACTGAAATTAAGGAAAGGTTTCCAACAAGCTGTTAAATTTACAGACCAGAGTGTTGATACATAGTGAAAAGATGCTACGCATGCCTGATCATCCCATACATATCAAACTGAAATACCCAGTTAAAAATAGGCTAAAGAGAACCAGCTTCATTCATATATCCAACCACCTACACCAAAATTTAGAGAACTAATTCCCAACCAACCTACAAAAATAGAAATGCTCATTAACTATGAAGAGCCAAGATGCAACATAAGCCAAGATGCAACATAAGCCAAGATGCAACATAAGCCAAGATGCAACATAAACAACATGGAAATAAGTACAGAGATCCCAGGAATAAGAAGAAAAGACCAACAACAGTGTCCACGAGCTGAAGATTTTAGCACAAACAATGATTGAGGAGAAATATAATACCAAGGAATGGACACAGGTGTACACAGATGGTTCAGCAGAGGGGACAGGCCGAAACAGGGGAGGAGGCATATTCATAAGACACAAAAGTGGAAATATAACAGAAGAGGCCCTCCTAACAGGAAAGTTGTCCACAAACCTCAAAGCAGAATCGATGGCCCTCTTGCGAGCACTGAGAATACTTCAAACAGAAAGGCAACCTCCAACAAAAATAGCTGTATTCACGGACTGCAGAGAACTATTAGAGACAATACTAAAAACAAACAACGAACCACTGTTATCAGAGATCAGAGCAGAACTGGGAAAACTCAGAGATCCTCAACAATAGCGCTCCAGTGGCTACCCTCCCATTGCAGAATCACGGGAAACGAGAGAGCTGATGCTCTGGCAAAAGATGGCAGCAAAACGGCACAATTTAATCATCGAGTACCATACAGAGAAATCAAGAACATCATTAGAAATCAGTATATACACCAATGGAGAGAAGACAGAAACATAAGCAGTACACCAGACCCAATTCACCAACTCAGAATAAATCAAAACAAACTACCTTATTTCGCCTAAGAACTGGACACTGCAGACTAAAGATCTCACACACCGCTGAGTGCCCATGTGGAACCGGATGCCAGAAACCTGAGCATATTCTACAGAAATGCGCAATCTATAGGGAAATGAGATGCCAGATCTGGCCAGAGGGTGCGGAGCTGAGACAAAAGCTGTGGGGCAGCAGCTCCAACCTGGTGAAGACTACAGACTTCATCATGGCGGCTGGCCTGCAGATATAGCATGACCAAAAGATCCTTAACGCAAAGAAGAAAGAAGACAGACAAGAAACCTGAGCAAAACTGCAGCTAAAATTAGCATCAAAGATATGGAAAGGAATGGATGGAGATCAAAGAAAAACTTGTGACACAGCATAACATGCCATACCCTGTGTGGAGAGCCATGTTATTGTTGTTACAGATCCAGCAGCATCCAGGCTCTCGCCCTTCGGCCCAATGCCATGTAAAGGTACCTGCACGTGTTTATCAGCTGTTGTCTAGTGCCATACAAGGTGTTCCGTGTATCTGGCCACGGAGGAAGAAGCATTTTCCTAAAATCAATGAGCCCTGAGCACTCAAAGAGATGATGATCAACAGTTTCATATGGGTGTGTACACAGCTGGCACTCAGAAGTATGTTGAGTTGGATTATGTCCAGGTGTTTGTTTAGTGGGATGTGTAGGGTTCTCAGTCGGAAAATAGTGCTCTGATCCTGATCCTCATGAATTAATTAATGCTGTCATTTGGATTGGGGCTTGCCATATGCCTGTAGACCTCCCTTCCCGTATTTCCCATGGCCCATCTGTTCAGTCAAGTTTCTTTGTTCGCTGATCTTATGAGCTGTTTGGCAGTTTGTAAAGTTGTTGCTATGTGTGGTTGTTCTTGTCTTGATCCCTCCTTTGCTGGTCGGTCTACCTTGTCATTGCCAGGTGTACTTGATATAATTGAATGTCCAGGGATCCACTGCAGAACTATTTTGACAGCACTGGAAGTGATAATGTGGTCAATGTCTAGAGGTATTGGGATAAGGTTAGGTCTACAATGACCAGCAACTTCTAATGCTTGAAGCGATGACACTGTATCTGTAAAAATAAGTGTTTTGGGCCTTTGAAGGAAAGGCATCAAAAACCATTCTCAGATGGTACAAAGCGACTTCAAGTGCAGTGATTTCAGCTTCATAGTTGGAGCAAACCTCCCGCAAGCATGAGACAGTTCATCAGAGGATCCGTCCGGGTATTTTATATAAACGCCATTACCTGCTTTGATGGTGGCTTTACCATGCAGATCCATCAGTATATACATGTATCCATTCATCAGGATAAGCAAGATTAGTTTTTTGAGCTGCTTGAATGAGAGTATTTGGATCTGAACTATTGGTAGTTTCATATATTAATTTTGCCTGTATTTTTTGTGTTTTATGGAATGCTTGAGGAAGTAAGTCTTTTACTACTCTCGTGGACAGCCATAACCAGATTAAGAGCAAAAATGTCCAGATATAGATCGAACTTAAACAAACAGGGATATGCGAGCAACGATGTCTGCGAATGCGGTGCGATCCGACCTTGAACATCTATACAACTGTTCAAGAATGCAAGAACCATGTACTTTGTAGGATCACATGACGGCAAATGAAAGAACTTCCATCTGACCTGCTGTAGTGTTGTATTCAATTGATCTCCGCAATGATCCCACTTGTTATGGCAGTAAATTGTGGAATATATTTATTCAAGACTATCCTGCATCAAAGTTACTTGATACATTATGAGGGATACCACCCAATCTAAGACTACCACCATCACCAATGTATTTTAAGACTAGTGCCCACACTGATGAATTTTAAGATTATTACCATCACCAATGTATTTTAAGACTAGTGCCCACACTGATGAATTTTAAGATTATTACCATCACTCATGTATTTTAAGACTGCCACCTAGCAAAAACACAGGAGGAGGATGAGGGTGGGAGGGTTATATGTGCTCTAATGTGAGCCTTCATGCAAGTCAAACGTACCACGCAAACGGAACTTTCTTCTGTTCTGACATCACATAATGATCTGTCTGGCTTGGCAGGGCTCTCATCAGACCAAAATCACCAATTTTGATCTGAAAGTAAATGTGGTTTGCTTCAGTACAACACTAATAAGGAAATCAGGCTTCATTAACAAGACCTCTCTAGTCTGCATTTTTTTAAAACACTGTCACAACAAGCACAAGTGTAGGTCTCTGACCTCGTTATTTAAGAAATACTAAGGCCACTACACACAGTTATGTGCATCTTATTAAGTACCTAAGAAGGGTTTCAACTGAGACTAGAAGTACTACATATGTTACTTTATCTTCCTGCTGAAAGAGGCTAAGCACCTAAGGGTGTGCCTGGAGTGCAGTGATATCAGTTATAGTTAACAGAGCATGCATACTCAGACATTTAGATTTGATTGTTTTTGGCTATAAGTATTATATTTCAACAGATGAAAAACAACAAAGCGATCGCTGACACCTTCAACAGCCTGGTCATTCCAGACATGGTAAATGGCTGCGAGGTGTGGAATCTACGAAAAAGTGACATGGTGTGGCTACAAGATACTCAAACAGCGAAGGCACGTAGAACACTGTCACTTTCACTACAAGACCACATCCTCAATATGAGTTAAACCTGCTTCCATGACGTCGTAGATGCAGCGCTGATAAGAAAGAACAGGTGGGCAGGCCATATGGTACGCATGCCGAACAATAGATGAACTCGAAAAATGACGTCATGGTGGCCTTACATTGTCGCCCCGGACGTCCACTAATTAGATGGCCTTCGACAGAACCTTGGTTCAGCATGGTACTTAATGGCAAAGGACAGAGGTGAGTTTAGACATTTGGTTACCTGACATAGGGTGCAAAATATGCCTAAATGAACACCAGGATTACAGTACAGCACAGATTACTCAGAATAAGAACAACTACCTTTTTAAAAATCAATTTCTGATAAATCCTCATGAGGAAGCTAAAGAATAGCAAAAGAAGGAGGGGAAAAAACCAAGATGTCTAGAATTTGTTTCTCTCACAATAAATGTCGCACATAATATCACTTGCTTGAGAATTTACCTTATATATATATATATATATATATATATATATATACATATATATTTCATTACCATGTCACATATTATTCACTAAACTTTTGACAACTGAATGATGAATCAAATAAAATAAAGACATACAATATGTGCGGATGTAGGTTGTGTAAAAGCGATTACAATAACATATTTCTGTAAACCAACAAAATTTTCCCTACAGAACAATGGTTTTCTTTTAAAGATAATCAATAAAGATAGAGGGCCTGTAGTCCATCACCGGTCGTACATAACCAAGGTATAGTTGCTGAAGAGTTTGTTTATCAGCTCCCCAATTTGTACTAGTAAGTCTTTTGATTAAGTTCAAACGCTTGGTTGCTTTACTTCTGACGTTGCAGATGTGACTGCCAAATTTCAACTGCCTGTCCAGTGTTACTCCCAGATAAACTGCGGTTTCATTTTTTACTAGTTATTCCCCATTTATTTTAATGTTGATGGATCTCTTTGCAGGAAACAAAACCGCTCCCACGTTGGAATTACAAACGAGCCGGCTGGGACGGATTTGCAATCCTGACAGATGGGCTGTGTGAAACAATCAACACACGGAACACCAATATGAAGCCCATGGTTGAAAGCCTAAGCAAAGCAATAATGCAAGCTGCCACTGAAACCATCCCAACAGGGGCAAGGAAAAACTACAAGCCTTATTGGAATGATGAATTGCAGAAAGCGGAAGACGAAGTCTCAAATGCTAGGAACATGGCAGAGAGAGAACAATCTATGGAGGCAAATATCGCCCTCAAAGCCACCACGGCGAAATACAAATACACTCTAAACCAAATAACAAGAGAAAGCTGCAAAAACAAAACAGAAAGCCTCAATTTAGATAAAGATGGGAAAAAACTATAGAAGTTAGTCAGAGCCATGAATGACGAAACTCCATCAAACAAACAAATTACCATCAAGCAGGGCGACAACATGCTCACTGGAAAAAAAGCAGCAAACGCCTTTGTTGAACATTATGCCAGAGCAAACCACATCGATGTCCCTGCAGATAGGCATGCAGACATTAGGGAAGAACAAAATGGGCACGACAACATCAATATGGCACCAGAAGAGCACATGATGGCAAAACTAACAATGAACGAAATGGAAGAGGCCATGAGAATTCTAAAGAAAAGGAAATCTCCAGGAAAAGATGGGGTAACAAACGAAATGCTGATGGGGCTGGGCCAAACAGCAAAGAGGAAGTTACTATCAGTCCTGTACCAAAGCTGGAAAAGGGGAATTGTACTTCAGGCATGGAAAGATGCAGTACTTGTACCAGCACCAAAGAAAGGAAAAGACAAAACAGATCCAAATGGATACAGGCCTATCAGTCTACTGAGCTGTGTAGGCAAACTGATGGAACGTATGATAAACACCAGACTGATGTGGCATCTGGATGAAAAGCGCATACTAATTCCACAGCAAACAGGCTTTAGACAGCACAGATCCACTGAGGATCAGATCACCCTCATAGCCCAGGAAATAGAGGATGCCTACCAGGAGCAAAAATACACAGTAGCGGTTAGGGTGGACCTAGAAAAGGCATTTGACAAGGTCTGGAAAGAGGGACTTAAAGTCAAGCTTCGAAGAAGTGAAGTCTGTGGGAAAATGTACAAATGGATCAGTCACTACCTCAAAAACAGAACAGCCAGAGTTCAAGTACAAGGGCAGATGAGCAAAAAGGTGACACTTGAGCAGGGTGTACCCCAAGGGGGAGTACTGTCACCCACACTCTTCCTGGTGTATATAAATAACATTACGGAGAATATACCAAGAAGAGTCCACAGCTCAATGTTTGCAGACGATCTGGCTATGTGGACCTCTGAAAAGAATCTCACCATAGCAAGTAATCGGATGCAGCAGGCCCTAACATCGCTGGAAGAGTGGGCGAACTCATGGCTGGTCAAAATTAAAGGAAAAAACAACGTACGATATTCTCGCTTTCAAACAAACCCCAAAACACCAAAATAAGTCTTAACGGCAAATACCTGCGGCCAAACGACAACCCAAACTACCTGGGAGTCACATTTGATCGGCGCATGACATAGAAAAGTCAGATCGAGAGAAACCGAACGAGAGCCAGAGAAAGAATGGCAATCATGAGGAAACTTGCTGGCACAAGCTGGGGAGCAGACGAAAGTATACTAAAGAAACTGTACACTGAAAGAGTGAGACCAGTTCTCGAGTATAGCATTGCGACATGGACAACAGCAGCAAAGGCGAACTTCGATAAAATTAGCAAACTTCAAAACCAAGCCATGAGAGTTATAACAGGAGGCATGAAGTCAACGCCAATTGTAGAACTTGAAAAGATTACAAAACTGCAATCCATGACCGACAGAAGAGACTGCAGAGCCCAGCAGCAAGCAGAGAAACTCAGAAGACTGACTGACCATCCAATGCATCAGAGAATAACAAATTTTGGAAATGGGAAACTAAAGCGGAGAAACTTTGCAGAAATAGCCAAAGCAAAGATGAACGAAGATCCCATAAACGCACTAACAACACCAAAGCCCATCCCTACTGTACGAAAACCTACCTGGAGGCAGCATATATTTCCAGAGGTGGTAGAAAATATACCAGGTATTGGAAACAAAAATAGCCAGACTGAAAAAGAAAGAAGAGATACAACCCTGAGGTACATATCGAAAAACTACCCAAGCATGGACTGGACCCATGCATACACCGACGGTTCTGTAACAAACACAACACAGAACGGAGGGGCAGGGGTATTCCTGAGCCTACAAAATGGCAGAAAAATAACACTGTCAGTGGCAACTGGAAAATTGGCAAGCAATTTTAGAGCGGAGACAGAGGCACTGAGGGCTGCAGTAGAAGAAATGGTGACAGGTAAAAGGAATGAAAGCCATATAGTCCTGCTTACAGATGCCCTGGCCGTAGTCACAGCACTAAAAAGCCAGAAAAATACTGAACTTAATGATTTAAGAGCAGTACTCTGTCAACTATGCCAGCAGTCCGCACCAAAAAGAGTAGTGGTACAGTGGGTTCCATCCCACTGTAACATCCAAGGCAACGAGGAGGCAGACAGACTGGCAAAAGAAGGTGCAAGACTACCACAACCAGATACTAGTGTGACATACGAAGAGTCAAAAAGGCTTAGAGCTAGACACATGACCAAATTGGAAACAGAACATACTGGCTACACAAAAAACGATGCCTATTACCAGTTAAACAGAAGAGAGCAGGTCGTGGTCTTCAGACTTCGCACTGGCCAAAATAGACTGAAGTACCACCTATTCAACAAATTGAAGATAGGTGGCACTGAAGAATGCTCGTGTGGTACCGGAAAAATTACCGCTGAACATTTGCTGCAAAACTGCCCAACATACGAGGATCAGAGAAAGCAGATGTGGCCATCACCTATGCCAACACAAGACAAGCTCTATGGCAGTGTCGACAGCCTCAGGATGACCGCTGCTTTTTTCGAAAAAATACATGTTGACGTCTGACAGCGTACGACGAAGAAGAAGAAGATCGCTTTGCTTCTTTATGACTGCGGGAGAAGATGGTGTATATGGTTTTCTGTGTATTTAACTTTAGTTTCCACAGTTCGCAGTACACTGACATTGTTAGTAGGGCTCTGTTGATCTTGGCATTCACCAAAATGGGATATTTCTCGGTGGTCCAAATGGCGAGATCATCAGCAAACTTTGCTTTTGACATGTTTAGATGTCTAGTGAGGTCATTTATATAGATGAGGAAAAGGGTGCAGCTTAGAGAAGCTTCTTTGGGACCCGTTTGTCTGACATATGGACGAGGTGTCCGGCTCATCCTAGTTCTGCTTTTTCTAGCAATGCATATATGCTGGGCATGTCAGCCCTTGAGAGAACCTCGATGTCAGTGACACGATCTTGCCATCGAATGTGAAATATTTGCCTCAAGCAATCTGTGTGGAAGTGGTTTTAACCTCCTTGCATGTCCAGAGTATACAGTGCAGCTTTCGCAGGTGTAGGACGGCCAAATATACATCGTTTTAATCATACATAGACAACTGAACTACCTTATAAATCGGCAGAAAATACTGCTCTTTCGATTGTAGATACCTTTCGATTGCAGAGAGTTTCACATCCGTCTTGTACGGTAGACTTGGAAATGTGCTTTTTGAAATTTGTTTTAGTCATTTGGAAATGATTTCTTCTGTATTTTCACTGGATTTGAAGATTCACATATTATTGAGAATGGAGAAGTTAAGTTTTCGCAACAGATTTTTCTGAGGTAGATCTGTTTAGTTTGTTCATGTAGATCTAATAAATACGTTTGTAGTGGAAACTAAAAGATATGCATATCTTTTAAATATTGATTATCCATCCTCTGTGACACTTTTAAAAAACTTCCTACACACAACAGATGCCAAAAAAAAGGTGAGCCTATATGTTTGTGCTGTTTTTCAACACTATCACCTTCATCCTCTTGCATCTCAGAAACTAACACACACTCAACAAACACAATAACACCAACAAGTGTTCTATTAATTTATGTCTCTACACACAACAAAATTATTCTACAGACCAACAGACAAAAAAGGTTACATGCTCTCAAAGTCAACAATCATAGTAACGTACTAAAAATAAAAGTTGCAGATGAAATTGCATTCAATTTTTATTGTGGTGTGGTCAAGGTTAAACAAAGAGCTGACTTCCGAAAGAAACTAGAATTATAATTTCGTTTAAACTTGGAATGGAAATAGTTGTTTTATTTTAGTACAAAAATTGTCAGTCAGATAAGCAACATTTGTTTCCCCGAGCCAATGTGTCTGCTCTTTCTTTTCTTAAGTGGATCTCAGGGACTTCTACTGAGGAGGTAAGAATAGGTCTACTGTACCTCAATGCATGCTATTAAAGTTCATTGTGCTACAGAAACTAACATTGCAAGCTACGTAAAGGAGGTGCAACTGTTTTGGTGACCTCATACTCCAGCTGAAGTGAAAATAGGACAAGATAAAGAAGAAGTGTTAACTCGATGGACTGAATAAGTTAATAAAATACACTGAAATTTATTTCTGTGGAAGTAATTTATAATGCTAAAAAAGGCCACAGAAAGTCAAACACAATTCCTCTGACACTCATTATCAACTAAAAAGTCTGAAGAAAAGTAACAATTGTCTAATAGCCAACAATTTCGTTTTAAAAAAAATTAAAAAAATTATTTGCTGATGCAAACCAACTAGATAAACATATTTTAGGAATTTGGCTTTAAAAATGTCAAGTTGGAAAACCTGGTTCCAATTTTCTGCAACTTTTGCTTTTCAAGGGAGTCTGAACATAATCAACCATATGAGCTACCTGTACTGTACAATATATGATGAATGATAATATATATTCAATCAAGAAACAAAAGCAATCGGAACAATGGTCAATTGTGCCACTTATCACAGCCCTTCCACTCACCACAGCTGTGGTCGGCCAGCTGTTCTTTTACCACACACCAGCTGACAAAAGAGAATATCTTTGGGGATGCGACCATCTTCCATGCAACGGACATGACCAAGCCATCGCAGTCTTCGATGGCAAAAGGGGGTACACATACTTGGAAAACTAGTACGAGAATGCACCTCCGCTTTTGACACCCTGTCTCTCCGTAAGACGCCAAAAATCGATTTCAGGCACCGTAGGTGAAAGGTGTTGAGCCTATACTCTTGTTTGGCATAAGTTGTCCACATTTCGCTGCCATATAGAACTGTACTCACGACACAGGCATTGTAGACCATGGCCTTGGTCTTGACTGTGAGTTTGGGGTTTTCTCAGAGACACGTGAGTCAAAAAATTATGGTAGCAGCCCTGCCAATGCGATTGCCTATTTCGGGGTCTAGGGATAGCTTATCATTGATGAGGGACCCCGGGTAAGTAAACTGGTAAACAGTTGTCAGCCCGTAGTTTTCGATAGTGATGGTTCCAGCACATTTGTTTTATTCAGGCTTATTGTGAGGCCCAAATCTTTGCACGCCTGAGAGAAGTGATCTATCAATCTCTGGAGTTCATGCACACTGTGAGTGACAGTTGCAGCATCAACAGCAAATAACAAGTCCCTGACAGTAACTTCCCTAATCTTGGTTTTAACTTTGAGTCTCGTAAGATTAAACATATGGCCATCTGATCTAGTGTGAAGGCAAATCCCTTCTGCTGCATTACCAAATGAAGATTCCGAATAGTGTCGGGATGCAGACTTGTTTAACACCACATTGAATACTGATTGGCTGTGATGTATTATCGTCGAATTAGATTGTTCCTTTCATATCCTCGTGAAATTACACTATTAGCTGGAGCAGTTTGTTAGGGCGGCCTATTCTTTTAGAGGATTATGAAGAGTCCAGTCCTGCAAATAAAATTAATGCTTTTGTCAAGTCGATCAAAGTGACATAAAAAGGCTTGTTCTCCTCGTGTGATTTTTCTTGTAGCTGTCGTAAAGAAATCACGTTGATCGTTGATCTTCCAGATCGGAATCCACATTGTGACTCTTGGTATATGCACTCAGCCAGTTTGTGTAGCCGCAGTAAGATCACAGCTGCGATTCAAAGATGCATGTAAGCAGTACATGAAGGATCTGGATATGGATCTGATATCTTGGGAAGACATGGCTGCAGACCAATCCAAATGGAGATGCAACCTGAAAAGCCACCTCAGGCTGGGTGAAAATAAGCTCATGCAACACAGAGAAGTGAAGAAACAATGGAGAAAAGGAAAAGGAAAACCAAAAACTCAGTAGAGTGTTGCTACTCCAAGGTAGCATCACCCTATAGTCAGATATGACTGAAAAGAGGCCATTACTACTCACCAACTCATTGGTCTTCAGAAGCACATTTCTACAAGCCAGATCTCGATGAATAAACCGCTTGGACTCCAGGAAGCTCATACCAACTGCTATCTGGATTGCATATTGACACAGAGTGGAGATGAGAAGGGACTGTTGTTCTTGATGCAGCTTGTCTAACAATGAACCCAGTGGGGCTAGTTCTGTCACCTGCCAAAACAAAAACCAGATTTATTTGTAAGTGCAAGCAAATTACAACACATGTGGTTAATGATGACTCACACTTACTACAAACCTTTACCGTTGCTAGGTTCAATCCCCATCACAGCACCGGTCGTTGCCCTGGGAAAGCAAACCCTTGCATAAAATACATGCTGAAGTTGGATACACTGGGCCGACAGGCGCAAAATGAAAACTGCAGTGCTACGCACATCGCCTTGGGGAATTGAGAAATAAGGCGAACGCAAAAAAGAACAGATTTGTTTTTCATTAAATAAAAATGACTCACACTTACTCCAAACCTTTACTGTTCTAGCAGAGCGAAATTATGCTGACCTGGCCCCGTTCCACTGGTGCTGCACGCCGCCAGCTGTGGAGTCATTGCTTTATCGTATATAAACTATCGGGTTAATGCCATAAAAACGACTGAACATACTGCTCTTTTGATTGTAGAGAGCTCCAACTTCCATCATGTACGATTAGATGAAAACATTATTACAATTTGTTTGAGATTTTTGGAAAGGATTTCTTCTGTTTTTCACTTGGAATTGAAGATTCACCAATTATTGAGAATGGAGGAGCTAAAGTTCTGGAATGGATTTTTCGGAGGTAGATATATTTAGTTTGTTTATGTAGATATAATAATTACGTTTATAGTCGAAGTGACAGACATAGACATTATGGTAAACATCGATAGTAGTATTAGTACACTTTTAGGTGATTTTTTTTTCTTTCTAACCAGGGTGAGTCTATTTCTTTGTGCTATTTTTCACCTTTATCACCTTCATCTTCTTGTATCTCAGAAACTAACATACACACATAACAACAATAACACCAACAAGTTCTTTATTAATATATGTTTCTAGACCCACACACACAAATATACAACAACAAAAAACCAAAAAAAATAGAGTGTTCTCAAAATCAACAACCATGTTGTGACCTGACGTTACTGAACAATTATGCAGATGCAGGAAATAGACGTAATTTTGTAATCTGGAAAGCTATAGATTAATCTTAGTATATTTTTAGTTCTAACATTTAGCCGTTTAAAATATTTTTAAAATATATACATATGTACTCTCATTCTCTCTCTCTTTCATCTCAAAAAAAAAATGCACACACTCACAAACACACAAAATATATACATCTTTTGTCCTACTGCTAGTGTCTTGCAGCATCGCAGGCAGGAGTTATGCGTAGACTTCTGGTTAGCGCTACAGATAGACTTGTGCTGCAGAAGTGTTGAACTTTTGAAGAGTTTCTTTTATCTCCTCCTAACCATCGTCGCTGGGGTCGACCCTTTGCTCGTGGTCTGAAACCTCTGTGTAGCATGACCTCCCTGCAGGTTGATCGTACTGCATCCTTGTCAAATATTCAAGCCCCTTTATTTCCTGTGCTGCAATATAGATATCTCAGCATGCTGTTGCAAATTTTGTCATGAATTGTCTTTCCTGCCGCACTTTGTAAGAAGCAAATCTCACAGGTCTCGATCTTACGTTTGTGCCTATTTAATAAGGCCCAAGTCTGACACTGATAACATAACGTAGGGACAACCGATGTGTTTTCAAGTGTCTGTTTAGTGGACACAGTGACACTTGGACGTTCTGTTTCGATGCTAGCTGGTAGTGCACCTTGTTTACCTTTTGAATGATCTTTTCCATCTCTCTGTCCAGTCTACTGTCATCAGTGAAGACGTAAACCCCCATATAGGGTTTTGAGGCAGGTGTGGAAACTGCTGTGTTGGTTGGCGGTTAATTGTCATACTTTGTCTTGTTGCTATTGATCTTCATGTCATACTCTAGCTAAGCTGAGTTGAGACATGTGAGATGATGTAAATCCTCCTCTCTATTCTAGAAGAGGCTCTGGTCATCTGCAAAAATGAATTCACGGAGTGATTCCTCGCGGTGTTTGGCTATTTGAGTGATTTTTATCAATATAGATGAATAAAAGAGGGGATAGCACACATCCTTAACGCACTCCACTCCTTACTGGGAACAAGTTTGACTGTCCGACACTTTTCCAAACTGCCCTCTCACTGTTGACGTACATGGCTCGTATATGGTCCAGTATCTGCCCCCTATAACTGTATTTCTCCAACACACCCACTAATTTACTTCCGTTGACTATAAATATAAGCATATATACATTATAATGGTTTATATATATATATATATATATATATATATATATATATATATATATATCATGAAGGAACTGTCTAAATAGTAAGTTGCAAATTACAGATAGCCCAAACATGGTATATAGACATATGTTTCCCAACCATCAACCATGAAATAATTTATACTTTTATTTTAAATGCGGTGGTCAAGTATCAATTTTTGTATTACTTGTTCCATATGTTTCATAACAACACATATAAACAACTTACAATTTATGTGAAAAAAAATATCAAAAACATAAATACGATTAACCCTTTGAACCCTGGCTATCAAGTGCGTAAAATCCCATTCCCCTGTGCTCCTGAGAAAATACATACCATTTAGACATTTGAGTAAAGCTATTTACTATGACAAAACTATGGGCTTTAATTTATTTATTCTATCTAAAATTGACTGACCTGCTAATCTCTAATGTTCCTACTTCAGTAAAGTGTGAAATAAATTCATCAAATTTAATTATATATTATGTGAGATACACCCCAGGACCATAATCTGATCCTCCAAGGATCAGATCTAGCTTGATCCTAATCAATGAACGAATGATAATCCAAATCAAACACATGTTGCTGTTAAAAAAAACTGATCCTTTTCAGAATAATCATCATTCAAATTACTTTCAACAACTTGTTTCGTTATTAGACTTTTAAAATGACCATTTAAAAAAATTTTCAATACCATTTTTCATCACAAAAATCTTCCTGAAGGCATGCTTCAACATTTGTGCTGCCATATTTGTTATTTCCGAAAATGTATATATTGTGTAGACATCATTATGATATGGCCAACATCCAAGCAGTACAGGCAAAAATTACGCCTTAAAAAAATGGTCCATCTCTCACACAGACAAAAAGGTGGTTCGGGGAATGGGGTTTTTACACACACCACAATATATCGGTGTCACTAGTTCAAAGGGTTATCACATGTTTGGTCATCTTACCAGATGTCCAGTCAACAGATGATTGTTAACAGAGCTTACTCATTACATTTGAGTGAAATGCCTGAAGAAACTTACCATCATCAGAGGTGCTGAAAGTACAACTCCATAGAGGTGTACAAGGTTGACATGTTTCAGTGTATGCATGGCATTGACTTCCTCTACAAAATCCTCAAAAGCTCCTGCCTGGGAAAGCACATCTTTCCGCAAAATTTTGACTGCAACATTTTTCTACCAAATAAAATTAAGGACAATTTATTAACAAAAAATATTAAATCTTAGTCTTAGTCAACCTGTACATCTACAGGGCCAAATGCCCCTGTGCTGGTTCCAGCTCTGGCATGAGCTGGATGTAACTGGAAGGAGGATTTCCTTCTTAGCTGGCTAGGCTCAAGCAGCTTATTACTCCGCTACGTTTGGAGAAGTGCTGCAGGGGATGGTTAACCGATGTGTGAGTACATCTTAATAAACTCAAACATTATATCAAAGTCGACCTGCAGCCTGTTAGGTGCCATCTATGCTGCTCTTAATAAACCAGCTAACCATGGCCGGTGTTATGCCATGTCCCACATTTAGTCGCCTTTTACAACATGGTCTCTGTGGGGCAATTCTTGGCTTTGTCATACACAAAGACATTGGCGGACCACTCTGGAAAATATTAAATAAATATTTAATGACAGAAATAAAATATGAATCTTTGCCTCATAAACAACAAAGCATTTATTAAAGACAGCCATGAATGTCTTGAACAATTTTAAAGTGCTATTCTGAACGACAAAGAGAAATATACCATAAACAGTTTAGCAACAACAGTCACATAAACAAATATAAAACAACATAAAACAAACAACAAACAACAGAAAAAAATCATCACTTTAGAGTTCAATCAGTCTGCCCAGGTGATAAACATGCCTTACTAAAATTAAAAGTCTAGTTTGGGAATTCAACCAACTGAGCAATCACTGGCATGATGTAAAAGACATATTCTGAATGGCAAAGGCTATCAGAGAGCTGAGACAAAGGCTATCAGAGCTGAGACAAAGGCTATCAGAGAGCTAGAGCAAAGGCTATCAAAGGGCTGTGGTCCTAATCTTTTCTCTTTGATAAGGACTGTAGCATCTCCACAAGATGGCATGTATATATATAGATTGATTTGTTTTTTCATTACAATTGAAGTACAGGGACACCACTATTGCTGGCTCCTTTAAAGGAAGCCTGTATTCAAGCATTGGAGTGGTGGTTTCAATTGCAAGGTTTTACATTACAAGGTTGCAAGTCAAATGTACAACCCTCTTTCTTCTTCTTCTTCTTCTTCTGTGTTCGTTCTCAATCTCTCGCTACCAAGCCCTGAACAGGGCTTTGCAAGTAGCATGATATAATCCGAATAATGAAATTGCGTTGTATCGCTAGTTTACAGCTTGACTGCGATATTTGTACCTTTCAGTCCACGACACATCTGTCTTCGGCAGCAGGCATGTTTTGAGTACCTGGTTAGCCTTCTCTCTTCGTTCCCTTCTCCATAGCTAGCCTGCTATGTTGCAGCCTGTTATCCAGGATTACTATATGGATGTGTACAAAGTTCTTGGTTCGCTGGCAATGGTGCTAGCAGTCAGCTATGAGTCGCTGAACGCTGCAGCTCAAGCACTGCTCAGCATCTTCTGATCCCATAACCCGCTTTAATTGCCTTTTAAGGAATGCTTAGAAGGTTGCAGTCGCCCTATTCATTTCTTAAACCAAGTGCCACTAGGGTGCCTGGATATATGAAATACTATAATCCCATCATCCTGTGTCCTGGCAGTTGGCATTGACAATCATGGATCTTCACCTGCTTTTATGACCTGTGTCGTTTATAAGTTCCGCCATTGATCATCCCCCGTGCGATTCCTTCCAACTGTCCATTATTTTTTCTTTCTACTTCCCTCTGTCCCGCTATTCTGCCTGTTGTCACTGTGTGTTCCAATCCCCCTATTCTCATGAAATACCCAAAATAGTATGACTGCCTTGTTCTGATTTTTGCTATAAGCTGTCTTTGTGTCTCTTTAAGTACCATGTTATTAGCCTTCTTTGCAGTCCATGGAATTCTCAACATTCTTTTGTAAAACCACATTATCATTGTCTCCAATAAGCCCTCTGCTTGCTTGCTGATTGTCCATGACTCACTGCCATATGTCAGTACTGGTTCCAGAAAAATGGACTTCTTGTGTAGACATTACAAGAAAATAATATCCAAGAACTCTCTTAATTAGTTCCAGTGATAGGGTTTTGTTGCAAAATATTTTCCTCATACTCTGGAAGACTGATTTTGTCTAGGCTAGTCTGTTCTTTATTTCATAATTGCATCTCCCATCAGATGTTATGTGGGTGCCTAAGTATTTTAATACTATAATTAGTTATGACTAAATGAACCATAACAAAAAACTTTACTTACACAACGAAAGAAACAGCTACACGAATAAAGATAAACAGAAGCTAACAATGCCAGCATTTACCTTTTTCCCAGATGGTGTTAGCCATTCACCGCGCCTAACAACACCAAATGAGCCATTGCCAAGTTTTTCAAACACATGAACATTTTTTTTGTCAATCAGGCAAGTCAAGGCCATATCTACATTTTCTGGATTCAATGGGCTGGGAGCATTATGCTGTTGAGATGACTTGTCACTGCCAACCTTTGTGCCAGGTAAAATCTATGGATAAAAGCCACATTTGAAAATAAATGCATGCTTGATATCTTGTCCAGTGGATATTATCAACTCAGTTCCTACAGTAAGATATAGAGAATACTTTATTTCATGTCTGTGCTCTGTTGCGGGTTTATCTTCTCATGTTCAATGGTTTGATTTGCTGTCTCCCTCTTTGAATAAAATGTGTACGTAAGCATGTATATGCTTTTGCAGTGATGGTTTCTGTAGCATTGTGTTCTCCTATACTAAACCTTCATCGCTGGAGATCGACGGACATAACGGTAAGTTTTACGGATGAAGTTGCTTCAAAGTGACATACAAAGTTGCAGCAAATCGACAGCTACTCTAATTATATATAACCAAACCAGGCTACATAGAAATCGCCTGAACATACATCTCATTTGATTGTAGAGAGCTCGACTTCCATCTTGTCTTGTTTAAAAACATTGGCAATTTTGACTTTTATTTTAGACTTTTGGAAGTGATTTACATTTTTCACTTGGGTTTGAAGATTCACCCATTATTGAGAATACGGAAGTTAAATATGATAATGTTGCTAGTGCCATACACAACCCTCCTTAGTCACATTTTATGACATGCAAACCCAATAGTGATTAAGATTAATGATAAGATAACTGAAGCTACCGAGGACGGATATGTCGAACCGAAAGATGCAAATATCCCAGTCAAGCTGTAAACTAGCAACACAATGCATTCCATTCTCCAGACTACATCCTACTACTTGCTAGCGGAGACCTGTGCTGCGAAATTTAACTACTATAAACTCCAATCTGGCATGGCAGACTGCTGTACTTGGGGGACACATGTAAGGAGTCGGCTGGTGATCGTCGTGCTTCATTTCTTTTGGGCAGTTATTTTTCTCTGAACCTCAGCTATATCACACTCAATGACCTGAGCACCTTGTGTGATGTTAACCTTGTGCCTAACTCTCACTGTACAGCAACTGCTTGGGGACATGCAAACAGTATGTCCTGTCCATCCTATCTGTTCTCTTTGGAGAAGTGTATGAATGTTCAACATGTTTGACCTGTTGAGGATTTCACAGTTGGGTTGTTGTTGTTATTTAATGCCTACGATGAGTAAGTTTACTCTTTTGTGTTCGGTCCACCTTCATCAGCACGCTCGAGATGTGAGGAAAGCTACTGCAACCCGCTACGTAACGTCCTTTTCAGGGCGCACAAAAGAGTTACCAACTCATTGTGGGCAATTGTAAACAACAACAACTCTTTTGTGCGCCCTGAAAAGGACGTAAAGTGGTTGGTTATAGTAGCTTTCCTCACATCCCAAGCATACTTATGAAGGTGGACCGTGGTCCTCCAGGCAGTTATACTATGCTTGGCTTCATCTGCGTGGCACTCACTACTACAGGGATCACATCGATCCACATTTCGTCAGTCAGGCTACCTTGAAAACAGCCTTGTTTCCAGGGAACCTAACATGGAAGAGAGATTGTGATCTTGGTCAGTGTATTGTGCCTGACCCTGACACAACATCCTGGTCAGTATATTGCGCCTGACTGGAATAGCTTCTCAGTTCCCCGCACAGATAGATACTTTGTCCTGTCCTTTAATTCTGATCAGCTGGCACAGACTGCTCGTGTGTAAATGATCTAACTGTCTGGCATGTCTACTACACACTGTCTTTGTTTCTTGACGAGCTTGAGTCAGGAAAGCGAGCTCGCGGTGGTCAAATAAAAAGTTACAAAGACACTCTGAATGCCTCACTGAATAACTGCAACTTTGACCCTGATAATTGGAAGAACATTGCTGCTGATCACTCTGCCTGGCGTAGAAAATTTCTTCTGAAATGATACATATGGGGCAGACAATAATCAAGAAAGCTGCACAGAGACGAGCAACACAACAGACAAGAGACGAGTTGCCTCTGTCTGACGGTCAGACAGTGTTTCTCTGCCCTCAGTGTGACAGATACTTTCGGGCTCGGATTGGTTTCATTAGCCATCTACAATCCAACTCCAGGATTGACAGATGACCAGATCTGTGACAAATAAACATTTTTGCTTGACGAGTAAAAAAAATCCGTTATCAATCGTTAATTACGTTTCTAATCGTTATTGCATAAATTTTTAATAATATTACAGTTCAAATAGATTTACATAAGTTAGTTTATGATGGTGAATCTAAATGGACCTTCACTGCCACAATTTAAACTTACTAAAATCATCGATAAATGGTACCTCAGCGTTAAAACTACCAAGAATGTTCAAGAGCACACGCCATGTCTCTGACAGCAGTGCATTTTTTCTCAAGAAGAAATAGACTAATACTGTGTAAGCAATACAATATATTTTGGTTTGGCACACATATTTTTTAGAAATAAAGGTGAATTAGTGCCTAGTTTAAACTTGTTAAAATAAATTGCATCATTGCAGTCTGATCATGCTGACTGGTGAAATATTTGATCGACTGGTAAGCCATCCTAAAATTTGTCAAGCCCTGCAGATGATAATGTTGACCTCTTTAGAAACAATGAACAAACAACATGTTTCACAGACATGCAGAAGAGTGGTACTACCACTTGGTACATTTTTACCTTGGTGACAAAACCAATACCTTATTGGTTCATACATTTGCTTGCAGTCTTCCAAACGTAAATCTCGCTGTTGAGCTCAGAGTCACAGTTCAAAGTCTATGTTTTTGTCTCTGTGTAATCATATTTACAATTACTTGTTTGGTCCACTCTGTTTCATAACTGGCACTCTGTCTCACTTTCCTGGCCATTTTTAGGTATAGCTGCCAACTTAAACAGCTCAATTTAACATCATGTTCCGTTGTTTGTTGTGATTTGTCTCTGATGAGGCCTTGGGCGTGATGTAGGTGTTGTATTGCTTTTGTCTTGGTGCAGTCACTGAGCCATTACCTTTGGGGGACTCAGTGGTCTCAAGGTACAGTGTCCGCCTCAGGTGTTGGAGACTGCGTGTTCGAACC
The DNA here is from genome assembly GCA_036924085.1 of Ariolimax columbianus. Lineage (NCBI taxonomy): Eukaryota > Metazoa > Mollusca > Gastropoda > Stylommatophora > Arionidae > Ariolimax > Ariolimax columbianus. Next base: position 44,831,674 of record JAVGWX010000005.1, on the reverse strand, counting down.
ACGGTGGAGAGCGGGATTTTTTTTCACGTGGATCTTCTGGTGAAAATTCCCCCGAACTCTGGGTAGTGAGATGGGACTCTCGTGTTCAGTGTTGAGCACGTTAAAAATTAGGCTTAATGGCCTCTGCCTGGACAAAATTAAAATTAAAAATCTCCAAAGTTATTTGTAGCTTTCCCCAGGTGGTTTGTTAAGAGCACCTATAGATGGCACCTAACTGGCTGCGGGTCTATTTAGTGTTTGAGTCTGTAAAGATGCACTTGCACATTGGTAAAAACCACCCTCCAAGAAACTGGTTGTATACAGACTCTGTAGTCTTCTAAACCAGTATAAAGGATGTTAAGCTAAGTTTATATCCAATTGATTTTCAATTTTATAGATTGAAAGTTGTATGAAAAAAAATAAAAAATCTATTAGGTAGTCAGATATACTCAAACCTTATAATGTGACTGACTGGCATGTTTTTTGGCAGCGACACACAAAGACTGACATTGTGAAAAGTTAAAAACTTGTGGAGAATATGAACAAAATTTCTATTACTTCATGGCACGAGGCATGTTCAAATGAAACCTGACCTAACTGTACCAAGTGAACATACGTTCGATGCGCATGATGACGTCACATCTGATGTAAACAGCACATACCAACCATCAAGGATGCAAAATTTTATTATCCTCCGACTCATAGTTTCCTCAGCAAACCGTTGAAAACATGGTGGGTGTGATACAGAATCCGTCCAGAGTTGATCAGAGAGCCATGATTTGGTTTCTAACAGCTAAAGGGTATCAACGAGTTGACATTCATTGCAGAATACATGTAGTGTATGGTGACAAAAGTGTGCCGAAGACTTACTTACTTACTTAGTCGCTCCTCTTCTACCATGAGGTGTAGAGGTTTGCCAGAGAGAATGCCACACTCCTCTATCCGCAGTCTTTTTCCTGGACTCTTTCCAATCCAGCCCTCTATCACTTAGGGATTGTCGTATGTTGTCTTCCCAATATACTTTGGGACGTCCTGGGGGTCTGCGTCCTTGACTTTTTATCTCCCATGACCACTTTTGTATCCGATCTTCTTCCATTCTACAGACGGCCAAACCACTGTAGTTAGGACTGCTCCACTCGTGTCTGCAGGGGTTGAACTTCAAGATTGCTACGTATTGTCTGGTTACGGATCTTGTTCCTTTTCGTCACCTGAACCGCCTTTCTTGGGTACCTCATTTCTGAAGTTTGTAATTGTCTTTCTTGGACTGTAGTTATTGCCCATGACTCACATCCATATGTCAGGACAGGCACATAGGTCAAGCGGTATACATCCATCTTTGTTTTCCTGCTTATTTCTCTTTTGCTAAGGAAACCTCTGTTTATTGCATGGAAAAGTCTATCTGCTGCTGATCTTCGTTCAGTTATCTCCTCTTTGATTCCTCCCCTGATGTCTATTACCACTCCTAGATATTTAAAGTTGTTGACCTGCTCCAGTGCTCGTGTTCCCAGGGTTATCTGATGTCTCTTTTCATCTCTGGCGATCACCATGGTTTTTGTTTTAGAGTTGCTGATGTGCATTTCTCTCTTCTTCAACTCTTCTTTCCAGACCTGCAAGTTGATCTGGAGATTTGCTTCGGATTTCGTGATCAGGGCCACATCATCTGCAAATGTTAGTTCCGATATGTAACTTGGTCTCATCTTCCAGTACCCTACTTCATACTTTTTTGTCCGTTCCTTGCAGGCTTTGATGACTTCATCCATGAGGAGTATGAAAAGGTACGGTGATAAAATGTCCCCCTGTCTTACTCCACTAGTGGTCTTGAACTCTCTTGACTTTTGATTTGATGTCCGCACATAATTTCTGCATGTTTTATAGAAACTCTGTATGGCAGAGATCAGAGATCCTGGGATGTTCTTCCTTGTCAGGCACTCCCAGAGTTTGTCCCAAGGAACTTTATCAAATGCTTTCTCCAAATCCCAAAAGCAGAGATGCATCGCTTTATCCTAGTCAAGAGCCTTTTCACTTAGCTGTCTGAGTGTAAAGATAAGGTCTTGAGTACTTCTGTTTGCCCTAAACCCACATTGAGTTTCATCCATATTTGGCTCTGCTAGACCTCTTAATCACCGTTCTAGAATCCTAGAGTAGACTTTCCCGGGGACACTGAGAAGGGAAATACCTCTGTGATTTTCTCATTGTCGATTGTCACCCTTTTTAAATATTGGTATTATTATTGCAACCTCCCAGTCTCTTGGTATCTTTTTGTGGCGCCAAGCTGCTTTGAGAATCTTCATGAACAGTATCTCTCCTGCTGTTCCCATGTATTTAACCATTTCTGGTGTTATACCATCATGTCATGCTGCTTTACCAATCTTAATTTTCTCCAATGCTGCCTTTAGTTCTTCCATTGTGGTATTATTGTTTCCCTCCATGGCTCCCTCTTCTTGAATTGGACATGTTACATCCAGAGCTTGGTTTTCCTCCACTCCAAGGAGATCTGAGAAATATTCTTTCCATCTGTTCACTACCTCTTCTGGGGCGCACCTTGTTTATCTTTAACAAATATCAGGGGGAATTCCTTTTCCTTCCTCATGTTCTTTAAGGTCCTGTAGAACAGTTTCTGGTCTTCTCCAGCATTATTTTCCAGTTTCTCTCCAAATTCTTCCCAGGATTTCTGTTTGGCCTTGAGCACAGTCTTCTTTGCTTCTGTTCTAAAATTTACATATTCTTTATATTTCTTTGTTTGTTCTTCTGTATTCCTAGCCCCTAGGTATTGCTTCCGTGCCTTTTTCTTTTCTTGTATTATTCTTTTCACTTCTTCTGTCCACCATGGTGTACTCTTTCTCTTTCACCCTTCTTTGGTTTGACCGCATGCCTCTACTGCAGCCTCTTTGAGGATGTCTTTGAATTTTACCCAGAGCATTTCCAAATCTTCTTCAGATTCCTCTATCCTTTCTATTGCTGTTGTTATGAGCCCTTGGTATCTCCTCTTAACATCTGGTTCTCGTAGTTTGTAAGCCTTAATTTTATTTTCCCCTTGTGTGTTATGTTTCATGCTTGCTGATGGGTGTTGCCTGGCTGGATAGTGTTTTTCAATTTCTCTCTTTATTTTAACTAGATAGTGGTCGCATCCTATCTCTGGTCCTCTGAACACTCTAGCATCCTTTACATACTTGAAATCAGTTTTCCTCACTATCGCATAGTCAATTATGGATCTTTCATTTCTTGCTGGCTCGCATCTTATGTAGGCATGAATAGGCTTGTATGGAAACCTTGTATTTGTAATGACAAGGTTTTGTTCTCTGCAGAATCTCAACAGTCGTTTTCCATTGTCATTTAAGACATCTCCATACCTACCGATCACTCCATCCCATCTAGAATAGTCGTTCCAAATCTTGCGTTGAAGTCTCCAAGGAGATGTATTTCATTATGGCAATCGTCAATGGTTCTTTCAAGGAGCTCATAAAATTCATCTTTTATGCCAGTGCTCTCATATTTGTTTGGTGCATACACAGTGACGATATCCATTTGACTATCCTCCCCTTGTAGACTTAGAACCATCAGTCGTTCTGAAATGAACCTCCATCCTTTAATGATTGCTTTGTTTTTACTATCCACTATACAGCCAACCCCTGCCCTGGCTCGTTCACTCATGGGAACTCCGCTGTAGTATAACATGTTGCCGTCATTGTCCAGAACGTCCTGTCCCTTTTTCTTTGTTTCTGTAAGTGCCAGGACTGTCAATTTTGCTCTCTTCTTCTCCTTTATTAGTTCATGTTCATTTCCGTTTATACTTCGTACATTCCATGTTCCGTAAATCGTGGTCGTTATTTCTCGCCTGTTCGTCGCCGTTGAGATCAGTCCGGTTTTCTCTATGTTTTGACTTGTAATCGTTTAAGACAAACAGGTGATTAGCCTGTTGTGTCTTTGCATGGTGGAGGGGCTGCCTCCTTACAGCCTCCATGCCTGCTGACCCGTTTTTGTCCACGGCTTATTTATTCGCAGCTAACCTCCAAATGAGGAGGCCTTTCAGCAATCCGCAACCCTGCTGATGCGACTGATAGGAGCTAGGTTCCTCTGCCAGGTGTGCCAAAGACAACAGTGAAAAACTGGACAACGATGTTTAAAGAAGGACGCGAGTTAATGAAAGATCTTCCGAGACCAGGTCAGAAGTATATTGTTGCATCAGAAGATGTCATCGCCAAAATTGATGCAGCAATGCGGGTGAACCATCGCCGGAGCTTACGTTCGCCCCACTTCTGGCATCACTAGTAATTACCATCTCAAAACACTTCACTGCCACCATTATACAGGCATATGCACCGACAGCGGACAAGACTGAACAGGAACACGCCAATTTCTACGATTTCCTACAACAAGACTGCAGCTTCTTCCAAATCATCTTAGGTGACTTAAATGCAAGAGTGGGTCCTCGTCAAATTGGCGAAATCTACGTGGGTCCTCACTCAGGAGAGCTGTTAAATAAAGCCAGAAATAGATTATCTACTTTCTGCGAAACCAACCGGTTGTTCCAAAGCAACAGCCTCTTCAAGAAAACCCTCCACAAGATATATACACACATAGGTCCCAGCGGTCAACACTAACATGAAGTTAACCACATCCTATACAATTGCAGAATAGCAACATACATGGCCGTTGCTGCTTTTTTCTGTACAGGCAGCAACCATTGTCTTCTCCGCACACACTTTCACTTCAACATCCGCCATGCAAGGCTACAGAGGCCTCATTCACACAGGGACCCAGAGCGAATGCTCAACCCCACATCAGCTGCCACCCTTGCAGATAGTGTCAACATTGCAGCATTCACCCCCACGGACATCGATGTCGACTACGCCACCCAAGTCGACCCCAAAAACCAGCAGACTCCCGGCACCATACCACACACAAAACAGAATTTAACAAGCTACACGAGCATTGCTGGAAGAGAGACGCAAAATTACTCGCTCCCCGGCCAACAATACAGCTTTCAGAGCCCTCAGCTCACTTTTCGTCAAAAAACTCAAAGAAGACCACGAAGAGTTTGCCCGCCAACACCTCCTTCTTGCAGCGGCAGAGACCCGACGGAGCATAAAGCTAGCCTCTCGACATATCACTGAGCACCACCATGTCATTCCCTGCCTGAAAGCGCCTGATGGGTAGCGAACTACTTCTAGACCAGAAATGGAGGAGATCATAAAGGAGTATTACACTGACCTATTTAAGTCAGCTGACCCTCCATCTATCCCAACACAATCCCCACTTCCACACCTTCCATACCCTCAGAAATCCGCCACGCCCTTGAGAGTATGCCACCTAGAAAATCACTCGTAGTAGATAGCATCACTGCAAATGACCTCATGACAAGGAAGGCCTTGGAAACTACCGCCCAATTAGGCTTCTTTCTGTCACCTACAAACTCTTTCACCAAATGTATACTTGCTAGGATCTGTCACTTCCTCGAGGACACGCAACCAATCGAACAGGCTGACTTTAGACGCACTTTCAGCACAATGGACCACATCTGAACCTGCTGCCGCCTAATTGAAATAGCCCAAAAGTTCCAAACGCCCTTCATCTTCACCTTTATCTATTACAAGAAGGCATTTGACTCTGTAGGCGTACACTTCGTCTGGCACTCTCTGCTGGACCAAGGCATCGATCCCAGCTATGGCAGAATTCTTGCTAACTGCTACACAGACTGTATGACAACCCTCCAGCCACTCCAAAGACCAGTAATAATATCCGTCCAGAAAGGCATTTGCCAGGGAGATCCTATTTCACCAAGTCTCTTTTCCTCATGACTGGAATCCATCATCAGTCAATGCGATTGGACCCCCTTTGGCATCAACATCATTGGGAAGCAACTTAACCACTTCCGCTTCGCAGATGACATAGTCCTCATCACTGAAACCGCCAAATATGCCAATCAGATGGTAGCTATGCTTCACAAAGTAGGGAGAAAAGCCGGTCTCGAGATGAACACCTCCAAGACAAAAGTCATGCGTTACCGTTTCGCTACGTTACATTGCGTAGAGGAGTATATCTACCTGGGACGCTTATTGAGCATGCAGAACAAACTAAGCCCAGAACTAACAAGACTTTGTTGCGCAGGCTATGCGGCTTTCTCGTCCATAAAGACAGCACTAGACCATACCCACGATCAGAATCTGCGTGCCTCCCTATTCAACTCCACAGTTCTACCTGCAATGTGTTGTGCTGCAGAAACATGGGATCTTAATTTAAAAAAAGGAGCCAAATTCAAAGTGACCAAAGTCTCCCTCAAGCGATCAGCCTTACGCTCCATAACCAATGTTTGAAAGGTCTTCACAACAGTGACATACCCACGCAGACAAGACAAAGCATTGCTGGGTTGGCCACCTGCTTTGGAGAACTGATGACTGTTGGAGCACACAGCAGCACCAATCTGGTACCCACGAGACAGAAGATGACCACGGGGAAGACTACCTACATGCTGGTCTGACTCCCTCCAACCCAGAAACAATTTCTACGATGCTTCAGACTGGAAACTGATCACCCACTGGTCCACCGTGGCCCAAGACAGAAGACAATAGAAACGAAGTTGGGACCCGCAGCGGCATAGCCGCCGCTTAGGAATGGGTTGTCCGGTAATCCAGTAAAATATATATAAACAGACTACTATTTGATTTCACTGCAATGGCAGAACATGTCATTTAGTTAGAGACTTCATTGCACAAGATCTCAGTTTTTGTGAGGTTAGGTAACAAGTTACTTATCTCACTGCCTTGCTTTGTCTAACTGTGTGTAGGTACCCATTTACAACTGGAGTGTGCAGCAACTAGGGTGTAAATTTGATTCGTTTGATGTGAGAGGTAAGCACTTTAGCCACTTTGGCCCTATAATGCTCAATGAGAGGTGTATACAAAAAACATGTGCTTAAAGTACCTTGTCTAAAATGCCTTTTTTGTGGAGTGATTTGTGCTTCTTAACATTGTCCATTAGACGTCGTATGGCAGGCTTTCCCATGCCTATCTTCTCCAAGTCTTCTGTTTTGACATAGTCAAAGTGAACAAGCCTGAAACAAAACATTAAGAACAAAGACTAACTATTTTGAAAACAATCACTTATTAAATCTCTCAAATAATGTTTAAAATTCTCTCTCATGCACATATAGTTGTAAGTCGGATGCACTGTGCCAATAGGGGCAAAATAAAAACCACAGTACAACGCATACCGCTTTGGGGATTAGAGAAATAAGGCGAACGAAAGGAGAAAAAAAAACATTGTTGCTTTCTGTTTCTGAAAAATGGAAAGGTCCTATCACTTGTCAATTGTCTAAGTCTTGGTTCTTCTTCTTCTTCACCATTCATTCGTTCTCAAACTCCCGCTACGAAGCACTGAAAAAAGCTTTGAAAGTAGTTGGATGTGTCCAGAGAACAAAATGCGTTGTTGCAAAATTTGTACCTTTCGGTCCGACACATCCAACTTCAGCAGACATTTTTGGGTACTGGGTTAGTCTTCATTATTCGATACCTTCTACTTTGCCAACCTGTTCTGTTGAAGCCAGTTTTCTAGGATCACCATAAGTAGGTGTAGAAGGGTCTTGGCAGACCTTGTTCACTGGCAATGATGCTTACAGTCAGCTCTTGGTCGTTGACCACTGCGCTCATGCAATGTTCAGCATATTGATCCCGTCTCTTGGCTCAGGAATCAATAAAAACCTTTCAGCTCCCTAGAGAGTACAACAATTATCCGCCAAGTTCTACTTTCTTGTGCCATCTTTTCCAGCTCTGTTCACGTCTTCCCTTTTGCCTTAATATTTATCTCAAGCTCTTTGTGCACTCATTTTGATATCTTCCTCTCCTGCTTTGTCAACATTGCTACCAAGATATATGAATGATGATGCCACATCTAGTAGAAGTATGTCTCCCAGCACAATCTGATTCTCATTAGTTGTATTTATTTTCATAGTTTTTGTATTTTCTATTAATATTCTCATTTTCAATTTCTGAGACCTCCCATCAAATCAAGTAAACTTATTTTATTTTGCATCTGAATGCCTTATTGCAAATTATGAGATAGATCAGTCAAGTTATCAACAAGTCCAGATCATTAAGTCATTTCGTCAAATTACATTGAATTCCATTTTTGTTTAGTCAACAGCCAGCAGAAAGACAAATAGTGATAAGAGACATCCCAGTCAAGCCCAGTTATTATATCAGAGGGCTCAGGAAATCGACCTTCATGTAGAACTCTACATTTCATATCTGCAGGTTTTTTTATAATTATGTTAGTGAATTTCAGAGGCACTTCACAGTGCCTGAGCAGCTTCCAGAGTGATTCTCATCTAAGCTGTCAAATGCTTTTACATAGCCCACGAATCCGATATAGAGTAGTGAGTTGCATTGTAAACTGTGGTTTTTTTGTTGTTTTTTTTTGCGTTCGCCTTATTTATTTTTTCTCCAAGGCGTGCGTGTGGTTTTTATTTTGCGCCTGTCGGCCCAGTGCATCCGACTTCAGCATGCATTTTTATGTAAGGGTCTGCTTCCTCCTGCATTTTCTAAGGGTTTGCTTCCCAGGGGTAACAGCCTGTGCTGTGATGGGGATCGAACCCAGCACCTTCTGGTTGTGAGCCGTGCCACTTAACCACTAGGCCACGCCGTCCCCATAAACTGTGGTTAACTATTATTCTCAGTGTAGCTATCTGGTCCACACAGGACCTATATTATCAAAAGCCTGCCTGTTTTTCTCTCAGCTGTTTGTCTACAGCCTCTTTTAATATGTCTTGTATGAGCCTGTTTAACATTTTCCCTGGCACTATAATATTATTCCTCTATAATTTGTACACTGTTGCAGCTTGACTAGATAGTCTTCCTTCCATTCTGCTGGTAGTTCTTCTCTTCCCCAAACTTTCCAAAGTAATATCTCTGTTGAAGTGTCAATGTCGATTTTATTGCTTCTGCTGGGGCAGTGTTTTAACCCTCTCTCAGAAAGCATGATAGCTTTCTTAATTTCTTCCTCGTTTGGTTTCTCGTAATTAACTTAAAGTACCATTTCTGTTGACAATGTCTTGGGATCTTGTTGAGCAGGTCTACTTAAAAGTTCTTTAAAATGTTTTGCCCATCTCGTCATCTACGTTATAACTGAACTTCCTTCCTTATCTTTAACAAAGTCATTTGCCTGCTTATATTTTTCGGTAATTTTTTTTTTTTTGCGCAACATTCAGGTAGGTGTTTCATATTTCCTTTTGCTGAAGCTCTCTCTGTCTCTTTGGCCAACTCATCAATAATCTGCTCCTGTCTTTTCTTGTGTTTTTGTTTTACTTCTTTACTGGCTTCAGTGTATATTGTCTGAACCTTGGCTTTAGTATTTCTAGTTTTGCTTCTTTTTAAATCTGCCTTAATTTTTCTTTCCTTTATCTCTGCTACAGTTTCTGTTGTTATTCATGTTATGCCACATGTTTTTTGTACCTGTTGTCAGTGCTCTTCTGCATCCCCTATTCCTTCTCGTTGTAAAACATGATGCCTATTTTGCATGGTGACTTTACATTATTCTTGTATGTCCTTGTTTCTGAGAAGCCCCATATTAAACTGTGATCTGTGGTTACGTGGTTTTGTATACCTGATGACACCAATGTTGCTCTGTATATTATTTTATGTGGTAACATGTTGCCACCAATCACCAGTTGAGTTAAAGAAAGTCCATAAGTATCTCCCTATCTTAATTGTTAGTCCATGTTTGCCCATGATCTCTTCAAAATTGGTATTATCATTCCCAACCTTAGCATTTAAGTCTCCAATCAAAAGCGTGTTGCCTTCCCTTCTTTCATCCATGATATTTTGAAATCTTGTGTAAAATTCTTCTTTCACTGAGTCTTCTTTGTAATTGGTTGGTACATAGCAATGTATAATGTTTATCGTTATCTTCGTTTTGGCAGTTTTGAAAGTCGCTAGTACTATTCTCATTCCTACAGACTCCCACTCTATAATTCTGATAGCATTAGGGCAATATATTCACTATGCCTTCTTCATTGTGTCCTAAGGACAGCTGCACTACCTATGTGCTCAGTTTCATCCTCTTCATTGCTTCCCAGGTTGTTTCAGTCAGTCTCAAAATATTGATTTTGTAGTTTTATATGACGGACATAATGGAAAGATAGAGGACTGCCAAGTTCCAAGTAAGACATGTTCTAATACAGAGGAGGAAATCAATGATGTAGAAAGCAATATCACGATGGAGAAGCTGAAGGCAACATATATATATATTTTGTGTGTGTGTGTGTTCGTCTTATTTTTCTATTTCCCAAGGCGGTGTGCATTGCACAATGTTTTCATTTTGCGCCTATCAATCCAGTGCATCCAACTTCAGTATGTATTTTATGTAAGGGTCTGCTTCCTCCTGCATTTTCTAAGAGTTTGCTTACATGGGGTGCTGTGATTGGGGAGCGAACCCAGCATATTCAGGTTGTGAGCCATGTCACTTAACCACGCCATCCCGGAAGGCAACATATGAGAAAATAGAAGGTTGGCAAAGCAGCTGGACATGATAGTAAAATGCCAGAAATGGTCAAGTACATAGGAACTGCAGGTGAAATGATATTCCTGAAGGTTATCCTGGTGCCACAATGTCATACTGAAGGATTGAAAAACAGCCATCATTCTAAAAATATTAAAAACAGATGACAACTGACAGTGGAAAACCCATAGAGGCATATCCACCCTCTCCCCCACCTTAATGCTCTCGTCAAAGCCTACTCTATGCTACTGCAGCACAGACTATGATGTCTGGCTGAGCCACAGATAGCTGAGGCCCAAAACAGGTTTAAAGCACAATAAAGTACTCAAGACTTTATCTTCACATTCACACTTGGGCAACCAAATGAAAAACGCCTTGAGTATCATGATGAAATATACTTCTGCTACTTGGACCTGGAAAATGCATTTGATAAGATTTCCTGCAGCAGACTGTAGGAATGTCTAGAAAGGAAGAACATCCCAGCACCCTTGATCTACACCAAACTAAACTTATATAAGACTTGCAAATATTACATTAGAATAAATAAACAAATAACGAAAGACAAACTAGGCCCTCTCATAGACAATACAAGGAAAATGATAAGTGGTAATAGGGAGGCAGCTAATCTACTCAATTAGTACTTTGGCACAGTCTACACAAAAGAGGACTACCCCAAGATCCCAGAGTCTATAGATATCTTTTCAAAGAGACATGGATACAGCGGGATTAAGATCAATCTGTATTAAAGAGGAAATGGTTTTTTAAAAATTGGAGGGGTTGAAAGTAGATAAATGTCCAGGTCAAGATGGTATTAATCCAAAATTACTGTTTGAAATTAGAGACCAACTAGCAAAACCATTGGCTATATTACATAAGACGAAAACAAATATCATAACAATGTAAAACGTATTATGACGTCTAGTATAATAATGAGCTTCTTCTTCTTCTTCTTCTTCTTCGTACGCAGTCAGACAGTAACCATTATTTTTTTGAAAAAAGCAGCCGTCATCCTGAGGCTGTCAACACTGCCATAGAGCTTGTCTAGTGTTGCCACTGGTAAAGGCCACATCTGCTCTCTCTGATCCTCGTATGTCGGGCAGTTTTGCAGCAAGTGCTCAGCGGTTATTTTCCCGGTATTCGTCGGTGCAACCTATCTTCAATTTGTTGATTAGGTGGTACTTCAGTCTATTGTGGTCAGTGCGAAGTCAGAAGACAACGACCTGCTCTTTTCTGTTCAACTGGTAATAGGCATCATTTTTGGTGTAACCATTATGTTCGGTTTCGCATTTGGTCATGTATCAAGCTCTAATAAGCCGTTTCGACTCTTCGTATGTCATACTAGTATCAGGTTGTGGTAGTCTTGCACCTTCTTTTGCCACTCTGTCTGCCTCCTCGTTGCCTTGAATGTTGCAGTGAGATGGGACCCACTGCTCCACTACTCTTTTTGGTGCGGCCTGCTGGCATAGTTGACAGAGTACTGCTCTTAAATCATTAAGTTCAGTATTTTTCTGGCTTTTCAGTGCTGTGACTACGGCCAAGGCATCTGTAAGCAGGACTATATGGCTTTCATTCCTTTTACCTGCCACCATTTCTTCCACTGCCGCCCTCAGTGCCTCTGCCTCCGCTCTGAAATTACTTGTGTATTTTCCAGTAGCGAATGACAGTGTTATTTTTCTGCCATTTGGTAGGCTCAGGAATGCTCCTGCCCCTCCGTGCTGTGTTGTATTTGCTACGGAACCGTCGGTGTATGCATGGGTCCAGTCCATGCTTGGATAGTTTTCCGTAATGTAACTCAGGGTAATGTCTCTTCTTTCTTTTTCAGACTGGCAGTTTTTGTTTCTAATACCTGGTATATTTTCTACCACCTCTGGAAATATATGCTGCCTCCAGCTAGGTTTTCGTACAGCAGGGATGGGCTTTGGTGTTGTTAGTGGGTTCATGGGGTTTTCGTGCATCTTTGTCTTGGCTATTTCTGCAAAGTTTCTTCGCTTTAGTTTCCCACTTCCGAAATTGGTGCATTGGGTGGTCAGTCAGTCTTCTGAGTTTCTCTGATTGCAGCTGGGCTCTGCAGTCTCTTCTGTCGGCCATGGATTCCAGTTTTGTAATCTTTTCAAGTTCTACAATTGGCGTTGACTTCATGCCTCCTGTTATAACTCTCATGGCTTGGTTTTGGAGTTTGCTAACTTTATCGAAGTTCGCCTTTGCTGCTGTTGTCCATGCCGCAATGCCATACTCGAGAACTGGTCTCACTCTTCCAGTGTACAGTTTCTTTAGTATACTTTCGTTTGCTCCCCAGCTTGTGCCAGCAAGTTTCCTCATGATTGCCATTCTTTCTCTGGCTCTCATTCGGTTTCTGTCGATCTGACTTTTCCATGTCATGCGCCGATCAAATGAGACTCCCAGATAGTTTGGGTTGTCATTTGGCTGTAGGTATTTGCCGTTTAGACTTAATTTGGTGTTTTGGGGTTTGATTGATAGCGAGAATATTGTACATGTGGTCTTCTCCTCATTTATTTTGACCAGCCATGAGTTCGCCCACTCTTCCAGCGATGTTAGGGCCTGCTGCATCCGATTTCTTGCTATGGTGAGATTCTTTTCAGAGGTCCACATAGCCAGATCGTCTGCAAACATTGAGCTATCAACTCTTCTTGTATATTCTCTGTAATGTCATTTATATACACCAGGAAGAGTGTGGATGACAGTACTCCCCCTTGGGGTACTCCCTGCTCAAGTGTCACCTTTTTGCTCATCTGTCCTTGTACTTGGACTCTGGCCGTTATGTTTTTGAGTTAGTGGATGATCCACTTGTACATTTTCCCACAAATTTCACTTCTTCTTAGCTTGACTCTAAGTCCATCTTTCCAGACTTTGTCAAAAGCCTTTTCTAGGTCCACCCAAACCGCTACTGTATGCTTTTGCTCCTGGTAGGCATCTTCTATTTCCTGGGCTATGAGGATAACCTGGTCCTCAGTGGATCTGTGCTGTCTAAAGCCTGCTTGCTGTGGAATTGGTATCCGTTTTTCTTCCAGATGCCATATCAGTCTGGTGTTTATCATACGTTACAACAGTTTGCCGACACAGCTCAGTAGGCTGATAGGCCTGTATCCATTTGGATCGGTTTTGTCTTTTCCTTTCTTTGGTACTGGTACAAGTACTGCGTCTTTCCATGCCTGGGGTACAATACCCCTTTTCCAGCTTTGGTTCAGGACTGATAGCAGTTTCCTCTTTGCTGCTTGGCCCAACCCCATCAGCATTTCGTTTGTTATCCCGTCTTTTCTGGGAGATTTCCTTTTCTTTAATGTTCTCATGGCCTCTTCCATTTCGCTCATTGTTAGTTTTGCCATCATATGCTCTTCTGGTGCCATATTGATGTTGTCGTGCCCCTTTTGCTCTTCATTAATGTCCGTATGCCTATCTGCAGGGCCATCTGTGTGGTTCGCTTTGGCATAGTGTTCGACAAAAGCACTTGCGGCTTTTTTTCCAGTGAGCAGGTTTTCACCCTGCTTGATGGTAATTTGTTTGTTTGACGGGGTTTCGTCATTCATGGCTCTGACTAACTTCCAGAGTTTGTTCCCTTCTTTGTCTAAGTTGAGACTTTCTGTTTTGTTTTTCCGGCTTTCTCTTGCTAATAATAATGAGCTAACTATATCTTGAACTAGCAAAACCATTGGCTATATTATGTTCTCAATCACATGCAAAAGGGATTGTTCCATGGGATTGGAAAAATGCAGGAGTGATCTCCTTATTCAAAAAGGGCAAAAAATCAGATCAAGCGAATTATAGACTGGTGAGTTTAATGAGCACAGTCTGTAAATTGATTGAGTCAATAAATCATAGAAAACATTGTAATGCATTTAGACAAATTGAATCTAATCAGAAATAGTCAGCATGGGATTACTAGAGGGAGATCATGCTTAACAAATCTATTAGAATTCATGGAGGAGGTTACTAAAATGAAAGATAAAGAGGAGCCAGTGGACATTATTTATCTAGATTTTGCAAAGGCCTTTGATAGAATACCTCATCAAAAATTATTTCATCATCATCATGTAGCATGTCCTTTGTAGAACATCGCTCCCATCACAGTCTGTCTGAAAGAAACTCGTTCTCTTGCCAAAACTCCAGCCTCCGCCACAGTCATACTCAGGCATTCCTGGATATCTTGGTTCCATCGACTTCTTGGTCTAACCCTTCCTCTTTTGCCTGGCACCATACCTTCCATCACCGTTCTCTCAAGACCGTTGTGTCTCTTGATGTGACGAAAGTATTTGCATTTTCTAGCCAAAATGGAATTGATAAACCAGTTCCCCTCTATGCTCAACTCTTGCCGAATGTCTACATTTGTTTTTTTTCTCTGTCCAGGGTATTTTGAGGATCTTTCTATAACATTTTGACTCGGAGGATTCGATTCTTTGTCTAGAAGTTTTGGTAATCGTCCATGATTCACAGCCATAAGCTGCCACAGGAAAAACACAGGCTCTCAAGACTTTTACTTTTATCATTTTGTTGGTGTTCTGCCATAATTTCTTCAGGCTGTTCAGTCTCTGCATTGCCATAGCTAGTCTTCTTCTGATTTCTTTCGAGCAGTCTCCATTTTTGTCAAATCTGGAGCCCAGATATTCAAAATGTGTAACCTGATCTATTTCCTCACCACTGACTGTAAATTTATGCTGACATTGTGTTTTGTCGGTGGTCATTACCGTTGTTTTATTTATGTTTATGAACAGGTTTTGATCTTTACTATGTCCATTAAAGGCTGAAAGTAGTTGCTCTACCCCTTCTGCGCTTCTTGATAGTATTACTGTCATCTGCGTATCGCAACTCTGGAATCTAGTACCACCCAATCGTAAATGGGTCGAAACTTTCAATGTTCTCATCTTCTCGAACATTTTTCATTATACATTCCGCATTAGTGTTGTACAGATAAGATGAGAGGATACATCCCTGTCGGACTCCCTTTTGTACTGCAAACCAATCTGATGTTTGCCCAGATACTCAGACAGTGGCTTGTTGATCTTAGTATAATTATTTATAAAGTTAAAGTCACATGGAATAGGTGGGGAAGTTGCCAAATGGATTGAAAATTGGTTAACGGGAAGAAGGCAGGGGGTGGGCATTAATAAGGAGTACTCTGAGTGGTGTGAAGTGAAAAGTGGAGTGCCACAGGACTCGGTTGTGGGACCAATTTTGTTCTTGATATATATAAATGATTTGGACATTGATATGGAATCCATGATTGAAAAATTTGCTGATGACACAAAACTATGCAGTAGTGTCTCATCTAAAGCAGAAGTGGATATATTGAGGTAGGATTTAGATAAAATTCCTGATTGGTCCTTAAGCTGGCAAATGAAGTTTAATGTAGATAAATGTACAGTCATCCACATGGATAGATCCAATATGGAACATAATTATAAAATGGGAGAGAACAATATTAGAAAGATAGATAAGGAAAGGGACCTAGAGGTTATAATAGATCATAGAGGTAAGGTGAGTGAGCAAGTTCAGGTAGCAGTGAAAAATGCAAATGCAATGTTAGGTATGATAAAAAGAAATATTATAGGGGCAAGGAAGTGATAGTCAAACTGTATAAAGCATTAGTTAGACCTAGATTGGAGTACTGTGTACAGGTGTGGAGTCCTTATCATAGATGGGATATAAACATGCTGGAAAGAATACAAAGCGGATAGTAGGATTCCAGAATTACAGTTCTGAGGAAAGACTCCGAAAAACCGGCCTACAGTGTCTAGAAGAGAGAAGATTTTGAGGTGACAGGTTTATAAGATGATCAGAGGAATAGGATAAATTAGACTATAACAAATTTCTCAAAATATAGCCATCCACAAGAACAAGAGGGCATAGCTACAAATTAACTAAAGAGAGGTCCAGATTAGAAATTAGAAAATGGTTTTTTTTAGTCAGAGAGTGGTGAATGCGTGTAATGCATTGCCACAGGAGGTAGTGGAGGCAGGGACAATTAATGCATTTAAGAATAAATTGGATGCGCATAGTTTTTAGAGCAAGGTAATGTAAATTAAACTGGTTGTATACAGACTTTGCAGAGTCTTTTAAACTAGTATAAAAACGTTAAGTTAAGTTAATAGAAAACTGAAAGTCAGAGAGCTCAAGACCACCAGTGACACAAGACAGGGCTGTAATATTAAATTGTCATATCGTTTCATACTACTCATGGGTGATGTCATCAAACCCTGCAAGGAGAGGTCAAATAGTATTCATTGTGTTATTGGAAGATGAGACCTTTCTATATTGGATCTGGTATTTGCCAATGATGTGACACTGATTACCAATTCAAAGGTGCGTCACAAGAGCAACCTTCAAGTCTGAAAGGTAGAACTGGATAAAGAGAGGGATAACCATTAGCAGTTCAAAAACAAAAAGACCATGGTGGTCTTGAAAGAAAATAAAACACATTATGCTGAGTGAACACACTGGAACAGGTCAAGCAATTCAAATACTTTGGAGCTGTAGCAGCCCAGAAGGGAGGTTTCAAAGAAGAGTTGGTTACACAAAATACAGAGCAGCAACTGGCAGACTTTTATTCATGCCATGAATAGAGGATTTCTCAGTAAACAAGATATAGGTAAGAAAACTAAGATGACTATACTGGTCCATCTGTACCAGTTTTTACTTACAGGTGTGAATCATGAGAAATGACCACAGCCCCAGAAAAGCCAGTTTCAAGCCTCTGAAATGAGATATCTAAAAAAGGTGGTCCAAGGAACATGAAGTGACAAGGGCGGATAAAATGGCATGACCTCAAATAGAAAAATCTCAACTTCTGTGGTTTGGCCATGTCTGCGTCTTACTTACTTACTTACTTTCCGTGTCCTAGGCACTATGTCACACATCATTCATTCTTCCTGTATTCAGCCATGTCGATTGCCTTGTCACAGGCACTCAGCAGGTCATCCATGCTACAAGTATCCGGGAGGTTTGGACAGGTCATCAGATGGTCTTGTGTTACTCCACATTCGCATGTTTCATCATCCCTGTATCGCCATCTTTTCAGGTTTTTCCTGCATTGTGATACACCAGTTCGAAGTCTATTTAGTGACTTCCATGTTGCGTAGGGCAGGAGATGTCCAGGCGCAGGTTCCTCTCGTAACTCAACCAAGGGGACCTGTGTCAGCTGTTTCCAACTTTCGATGCATCTTTTTCCTGGACTAGTCTGTAGTGGCTGGGTTGACTGAAAGAAACTTCGTCTTGACTTTAGTCTTGGGCGCTGCATCTGATGTCCGAACATAGAGTGTCTTGGGTCATTTACCTGTTTTTATCTCTGACATGACTGTTCTTCGTATCTCTGGTGGCGCTATGCCAATTATGGGGTATATTTTTTAAATTGGTGTAGGTTTTAGGCATCCAGTAACTATACGGCCTGTCTCATTTATTGCTGTATCTATATGTTTGACATGTGCAGAGTTCTTCCAGACTGGTGCCACGTACTCAGCTACAGAGAAACACAGAGTGACTACTGATGTTCTGAGGACATGTGGCTTTGCTCCCCATGTTGTGCCAGTCAGTTTTCGTATGATACTGTTTCTTTGATGTATTTTCTGTTTTGTCTCCTGACATTGTGCGGCATAGGACAGTGTGCGGTCCAACTTTACTCCCAAGTAATTGGGGGGGGGGGGGGGGGGGGGGGGGCGCACATATTGGTAGGCACATATTGAGTTTTGCTGAGGTTTGGTTTGAGGTGATTTTTTTTAGTAATATAGAGCAAGGACATCAAGGGCGTTTGTCAGTTTCTGTTCAACTTCTTCGAAGCCTGTTCCCTGGGCAGCTACTGCTGTTTCATCTGCATATATGAATTTTGTCACTACTGTATCTATAGGTTGATCATTGGTGTATATATTATACAACATAGGTCAGGACACTTCCTTATGTCCACTTCCAGCCCATTTTATTTGGTTTTGCCATAAACTTTTATGGTTTCGTCATCAACTTTTTTTTACCCCCCAAAGTGACGTAGAATCGCCTATTCTGCATTTAATGAGGTTTGTAAGATGCCAGTACTTTGTCATGGAGTATAGCTTAGCAAATAACTTCTGGTGGTTTATGGTGTCACAAGCTGCTCTTAAGACAATAAAAGTTACTCCTGTGATCCTCAATCAGTTGTGCCAGGTTAAGAATCTGGCAGCAACATGATCTTCCAGACCTGAAGCATGCTTGCTCCTTGATCAGTTTCTTGTCTATGAGGAGGGCGATACGGTTCTGGATCATTCTTTCAAAGAATTTATGGCACAGTAGTGAAACCGGTCAGAAGTTCTTAGGTTCTGATGGGGTTTTACCAAGCATATGATTTTCTTCAGATTTTAGGAATTTGCATAGAACCGATGCATCTGTTGAAAAGCTTAAGCAGCCATGTGATGGTTTTTGGTACAAAGTTTTTAATTTGCTCTGTCCTCAAGTCATCTGGGCCAGCTGCTTTATTGTTTTTCATTTGATGTATTGCATCATTTAGTTCTTGCAAGGAGAAATGTATCACCAATATGTAATTCTCCTGTTTACAATCTCGCTGGATATTGGTTTGCTCTGCTTTTTGAGTGGTTTTCCCCTTCAGTAGTAATTGGTGGGCTATTTGATTAGGGGTGACCTGTGTTATGCTTGCAGGAGCGCTCACTGGACCATTACTTAAGTTTTTAATAAGTTTCCAGGTGAGTCTACTGTTTTGTTTCATTTCAAGGTTTTCTACCAAGTGGCACCATTTTTCTGTTTTTGACTCTGACATGACATGTAGTAGGTCTTCTCCAGCCTGAATGATTTCATCAGAGAGAGGGTCACTTTAAAATAGTGCTTGGTAGTGCTCATATAGTGCCTTTGATTCATTGTTAAGGCCTGGAATATACTGAGTTCTGCGGCCTCTTGGTATATGGGCTCTAGAAATTCTTTTTACGAGTTTGACAAAGGCCTCATATTTTGCGGGGGTTGGTTCTAATCTATGCACCTCTTTGTCTAGGTCATAGACGAGTGGACCCCATTTGGCTTGTTGGAAGTTGAAGCGTCTTTAGAATGGCACCCTTTCCGGCTTGACAACTGCCGTGACGGTGCATGATATGGGCCTGTGTTGCGTCCGTGGTATGGACTCCTCTACATATTATACCACTTGGTGTATTATCTTGTCACTAACAGATATGTGTCAGAATTGTAGCCTTTTCCCCAACTGCAGCTATTAAAAGATGGTGGCAATTTTGGGTCGTGCAAGAGCTGCAGCTCATTCTGCTCTGCCCAGTTCTGAAGCTCTTCTCCATTAGCAACTGATTCCTTGTAGCCCCATGCAGTGCTGTGACAGTTGAAGTCTCCCATGACTATTTTGTTGCTTTGTGATCTGAAGTTGTCAGGTTCTTCACAAACAAAGTTGTCATTCAGTGACTTAAATATTGATGTCACTGTACATGATTGGGTTTGAATTGTGAGGATCTCTGTGTTTCCTCTGGAGGTTTCGCCCACTGAGCTTATATCTAGGTTTGGTGTGACAAAAATGGCGCTCCCATATTGCTTATGTGGTATCTCTGCAACAAGCGTCATTCTGTCTATTTTTGGTCTTCTGTCAGCGATTGTGCGATGGGACTCTTGGTCCATTAGTACATCGCATTTGCGCTGAATGCATATTTCAGACAGTAGTGTTTCTTTGTTGCCGGAGAGTCCTTTGATGTTGATTGAAATCAACATGAGGGCATTTTTACATTCCATGGTATGATTAGTGCCTAGGTGTTAAAAGGATTGGCCGATTTAAAATCGTTTCCAGGGGATGCCCGACTGCCATATTGGTTGCAATCTTCGTAGAAGCTCCTTTCGTGTCTGCAGAATAAAAGACAACCAGCTACCACAGCAGTCATGGGAAGCAAAGTGCCAAGATCCAGACCCCACTAGGATGGCATTATAAGACTGCAGGTCTAAAAAAGAGGACGAGGACTAAGACTCGAACAAGGCCATGAAGAATACACCAGAGTGAATAGTCTGGCAAATCTCTGCACCCCATGGATGGTTGATGTGGTTGTTTTATGCCCACAATGAGTTTACAAGTTGGCAACTGTTGATATTTAGTTACAGAACAAAAATGACAGACTGCAAGTATTTGGCCTACCTTGTAACTTGAAGGTCATCTCGCAGTTTGGTGTAAAACTGACCCAGCTGGATCTCATTGAGGAGGTTGACCAGCCATTCAGAGCCTCCATCTTCATCTTTAACAGAAGATGACATCTTCAGGAATTTGAAACCTGAATTGGAATAAACTGCTGTTGAAAGTGCATAAAAGTTTAACTGGGTGGTATCAAGGTAAGACGTCTGCCTCGAGTGCTGGAGGTCACGGGTCGGGATTTTTTCGCATTGACTATCTAGTAACTCCCCAGATTTGTGGGTAGTAAAGATCAGACGCCAGTGTGTAGTGTTGTGAGTGGTAAAAATATGTCTGCAATAGGAAATCGGAAAAAGTAAGCTGTCCTGGCAAATTTCAAAATGACGTTATAAATCTACACAATCTATTATGGGATCCTCGCTTGTGCTACGGAGTTCGCACATTGTGCTGAGATTCTCAAAAAATATGGAGAAGAACAGAGCACGGATAAAACTGTGTGCAATGACGTGGATTCTTCGACTAAACTAATCTAAAAGTTTAACAATGTTCAAGTACAGAAAATGTCAACTTAAATGTTCAAGAGAAGTATTAGACTAAACAAGGGGGACAAAATAACAAGTAATATTCAATTGCTACTGAGGAAAACCTACAACAACAAGGCAAAGAAAGAGATGCATTCAAAGCAATAAGAACACTGACAAGGGAATTCCGTCCGGTCCCACATGTCATAAATGACGAAGAGGATAACACATTAACAGAAACCAAAGACATACTGAATAGATGGAGAGAGTACTGCAGAACCATGTATGGAGACAGCACAAAGCGCTCAGTTATAATCCTACCAAAGGATGAGAAAGAACCTGAACCAACATTGGAAGAAGTACGCTCTGCAATTAAAAGCCTGAAAAAGGGAAAGTCCCCAGGATGCGATGATATCCCAGCAGAGCTAATACAAGCAGGAGGAGAGGCATGTGCTCGAGTCTATCACAAGCTGTGTAAACAGATATGGCACAGTGCAGAGTGGCCAGAAGCATGGAAGAAATCAATTTATATTCTCCTCCCCAAAAAAGGCAACCTGAAGCTGTGCACGAACTACCGAACTATCGCACTGATCAGCCATGCTAGCAAGATACTCTTGCAAATCCTATTAAGAAGGATAGAGAAAAGGTTTGAATCTGAAATTCACGTAGTCCAGGCAGGTTTTAGCAAAGACAGAGGGACCCGGGACCACATATTCAATTTAAGGAATATCTATGAAAAATGTAGAGAGTTTAATGTAGACCTGTACACATGTTTCACTGATTACACTGAGGCCTTCGACACGGTAAAACATCAAAATCTGTGGAGAATCATGAAGGAAATGGGGTTTCCTTTGCATATAGTCCATCTCATTGAAACATTTTACCAAGATCAACAAGCTGCTGTCCGAGTATCTGGGCAAACATCAGATTGGTTTGCAGTACAAAAGGGAGTCCGACAGGGATGTATCCTCTCACCTTATCTGTACAACATATATGCGGAATGTATAATGAGAAATGTGCGAGAAGATGAGAACATTGAAAGTTTCGACCCATTTACGATTGGGGGGTACGAGATTCCAGAGTTACGATACGCAGATGACACAGTGATACTATCAAGAAGTGCGGAAGGGCTAGAGCAGCTACTTTCAGCCGTTAATGGACATAGTAAAGATCAAAATCTGTTCATAAACATAAACAAAACAAAGATAATGTCCACCGATAAAACACAATGTCAACATAAATTTACAGTGGGTGGTGAGGAAATAGATCAGGTTACACATTTTGAATATCTGGGCTCCAGAATCAACAAAAATGGTGACTGCTCGAAAGAAATCAGAAGAAGACTAGCTATGGCAATGCAGAGACTGAACAGCCTGAACCAACAGGGCACCAACAAAACGATAAAAATAAAAGTCTTGAGAGCCTGTGTTTTTCCTGTGGCAGCTTATGGCTGTGAATCATGGACGATTACCAAAACTTCTAGACAAAGAATCGAATCCTTCGAGTCAAAATGTTACAGAAAGATCCTCAGAATACCCTGGACAGAGAAAAGAACAAATGTAGACATTCGGCAAGAGTTGAGCATAGAGGAGAACTGGTTTATCAATTCCATTTTGCCTAGAAAATGCAAATACTTTCGTCACATCAAGAGACACCACGGTCTTGAGAGGACGGTGATGGAAGGTATGGTGCCAGGCAAAAGAGGAAGGGGTAGACCAAGAAGACGATGGCACCAAGATATCCAGGAGTGCCTGAGTATGACAGTGGCGGAAGCTGGAGTTTTGGCTAGGGAACGAGTTTCTTTCAGACAGACTGTGATGGGAGCGACGTTCTACAATGGACATGCTACATGAGAGAGAGACTGAGGGTGTAATTTTAAACTTTAAACTTAACCCCTGGTGAACAATGAAGTGTTAGAGTCTTCAATATACTAAGCCTCAGCTTGTGAGGTGGGGTGGCCAGTTTCCTCCCTCGATGTCTTTTCCTTCCCAAACCGTAAATCAGGTATTAATATACAGCTGGGTTGACTGAAGCGAGTGCTCCACCACTGCGCTAATCAGCCGCTCACTGAGGATGTGGCAGACCTATTAGGATATAGGATTCTTGAGACATGGGTTTGATCCAACGCTAATACCTTAGTGTTCATTAGATTAGGATCACAATAAAAATCATGCCTGCACACTGGATACCAACTGCTGGTGCCATTGCCTTTATTCCTCATCATTCCTCTTTCTCTCCAGAAGTCACAAGGAACCACTTTTACCTCCTTGCAGAAAGTACGCGCCAAAGTATTTATATGCTTCTGCAGCTGGTATTCCCTAAGGACTTTTGTTTTACATGATAGGTTGCAAGTCCCATGTACAACCTTACTACTTCATTTTCTATAATATTAAGATCAGGGTATGGTGGCCCCATTCTTTCCTCTCAACTGACGAGTCCTGTGATATGTATGTGTGTGTACTTACGTGTATTTATATATACGTACACTCGATCTTAAAAATTATAAATTTAAATCGTAATTGAAATAGCATAAAATTAATGTACTTGTGCACCTCTCAAAAAGACAATAAAAACAATATATCACAAGAATCACATGTAGTGTGACAAAAATTACCAATATTTC
Source organism: Ariolimax columbianus (assembly GCA_036924085.1). Classification (NCBI taxonomy): domain Eukaryota; kingdom Metazoa; phylum Mollusca; class Gastropoda; order Stylommatophora; family Arionidae; genus Ariolimax; species Ariolimax columbianus. The sequence continues at coordinate 44,807,964 of JAVGWX010000005.1, read as the reverse complement.
CAGCATCAAGGACGTTCCGGCGCCAAGGGTGCATCCCAATTTTAAAATGTTACATTTTTATAAATAGAATAAACATAAAAATAAGGTCTCAGCATACAAAGATGATTTCTTGGTGGCTGAGCAACATCTAGATCTTCCTAACCACATATGGTCTGAATTGTTTTCTCTTACAATACATAGTATCTGGTGAAACATCAGATTGGTTTGAAGTACAAATGGGATTAAGGCACAGGATGTATCCTCTCCCCATAACTATTTAACATTTATGCAGAATGCATAATGAGGAGCGTCAGAAAGGAAGAGAATATCAAAAGTTACTCTCCCATTACAATCAGCGGATACATGATCCCAGAGCCAAGATTGGCAAACAATACTGTGATACTATCAAACAGTACAGAGGGGTTAGAGCAGCTAATTGCAGCCGTAAGCAAATGTAGCGAAAATTAAAACCTCTTTGTAAACATAAACAAAACAAAGGAAATGACCACCAACAAAAATCAACATAGATTAAAATTCAGGGGTGTGGAAATAAAACAGGACACGAACTTCAAGTATCTGGGCTCCAGATTTTACAACAATGGTGACTGCTTAAAAGAAATTAGAAATGGATTGGCAATGGCAATGCAGAGACTACACAACCTAAAGAAACTATGGCAGAATACCAGCAAACCAACAAAAGTGAACATTTTGAGAACCTGTGATTTTCCCATGGCAATATGTGGCTGCAAAACATGGACAGTTACCCAAACCTCAAAGAAAAGAATCAAGTCCTTTGAGTCGAAATGTTATAGAATGGTCCTCAGAATACCAAGGACTGAAAAAAAAAGAATGCAGACATTCAACAAGAGCTGTGCATAGAGGAGAACTGGTTTATAAATTCAGTCATGAACAGAAAATTAAAATACTTTGACCACATCAAAAGACACAAATGTCTTGAGAGAACAGTAAAGGAAGGTATGATGCTGGTAAAGAGAGGCAGAGGCAGACCAAGAAGGTCATGGGACCAAGATGTCAAAGAATGCTTGGGCAAGACTATGGAGCAGGCTGGAGATTTGGCAAAAGATCGAGTTTCTTTCAGATAGACTGGGATTGAAGTGATGTTCTGCAAAGAATATGCTACATGGTGATGACAATACAAAGACACAATAAGTTTATATCTAAAGTTTACACCCAGCCTACCGATTGGGGCTACAGCTGATGCGGTATATCTAGGTTTTTATAGTATTGGTTGTCGATTTCTTTTGTCCCTTAATAATGTTCCCTTTAATCAGGGTCCTTTAAGATTCATTAAAATACTAGTAATATTGATATAGAATATATCAATTACTACTAGCCCGCTGTTGGCTCATCTACCCTAGTCTGTCGATATGGGAATGCATTTTTGTGGCCTACGAAAAATGTAACTTACAGTCTCCAATCCATCAACCAAAGCTCGTTGCTCATGTCTGCAGAAATGCCATTGACAACATCCCACTAACATACACAGCCCTGGGCTACTCTTTCTACCTCTCTCCAGGTGTAATCATTTAATCTTAGTTCCTTCTCACATTCTCTTCTTTTTTTCAGAATACCTCTTTTTCTATTTTCTTGAGGATTCCATGTAATTGCATGTCTGGCAATGCTGATGGTGCCTACCATAGTGCATGTCCTATCCAGCCCCATTGTCTTTGCTTAATGTGTTGTTCCAGTGGACGTTGTTGGCTCCTTTTCCATAGGTACTCATTCCTCACGATGTTCTACTACTTTATGCCCATTATCCTTCATAGGCATATGTTAACAATGGACTGGAATCTTTGTTGCATGGCATTGGCCCTTCTCCATGTTTCCGCTCCATATATACTGAATTGACACTGGCATTGAATATTCTAACTTTGGTTTGAATCTTGATTTAATGGGATCATATATTGTCTAGTGTCAGAAATGTTATCCTTGCTTTTCCAATTTTGGTCCTTGTATCTGTTTCAGTACCTACTGATATTTCAATTGTGCTGCTCAAATAAGTAAAGGCATCCACTTCTTCCAACAGCTCTCCCTCTAGCATGATTGGTTCTTTGTTAATTATGTTGAGCTTAAGGAGCTTGATTTTCTTCATGTTGATATTCAGGTACCATCTATTCCATAAACTGAAGATAGGTGGTACTCACGAATGCACCTGTCGTACAGGGAAAATGACCGCTGAACATCTGCTTCAAAATTGCCCGACATACGAGGACCAGAGAAAGCACATGTGGCCATCACCAGTGCCAACAGTAGAAAAGCTCTATGGCAGTGTCGACAGCCTCAGGATGACTGCTGCTTTCTTCGAACAAATTCAAGTTGACGTCTGACAGCGTACGAAGAAGAAGAAAGATATTCAGTCTCAATTTGGCAGACTGTTCTTTTACCCTATCAAGTTTCTCTTGCATTTGAATATGATTGTGTGACAAAAATACCAGATCATCTTCTTAGTCCAGGTCTTCCAATTGCAACAATAGTGTCCACTTTTCTTTTTTTTTTTTTTTACGTTTGCATTATTTCTCTATTCCCCAATTTCTCTATTCCTGGTGTGCGATGCACTATGGTTTTTATTTTGCGCCTTTTGGCCCAGTGCATCTGACTTTGGCATGTATTTTATGTGAGGGTCTGCTTCCTCCTGAATTTTCTAAGGGTTTGCTTCCCCAGAGTAACGGCCGGTACTGTGATGGGGATTGAACCCAGCACCTTCAGATTGTGAGCTGTGTCACTTGACCACTAGCCCACGCCGTCTCCCAGTGTCCGCTAAATACCAGTTCTTTTCCCACTCAATTGATGTCTTCATTATCCAATCTTTAACAAACATGAACAAAAAGGGTGACAGCAGGCATCCTAGTTTCACCTGTGTTTTCACCCCTAAGCTGTCAGGCAGTGCTCCTTCATGTACCACTCTATCTTTGTACATATTCTTTATGAGGGCTATGAACTTCTCTGGTATTCCAACAGTTGCCATAGGGTACCAATAAATTCATTAATCATGTGTATTTTGTTCTCGGAAAATTTAAAATGCATTGTTTTGTGGGTGTTTAATCATGAACAGCGACAATATTTTTCTTCTTCTATGATCATTGCTAATTTAGACTGGGACTCCGGATTCTTCAATAAATTCTGCTGTATTTTTCAGGGTCTCATTACCACTGTACAGTTTGTTCTTAAGTGGAGTTGGGGTGGACACCTCCTTCTCCTCAGATCTGTGTGATGGGGGCAGTCTTAAAGTACACTCTACAGTAATTCACAATTTTTGAAACTGAAACTAACAAGTTTATAATTTCTTCTATAATCTTTTTGCTGATCTGCATGCCTAATCAATTCACTAAAACTAATTCCATTAAAAATTTTTTAGTGTTGATGTAGAGTCCTTGTTTTTAGGGCTATCTAATTGTTGTAATAATCATTAATGCTATAAAATTATTATGAAAATTTGATCGTTTGTTTATTGATGCAGACAAAACAGAAGATGTATTATATTGCGTTTGTTATCGCCAGAATAGAAGATATTCATTTGGCATCTAATACTGAAATTACAAAAAGTTTGAAAAGTGGACAGACCTTGCAATGCATCTCAGTGCCACTAGTTTCAAATATGACTGTTATTAACTTATTACTAATACTAACTAATTAATACTAACAGTAACTAAGTAACAGTTAAAAATAAATTAAATAATATTATATTATTGTAAATTATTGTAATGTTATGAATATGATTCAATTAATATTATTGTTTGTTCATACCTCTACGTTCATAATAGGCGTGCATAAATAAGTAAGTAATAGCTATAACGCACTTTTCAAAAGCTTTCCACCTGCTACACTGTAAATGCAGAAAAGCAATTCTGCAAATGTTTACTCAACTACTTACTAGAATATTATCGTCCGCTACACCTCCGCCATTTTGAATTGCTACTTCCGTTCTGTATTTGAGATAGCGAATGACGCAGTTTTCCGTTGTTTCGCCAGTATTTCCATTCAAAATGTGTCTTATCATTTGTTTATCATATAGTTATCTTCTTCTCCCAAGAATAGAACAATATTTCGTTGTAGAAGAAGTGTTTCCAAACAATCCTCCAAAGAAAAACAGATTTGTTGTGTTTTTTTAATGAACCTTTCGTGAAAAACGTACATTGGTAGAAATTTGCTGAAAATGAAAGATAATAATAATAATAGTTCGCTTAGGCGTCTGAGGCCCGTTGCGTCAGTCGGCCACATCAATGACCCACAGCAGTGGCGTGGTTCAGACCTCGTTCAGGGCAGAGGAGGAGGTTGTTATAATTGCTTGAGCCGTACTGTTCGGGAACGGCCTCTTCTGCGCCTCCAGCCGCTCTGTGGAAGACTTTCAGGTCAAGTCAGGTCATCCCGTAACCGGTGAGGTCGTTGGGGCACACATTAAGACATCCTCACAACTCCACGCCATCCCTCTCTGTCAGATGCCGCTGCCTGTGACTCTTCTGGTCGGAGACTGGTCCATTCTTTTATGTTGTCCTCCCATCTCTTTTTGGGCCGGCCTCTTCGTCGTCTGACATGCACCTTCCCGTGGAGGATTGTGTTTGCAAGACTATTTGATCTCGATATGTGACCGTACCAAGTGAGTTTCCTTCTTTTGACAGTTGCCAAGAGATCTTCGAAAGGCCCTATTGCTGTTGTAATTCTATCTCGTATTTCCTCGTTTGTAACTCGATCTTTGTACGAGACGTTTAAAAGTTTTCGGAAAGATCTCATCTCCAATGCCTGTATCCTTCGTTGGAGGTCAGCCGTAACTGTCCATGTCTCACACGCATAGAGGAATATTGACAGGACCAGTGTACGCATTAATCTTATTTTCGTGCGTAGTGCTAACCGAGTTCCTGACCGTTAGCTTTTATCTTGCTGTTGAAGCCCGTAGCGTTGTTGGTCATTAATTTTATCTTTCCAGCGTTTATCTCCATACCATAGTCAAGAGCTGTTTCATCGAGCCTTCTGACCCATTCCTGGAGTTCTGCTTCTGAACCCGCCAACCCGTCAACATCATCTGCAAAACGAAGGTTGGTAATCGTTCGGCCCCCTATATTGACAGTACCAACGTAACCCCCAAGTGCCTCACTCATAAATCCTTCAAGGAATATATTGAAAAGAGTTGGAGAGAGTGTACACCCCTGTCTCACACCAACTGATGTGCGAAACCAGTCTCCTCGCCTCCCATTTACAAGAACTGCACTAGACGCCTTGTTATACAGGTGTTCAAGGACCGTTATAATATTTCCGTTGATATTATACATCCTCATGGTTGCCCAAAGCGCTTTATGCCATACCCTATCAAACGCCTTCTTAAAATCCACAAACACATGATACAGTGTTTGCTGCTGTTCTAGATATTTCTCGCTTAGCAGCCTTAAATTAAATATCTGTTCTGTAGTGCTTCTTCCCTGTCTGAACCATGCTTGCTCCTCGGCAATAATGTTCTCTGCTTGGGGTTTCAATCGGTCGAGGATTAATTTAAGCATGACCTTGCTAGGGTGGCTAATGAGGCTTATTGTTCTGTAATTTTGGCACAGCTTTTTCACAGGTTTCCAGACTTATGTAACGGTATAACTATTGATTTCGTCCATAAGTCCGGCCAGTTTCCTGTCGCCCATATTTTGTTACAGATGTGTGTCAGGCCTTCCACCACTATCTCTCCACCTGCTTGTAAGAACTCTGCTGGTATATTGTCCACGCCGGCCGCCTTCCCTCTTCTCAATGTCTTTACCGCTGCAATTACCTCTTCCTTCGTTATCAGTTGGTTATCCTCTATATTTGTTGGTGTTGGGGGAATGTTTTCTCAGGTTTGTTTCGCCCTTCATAGTTATATAGCTCGGAACAGTACTCTGTCCATCTTGCTAGTACGTCATTTCCCTCAATGAGATACTTGCCATTTTTATCATAGATCATAAGACTTTGGCGCTGAGGAAAGACTTGTGTAGTATCTTGTGGGCAGGGGTTTCCTGGTCCAGCTGTACAACATGACCGAATAAAGAAACTCGGCGCCGATCAATTGTTTCTGAGATTGGGTGGAGGCCTGTTTAGGCAGAGACCTCCATGTTGCCGATGTAGTCATGCCATCGGATGCCCAGGATACGCCGCTGGTTACGCATGTGAAAGGTTTCTAGTCTCGACATGTCATGTTTCAGTAATGTCCACGTTTCGAATACGTAAATCAGGACTGGGACCACGCAGTATGCGGATTTTTGTCCCAGGGGAGATCTTGCCATTACTCCACATACGTCGGAGGTCGTGCATAGTGGACGCAGCTAGTCCGATCCACCTTAACATATCGGGACCGCTGCACCCATAGGATGATATCATGCTACCAAGATAGATGAATTCGCTGGTGCCCTCCGCAGTGTGACCTTGAGCTGCTATACCCTTGGATGCTGTGTCGGAAATTAGGTTTGGAACTTTGGTCTTGGCCCAGGATATAGACAGGCCTAGGGAGGGATTGAAAGAGCTTATCTTAAATAAAAAATTTTTTAAATTATTATATATATATATATATATATATATATATATATATATATATATATATATATATATATATATATATATATATTATATTATAATATATTTAAAAATTTAAAAAACTGTCTACTTGATTAGTGGCTGCACGGCGAGACTTCTCACGGTTGCCCGCCCCCCATGTTTATCAGATGTCATGGACACTTTCTGCTGAGGATTGTTTTTTTTTTTTAAACTGGTCTGACAATCTCTGTTCTGTGTGCAGCAATTTAAAAACTAAAAAAAAAAAGTAAGGTATAGATCTTTTTCGCACACCGTGTAGCAAAATGGTGTTAGATCAATATTTTCTTGACCAACGGCACACTAAGAGTGATGTGGTTAGCATCACGCCGACCGCCTTTGCGTCTCAGACTTGTTGTGGTACCAAATTTCTTAGACTGTGTCGACCTTGGAGGCAGTTTGCAATGTAAAAATTCGATCTATCTTCAGTCCACCAGTGTTGCTAGACGTCGTTGGGTCGATAACCACAGAACCAAGACCTGATGTTATAGCCAAACATTCCTCTTTTTGCAACATATTTTCTGTGGGGTGAGAATCCCTAAGCTAATTTGAGTAGATATTTTAACTTGAATTTTGTCCGAGCAGCGGCCGTTAAGCCTACTCTTTTCGATTTTCAACTGCCAAGGGATTTGTAACGTGCGCCCCACTGAACACGGGTGCCTGATCTCACTGCTCAGAGATCAGGGAATATGTTTACCAGATGATCTACGTGAAAAAAATCCCTGTCTCCACCGTGATTTAAACCGGCGATCTCCAGCACCCGAGGAGAACACCTTACCTCGAGACCACTGGGTCCCTTGGTCGAAAAAATGTCCCTCACTAATTGGGGATTAAACCTAAATGGCTCGACCGGGAAGTCAGAACACACATTTAATCAACGTGTTCTGTCTAGTTAGATTGTTTTGAGAGAAAAAAAATGTACATTACCTCTAATATATTATTACATTGTTATTGCTCATGTTGAATGGCCACGGTGAGTAGGTTTTCTCTTTTGTGCGCCCTGAAAAGGACGTTTAGTAGCGGGTTGTCGTACTTTCCTCACATCTCAAGCGTGTTGATAAAGGTGGACCGGGGTCCTCCATGCGGTTGAGCTATGCTTGACTTCATCTGTGTCGCTGACTATTACGGGGATCACGTCGATCCCTCACCTCGTTAACCAGGCTGCCATGAAAACAGTCCGTTTCCAGGAAGAACTACGGGGAAGCCGATGTGAGGGTCTTGGTCAGTATATTTTGCCTGGCCCTGACTAACATGTCTGCTCAGTATGTTTTGCCTGACCAGACATTACTCTACTTCTCCATTTCATGACATAATTCCCTAGATTTAGTTTCCTGTATATCTTTTGTGACGGAGCAGTGCTTACCACCCACTGGACTTCCGGTCATGGTTAGGTGGTTTGTTACCTTAAGAGCAGATGGCGTCTAACTGGCTGCAGGTCTACTTTCCTTTGGTGTTTGAGTCTATTAAGATGGACTCGTACATCGGTTAACTACCCTCCGCGGCATTTTTTCCAACGCAGCGGAGTAATACACTGATCAAGCCTAACCCGCTAAGGAGGAAATTCTCCTCCGGCTACATCCAGCTCACGACAGAGCTGGGACCAGCACAGGGGCATACGCCATTGTAGAAGTACAGGTCGACTAAGAACTAAGACAGTTCAACCGACGGGCAGATCTTCTACACGGGTTTTGCTAGGAATATATAATGCCCAAACTTCATTAAACTTAGTAACACGATAAAACGTCAATCATGACTAGAGCTCTTGAGAACGACTTCGCGGGTTCCAATTTTGCAAACCATGAAGCAGTGGCGGTAAGTGAGTTGTCAGCGCCCGGGGCAATACAAGTGTTGTGCCACATAATCCCTGAACCGTTAGCACTCACTGAGTCCCTTCCACCAGTCCAGTATTGAATCCCTCACCTATATTTCTAATTAACTTTCAATGTTATAATTATTATGTAATGTGTATTGCCAGTGTGTTTGGAATACCTGGTGTTGTCCGGGATAAATATACAAGTTCAAGATACCACTCGCCGTCCTTCTTCGTTAGGTAACCCTGCAATCTCTTTCTTTCTAAACCCATTCATCTTTCTTAAAGCCCCACCGCTACCCACCCTTCCATCCATCTCTTGCTCAAACAGTTATCTCTTTTTTCTATTATGTACCTCCTTACGAAATCTGAACATCATACAGACTCACCCCACAGCCTCACCCCACAGAACCCGACATCTATCACACCTCATGCTGTCCACAGCCTCACCCCCCCCCCCCGCCCCCCACAGGCCCCGTCATCTCTATCACACCTCATGTTGTCCACATCCTCACCTCGACAGCCCTCCGTCATCTATAACACCACATGTTGTCCACAGACTCACCACCACAGCCCTCCGGCATCTCTATCACACCCCCATGTTGTCCACAGCTTCACCCCCACAGCCTCACCACACATGCCCAGTCATCTCTATCACACCTCATGTTGTCCACAGCCTCAACCCCACAGGTCCCGTCATCTCTATCACATCTCATGTTGTCCACGTCCTCACCCCCACAGGCCCCGTCATCTCTATCACACCTAAGTGTTGTCCACAGCGTCACCCCCACAGACCCCGTCATCTATCACACCTCATGTTGTCCACAGCCTCACCCACACAGGCCCCGTCATCTCTATCACACCTCATGTTGTCCACATCCTCACCTCCACAGCCCTCCGTCATCCATAACACCTCATGTTGTCCACAGCTTCACCCATACAGCCTTCCGTCATCTATCACACCTCATCTTGTCCACAATCTCACCCCCACAGCCTCACTCCACAGGCCCCGTCATCTCTATCACACCTCATGTTGTCCACAGCATCACCCCTACAGCCCTCCGTCATCTATCACACCTCATGTTGTCCACAGCCTCACCCCTACAGCCCTCCGTCATCTATAACACCTCATGTTGTCCACAGCCTCACCCCACAGGCCCCGTAATCTCTATCATCCCTCATGTTGTCCACAGCCTCACCCCCACAGCCTACCCCTACTGGCCCCGTCATCTCTATCACACCTCATGTTGTCCATAGCCTCACCCCCACAGGGCCCGTCATCTCTTTCACACCTCATGTTGTCCACAGCCTCACCCCCACAGGTCCCGTCATCTCTATCACACCCCATGTTGTCCACAGCCTCACCCCCATAGGCCCCGTCATCTCTATCACACCTCATGTTGTCCACAGCCTCACCCCCACAGGCCCTGTCATCTATCACACCTCATGTTGTCCACAGCCTCAGCCCCACAGCTTCCGTCATCTATCACACCTCATGTGTCCACAGCCTCACCCCACAGGCCCCGTCATCTCTATCACACCTCATGTTGTCAACAGCCTCACCCCCACAGGCCCCGTCATCTCTATCACCCCCATGTTGTCCACAGCTTCAACCCCACAGGCCCCGTCATCTATCACACCTTATGTTGTCCACAGCCTCACCCCTACAGGCCCCGTCATCTATCACACCTCATGTTGTCCCCAGCCTCACCCCACAGCCTCACCCCCACTGGCCCCGTCATCTCTATCATACCTCATGTTGTTCACAGCCTCACCCCCACAGGCCCCGTCATCTATCACACCTCATGTTGTCCACAGCCTCACCCCACATGCCCTGTCATCTATCACACCTCATGTTGTCCACAGCCTCACCCCCACAGCCCTTCGTCATCTATCACACCTCATGTTGGCTACAGCCTCACCCCCCCCCCCAGCCCTCCGTCATCTATCACACCTCATGTGTCCACAGCCTCACCCCACAGGCCCTGTCATCTCTATCACACCTCATGTTGTGCACAGCCTCACACCCACAGGCCTCGTCATCTCTATTACACCTCATATTGTCCACAGCCTCACCCCCACAGACCCCGTCATCTCTATCACACCTCATGTTGCCCACAGTCTGACCCCCACAGGCCCCGTCAACTTTATCACACCCCATGTTGTCCACAGCTTCACCCCCACAGGCCCCTTCATCTATCACACCTCATGTTGTCCACAGCCTCACCCCCACAGGCCCCGTCATCTCTATCACACCTCATGTTATCCACAGCCTCACCCCCCCCCCTTCCCTCCACAGCCCTCCGTCATCTATCACACCTCATGTTGTGCACAGCCTCACCCCCAAAGACCCCGTCATCTCTATCACACCTAATGTTGTGCACAGCCTCACAAGACAGACACGGTCATCTCTATCACACCTCGTGTTGTCCACAGCCTCACCCCCACAAGCCCCGTCATTTCTATCACATCTCATGTTGTCCACAGCCTCACCCCACAGGCCCCATCATCTCTATCACATCTCATGTTGTGCATAGACTCACCCCACAGGCCCCGTCATCTCTATCACACCTCATGTTGTCCACAGACTCACCCACAGGCCCCGTCATCTATATCACACCTCATGTTGTCCAGAGACTCACCCCAAAGGCCCCGTCATCTCTATCACATCTCATGTTGTCAACAGACTCACCCTACAGGCCCCGTCATCTCTATCACACCTCATATTGTCCACAGACTCACACCCACAGGCCCCGTTTTCTCTATCACACCTCATGTTGTCCACAGCCTCACCCCCACAGGCCTCCGTCATCTCTATCACACCTCATGTTGTCCACAGTCTCACTCCCACAGGCCCCGTCATCTATCACACCCCATGTTGTCCACAGCCTCACCCCACAGCCCTCCGTCATCTATCACATTTCATGTTGTCCACAGCCTCACCTCCACAGGCCCCGTCATCTATCACACCTCATGTTGTCCACAGCCTCACCCCACAGCCCTCCGTCATCTATCACATTTTATGTTGTCCACAGCCTCACCTCCACAGGCCCCGTCATCTATCACTCCTCATGTTGTCCACAGCCTCACCCCCACAGGCCCTGTCATCTTTATCACACCTCATGTTGTCCACAGCCTCACCCCCACAGGCCCCATCATCTCTATCGCACCTCATGTTGTGCACAGCCTCACCCCACAGACACGGTCATCTCTATCACACCTCATGTTGTCCACAGCCTCACCCCCACAAGCCCCGTCATTTCTATCACATCTCATGTTGTCAACAGACTCACCCCACAGTCCCCGTCATCTCTATCACACCTCATATTGTCCACAGACTCACACCCACAGGCCCCGTTTTCTCTATCACACCTCATGTTGTCCACAGCCTCACCCCCACGGGCCCCGTCATCTATCACACTTCATGTTGTCCACAGCCTCACCCCCACAGCCCTTTGTCATCTATCACACCTAATGTTGTCCCCAGCCTCACCCCCACAGGCCCCGTCATCTCTATCACACCTCATGTTGTCCACAGACTCACCCTACTGGCCCCTGTTATTTCTAATACACCCCAAGTTGTCCATCTCTTTCTCTGCCCCCTCCCCCCCCCCCCCCATAACCTGAACAGGGTGGAGGCAGACGGAGTGGTATGCAGCCGGACGGAACTAGTGAAACCATCGTCCCTGATCAGTACTGACCCTCAGATCAGGAAAGAGCTGGCCAATGATAATCAAGACCCATCAGTCCAGACCACTACAGCATGACTGCGCGGGAATGGCTTGGGGGACATGAGCATCCCAATCGTCTGCTGGTCATTTTTGCACGCAACTGCACAACTGGAATGTAACACTGGTTGGCTACAGTCTTTTGATGGTCGCTGTGGTCGAGGGGTCAGGCACTCGACTCCCAAAAGCGATGAACAGAAACGATGGACTATCAAATCACGCAAGTTTAAAAGTGAACCCTGGTCTCAATGACAAGCGCAGCTTCTTCCTCAGTATAATCCAAATACAGCGCAAGTTACATCATCAAGACAAAACTATCTGTTGATGTCATCACTATTGCTTGTGATGGGCAACAAATGAACAATTAATGTTAGACTGTGCCTTCCACAGCGTATGTCCTATCCAGTCCCATTTTCTTCGCTTATTTTGTGGGTCTAGTGGATGTTGTTGGCTCATTTCCTATAGGTCTTTATTCTTCACCATGTCCTGCCACTTTATGCCCATTTGAATTTGTATACATCTGTTAACGAAGGACTAAAGACGGAAGCGTTAGTAGTTTTATACTCTTTTCCCTTGTACTGGATGTACCCTCGAGTATATTCATGTCAATTCTGCCGCTCTTGTTTATTTCCTGGCCAATGCATCGACAAACAGAAAATAATAATAATAGTGACACCGTAAAGATGGATGTCATTAAACAATGCAACTTAGAAAGATGCTTATATACCTGGTATAACTTAACTTTACGTTTTTATACTGATTTAGAAGACTCACCAGAGTCTATATACAACCAGTTACATTTGCTTTACTTTGCTCTAAAAGCTATGCGCATTCAATCTATACTTAAATGCATTAATTAACTGTTCCTGCCTCCACTACCTCCCGGGGCAATGCCTTCCAAGCATTCACCACTCTTTGACTAAAAAAATATTTCATATTAAATCCGTACATTTCTTTAGTTAATTTGTATCTGTGCCCTCTTGTTCTCGTTGGAGGTTGTATTTTAAAAAACAACTTGTTATAGTTTAATTTAATCTTTCCTGTGATTATCTTATAAACCTGTATTAGGTCACCTCAAATTCTTCGCTTTTCTAGACAATTTAAGCCGGTTTTTTCTGAGTCTTTCCTCGTAACTGTAATTCTGGAATCCCAGAAGAGGCTTTCACTCTTCTCAGAAGAGAATTATAACTCGCTGTTGAAGTCACTAAAATTTCATTTCTGATGGCAGCCTCCTGTGGGACTAGTTTACTTTTTACTAGGAACACAAACACACGAAGAGTTATGATCCTCTACAATTGTTTTATTTGAAAATCAATAAAGAATACGACTTTTCTTATTTCTGATAACGTTAACTTGCACAGCTCGGTGGGCAAGTTTGTGCATGGATCTGTTGCGCAAATAAAATATGTTATGGGTGGGGGGGGGGGGGGGGGGGGGGGTTTGAAAGGACAATATGCATCGACACTAACTCAGCTCAACCAACCAACTCATCAAAACATGGAACTCATATTTAGTAATACTGCTAACTTCATGTAACATATATGCTTAATTGCAATTGTTTTATTATTTACTTCATGCCACTTCTGATTAAAAATTAACTATTTAAAATAGGAAAGTCATTGGAAAATATGTCATTGTCGATTGCTTAAATCAACGCTAGTTCAGTTGAAAATTAGTTCTACGTTGAAGAACGAGAATGGAAGCATCGATAATGAAGGTAGCAAAGATTTATAAACATGGTACAGCTCAAACAATACAATAAAGACAACAGGCTATGTATAAAAAGACTACTATAAAGGCTACAAGATAAAGTATAACTGCCCTGGTAGAAACAAAACGTTTAACGGTTGTTGTTTTTTCCGTGGCGGCTATGTAGTAAGTTCAAAATCACAACAGAATCAGAACCGGAACCGGAAGTTCAGTTTGATAGCAGCCGAGAATACTAAATGGCAAGATACATTTTCTTTAGAGTAAAGATGCATATATTGCAAACTATATGTTTTAAAAATACAGTTTTACTCGAGAGCAGAGTTAGAAGATGCTTCCACATAGGCCTAAATAGTAAGAACACAACTTCTATATGACCATGCAGAGAATACCAAATGGCTAGATACATTTTCTTTAGAGATAAGATGCATATATTGCAAACTAAATATTTTCAAAATACAGTTTTACTCGACAGCAGAGTTAGAAGATGCTTCCACATAAATAGTAAGAACACAACTTCTATATGACCATGCAGAGAATACATAGTTCTACCAATGCAGGTCTTTCAGCTCAGAATGAAGATATCAATTCATGCCAGCCGCAATTGATAGTTTGATTTACTTTTATTGTTCTAACTTTTGCTTCATAAGTGAGCACAACCACTTAATGCCAATAAGTGAGTGACAACAGTGAACGCGTCATGTTAAAGAGCAAGCTGTGTAAAAATATAGAAGACGGCGATCAGTTGCACATGTAACAAGAGATGGATTCCAAAACAGCACTTTCGACTGAACAAGCAGAGCTGCAGTCAGATTCAAGTGGTTCGGCTGTGCAGTCAAGTGCTACAAACGAAGGTAATGAATATGAAGGAAATGTTCAACAAATAGATAGAAAGTATGAATCAAACATTGTAAGTGACACGCCGAACATTATAGATTATTCACGTTCAAAACAAGAATTTACTACTAAACCTAAAGAGTCTCGTTCAGTTACAAGTGGTTCTGTGCAATCAGGTGTTTTAGATAAAGCTAACCAAGTTGCAGATATTGCTGCACACACAGCAGGATCTATTAAGTCAAACCTTGCTAGCATCACACATTTAAAAACAGAATTTGCTGTTGAACCTAAACAGCTACAGTCAATTGCAATTGGTTCTGTGCAGTCTAGTACAAGTGATTCTGTGCAGTCAGATATTTTAAATGATGTTAACCAAGATAAAGGAAAGGCTGCACAAATAACAGAAGGTGTTAATTTCTATATTCAAGAGAAGACGGACTTAGCAGCTTCTAGACAACTGGGAAGTCATCTGGTATCTAGTGTATTGTCAAAACATTCAACAGAGCCTGCTATACAACACGCATGTGACGATGTAACTAAAGCATATTATGTGTCTACAAGCGTTAGTGTTACCACGCCTTATATTTCAGAGAAAACAGATTTAACAGCTTTTGAGGGGTCTAACTTAATGCCAACATATTCTTCAGCCTCTGTTACAGAACACCCAGGTGGCACCCAGATGGTATTTCAGACCTATTCAGCAGTGCCTGATATTGAACACCTAGGTGATAGTGTGACTCTAGTAGATGATGTGTCTAAAAGTGGAAGTGATTTCATACCTTATATTGCAGAGAATATAGAGTTAGCAACATCTAGAGAACTGGGAAGTCCTAATGGATCGAGTGTAATATCGCTTTCAGAAGTTCCCATTACAGAAAATCGATACAGTAATGTGATGGGGGTACAGGATGTTATTGTAGATATGTCTATAAAAAACAGTGCTACAACAGTTTATATTCCAGAAAAGGAAGATTTAACATCATATAGAGAGCCCAGATACCCAAAGATATCTAGTGTAATGTCATCACATTCAGCAGGGCCAGTTGAAGAACACCCAGCAAGCATTGTGAAAAGTGAAAAAGTGTCTAGGAAAGATAGTTCCATTACACCTTATATTGCAGAAAGAGCAGAGTTAGCAACATCTACAGAACTTGGAAGGCTTCAGAGATCTAGTGATATAACAATGCATTCAACAGTTCCTATTAAAGATCAACAAGGGGATGGTTTGGGATGTGCAGATGCAGGTAAAATAGAAAATTCTGCCACACCTTATGTTCCATGGAAGGTGGATTTAGCCGTGTTTGAGGGATCTTGTGTGTTATCAACACAATCAATGGAATCTGTTAAACAAAATCCAGTAGACAGTGGGACTATTGTAAGTGTTTCTGAAAGATATAGTGAGACAACACCTTATTATAAAGAAAAGGCAGGTTTACCATCATCTAGAGAACCTAGTCACTCTAAGGAGTATAGAGTATTACCAACACATTCAACCATCTCTATTGAAGAAAACCTAGAAAATAATGTGTCAAATGAAGATATGTCTAGAATAGGTAGTGCTACCACACACTATATTCCAGGGAATGCAGATTTAGCAGTCCTTGAAGGATCTAGTGTAATGCCAACAGATTTATTAGTGCCAGGTAAAGAGCACCCAGGCAGCAGTGTCACACGTGTAAATCTGTCAAGTAGAGATATTGCTTCCACTCCTTATATTCTAGAAAACAAACTTTTAACCGTTGTTGAGGATTGTAGTGTAATACCAACACACTCAGCAGGGTCTCTTGAAGAATACTCAGACGGTATTGTGACAAATGTAGATGTGTC
Organism: Ariolimax columbianus; assembly: GCA_036924085.1. Lineage (NCBI taxonomy): Eukaryota > Metazoa > Mollusca > Gastropoda > Stylommatophora > Arionidae > Ariolimax > Ariolimax columbianus. Next base: position 44,791,515 of record JAVGWX010000005.1, on the reverse strand, counting down.
TAGAAGAGAGAGTGCTACCACACCTTATATTAAAAAAAAGGCAGTATTATCATCATCTAGAGAACATATAGACGCTGAGGAATCCACTGTAATGACAACATATTCACCAGTGTTATTTGAAGAACACATAGGCATTATGACAAACATAAATGTGTCTAGAAGAGAAAGTGGTACAACACCTTATGTTCCAGATAAGGCAGAGTCAGAAGCGTGTAGAGAACCTGAAAGTTATCAGAGATTGATTGCAAAAGCAACACATTTAGCAGCTCCTAATAAAAGTCATCCAGGTGGCAGTGTAAGAAGCATTGATGTATCTAAAATAGATAATACGACTACACTTTATATTCCACGGAATGAAGATTTAGCAGCATTTGAATCATTTAGTGCAAAGCCATCATTTTCAGCAGAATCTGCAGAAGAACATGCAGAATTCAGTGGGACAAGTGTAGGTGTGTCTAGAAGAGATAGTGCTACCACACCTTATACTCCAGAAAAGTCATCTTTAGCATCATCTGATAATTGTGGACGCCCTGATGGATCTAGAGTGCTGCCAACACATTCAGTCTTAATTAAAAAGCACTTAGCTAATAAGAAAATAAGCACAGATATGTCTAGAAGAGATAGTGCAACTGCACCTTATATTGAAGTTAACTCTGATTTACCAGCTGTTGAAGGATCTAGTGTAATGCCAACACAATCATTATTGTCAATTAAAGAACATCTAGGTGACAGTGCCCCGAGTTTAGATGTGTCTAGAAGAGATAGTGCAACTACACCTTATATTTCACAGAATGAAGATTTGACAATGTTAATGCCAACACATTCATTAGTGTCTGTTGAAGAACACACAGAAGGTATTATAAAAAGTGTAGTGTCTAGAAGAGATAGTGCACCATATATTCTAGAGAAGCCAGATTTAGCAGCACCCAGAGAGTCTGGACAACTTGTAGCAACTAAAGTATTCTCAACACATTCCGCTGTTGCTTTTGATAAAATTAGTGGTGGTAGTGAGGTAGGTGTGGATGTGTCTACAAAATATAGTGTTGCTACCCCTTATATCACAGTGATGGTAGATTTATCAGCAATTGGGAACTTCAGTGCAATACCAACACATTCAGCCGTGTCTGCCACTGAACATCCAAATGACAGTGGGAAAAGCACAAATCTCTCTAGAAAAGATAGTGCTACCATGCGCTATATTCCGTGGAAGCAAGAATTTGCAGTATCTCGAAAATCTAAAAGCGTTGAGAAACCTAGTGGGTCAAGAAGAGATAGTTATACCATCCCTTATAATCCAGAGAAGCCAGATATTGCTCCATCTAAGGAATATAGAAGTACTCACGGATCTAGTGTTGTGCTAACACACAGAGCATCACCGGTTAATCAACACACAGATGGCAATGCCACATGTGTAGATGTGTCTAGAAAAAATAGTGCTACCACGCCATATATTTCATGGAAGGAAGATTTAGAAACTTTTGAAGAATATAGTATAATGCCAACACATTCAGCAGAAATTAATTTTCCTAGTGAAGGCTTGACATCTAATATTAAAACCATTGATCGTGAAATTCAAAGTAGGGTTGAACAGACTCCTTTTGTACCAACATTTTGTACTGTTTTTACTCCAACATTAGCTGCAACCAAGTCTAGAGACAATGTATCACCATCTACAGTATCCATAGAATGTGGGACACAGATGATAGGCACAATTGTTTCTGAAAGGGGTCGTGCAACACGAGAGAGTTCTCCAAAGTCTGAAACATTGGCTCCAACCAAACCAAGAGAACTTAAAGATGTCAGTATTAGTAACATAATGTTTTCAGCAGTGGAGGTGCCTTTGGAAAGTAGTGCCACCAGAAAAGATGCTCCATTTCTGGAAAATATACCACCATCTAGAGAATCTATATTAAATGGGACACAGACTAGAAATACAGTTGCTTGTAAAAACATTAGCGCAATTCGTGAGAGCTGTCTACAGTTACAACTGCAGACTTCTTCTAAATATAGAGAAAGTAGAGCATCAGCAAATGCTAAGGATAGGAGTAAAGATGATGAAGTGCAGGAAAATGTTAGGGCATCTACAGAATTTGATCCACTTGACCAAAGTGTACAGTTGAGGTCAAAGAAATTGGATTGGTTTAGTTCTGTTGCAAAAAGGACATCCTTAATGAAGAGTAGAAAGCCTACATTAGTAGATGTACTCCAAAGTCATGATGTGACCAGCCCAAATGCTTCTTTGCAATCAGATTTGGCACATATTGGATGGACAAAGGCCTCTCATATTTGCCCATGTTCAGCTATCAGTAAGCAAATATATCCTGGTGGTAGTGCAGCAGCTACACATGATAGTCAGCCAGAAACTAAAGTTCCGTGTGGTTGTCCTGAAAAGAGAACTTTTCTGTCAAGTGGTAATCAGCTTCCATCTGTGGATGTTATTACAGAAACAACCAATGTACGTGTTCTGGGTCAAAAAGATGTTGCAGCATCCAAAAAAGGTGGATATATTAGTGACTCTGACAGAGCACCAATACGCACTGCTGTGCCTTATAAAACATACTATGGGGGAAGAAAAGCTTCCAATGTGTTCACTGCTGACAAGGATTCTATGGCTATTAAAGATGCTGAACAGTCATCAAAAATGATTATGTCTGGATCTAGGGAAAATGCATCTCCAGTTCTATATGATAAACAGCGTGCAGGATTAGATGGTGAAACATACATAGGTATAAGAAAACCATCAAATGATCTTTTTGACAAAAATTATGTGGCTATTAAAGATGCTGAACAGTCCTCAAAAATGATTATGTCTAGATCTAAGAACAGATCTCCATTTGCGTATAGTAAGCAGCATACAGGGTTAGATGGTAACACTTACCCTAGGGGAAGAAAACCTTCAAATGTGGTTACTTCTGACAAGGAATACAGGGATAATAATGGTGTCAAGCAGTCTTCAAAGATAATTTTGTCTGGATCTAGGGAGAACAGATCTACAGTTGCATATGGTGAACAGCATGCAGGATTAGAAGAGACATACACTCGGGCGAGAAAAGCTTCAAATATGTTTACCTCTAACAAGGATTACATGGGTAAAAATCGTGCCCCACAGTCCTCAAAAATGATGATGTCTGGATCTAAGGAGAGAACATCTCCAGTTGCATTGGATGAACAGCGTTCAGGATTAGATGGTGAAGAATGCCATTGTAAGAAAACACCTTTAAATTTGTTTACTCATTACAAGGAATGTATGGATAATAATGTTGGCCAACAGTCCTCAGAAATGATGATGTCTGAATCAAAGGAGAGAACATCTTCAGTTGCATTGGATGAACAGCATTCAGGATTAGATGGTGAAGAATGCCATTGTAAGAAAAAATCTTTAAATTTGTTTACTCATTACAAGGAATGTATGGATAATATTGGTGCCGCACAGTCTTCAAAAATGATGATATCTGGATCTAAGGAGAGAATATCTCCAGTTCCATATGATGACCAGCATGCAGGATTAGATGGTGAAACATACCCTGAGAGAAGAAAGCCTTCAATTGTGGTTACTTCTGACAAAGACTACAGGGATAATAATGGTGTCAAGCAGTCTTCAAAGATAATTTTATCTGGATTTAGGGTTGCATATGGTGAACGGCATGCAGGATTAGAAGAAGAGACATACACTGGGGCGAGAAAAGTTTCAAATCTGTTTACCTCTAACAAGGATTACATGGGTAAAAATCGTGCCCCACAGTCCTCAAAAATGATGATGTCTGGATCTAAGGAGAGAACATCTTCAGTTGCATTGGATGAACAGCATTCAGGATTAGATGGTGAAAAAAGCCATTGTAAGAAAAATCTTTTAAATTTGTTTACTCATTATAAGAAATATATGGATAATATTGGTGCCCCACAGTCTTCAAAAATGATGATATCTGGATCTAAGGAGAACAGATCTCCAGTTTCACTTGATGAACAACGTAAAGGACTAGATAATGAAACATTCCCTGAGGGAAGAAATCCTTCAAATGAGGTTACATCTGACCAGGATTATGTGTTTCGTAATTGTTCCCCACAGTCCTCAAAAATGATGATATCTGGATCTAAGGAGAACAGATCTCCAGTTCCAATTGATGAACAGCGTAAAGGATTAGATAATGAAACATTCCCTGAGGGAAGAAAGCATTCAAATGTGGTTACTTCTGACCACGATTATGTGTATCGTAATGATCCCCCACAGTCCTCAAAAATGATGATATCTGGATCTAAGGAGAACAGATCTCCAGTTTCACTTGATGAACAACGTAAAGGATTAGATAATGAAACATTCCCTGAGGGAAGAAATCCTTCAAATGGGGTTACATCTGACCAGGATTATGTGTTTCGTAATTGTTCCCCACAGTCCTCAAAAAGGATGATATCTGGATCTAAGGTGAACAAATCTTCAGTTCCATACGATGAACAGCGTAAAGGATTAGATAATGAAACATGCCCTGAGGGAAGAAAGCATTCAAATGTGGTTACTTCTGACCAGGATTATGTGTATCAAAATTGTTCCCCACAGTCCTCAAAAATGATGATATCTGGATCTAAGGAGAACAGATCTCCAGTTTCAATTGATGAACAGCGTAAAGGATTAGATAATGAAACATTCCCTGAGGGAAGAAAGCATTCAAATGTGGTTACTTCTGACCAGGATTATGTGTATCAAAATTGTTCCCCACAGTCCTCAAAAATGATGATATCTGGATCTAAGGAGAACAGATCTCCAGTTTCACTTGATGAACAACGTAAAGGACTAGATAATGAAACATTCCCTGAGGGAAGAAATCCTTCAAATGGGGTTACATCTGACCAGGATTATGTGTTTCGTAATTGTTCCCCACAGTCCTCAAAAATGATGATATCTGGATCTAAGGAGAACAGATCTCCAGTTCCAATTGATGAACAGCGTAAAGGATTAGATAATGAAACATTCCCTGAGGGAAGAAAGCATTCAAATGTGGTTACTTCTGACCAGGATTATGTGTATCAAAATTGTTCCCCACAGTCCTCAAAAATGATGATATCTGGATCTAAGGAGAACAGATCTCCAGTTTCACTTGATGAACAACGTAAAGGACTAGATAATGAAACATTCCCTGAGGGAAGAAATCCTTCAAATGGGGTTACATCTGACCAGGATTATGTGTTTCGTAATTGTTCCCCACAGTCCTCAAAAATGATGATATCTGGATCTAAGGAGAACAGATCTCCAGTTCCAATTGATGAACAGCGTAAAGGATTAGATAATGAAACATTCCCTGAGGGAAGAAAGCATTCAAATGTGGTTACTTCTGACCAGAATTATGTGTATCGTAATGATTCCCCACAGTCCTCAAAAATGATGATATCTGGATCTAAGGAGAACAGATCTCCAGTTTCAATTGATGAACAACGTAAAGGATTAGATAATGAAACATTCTCTGAGGGAAGAAATCCGTCTAATGGGGTTACATCTGACCAGGATTATGTGTTTCGTAATTGTTCCCCACAGTCCTCAAAAATGATGATGTCTGGATCTAAGGTGAACAAATCTTCAGTTCCATACGATGAACAGCGTAAAGGATTAGATAATGAAACATTCCCTGAGGGAAGAAAGCATTCAAATGTGGTTACTTCTGACCAGGATTATGTGTATCATAATTGTTCCCCACAGTCCTCAAAAATGATGATATCTGGATCTAAGGAGAACAGATCTCCAGTTTCAATTGATGAACAGCGTAAAGGATTAGATAATGAAACATTCCCTGAGGGAAGAAAGCATTCAAATGTGGTTACTTCTGACCAGGATTATGTGTATCGTAATGATTCCCCACAGTCCTCAAAAATGATGATATCTGGATCTAAGGAGAACAGATCTTCAGTTCCAATTGATGAACAGCATGCAGGATTAGATAGTGAAACTTACCCAGAGGGAAGAAAGCATTCAAATGTTGTTACTTCTGTCCAGGATTATGTGGATTGTAATGGTGCCCCACAGTCCTCACAAATGATGATGTCTGGATCAAAGGAGAACAGATCTCCAGTTGCCTATGATGAACCACGTGTTGAAGTATATGTGATTGATGTAAAACCTGCTACAAGTTCGAACTATATGTTGCAGCCAGTTCCTGCAAGATCCAATGAACATAATTCTATAATGAAACATGCAGTAAGTCCTACTCATTCATATATATCCCAGAAAAAAAAGATGCCTGTTGCTCAGACAGATGTGCCTGACACAGGGCTGGAAACAGATACTCCTGCAGAAGAAAGAAATGTGGTGTCAGTTAGGCGTTTTAGCGCTAGAGGTCCTTTGGAAGCAGAGGCAGTCCAACCGATTCTAAGGGAATATGAAAATCCCCAGACCAGAAATGAGCATAATGTGTTATGTGGACATTTATCTAGCCCAAGAAAAGAGCAGCCATGTATTATGAATAATGGCCATGGTTGTGCCAAAAAAGGGGATACCAATATTGACTTTCCAGAAAGTTATTTGCCAGAAGACACACAAAGTTATACACAAGCTAATACATTTTTTCAGGATGATCCTCTTTTAGAATCAGCAAGTCGAACACAGCAAGAAGATGAAGCATTTGCCTGCAGACATGATACTCTGGGTTTTATAAGCCTGCCATGTTTGGATGAAGTAACCTATTACTCATTTAGAATGCTTCGTCTTTTTCTTAGAATCTATGGATTTGTAGTCTTACTGACTGATATCAAGACATTGTTGTTGGGAGGTTATATAGATTAGTGGTCCAGGGAAAGGTTGAAATATATTTGATGAAGGAAAATAAGAAACATTTATTTATCCTGTATTAAAAGTCACTCTGTTACCGGGTAGCAGTCTTTAACAATATTTACTTTATTCTTTGCACTCCTCTGGAACATAAGGCTGTACCAGTCATCCACCATTGAGTCTAGTATTTTGGCTTTCTTTTTGAGCTCTGCTCAATTAAACTTTGGTTATTCTGACTTTAATTCATACTGTTCTTTGTCACATGTTTTTTATTTACCTCTTAATACTTTTAGGCCTCCACTTTGTGAGTTTAGATCCAGCGCATTTCTTGTTCAATTGTTGTTTAATGCTGAGGGTGTGTCTTATCATTCTTTGTCTCTCTCCTTAATCTCCAGCTACATTGTTTATTGTGTTCTTTGCCACGAGTCTGTGTTGCTATTACATCTGTCCATCTAATACCAAGTTAGCAACTGAGAGATGTGTTGGTGTAGTGAAAGTCTTTAGTTTGATATTGATACTCCTAGTTACATACCGTGTTTCCTAGCTGTAAAGTAGAACTGTTTTTATATTAGTGTTGAACAGCCTAATCTTATATTATTGAAAAAAGATGGAGAGTTTCAAATAAAACTAAAAGAGTTAAAAGCAAATATGACTTTTTTAATCCTAGAATTAAAAACTTGGTTTGTTCCTCCATTTTCTTTTCAAATAGGTAAAACTGCATCTTAAGTTATCTAACTCTCACTTTCTTTATTTGTGTTCACGTGGATTTGCATCTCTGCATTTGCAGCTTACACAGTTAATCTGTATACATTTTTTAGTATATCAGTTTTTTTAAGCAACAGAATAAATAAATTACTAGTAAAATGATTTTCTAATAATTTATATAATGTCAGAGACTAACTTCTGGTCAGGCGAAATATACTGATCAGTAATGTTAGTCAGTGTCAGGCAAAACATACTGGCCAAGACCCTCACCCTGACTTCCCTGCAGTCCTCCCTGGAAACGGGCTGTTTTCATGGCAGCCCGGCTAACAAGATGACGGATCAACGTGATCCCCGTAGTAGTGAGTGACACGCAAATGAGGCCAAGCATAGCACAACCGTCTGGAGGACCCTTGTCCACCCTCATCAGGACTTTTGGGATGCGAGAAAAGCTACGACAACCCCCACTTAACATCCTTTTTAGGGTGCACAAAATAATAATCCTACTCATTGTGGGCATTCAACAACAACAATATATAATGTCCGCATCTTTTGTTTCCAGCATGTCAAAATGTAGCAGACATGTTGGAAATAATAGACATCCTTGTCTGGCCCTATTTTGAATTATTGAAGGTCTTTTGTTGACAAAGCAGCAATGTTCGTTATGGAAATCATGCAACATTTGTTAAACATCTCTGGTATTCTATAATGTCTCAGTATTAGTCGTATCCCTGTACTAGGAATTAGGATACTCCAGTCCCAGGACCATTTCAACCTCTGAAGTAATTGTCTACATATCTTCTGGTAAGCAGGAGAAGTGACTGACTGAACAGTTTGAATGTAGGACTTTGACAACAACAACATGTTCAAATCCATGGTAAGACATAGGGATTTTTTCTCTGTTGAGTGTAAATACAAATCCGTAGGGCAGGCGAACTTTAATCCTGAGCCTTATAAATCCTCCACATGTACCTCAACAATTAGAATAAATTGTAGTTATAGTTTTTCTTTAGTTTTCTTCTGAAAAGTAAAAATACAGATAGATTATTTCAGTATCATGTCTTCTTCCTCTTCTTCTTCTGCGCCCGTTCTCAATCTCCCGCTACCAAGTCCTGAATAGTACTTTGCAAGTAGCAGGATGCAGTCTGGAAAATGGAATGCACATCAGTGTGCGACATAAGTTAGCGGCTATGATCTGCTGGGTTCACTGCACTCATTCCCCACCACCAATTGCCTGCTGATTATGCCGAACTCCTCTGAGGCTCTAGGTGTATAACCAAAAGTTTAAGGCAAAGGGATTGTCTCGTCCTGAGCCACTATTCCTTTATGATGGATTTCAGACACAAGAATGTAGTGCAATTTGCCTCCTCATCTCCAGTGCTGTGCAGTACAATTCTGGTTCCTTTCCAACAACAGAGGATGCATTCATCATGTCCAATATGAGAATCATTTGTGCAAATTGGTTACTGGTATGTTTTTTAAGAACAAAAAAACCTCACTATATAGTGCATGATCTACTGGATTATACTGTAACATGGTGTCAGATCTGATAGGCCAAGGAGAGGCCCTCAGAGCTGACTCATGCTCGCATGTCTTCGTCATCCATGGGGATAACTATTAGAGGACAAAAAGTAAAGAACAAAACGAATGCATTTAACCATGAAGTGGGAATGGATTGGTGCAGCCCAGAATGTATACACTCGCCGGTGGGCTCTGCAGCTACACCTATAGGGCTCCACCTGCTCCTCAGGTCTTTTGTCTGGCCCCTCTTCAAAGACCTGTTAGGCTTGGGTGACCCTGCCAGGAGTAAAACTCCCGCCGGCATAGCCATTATTATCATTGGGGTTTGCAAGCTCTCCACCCTCAGCAAGGTACACTTACGTATGGTAAGAACAGAGTTGATAAATGATAAGGCACATGATGATGATAATGAATACACTTATTAGCGGTTAAATCATACTCAAATTTCCTTCAAAAATGTATTACTTTTAATGCTTCTCGTAAAATTCAAGCTGACTTAGCTTTCTCTTCTACTGCTCTTCATCAAGTGTATAACAGAAACTACTATAGGAGACCACTAAGTATTATGCTATATCTGTAGCTTAATGATGTGGGTTGGAGCTGAAGTGTGCCAATCAATGAATCAATGCCAGTCGCTCCATTTTGGACATAGGCCATTGACAACCATTTTTCCAGCAAGTTCGGCTTTGAGCTGCACTTTCTGCCTTTTACAACAATACCATCTGTACTTAATAACTTTATGTGAACAATAACTTTTACAACAACAAGGTCATTTGCACTTAATAACTCTCTGTGAACAATACTTTTAAAAACAACAAAGCCATCTGCACTAGATAACTTTCTGTGAACAATACCTTTAAAAACAACAAAGCCATCTGCACTAGATAACTTTCTGTGAACAATAACTTTTACAACAACAAAGCCATCTGCAATAAATAACTTTTTGTGAACAATAACTTTTACAACAACAAAGTCATGTGTACTAGATAACTTTCTGGAAACAATAACTTTTACAACAACAAAGCCATCTGCACTAGATAACTTTCTGTGAACAATAACTTTTACAACAATAAAACTATCTGCACTAGATAACTTTCTGTGGTCAATAACTTTTACAACAACAAAGCCATCTGCACTGGATAACTTTCTGTGAACAATAACTTTACAACACAACCATCTGGACTAAATAACTTTCAGTGAACAATAACTTTACAACACAACCATCTGGACTAAGTAACTTTCAGTGAACAATCACTTTTACAAAAACAATACCATTTGCACTAGATAACTTTCTGTGAACTTTTGTAAAATGTTTTTATTTTACGTGTTTGCCTCACAAGTTTCTACTGGCCCATTCCACCCCAGACCGTAGTCAATCGGGCGATATTAAGACGTATAAACCAGTGCTTGGATGCATGTGTGTATCTGTTTGTACCTAACCTAGTGTTTCCATGATATTCCTCTCATTGTTCCTTATCCATCATCATTTGGTGATCATTGTCCTTCATAGATAGTTGGTTGCTATTTTCCTTTTTCTTCTTTTCTTGGTGTACCCAGTCGAGCTTCGGAGGCAATTGTATTCCTGGGACCATTTTTAGAAATAGGTATATTTATTTTCCTTCATAATTGATCAGGACCCCTTTTATTTATAATTTTTTTTTTGTAAATTTTTTTTTTTTCTGATTTAAATATATATATATATATTTTTTTAAATATTAAATCATCATCATATATTTACAAAACATTCTGAAGATGCAATGTAGTGAGGTGTACAACAAGGATGAATGAAATGGAATGATTATGACAGATGATAATATATATACTGTATACATAAGAATTAAAAGTACAATATTGAATAGATAAATTAAATGATTTGGGTTTTCCTTCTGTCGTGAGGCCCATCTGCGTTGACTTCTTTCCGTCTGGTCTTGGTGTTTCAGATTTTCATCACTGATCTCACATATTTTTCCATCACATCCATGTTTTCCAACTTGTAAGCGAATTTCTGACTTTCGTGGGACACTTGTAGAAACTCTGTTGCACTTGGGCACTCCAGCTCTCGCAGCTAATTAGGTGTCGAATGTGTAGTAGAATCAGGAATAAAAAATAAAATAAATAAATTGATGTAATATAAAATAGAGAATAAAGTATATTAAGTATAATATATAGTGGTGAGGATGCCAATATATATATATATATATATATATATATATATATATATATATACACATATATACACATACATACACATACCCATACACACATATATATATATATATATATTTAATTTGTGGATGACTTAAAAAGATAATAGCGGTTAGACTATAAAAAGAGTTTTATGGTATTGGATTGATGATCCACCACCAAATATCCATTTCCACCTTTGAGATTTGTGGCTATTTAGGTGTCGTTGGTGAGGGTGACTCAAAAATTAATATTGTCCTAAGGACAAAAATATATAAACAGCGATGATATCTCAACAATGATCTATTTAGCTGTTTACAGAATTTTAATACTTAAATAATAGTGATGATGTTTCCATGTATTATCGCCACCTACTGTTGAGGCTGATTCCACCTGGAATTAATGTATTTTACACTATTCTTTGGAACGATGAGGCTAACATCTGGTCAGTCAAAACACACTGATCAGACAATGTTATCCAGGGTCAGGAGAGACATACTGACCAAGGCCCTCACCTGACATACCCGTCCTGGAAATAGACTGTTGTTGAGGACTTTCTGTGAACAATAACTTTTACAACAACAAATCCATCTGCACTAGATAGCTTTCTGTGAAAAATAACTTTTACAACAACAAAGCCATCTGCACTAGATAACTTTCTGTGTACAATAACTTTTACAACAACAATAACATCAACACTAGATAACTCCCGGTTGACAATAGTTTATACAACAACAATACCATATGTGCTAATTAACTCCCTTAGGACAAACAGTTTATACAACAACTTCCGCACCATTTAAAAATAAATTATCAATTTAAAAAAATTGAAATGTTAGATGCACTGTCTTCTTCTTCTGCGTTCGTTCTCAATGTCCTGCTACCATGTCCTGAGCTGGGCTTCGCAGGTAGCGGGATGTAGTCCGGAGAACGGAATGCGTTGTCACTAGTTTCCAGTTTGACTGCGATATTTGCACCTTTCAGTCTGACACAACTGTCTTCGACAGCAGATGCACTTTAAAAACCAAATGTAAACTGCAGGCCTACTGGTTTTGAACTTAAATTGAATGTTACTTTGCGGCAGCCATAGCAGTCATTTAGACAAGCAAGACAAAACAGCTGATATTGAGCTAGAGTTGAATAACTTTGAATTTGTGGAAAAATTGTATGTTCAAAACTCATTCAAAGTTGACTGTTTACATACGCCTAACCATTTGGTTTGGATGGAATATCCTTTCCAATAAACGCTGCTAATCAAGAATCAAATATGAATTTTCCCATTCTTTCAATGGAGAAGCTTCTGACTTTACCTTAACAGAATGAGAGATATAAATAAAAATAATGAATTGGCACTTGAATTCTGAGATTCAACCAGGAAAATAGACACATACATCACATATTAAACCGTTGCAGTTATTGTTGATTTGTTACTAAAATTAACATTATTAGAAAACAAATAAGTTGTAGCAAGAATTGAAGGGATTGTTTTTTTATTTCATTTTGTAATTTTGTTTTATATTAATTAAATAATAAAATAATGTTATAAACTTGTAAATGACCAAGCAGTCCATGTAAAGGTCAAATTACTTATTACTATGTTTCATTTATAAAATGTTGATTTGTTTGTATAGTTACCTGATTTACATAATATATTGACTTTTCATTACAAAAAAATGTTCTGGAAATAATGGAGAAATGATACTTGTAATAGGTTGTGAGATCTGTGTGAAGAGAAGAAATGGTACTACTAGTCTGCCGAAAACGGATGTGTCGGCCCGATTGGAGCAAATATCGCAGTCAAGCTGTAAACTAGCGACACAACAGCTTCCGTTCTTCGGACTACATCCTGCTACTTGTAAAGCCCTGTTTAGGGCTTGGTAGCGGGAGATTGAGTACGAATGCAGAAGAAGAAGAAGGTACTACTAGTGGGTGATAAGATCTGTGTGAAGAAGAGAGATGGTACTACTAGTGGGTGATAAGATCTGTGTGAAGAGAAGAAATGGTACTACTAGTGGGTGATAAGATCTGTGTGATGAGGAGAAATGGTACTACCAGTGGGTGATAATATCTTGTGGGAAGAGAAGAAATGGTACTACTAGTGGGTGATAATATCTTGTGTGATGAGGAGAAATGGTACTACTAGTGGGTGATAAGATCTGTGTGAAGAAGAGAGATGGTACTACCAGTGGGTGATAAGATCTGTGTGATGAGGAGAAATGGTACTACTAGTGGGTAATAAGATCTGTGTGAATAAGAGAAATGGTACTACTAGTGGGTGATAAGATCTGTTTGAAGAAGAGAGATGGTACTACTAGTGGGTGATAAGATCTGTTTGAAGAAGAGAGATGGTACTACCAGTGGGTGATAAGATCTGTGTGATGAGGAGAAATGGTACTACTAGTGGGTAATAAGATCTGTGTGAATAAGAGAAATGGTACTACTAGTGGGTGATAAGATCTGTGTGAAGAAGAGAAATGGTACTACTAGTGGGTGATAGGATCTGTGTGATGAGGAGAAATGGTACTACTAGTGGGAGAAAGATATGTGTGAAAAGGAGAAATGGTACTACTAGGCGTGATAAGATCTGTGTGAAGAGGAGAAATGGTACTACTAGTGGGTGATAAGATATGTGTGAAGAGGAGAAATGGTACTACTAGTGGGTAATAAGATCTGTGTGAAGAGGAGAAATGGTACTACTAGTGGGTGATAAGATATGTGTGAAGAGGAGAAATGGTATTACTAGGGGGTGATAAGATCTGTGTGAAGAGGAGAAATGGTATTACTAGTGGGTGATAAGATCTGTGTGAAGAGGAGAAATGGTACTACTAGTGGGTGATAAGATCTGTGTGAAGAGGAGAAATGGTACTACTAGTAGGTGATAAGATCTATGTGAAGAAAAGAAGTAGTACTTAACGTCATTATACTGGATATGCACATTCCGGTCGTCCGGTGGTCACTTTGTTACAAAACTACACGACTGGAATGTGAAATTGGTTTTCTACATATTGCAGTGTCACTGTGGTCGAAAGGTCATGCACTCGCCTCCCAAAAGCAATGAACAGAAACTGTGTGCGATCGAATCCCGCAAGCTTTCAAGTGACCCCTGGTCTATTCTGAGTTGTCTCCAGTCTTCTTGACTTATGCCTTGCCACTGGTCCAATGTAGCTCGGGACCAGAGAGTGGTGTCGATGATCAGCGCAGTTCTGCCTCACTGTAATCCAAATACAGCGCAAGTTACATCATCAAGACAAAACTGTCTGCTGATGATGCTTGCGATGGGCAACTAACTAGTAATGGCTGGTGAGATCTGTGTGCAGAGAAGAAATTGTACTCGCAAAGGATAGCACTTGATGACTGATGGCAGCATGCACTAGTTTACACTTTTTCTAGGAACACGAACGTACGAAGAGTCATGATCGCCTTTGACTGTATTATTTCCCAAAAAAATAGCGAGACAATCTTTCTTATTTTCTTACAACTTTAACGTGTCCATATGTTTGGTCAACTTTGTGCATGGATCTGCTGTGCAAATGTTCAAACATGGAACGCATATTTAGACAAACCGTCAACTTCGTCTAACATTATAAACCTAGTTGCGTGTATTTCGAAATTTATGTCATGCTACTTCTGATTAAATTCAATTAGTTCAAATAGGAAGAACGTTAGAAGAAATGATATTGCCTAAACAGTGAGTTCTGTTTTAAGTTTGTTCTATATTGAAAGAGGAAGAAGACATCGATAATAAATATGGAGAATCTTTCTAAACATTTTGTTTTGTTTCGTTGCTTAGATGTTTGCCTCACTAGTTTCTACTGGCGGAGGCGCGCTATTTTCAACCCCAGACCGTAGTCCATTGGGCGATATCAGGACGCATAAACCAGTGCTTGGATGCATGTGTGCGTCTGTATGTACCTATGCTAGGTTGGTGCGCCCTCAGAAGCTAGCCCAACCAAAGTGCAATGGAAGGGCCTCACCATGAGGGCGCGTGTGAAAGTTGTGCAAGGGTGTGACTGTAGGACAGAGTCAAATGAAACAGAGTGAGGTGAGAAGAGAGAGAAGGAGAAGAGTGGCCCCCAGGGTGAGCCAGTCCCTATGCTTGTGTTCCTTTCTAAACATGGTACAGCTCAATCTATAAATACTGGTATTCAATCAGGCATGTGTGTCTGATGCCAGGTAACCAAATGTTGAGTAAACTCATTTCGATTCTTTTGCCTTCTTCTTCTTCTTCTTCTTCTTCTTGATCTTCGTTCGTTCTCAATCTCCTGCTAACAAACCCTGAAAGGGTAAGTAGCAGAATGTAGTCCAGAGAACGGAATGCGTTGTTTGTTAGTTTACAGCTTGGCTGCGATATTTACACCTTTCGGTCCAACACTCCGACTTCAGCAAGCATTTTTTGAGTACCGGGTTAGCATTCCCTCTTCGATCCCTTCTCCTTAGCCAGTCTGCCCTACTGCAGCCTGTTATCCGGGATCACCGCGTGGAGGTGTAGAAGGGTCTTGGCAGCTATGGTTCGCTGGCCCTGACGCTAGCAGTCAGCTATGGGTCGCTGACCACTGCATCTCATTTGCTGCTCAACATCTTGATCCGGATTCTTTTGCCTTGGTGTACCATACTGGTTGAGGATGAACTCTCAACACGAACTAAATGCCCCCTGACAATAAAATAAACTCCTGGCCTTTGCGCGGCAGAACTGTTTTGACTAACACGAGGAGTAGGCGAAAGGCGTGCCACTGGCACCTTAAACCCAGTCGTTTCGGGCAGATGTGACTCGAAAGCCTACGCAGATAGCTCATCTAAGACAAGGAAAAAGATTTCAAACCATCTGAAGATTTGCAGATAAGATACGGTCGTGTCTTGTCAGGTTTTGTCAGATATGGGTGTGCATCCTGTTTTCTGGTCACTTGGTCAGCGTCTACCATGCCTGACAACCGATGATGTGCGGAGGAGCACACGCAAGAGCATACAAAGCCTTATCCTAGAGTGTTGTCCATTTGAGTGTTGTGGGAAGGCAGACCAGGCCTTTAGCCTTGGTTGGCGGCTGGTTTAGGAGTAAATCCCAGACATGCGAACAGATAGAACATTGCTCTGCTGATCCCGCAGCTTATGCAGCTTGTCTTGTTTCAAATGTATTGGTATCACCTTTCCCTTGGATTAAACAAGGCAGACCGAGAGAGGGACCATACTTCATGGACAACACATGGTCTCTATATTTCAGCCCGTGCTTTGTTCTATGTAGAGGTGCAACTCCATCCCTGACCTTAACAGGTCCTGGAATAAAAATGGGAGACAGCAGTTTACGGGTTATAAGCCCTAGCCAATTGGCGTAGACAGGGGTGCCACGGGCTGTCTCCGATGGTGGAAGACACTTTCGGGTGTCACTGATCAACTAACGCCAGCCTCAAGCTGGGCAGCCCCCAGCCAGAGAGGTGTTATTCCACAGGCTGTAAATCAAGTGTTCCGGGCAATAAAACTAACAATTAAAATGTCAGGCTTCGGCTTGCAACTTGGAATGTCAGGACCATGTGTCCGGGACATGCAATTGGCCTCAGAGACATTGGTGACGGGAGAAAAACGGCTGTTATTGATGCTGAACTCAATCATCTTGGTATAGATATTGCTGGTCTGCAGGAGACACGCCTCCCCGAGGATGGGTCACTTAGGGAGAACAATTATACCTTTTTTTGGAAAGCCAGAGGAAAAGAAGAAACCCGACAACATGGGGTGGGTTTTGCAGTGAAGAACTTGCTATTGTGTGCAGTTGAAGGATATGCAACAATGTTAACAATGCGATTGTTTACCTCGTGTGGATTCATAACACTTATCGAGGCCGACGCTCACATCAGCAGAAGATGGAAAGGATTCCTTCTATGTAGAGTTAGACAATGCAGTGAATGCAATTTCCAAAATCTAACTGCCTATAATAACTTGGTGATCTAAATGGTCGAGTGGGGTCTGCCTCGAATTCATGGCCAGTTTGTTTAGGCAAACACAATATTTGGCATATGAATGAAAATGGACACAGGATGCTGGAATTCTGCACAAAAAACAATATCTGCGTCCCAAATCCTCACTTTGCAACAAAAGATCGCCTTAGGGTATTATGGAAACACACAAAAACCGGTAATTGACACCAACTGGACGTTACTATCTTCTTCTTCTTCTTCTTCTTCTTCTTCTTCTTCTTCTTCTTCTTCTTCTTCGTACGCTGTCAGACGTCAACTTGAATTTGTTCGAAGAAAGCAGCAGGCATCCTGAGGCTGTCGACACTGCCATAGAGCTTGTCTAGTGTTGGAACTGGTGATGGCCACATGTGCTTTCTCTGGTCCTCGTATGTCAGGCAATTTTGCAGCAGATGTTCAGCGGTCATTTTCCCTGTACCACAGATGCATTCGTCAGTGCCACCTATCTTCAGTTTATTGAATAGAAGGTACCTCAGTCTGTTGTGGCCTGTGCGGAGTCTGAAGACCATGACCTGCTCTCTTCAATTCAACTGGTAATAGGCATCATTTTTTGTGTGTAGCCACTATGCTCTGTTTCCCATTTGGCCATGTATCTGGCCCTAATAAACCTTTTGGACTCTTCGTAGGTCAGACTAGAATCTGGTTGTGGTAGTCTTGCACTTTCTTTTGCCAGTCTGTCTGCCTCCTCGTTGCCTTGGATGATACAGTGGGAGGGAACCCACTGTACCACTACTCTTTTTGGTGCGGACTGCTGGCATAGTTGACAGAGTACTGCTCTTAAATCATTAAGTTCAGTATTTTTCTGGCTTTTTAGTGCTGTAACCACGGACAGGGCATCTGTTAACAGGACTATCTGGCTTTCATTGCTTTCGCCTGTCAGCATTGCTTCTACTGCAGCCTTCAGTGCCACTGCCTCCGCTCTGAAATTGCTTGAGAATTTTCCAGTTGCCACTGAGCTCAGAAATACCTCTGTCCCTCCGTTCTGTGTTGTATTTGTTGCAGAACCGTCGGTGTATGCATGGATCCAGTCCATGCTTGGGTAGTTTTTCTATATGTACCTCAGGGTTATGTCTCTTCTTTCTTTTTCAGTCTGGCTGTTCTTGTTTCCAATACCTGGTATATTTTCTACCACCTCTGGAACGATATGCTGCTTCCAGGTGGGTGTTGTTATGGTGTTCATAGGGTCTTGGCTCATTTTTTGCTTTGGCTATTTCTGCAAAGTTTCTCCGCTTTAGTCTCCCTTTTCCAAATCTATTTAGTCTCTGGTGCATTGGATGGTCTGTCAGTCTTCTTAGTTTCTCTGCTTGCTGCTCGGATCTGCTGTCTGTTCTATCGGTCATGGACTGCAGATTTGTAATCTTTTTAAGTTCTACAATTGGCGTTGACTTCATGCCTCCCGTTATAACTCTCATGGTTTGGTTTTGAAGTTTGCTAATTTTATCAAAGTTCGCCTTTGCTGCTGTTGCCCATGCCGCAATGTCATAATCGAGAACTGGTCTCACTTTTCTAGTGTACAGTTTCTTTAGTATTCTTTCGTCTGCTCCCCAGCTTGTGCCTGCAAGTTTCCTCATGATTGCCATTCTTTCTCTGGCTCTCATTCGGTTTCTCTCGATCTGACTTTTCCACGCCGATCAAATGTGAGGACTTTATTATCACTAGGAGACAACATCTGAATCACACATAATTAACACGCAGCTACCTGAGTGCTGACTGTGATACTGACCACACGTTGGTCGTTGCCCGCGTCAAGCTGAGACCTAAGAGAAACTTTACAGCGAAGCACAAACCAATTTTGAGGATAAATTTAGTCAACACCAAGGATCCAGAAAAGTGTTTCAGGTTTCAACAGCAGCGTGCAGATGATCTCAGTGATACATCAGGAGACTGTGCAGCTAGTGAAAAGTGAGATTTAATCAAAGAAGCTACCCTCAAAGCAGCGGTAACAGCTTATGACATTATTAGAGAAAACAGGAATCTAGACTGGTTTGAGGCAAATAGTTGGATACTGCAGCCTTTTATTGATAGGAAAAAAGCAGCACTACTTAGAAACAAAGACAAAACAATGTGAAACACTCTCAATGTATTGAAACAAGCAAGAAAAGAAGTGCAAGGACAGCTAGACAGTGTGCAAATGACTATTGGATACAGTTGTGTGAGAATATCCAACATGCATAATGGTAACATCAGAGGCATGTATGAAGGGATAAAGAAAGCCTTCGGCGAAACAGTGAAAAAGAGTGCGCCGCTAAAATTTTATCTGGAGAGATCATCACTGAAAAGAGGAAGCAGTAAGACAGATGGGTAGAGCACTAGAGCGAGATAGAGCTAACAGAAGATGCCATTGCAACTCTGGACCATGGCAGAAGTTAACTATGCTATTGCTGACCTTGCTTCTGTCAAGTCTCCAGGAAAGGATGGAATCCAAATAGAGGTCATCAGGAGTGGAAAGGACATACTTGCCCCACAGATACACCAGTTGATAACACTGTGCTGGTATAAAGGACAGGTTCCGCAGGATTTAAAAGATTCTAGCATTGTAACCTTGTACAAGAACAGGGAGGGGAGGGGTCGGGGCGGGGTCGGAGTGACTGCTACAACTACAGAGGAATTTCGTTTCTGTGTACCGCTTGGGAAGATACTTGCCATAATTGTTCTGTGCAGACTCCAGATCCTAGAAGACGAGGTTTACAGACGTCATAGTGCGGTTTTCGTGGGAATAGGTCTACCACATATATGATATTCTCGCTACAATAGTTGCAAGAGAACTGCAGAGAACAAAAGCAACTATTGTATATTGCCTTCATATATCTCACGAAGGCATTTGACTTGGACAGTTGTGTGGGTCAGTCGTTGGTTGCCCACCGATTCTTTTGAGCATTATCGAGTGGTTCCACACTGACATGAAAGTTATGGTCCAGGGTGCAAACAAACCACGAGTAATCTCCATTGATGATGAGGATCTCGATGTAGTAGATCACTTTACGTATTTGGGATCCTCAGTCAATAATAAACTATCCTTGGACCAAGAGATCAATATAAGGATAGGAAAGGGAGCAACAATGAGCAGATTACCAAAAAGGGTCTGGGAGAACAAGAAGCTCACTGTTAAAAAACAAAAACGTTTGTTTACCAGCCTTGTGTCTTCAGCACCCTTCTTTATGGCAGTGCGACATGATCTACCTACATGCACCAGGCGAGGCGACTAAACAGCTATCACACGAGGTTCCTGTGCAGAATTCTGGGGGTTGGGTGACAAGACAAGATCACAAATGCAGAGATGTTGAAGAGAACAGGCACTGTCACAATCTTTTCCATGCTTAGTTTTCGAAGTCCAAAATATACCAAAATATCTTCTCTACGGGGAATTACATTTGGGGGAAAGGTCTCGGGGCCGGCCACTACTTCGGTACAATGATGTTTGCAAGCGGGATATAAATTATGCAGGCATCGATTTGGAATCATGGGAACAGGACGCCATAGATCGTGTTACATGGAGGGGCAGGATTAAGCATGGAATTCAAAGGAGATACTGATTGCTGATAGGCTAAAGACTCAGCGTTTGAGAAGACACACCATAGGAAGCCGCAAACAGTCCTGACTTTTTCTTTCACACACTGTGGAAGACGTTTATCTGCCCGGATTGGTCTTACGAGTCATATTCGTTACTGTCATCGACTGTAGGTGCATACCTTTTTATTTAAAAGCACAATTACTATCGTCTGACAAGACTGAAAGAGCTAATGACCAAACTTGACACATGGCCTTCTTCAGGCCATCTCTCCACCTCAGCCTCGGTCACCCACGAGGCCGTCTAAAGTTGTAGGGCTACAATAATGTCACTACGTGCCCATCTGCGACCCGGCATGCGTACCACTTGGACCTGAATTTTCGTTACAACGCGAGAACTATGCCAGAGAAGGAAGTTCGACGTATGATCTCTGCGTTGTGGATTTGGTCTCGAAATGAGATCTTCGATGTTCTTCCCTCAATCGCTCGTTGGGCAACGCGGAGTCTATCTGCATCAGCTTTCCATAGGTTGCACATCTCGCAGCCATATACCATGGCTGGAATAGCCACACTATTGAAGATGTGAGCCCTAGTGCTAACGTTTCGCATATGTTGCAGTATGGGTTTAATCACGGCCATCTAAATAATATTATTCTAGATGGCCGTGGTTTAATACAGTTGAAGCTGAACCAGACTGCTGTTATCTTTTGTGAGATTTCCCGGTTTATTAAATGGGAGTTCGTGATGCCTTGGCCCAAGTAGATATACGAATTTACGTTTTTAGGGGGACAATCTCCAAGGAGCATATCTCCTTTTTGGCAATAGGTGTTGAGCATGAGCTGTGTTTTCTCTCTATTGATTTGTAGGCCAACTGCAACGCTTGTTCTGCTGAGGTCATCCATTTTTTTCTCCGCTTCTTTGACGCTATGGTTGAGGATGACTATGTCATAAGCAAAGCTCAGATGAGTAAGTATTTCCTCGTCTATGTTAATGCCACTATCCTCCCAGTCCAGGTTTTTAAACACCCCTTCAATGGCCGATGTAAAGAGCTTTGGTGAGATTGTATTACCCTGTATTACGGTTGTATTGGTATGGTGATCGGTCTATAAAAGTTGGTGATATCAGTTGTGCATCCGCTGTTTGTCTGTTCTATTAATTGAGCGTATTTTTCTGCAATTCCCTGATTTTTAAAGGCGTATAGGCAACACAAGGCATATAGGCGTCTGTATTTCATGCGACCTCTCCATTAATTGGTTGATTGTGCCGAGGTGATCAGCGATTGAAATATGCCCGCTCTCGTGGTTGGTTGTCATATAGTTCTCAATCACTTGCCAAAGGGGATTGTTTTACGGAATTGGAAAGATGCAGGAGTGATTCCCTTATGAAAAATGGCAACAAATCAGATCCAGCAAATTATAGACAGGTGAGTTTAACAAGCATAGTCTGTAAATTGTTAGAGTCAATAATAAAAGAAAACATTGTAATGTATTTAGACAAGTTTAATCTAATTAGAAATAGTCAGCATGGGTTTACTAGAGGGAGATCATGCTTAACAAATCTTTTAGAATTCACGAAGGAGGTTACAAAAATGATAGATGAAGGGGAGCCAGTGGATGCTATTTATGTAGATTGTGCAAAGACCTTTAACAGAGTACCTCATCAAAGATTATTTCGATAGTTAAAATCATGTGGAATAGGTGGGGAAGTTGCCAAATTGATTGAAAATTGGTTAACGGGAAGAAGGCAGAGTAAGGAGTACTCTGAGTGGTGTGAAGTAAATAGTGGAATGCCACAAGACTAGGTTTTGGGACCAATTTTGTTCTTGATATATATAAACGATTTGGACATTGATGTGGAATGTATGGTTACAACATTTGCTTATGACACAAAACTATGCAGTAGTGTTTCATCTAAAACAGAAGTGTATGGCGAAAACAATATTAGAAAGATAGAAAAGGAAAGGGACCTAGGTGTTATAATAGATCATACAGGTAAGGTGAGTGAGCGAGTCCAGGTTGCAATGAGAAAAGACAAATTCAATGTTAGGTATGATAAAAAGAAATATTAAACATAGTAGCAATGAAGTGATAGTCAAACTGTATAAAGCATTAGTTAGACCTAGATTGGAGTACTGTGTACATGTGTGGAGTCCTTATCATAGAGGGGATATAAACATGCTGGAAAGAATACAAAAAAGAGCGACAAAGCTGATAGTGGGATTACAGAATTACAGTTATGAGGAAAGACTAAAAAAAACCGGCCAACAGTGTTTAGAAAAGAGAAGAATTCGAGGTGACTTTATATAGTTTTATAAGATAAAGGAACGGATAAATAAAACTATAACAATTTTTTTTCTCAAAATACAACCACCTTCACGAACAAGAGGGAATAACTACAAATTAACTAAAGAAAATTCCAGATTAGATATTAGGAAATATTTTTTAGTCAGAGAGTGGTGAATGCGTGTAATGCACTGCCACAGGAAGTAGTGGAGGCAGGGACAATTAATGCATTTAAGAATAGATTGGATGCGCATTATCTTTTAGAGTGAGGTAGTGTAAATTAAATGGTGTATACAGACTCTGCAGAGTCTTCTAAACCAGTATAAAGACGTCAAGTTAAGTTATTAGCTTCTCTATCCGGTTGGGAACAATCTGGTGAAGAATTTATAAATAGATGAGAGCAGACAGATAGCGCGGTAATTCGTCAGGTTACCCTTGTCTCCCAATTTATGGATTATGACAGTTTTTAACTTTTCCATTGGTCGGGGATTTTGGCATTCGTTCAGACAGATGTTGATCAATTGTGCAGCTCAAACAATAAAAAAAAAAGGAAGCAAGCAATGTACAACAAGTACTACTATATAAAAAAGGATGACTGCCCTGAAGCAGCAAAACCCTTAATGGGCTGTTTTTCGTGACGGCTGTCATTCAAAATAACAACAGAATCACAACCGGAACCGGAAGCACTGTTTTGACAGCAGCCCAGAATATTTTATGACTAGAAACATTTTCTAAGGAGCGAAGATTGACGTCACATATTGACGTACAATTTATAAGCATTCAAAATACAGTTTCACTCAACAGCAGAGGTAGAAGATCTTTCCACATAAATAGTAAGAACATAACTTATATATCTCTATGCACAGAATATTTAGTTCTATCCGTGCACGCCTTTCAGCTAGGTATGATATTCATCATATTGATACTTTTTAGCTGGTTTAGATATAATCCACGATCACAACCACTTAGTGTCAATAAGTATAAGGAAGTGGTTGTAGCGAACCGTCATATTGAAACAAAAACTGTATAGAAAGATAGAAGACTGCAATCAGCTGCACATGTAACGAGATATATGGATTACAAAACAGTACGTTCGACTGAACCTACAGAGCTGCAGTCAGGTACAAGTAGCTCTTCTCTACAGTCAAATGTTATAAAAGCAGTTAATCAAAAGGAAGGAAATATTCCACAAACAACTAGCAAGTCTACACCAAACATTGTAGGTGACACACACTCAAAAATAGAAAATACTAAAATTAAAGTGGTTCAGTCAAGTACAAGTAGTTCTTCTGCGCAGTCGGATTCAGGTAGTTCTTCTGCACAGTCAAGTACAAGTGGTTCTGTGCAGTCAGGTGTTTTAAATGAAGATAATGCTGCTCAAATAGCAGGAAATGAAAGTTCAAATATTGAAGGTGGCACACATTCTAACATTACAGTGGTTACTGAACCTAAACAGTTGCAGTCAAGTACAAATGATTCTATGAAGCCAGGTGTTCTAAAGAAAGTTAACCAACATAAATATAATGTTGCACAAATAACAGGAGATGATATTTCAAATATCATAGGTGACACACATTCAGAAACTGCATTTGCATCTGAATCTATAAAGTCGCAGTCCATTAGTTCTTCTGTGCAGTCTGGTGCAAGTGATGCTTCTGCTCAGTCAAGTGCAAGTAGCTCTGTGCACTCAGATGTTTTAAATGAAATTAACCAAGATGAGAGTAATGCTGCACAAATAGCAGGAAATGATAGTTCAAATATTATAGATGGCACACATTCTAAAACTGCAGCTGTTATTGAACCTAAACAGTTGCAGTCAAGTACAAGTGATTCTATGAAGCCAGGTGTTCTAAAGAAAGTTAACCAAAATAAAGATAATGTGGCACAAATGGCAGGAGATGATATTTCAAATATTGTAGTTGGCACACATTCCAAAACTGCAGCGGTTACTGAACCTAAAAAGTCACAGTCAAGTAGTTCTTCTGTGCAGTCTGGTGCAAGTGATTCTTCTGCTCAGTCAAGTGCAAGTAGCTCTGTGCATTCAGATGTTTTAAATGAAGTTAACCAAGATGAGGGTAATGCTGCACAAATAACAGGAGATAATATTTCAAATATCATAGGTGACACACATTCAGAAACTGCATTTGCATCTGAATCTATAAAGTCGCAGTCCATTAGTTCTTCTGTGCAGTCTGGTGCAAGTGATTCTTCTGCTCAGTCAAGTGCAAATAGCTCTGTGCATTCAGATGTTTTAAATGAAATTAACCAAGATGAGGGTAATGCTGCACAAATAGCAGGAAATGATAGTTCAAATATTGTAGGTGGCAGACATTCCAACATTACAGTGGTTACTGAACCTAAACAGTTGCAGTCAAGTACAAGTGATTCTATGAAGCCAGGTGTTCTAAAGAAAGTTAACCAAAATAAAGATAATGTGGCACAAATGGCAGGAGATGATATTTCAAATATTGTAGTTGGCACACATTCCAAAACTGCAGCGGTTACTGAACTTAAAAAGTCACAGTCAAGTAGTTCTTCTGTGCAGTCTGGTGCAAGTGATTCTTCTGCTCAGTCAAGTGCAAGTAGCTCTGTGCATTCAGATGTTTTAAATGAAGTTAACCAAGATGAGGGTAATGCTGCACAAATAACAGGAGATAATATTTCAAATATCATAGGTGACACACATTCAGAAACTGCATTTGCATCTGAATCTATAAAGTCGCAGTCCATTAGTTCTTCTGTGCAGTCTGGTGCAAGTGATTCTTCTGCTCAGTCAAGTGCAAATAGCTCTGTGCATTCAGATGTTTTAAATGAAATTAACCAAGATGAGGGTAATGCTGCACAAATAGCAGGAAATGATAGTTCAAATATTGTAGGTGGCAGACATTCCAACATTACAGTGGTTACTGAACCTAAACAGTTGCAGTCAAGTACAAGTGATTCTATGAAGCCAGGTGTTCTAAAGAAAGTTAACCAAAATAAAGATAATGTGGCACAAATGGCAGGAGATGATATTTCAAATATTGTAGTTGGCACACATTCCAAAACTGCAGCGGTTACTGAACCTAAAAAGTCACAGTCAAGTAGTTCTTCTCTGCAGTCTGGTGCAAGTGATTCTTCTGCTCAGTCAAGTGCAAATAGCTCTGTGCATTCAGATGTTTTAAATGAAGTTAACAAAGATGAGGGTAATGCTGCATTAATAGCAGGAAATGATAGTTCAAAGATTCTTGATGGCACAGATTTAAAAACTGCAATTGCCACTATAACTACAAAATTTCAACCAATTACAAGTAGTTCTGTGAAGCCAGGTGTTCTAAAGAAAGTTAACCAAGAGCAATGGAATGCTACAAAAATTGCAGAAGATGTTAGTTTAAACATTGTAGGTGACACAGATTCAAAGACAACAGTTGTTCCTGACCCTAAAAAGTTGCAATCAGGTAGTTCTTCTGTGCAGTCAAGTGTAAGTGGTTTTTCTGCGCAGTCAAGTGGTTCTGTGCATTCAGGTGTTTTAAAGGAAGTTAACCAAGATGAAGGTAATACTGCACAAATAGCAAGAGATGTTAGTTCAAATATTGTAAGTGACATACATTCAAAAACTGCATCTGCTTCTGAACCTAAAAAGTTGCAGTCAAGCACAAGTAGTTCTTCTCCACAGTCTGATACAAGTGGTTCTTCTGCACAGGCAAGTACGAGTGGTTCTGTGCATTCGGGTGTTTTAAATGAAGTAAACCAAGATGGAGCTAATGCTACACAAATAGCAGGGGAAGTTATTTCAGACATTGTATGTGACACACATTCAAAGATAGCAGTTGCTACTGAACCTAAAGATGTGCAGTCAAGTACAAGTGGTTTTTCCTCGCAGCCAGATGTTGAAGAAGTTAACCAAGATGGAGGAAATGCTGTAGAAATTGCAGTGAGTTTAAACATTGTAAGGGACACAAATTCAGGCGTCTCTGTCAAAGAAGACTCAGTTAGCATAATGACTAGAAAAGATACCTCACCTTATATTCCAAATAAGACAGATTTGGTAGTTCTTGATGTCTCTAGTGTAATTACAATAAATTCAGAAAACTCTGTTCTAGAATGCACAGGTGGTTATGTCACGCATGTAGATGTGTCTAGAGCAGATAGTGCTGCATCACCTTATATTCCATTAAATGCACATTTTGCAGCTTATAGAGGTTTTAGTGTAATGCCAACACATTCACCGGTGCTCATTACAGAATATCAAAGTGGCAGTGTGACAAGAGAAGACACTGTGTCTAGAACAGATAGGGCTACAACACTCTATATGCCAGAGAAAGCGGATTTAACAACATCTAGTGTATTGCAAACTGTGTTTGATACAGAACACCCAAGTGGCACTGTGACTAGGTTAGATAAAGTCTTTAGAAGCAATAGTGCTACCACACCTTATTTTCCTGTGAAATCAGAATTAGCAACATTTATAGAACCAAGAAATCCTGAGGGATATTCAACAGTGCCCAATACAGAATACCCATATCGCATTGTGACAGGAGTAAATAATGTGTATAGAAGTGATAGTAGTACCACTTTGTATGTTCCATGTAAGGAAGATTTAGCACCGTTTGAGATATATAGTGTGATGTCAACACAATCAACAGAATCTGTTGAGCAACACCCATCAGACAGTGTGACTAGTGTAAGTGTTTATGAAAGCGATAGTGGTACAACACCTTATTATCAGAGAACCTAGTCACCTTAAGGAATCTAGAGTATCATCACATTCAATCACCTCTAATGAAGAACACCTAGATAACAATTTTACAAATGTAGATTTGTCTAGAAGAGGTAGTGCTACCGCACCCTATATTCCAGGGAATGCAGCTTTAGTATCTCTTCAGGGATCTAGTGTAATACCAACACAGTTATTAGTGCCAGGATTCTGCTAAAGACGGACGTGTCGGACCGAAATGTGCAAATATCGAAGTTAAGCTTTAAACTAACGACACAACGCATTTAGTTCTCTGGACTACATCCTGCTACTTACAAAGCCCTGTTCAGGGCTTGGTAGCAAGAGATTGAGTATGAACGAGGAAGAAGAATAGATTAGTGCCAGGTAAAGAGCATCCAGTCGGGAGTGTGATACATGTAAATCTGTCCAGTATAGATATTGCTGCTACCTGTTATATTCCAGGGATAACATAGTTAGAATGTGTTGGGGAGTCAAATTTAATACCAACACAACAGTGCCTTTTGAAGAATGCCCAGAAGGTATTATGGCAAATGTAGCCGAATCTAGAAGAGATAAAGCTAGCACATCTTATATTCAAAAGAAGGCAGTTTTATCATCATCTAGAGAACCTGTAGAGCCCGAGGGATCTAATGTAATATCAACACATTCAGTTGTGTCCTTTGAAGAACACATAGGAGACTAACAAATGTAGAAGATATAATGCTGACCGATTTTAGATTTTTTAGCTTCAGCATTATCTAGGGAACCTGAATGCACTGATGAATTTAGAGTGTTTATACATTCAGTAGTCTCTATTGCAGTTGAACTGCGCATAGGTAGCAATGTAACGATCACATAAGTGTCTAGAATAGATAGTTTACCATTCCTTAAATTAAAGTGATATAAGATGTACCAGTGTTTCTTCTTTTTTTGTCACCTCACTTTCTACCGGGTTGTAGCCCAGTGTCGTGACATGTATTTGTTTTTCACCTCTCTTGTTGCTTGAGTAACATTTTTCGCCTTTTACGATAGGTCTCATTTGCGCTGTCTATCTACATTTTCCTCAGTTTACCTCTCGCCATTCTTTCTGATGTTCTCCTGCAGAAGGTTGCATGAACAATGTGATCTGGTTGCATTCTCACAATGTGGTCAAACCAATTCTTCTTCTTCTTCGTACGCTGTCAGACGTCAACTTGAATTTGTTCGAAGAAAGCAGCTGTCATCCTGAGGCTGTCGACACTGCCATAGAGCTTGTCTAGTGTTGCCACTGGTGATGGCCACATGTGCTTTCTCTGGTCCTCGTACGTTGGGAAATTTTGAAGCAGATGTTCAGCGGTCATTTTCCCGATCCCCTTCACAGCACCGGCCGTTACCCCGGGGAAGCAAACCCTTAGAAAATGCAGGAGGAAGCAGACCCTTACATAAAATGCATGCTGAAGTCGGATGCACTGGGCCGACAGGCGCAAAATAAAAACGACAGTGCAACGCATACCGCCTTGGGGAATAGAGAAATAAGGCGAACGTAAAAAAAAAAAAAATATATAGATCATTTCAGTATCATGTCTATGAGCTATAAAAATAAAAAATGGTTTCCAGTTTTCTGCAAGCAACGCCTCAAATTTATTTTCTACTTTGATGTTGTATTCAGTAGGTATTGCTGTTGCATCGAAGCGTATTGGCTGGAAACCTTTGTTAATCCTACAAAGTCTTGTCTTTAAAACTGCTCTTGTCGCAGTCTGCTTCTGTCAGCGTTTTTGTTGCCAGCACATTTGACCTCCATCTTTATTGTACCAGAATGTAATCTATTTGATGTCTGCTGTTACCATCAGGGGAGGTCCACGTGTATAGTCGTCGCCGATATTGTTTAAATAAGGTGTTGACAATATAGACGTTATCTTAAAGACTGAATTCAACGTTTTTCTCCTCGCTCATTTCTGTGTCCCAAACCAAACGGTCCTCGTACTCTTCTCTATTCTTCAAATCTTTGCTCTCCGTGCATTAAAAGCTCCAGCGATTATCAAGATGTCTCTTTTTTTCTGCTGTTTCCATTGTTTCTTGTAAGCTGTCATAGAAATATTCCATTTCGTAATTATCAGCTGCTGATGTTGGTGCATAGTCCTAAACTTGAATTATTGTTAAATTTCTTGTCTTCCTTTTTAGTCTGATTACAATTATTCAGTCGTTAACTGGATTGTAACTGAGTAGTGAAGATGCTTTCTTTGACAGGATGAAACCAACCCTGCTGTTTCCACCATTGTCCATCCCAGAGTATATAAATGTTTCTTCTGATTTGCTGATACAGTGCCCTTGAATGGCCCATCTGTGTTTAGAGACTCACAGAACATCTATCCTGGTTCTCTCCATCTCTTTTCCTATCATAAACAATTTGCCCTGATATAGGCTCCTGACGTTGTGTCTATTCTTAATTTGTTTTTAGTCCTATTTCAGAGTTTTCCACTGAAATGCAATCGGGCTTTAAGCCGTCGTCTCTATTACTTGTACTGGCTCAGAAATCGCCTCATTCCCAGTTGTCCTCGATGATCTGCCTTGTCTGAGTGCCTCACCATCAGATCTTTGAGTTTCGTTCTATCGACTATCATAGGTTGCCTAGCATTTTACGTCCAGTAGCTTGCCATTGCTTTCTGAATGTTGTTCTGGCCACTTACCAACTATGGTCTCTGGGGCACCCTTAGCCTGATACCAGGCATCTGAAGAGTGGTTGTCGACCAGGTCGATCTTCCACCAGCAGCTGTGTGTACTAGTCAGGGGTGGACTCCCTTTCGTCATTTCACTCACGTAGGATCCATACGTGAGCTAGACAGAAGTAGGGTAACCAAAAAGGATCCTGGCCATCAAGGATGTGGCTGCCTCTCATCAGGAGGTACTATCCCTTACATACGTCTTTCTTTCTCCCCCCCCCCCCCCCCCCCATTAGTTGTACAAATTAAAAAAATGGTTTCTAGTTTTTCTTTAGTTTTCTTCTGGGAAGTAAAAATAGTCTATTAGTTGTACAAATACAAAAATGGTTTCTAGTTTTTCTGTATTTTCAAAATATGAAAAGTAAAAATTCATATAGATCATTTGGGGATAGAATATTTCAGATAGAATATTTCAGTATCATCTCTATTAGTTATACAAATAAGAAATGGTTTCTTGTGATTTCCTGGGGAAGGATTCTGCTAGGTGAGTCAGCAGGGTTGCGTATTACTAAATGGCCCTATAATTTTGAGACTAGCTGGGAACACACACACACAACAACAACAACAAAAAAGCCATGGACAAAAACAGGCGTGGAGGCTGTTAAAAGGCATCTCATGCCAACCTAACCATGATAGGAGTACTATGACACAAACTAATTACCTATTTGTCTAGAAAACGGTTACAGGAAAGAAACAGAAATAAAACTGAACTAGGCTGATCTTAAAGACGACATACTGACGATAACTAAGGACAACGATTTACGGAACATGGAATACAAGAAGCTTAAGTGGGAAGGAAGAGGAACTGATGGAAGAAATGAGATCAAAAATGGGCGTTGTGGTGCTAACAGAAACAAAGAAAAGGGGGCATGATGTCAAGAACTATGATGGAAACGTGCTCTTCTAGAGCGGATCACCCGCAATCGAAAGAGCTATGGTGGGGATGGGTTGTATTGTGGACAGGGACCAACAAACGTTAAACATCAAATGATTAACATTTGATCTCTAAACGACTGACGGTACTTAGCCTACAAGAGAAAGCCAGTAAAGTCAATATAATCATTGCATATACACCAAATGATGGCGAGAGAATTTACGTTATTTTAAACGTCTCCTAAAAACCGCTGACGATTGTCAAAACTAATATTACTCATACCGGGAGAGTTGGAAACGACTATCCCGTTATGGTTTGGAGTGATAGTTAGGTATAACGAAGATGCCCTAAATGGCAGTGGAAACGACTACTAAGATTTTGCAGAGAACAAAACCTGGAAACTACAAACACACAGTACTCACGTAAGCGTATTCATGCCTACACGTGCTGTGAATCAGCAAGAAAGGAGAAATTCATAATTGATTGTGCAATAGCAAAGACAAGTGGGTTTAAGAACGTGAGGGACGCTAGAGTGTTTAGAGAACCAGAGATAGGAAGCGACAATTGCTTAATGGAAATTAAGGGAGCAACAAAAAAAGCTATCCAATCAAGACAACGTCCAATACAATGCAAGAAATTAAATAACACAATTGGAGAAAATATAACTAAGGCATGCAAACCAAGAGAACCCAATGTTAAGAGAAAATAGCAGGAGCTTATAGAGACAGCAATATTTCAAGAACATCCTTAAAGTAGCTGCAGCAGAGGTATTCGGTAAAATCAGAACAGGGATGCAGAGAAAAAGTACATCCTAGTGGGAAAAAGAAATGAAAAGGATAATAGCAGAAAAAAGGTATGGAAGCAATACATGGATGCTAGGAATACAGCAGAACAAGCATAGACAATGTAACTTTAAGAACAGAAGCAAAGAATACAGTACTAACAGTGAAACAACAATATTTTGATGACTTTCTAGAAAGACGAAAAGAATGCATGACAAAACCAGAAGCTGTGCTACAGGACCATAAAGAACACGAGGAAGAAAAAGTGTCCACTGAAATTTGTAAAAGATAAACAAGGTGATCCGCTTATTGCTCCCAAGGATTTAATGGAAAGAGTATTTCTCAGATCTCGTCTGCACAGAGGAAAAGCAAGTTCTAGGTACGACATGTTTATTTTACTATTACAGAGAATTCAATGACGGGGAAACATCAAAATCAAAGAGCTGAAGGTTGCACTGGAGAAAATAAAGATAGACAAAAAAGCTGGACATGATCGTGTAGCACCAGAAGGGATAAAGTACATGGGGAACTGTAACTTGACTTAACTTCAATTGATTGGTTTAGAATGCTCCACAGAGTGTGTGTATAACTAGTTTAGTTGACAAATTACACGTGTATTCACGGAAACCTGTTGTTGTTTTCCATTTGGACTGGTTACTTCGTTCGTATTTTGTGATTTTGTTTCATCCGATTATCCTAGTCTGGTCATCGGCTATTTGAATAGTACTACGCTTAAACCTGTGTCGTATTTCACGTTCTAGTTCACACGGCTGAACTTCACGAGATTGACGCCCTTCGCCTTAGCTGCAAACGTCAGTTTTGGTGTGTGAAATTTAGACAATTCTATAATGAACTTAACACAGTCGAGTATAGATGCCCAACTCATTCACACGCCGAGTGATGTTTCTACGACATCTTGCGGTTATGGGAAGGGCACGAAACACAACGTTAGATATTATTCCCCCCGCCCCCTTTCCACTACCTTGCGAGATACCTGTTTACAGAAAAGGCTTCGGGAGTAAACCCCGAGGAACAATCTGCATCTTGTGCTATCTCCAGTCGTCTCAATGATGGCTCAGGACCAGAGAGTGAGGTTGACAAAAGGCGCAGTTTCTTCCTCACTTTAATCCAAATCACCGCGCAAGTCACCCATTTCGGCGGACACAGCAAGAGAAAACATTGTCCACACAGCTGAACAAAGAGAGTGGTTTTCATCACTTGGGATGGACGAACAAAGAGAGTGGTTTTCATCACTTAGGGTGGACGAACAAAGATAGTGGTTTTCATCACTTGGGATGGACGAACAAAGAGAGTGGTTTTCATCACTTGAGATGGACGAACATCATCATAACAAATTTATTCCTGTATATGATTTCTCGTGATTCTCCGGGAAAAATCGTATATATCTTCAGTCTATTTATGTTGTTAGACATAGGGAGGTGTGACCTACTTTTGTTTCATATTTGTTGGCAGGTAAAAATCCACTGGTGACTTGTCAGGTCAATCCCAGCATCTGGACTATATGATCGCCTATTTTTTAGACTGGTGGAGGTGGAATTCTAAATTAGAGCAAGGTAGACCCGCAGCCTGTCACGCGCCATCTAAGCCGCTCCTCTAACGACATAAGCAAGACTTGAAGTTATAGCCACACAGTCCCTTTTTGCGATATATTCTCCATGGGGCGAATATTCCTAGAATAATTTGGGTAGATCTTTAACTTGAATTTTGCCCGAACAGCGACCGTTAGACCTATTCTTTTCGATTTCCAACTGCTAAGGTGTTTTTAACGTTCGCGCCATTGAACACAGGTGTCTGATAAAGTTTCAAATTCAATTGTTAGCCTGAGGCTATTGTTATCTCCATAAAAATTGTACAGGAATAGTATTGGTGATGGCCAAATGTGCTTTCCTTGTTCCTCGTATGTTAGATACCCTTGTAGAAAATGATCTGCAGTCATTTTGTCAGTGCCGTAGACACATTAATCTGTATATGATATCATTAGTTTGTTGAATAGATGTTATCTCGAAGTGTTTATCCTTAGCAGAGTATAAAGATTACTGCCTGTCAACATCTGTTTGAGTGGAAGTTTGCATCAAATGTTTGTTGATATGCGTGCTCTGCTTTCCACGTGTCCCTGTGCCCACACGTGGAATATCTCCTGGCCACTTCATACTTTATGTCTACATCCCCGATGGGGTAGCTTAGCAGTTTGTGAGCTTCTTCATTGCCAAGAATATTGCAATGAGATAGATTTCACTGTATCACAATTCTCTTGAACAGAAAGAGAAAATGTCGAAGAAAATCAGATAGATTTGGGTTTTTAAATAAACGCATAGGCTACTGGAATTGCCACAGCGCTACCCAACGCGTAGTCATTCTCCAAAAATTAGTGTACGATTTCGTCATAATCCAGGAGACCTGCTTGAATGAGAATGTCACCATCAAATGTCCAGGATACAGGTGCTACAGTATAATTCATGCGGGCCCGACAGGCGGGGACTGTCGATGTTTGTGGAGCAAGAACTTCCCCAAACATGGATAGAAAGTCATCATCATGTAGCATGTCATTTGTAGAACGTCGCTCCCATCACAGTCTGTCTGAAAGAAACTCGTATATACATTCCGCATGTACGTTGTACAGATAAGGTGAGAGGATACATCCCTGTCGGGCTCCCTTTTGTACTGCAAACCAATCTGATGTTGGCCCAGATCCTCGTACAGCGGGTTATTGATCTTGGTATAATGTTTCAATGAGATGGACTATACGCAAAGGAAACCTTATTTCCTTCATGATTCTCCACAGATTTGGATGTTTTACCGGATAGAAAGTAGCACCTGTAAAACTGAGTATGTCGAGCTACAAGGAATTGTAATGACAATCAACAACCAAGAATGGAGAAACTAAAACATACGCTCACGTAGACCACCTGTACGAGGACGTAAAGTTGGAGTTTCTATCAGAATTGTCAGTCACGGAGCAAAAAGTGTCTCATTGCAGGTGACTTTAATGCTAGGTGAAATGCCACTGAAAATAGGCAAAGGGTCGCTTTGAGCCAGGCATTAGTTCACACAAACCTCCCTGTCGTGAATGACGGACGTCCAACTAGACTAGCATCGTGACCTAGGATACGGATGGTGCTTATCGACATGACACTCATATCCAGTGATGTTGCTCCATCCACACGCTGGGACGTATTAGGGGCTTAAGAAAGCGACCACGTGCCATGTGCCGAGGAAAATACACCAGACACAGGAGAGCCAAACAAGTGTTCATCATATGAACATGATAATGTATTGAACAAGCTGCGCCAGACGATTGAACGCAGAACCACTATATCCCCATTTGTATCCTCTTTATATCAACCCTGTTGGAATCAAGTAGTTGATACGGCATGACGAGTAAAGGAGGAAGCAGCAAAGGAGTGGCGGAGAGCCAGAAAGAGATCAGGCACAACTGTCGACGCTTTGAATGGTAAGACGGAGGTAAAACGCAAAGCCACCAATTTCTTTAAAGCGTTAGCTATGGAGTTAAAAAAAGAGCGGTGGGAGGAGCTCATTACAAGGGTGGGTAATGATAATACTCTCCAGAATCTCTGGCACATGCATTGAAAGATGAATGGAAAGACCACAAGCCAACTTATCCCCAACATTCAAGACGCCACGGGAACTCACCTGCAGACATATGAAGAGAAGAGTTTGGGGTTTTTTCACTCGATGTGTTTCCCAGACTGACTAAGACAACAGAGATGCCCGTCTGGAAATTAGAAAAGGCATTTTAGACGCAGTCATCAGGGAAGAGGCTTATGCAGAATTCATCACCGAGGCTGAGGTAGCAAATAGTTTACGTACAAGCAAGAACACCGCTTCAGGTCCTGATGGAGTACAATATTGCCACATCAAGCAGTTAGATGAGACATAGATAAGTAATATGGTGAAGGAGTTAAATCATACTACAGAGAAGGCATCTGTACCCGAGGACTAACTTCATAGTTATTTATGCCCACAACCTAAACATGGTAAGGACTACCCGCTTCTCAGCAGCTATCGAATAATCACCATACAGAATGTATATGGCAAATTGCTCGATCAGGTGGTGGCCAGAAAAATAATGTCCTACTAGAACGAGAGCACATCCTACCTGATACTCTGGGCAGCTACAGAACAGTGAAGGAAACCTTACATGTGGCTGGAACCTTTGCGTATGATGTGTATGACGGTTTTCAGTCAAAGTAAGAAACAGTCACTGTGGCTCTTGACCTGGAAGATGCATACAGCCTAGAAGAATCTGAAAAGGATACAACAGGAAATAAGAACTTGGCAGGGGACCGAAGATACAAAGGTGAATTGGCGACTAATAGCTGACTGCTTGCATCAGGGCCAGTGACCCATAACTGACCAACAGCCAATTCCGTCTCCAAGTGGCAGCCCTGGAAACAGACTGCAAGCATGCAGTTTGGCGAAGAAATTAAGAATACAAGAGGGAAGGCAAACTTTGGGGTGAAAAATGACGTGCTGATATCGGATGTAACTGACCGAAAGGCTCGGATGCCGCAGCCTCGCTGCAAACTACAACACAACGTCAGAAACGTCCTTCTCAGAACGACTTCCACAAGAAGAAGAAAAAAACGGTAAACAGGGCCTATATTCTGCAGGGAGCTGACATATTTTGAAGAATGTATTCATTAATTCATTAAATAATTTGCACAGATCAGATGTTGGCCTCTTGAAAGAAGAGAAAACTGCTACATGGTTCTCAGTCAAAATCGAGAACAGATTTCAACGCCTAACAGAAACAGTATATCCATTAAGCAGGATCCAACATTCAAGACAAATGGAACTGGACTAAGAAAGAATACATATAATATAATAAGCAACAGTATATTGGGAGTTGACCAACGATACCATGCAGAATGGATAAGCAACCAAACAATAAAACACATAACGGAACGGAAATCGAGGAAAACATCGCATCAAAGAGAAACAATAAGGAAAAAGTATACAGAGTTAAATAATTTGGTTTAAAAAAACGCTAGAAGAGATAACAGAAAGTTCATAGAGAATCTATGAGAAATAGTTGAAATGGCTGCTAGAACACAAGACTTGCATGAAGATTCCAACAAAAAGGCGCGAATAGAAGACTGCATTAGTGTGCTTATAAAGGACAATAAAGGCAAACGTACCATGGACAAGACACAGGAAATAATAAGAATTGCAAAGAAAGGAGGGAAACCTGTCTGACTGTAACAATTGGAGAGGAATTAAACTACTCTCAATACAGGACAAATAATTAGTAAAATTATCATAATGAGAATTCAAAATGAAATAGACCAATGCATTCACACAGAGCATGCAGAGTTTAGAAAAGAAAGAGGTACCAGTGAGCACATATTTACTCTCCACATAATCTCATAACAATATAGTGAAGGGCAAAGAGACACATAGGCCTATACATCAACTTTGTGGATTTTGAAAAGGCATTCGGCAATGTGCTCAGAGACAGCTTGTAGAAGATACTCTCACGGCGGCATACCACAGAGGATAGTTAACATCATAGATCTCTTCTATACAGATTTTTACTGCAGCGTGAAGAACTTCGAGAGAATATTTCCAGTGAAGTCTGGAGTAAGGTATGGATGTGTCAGTCATCCTTACTACTCAACCTTGCAATTGATTTGGTACTAAATAATACAATTGAGAAAGATCTGAGTGGTATAAAATTGACACCAATCACACCATGTTAGAAGACCTTGATTTTTCATATGGTATAGACCTCCCGGCCAACAAATGTTAGTTATCCAGAATAAGAGAACCAAACTAGAGAAAAATTGCAGAACAAGCAGGGTTGAAGATTAACACGACAACAACTCAAATTTTGACCAATAGTGCAAAGATATATAATAGTGGTGCTTTACCGGTACTTTTAGATGGTTCAGAATGCTGGAGGGTGACAAAGAGATTAAAGATCTTTCACCATACATGCCTTCTCATAATACTTTGCCAGACAAAATATCAAATGACAAACTCATTAAGAACATCAACCAAGAAGATATGGATAGCATTATCAGAAAGAGAAGATAGAGATGGCTGAAGCATGTCATGAGAATCGGCATGTAGTCACAGCCTTTAAAACTGAATAAGGTCGTACGACACTAACATATGACTACTCTAGAACAGGTGTATAGAAGATGATAGAATCAGTGAGTCTAGTAATCGCTACAGGTATTTTCACTGGCGGAAATATTGAGGAGGAATGGGCTAAGCTGAAATTAATTCTGGAGCACCTGGAAGAGGAATTTATTCCATGTAGGAAGTTGAACCTCAAGCGAAAAAATGGATAACGATCAGTGGTTAGTTGTAGAAGAGCTAAGAACAAAGCTTGGAAAAAAATATATAGAGGCTGGAAAATCGATTGAAACATAGTAAAAATATTTGGACATACAAAAAAAAATAACTTATAAAGTTAATTAGAGCAGCAAAAATTGACTGAAAAAAACTTGCTTAAAAGATCAAGACTGATAGCAAAAGCTTTTTTTTCTTATGTTTGACATAAACAGAGAACGAAAGACACAGTTGGTCCATTTAAAGATAGTACAGGAAAATTAATAAGTGAGAACAGGGATACTGCTAATCAACTCAATCAGTGCTTTGCTACAGTCTATACAAAAGAAGACTCTTCCAGGATCTCAGAGCAATTAACTATTTTCCAACGAGACATGCACACAGAAGGATTACTATCATTCTGCATTACCGAGGAAATGGTTTTACAAAAATTGGATAGGTTGAATGTGAATAAACGTCCAGGTCAAGACGGTATTCATCCAAAATTACTGTTTGAACTTCCAGACCAGTTAGCAAAACCATTAACGATATTTTATTCTCCTTCTCTTGAGAAGGGGATTGTTCCAAGGGATGCAGGTGTGATCCCCTTGTTCAAAAAGGGCAAAAAATCAGATCGAGCCAATTATAGACCAGTGAGTTTGACGAGCATTCTCTGTCAAATTTTCCATTATTAAGGACAACATAGTACTGCACTTGGACAAGTTTAATTTAATAATAAAAAGTCAGCTTGGGTTTACTAAAGGAAGATCGTGTTTAACCAATTTATTAGAATTTACGGTGGAGGTTACCAACATGTTAGATGGTGGAGAACCGGTGGATGTTATCTATCTGGATTTTGCAAAGGCCTTTGATAGAGTTACCTCATCGACGATTGTTTCTAAATTTGAAATCACATGGAATAGATGATGCAATTGTCAATTGGATAGACAATTGGTTGACGGGCAGAAGGCAGAGAGTGAACATACATAGGGAGTACATTACACTGGTGTAATGTAATAAGTATTGGGACGAATTTTGTTCTTAATATATATAAATGATTTGGGCATTTATATCAGATCCATGATTGCAAAGTTCGCGGATGACATAAAATTATGCGGCAGGGTCTCTTCTCTGGAAGAGGTGGATCTATTGAGATCGGATTTAGATACGATTCAAAAATGGTCTGAGAGCTGGAAGATGGAGTTTAATATAGAAAAATGTACAGTCCTCCAGATGGGAAGATCCAATAATGTATAAATTTACATGATGGAAGAAAACAATATTAGGACAATAAGAAAAGAAAGAGACATAGAAGTTAAAATAGATCATACAGGAAAGGTGCGGGAGCAAGTCCAGGTAGCAGTGAAAAAGGCTAATGCGATGTTGGGCATAATAAAAAGAAATATTTCACATAAGAGCAAAGAAGTAATAGTCAAGTTATTTAAATCATTAGTGAGACCTAAATTAGAATACTGTGTCCAGGTGTGGACTCCATATAATAGAGTTGATATAAAACATGCTGGAAAGTGTACAAAGAAGAGCTACACAAATGATCGCGGGGTTTCAGAATTATAATTATGAGGAAAGACTAAAAAAAACTGGTCTTCAGTGTCTAGGACAGAGAAGAATTCGAAATGACTTAATACAAGAGTATAAAATAATAAATGGAAAAGATAAATTAGGCCATACAAAGTTTTTCAAAGTACAACCGGCTACAAGGACAAGAGGGCACAGCTACAAATCGTGTAAAGACATGTCTAGATTATATATTAGGTAATATTTTTTTAGTCAGAGAGTGGTGAATTCTTGGAATGCATTGCAGCAGGGTGTAGTGAAAGCAGAGTCAGTTAATGGATTCAATAATAGATTGGATGCTCAGAGTATTTTCGGTGTCCGTGGAGTGAAATAAACTAGTTGTATACAGACTCTGTAACGCCTTCTAAACCAGTATAATGAAGTTAAGCTAAGTTAAGACAGTTGTTTGTTTCTATTTCGTTGTTGTTTTTTTTGCATTGAATTTGGCAGGATTCGGCGAAAACGGTGATGGCCAAGATTTCTGATCATCTTGCACTACAACTCTAATAATACAAGAAAACCAACAGGTTTGAAATAAATTACTACAATATCGACTATAATATACAACATGACTGCCATGAAACAGCAAAGATGGCGCCTAAAAAGTCGCGACTCTAATTTTGCTTTCGTGTCCACATTTGTGTCCACTGAAACGTGTTGTCGTTTTCCATTTGGATTAGTTAGTTCGTTCATTTTGTGGTGTTTTTAGCCTTCGCACCAAGATATCCAGGAATGCCTGA
Source organism: Ariolimax columbianus (assembly GCA_036924085.1). Taxonomy (NCBI): domain Eukaryota; kingdom Metazoa; phylum Mollusca; class Gastropoda; order Stylommatophora; family Arionidae; genus Ariolimax; species Ariolimax columbianus. The sequence continues at coordinate 44,750,924 of JAVGWX010000005.1, read as the reverse complement.
GTATGACAGTGGCGGAAGCTGGTGTTTTGGCAAGGGAACGAGTTTCTTTCAGACAGACTGTGATGGGAGCGACGTTCTACAAAGGACATGATACATGATGATTAGCCTTCGATTATCCTGGCATGGAAATCGGCTATTTGGAATGGTATTTCGGTTACCATGTGTCGTATTTCCACTGCACACTGTTAAACTATATGAGATTGGCACTCTTCGCCCTATTTACTCACAGTGTCGGTTTTGGTGTGCCTGGGAAATGTACACACCGGCCAATTTTGGACATCGCCCAGGAGAGATTGGGCCTGCCCGGTTAGTAAAATGCCCATGACACGTCGCTCGCATGCTGAGTGATGCCCCTATGACATCTTGGGGTTACGGAAAAAACAAAACAAGACAAGGAGTAGCATAAACTGGTTGTCTGCAGACTCTTCTAAACCACTATAATGACGTTAAGTTAACAAAACCCAAAACGGTTGTTTTTCTTGGCGGCCATGTAGTTCAAATTAACAACAGAATCACAGCCGGAACCGGACGCACAGTCTGACAGCACAGCAAACCAGTAATACGGGATGAATAGAAATATTTTTTTTGTAAGAACAAAGATGTAAAACATATTAGCTTTCAAAATACAGTTTCACTCGACTGACCAGGTAAAATATCCTTCCACATAAATAGTAAGAACATAACTTCTTTATCGCTATGCACAGAATAGATAGTTTTACCAGGGCAGGTCTTTCAGCTCTGTTTGATACTTACTATAGCTGGTTTAGATCCATGATCACAACCACTTACTGTCAATAAATAAGTCAGTGGTTGTAGCGAGCCGTCATGTTAAAACAAAAACTGTGTAGAAAGATAGAAGACGGCGATTAGCTGCACATGAAACAAGAGATATGGATTCCAAAACAGTAGTTTTTACTGAGCATACAGAGCTGCAGTCAACTGCAAGTTATTCATCCATGCAGTCAAATATTAAAAGCTAAGATAACGAAAATGAAATTAATATTCCTCAACAAAGATTTAGAATGGTTACATCAAAATATTGTAGGTGGCACACACTCAAATATAGAATTTACTAATAAACTTAAAGAGTTGCAGTCAAATACAAGTGGTACTGTAAAGTCAAATGTTTTAAATGAAGATATCCAAGATGAAGGACATTCTGCACAAATAGCAAAGGATAGTTCAAACATTGTAGGTGACACATAACCGAAGACATCAGAGTATACTGAACCTAAAGATGTTCATGCAAGTACAGAGGATTCAGTTGTACAGTCAGATGTTTTAGCTGAACATAACAAAGAATATAGTCAAGATGAAGGGAGGGCTGCACAAATAGTAGATGACAGTTCAAACATTGTAGGTGACACACACCCAAAGACAGCATTTACTACTGAACCTAAAGATGTACAGGCAAGAACAGAGGATTCAGTTGCACAGTCATATGTTCTAAATGAAGATAACAAAGAAGATAAATGGAATGCTGCACAAAAAGCAGATGATAGTTCAAATATTGTAGGTGACACACATTCAAAAACAGCAGCTGCTACTGAACCTAAAGATGTACAGGCAAGTACAGAAGATTCAGTTGCACATTCGGATATATTAGATGAAAATAACAGAGAATATAACCAAGATGAAGGGAGTGCTGCACAAATAGCACATGATAGTTCAAACATTGTAGGTGTCCCACAATCAAAGACAGCAGTTGCTACTGAACCTAAAGATTTGCAAGCAACTACAGAGGATTCAATTACACAGTCTGATATTTTAGATGAAGATAACAAAGAAGATCAAGAAATTCTTTCACAAATAGCACGAGATGAAAGTTCAAACATTGTTGGTGACACACATTCAAAGACAGCAGCTGCTACTGAACCTAAAGATGTACAGGCAAGTGCAGCGTATTCATTTGCACAGTCAGATGTTTTAGCTGAAGATAACAAAGAATATAGTCAAGATGAAGGAAGTGCTGCACAAATAGCAAATGATAGTTCTTCTTCGTACGCTTTTTACAGCGATATTTACGTTGCACTGTTTTATTTTGTTAAGCCTGTGGCTCAGTGCATCCGATTTCAACAGGTGTTTCTGTAGGGTTGCCCTCCTTAGCCTTTGGCTGTCCCCAGCCTAACTGCAAGGCAGCAGTTGTTTTTGGTCAGAGTTGTCTCTCTTAGGAAGTTGTCTTGCAGGACTATCGAGTCTTCCCTACTCGTGTCTACAGGGTTTGGCAATAATATGATGGACTATGTACTAGTTTGTACTATCCCAGAAGAGAGGCAGTCCAGTTTGACTTTGTCCCAGGATCGTCACATCCGGCCAGAAACGTAGCATATGCATGTGAGTGAGGTATCTCTTTGCTCCCTTGATTTTCTCGGCTCATCTGGAGTGATGGTACGCCTAGCATTCCCCGCCACCCGGGAGGTTGTCACAATAGGGCAGAGGGTGCAATATCCGCTGGACTGCATCTCTTCTGCGTCCATTGGGATGACTGATAGCAGACAGAGGCAAAGAGCGAGGCAGGAGTGCATTTTACCAGGTGCATTTCTGCGGCTCGACCGGGCCGGGCTGAGACGGAAGCCCCAGTCGTGTCATAGCCTCCCATCACAGCGGTGCTGAGATTTAGGGCGGATTCTGGCTTAGAGGCGTTCGGCCGTAGTCCCTCAGATGGTAGCTTATCAGCCAAGCACGTGGACCAAATGTCAGCGACCTGTGATTCCTCTCTAAATAGTGCATTTGACCAGGGGACAAGCCTGGTCATTGCACGGAGATGTTGTTCGCCTGGTGTGCGGACATATCTCATGGTCAAGGGTTGAGTCTCAGCAGTTCGCAGTGAGGTAGCTGATCTACTGCTTAGGGCACCCAGACCGAGAACTAAGTCTTCTACAAATGGTTTCATACCTCATCGCCGTATGGGGTGAATATCGAGCAGCTTCCCGCCCGCTTCGATTGGCGGACGGCAGAGACCTCATTCTGCGGCTCGACCGGGCGGGGCTGGAGCGGGAGCACCAGGTCCCCACCATGTCGAAGCCTCCCTTTGCAATCGTGCTGAGCTTTTGGGCGGGATTTTGGCTTAGAGGCGTTCGGCCGTAATCCCTCACCTTGTAGCCTCGCGCCGTTGGCTTATCAGCCTAGTACGTGGGCCAAATGTCTGCGGCTCCTCTCGAGTTGAGCAGGATTACCGTAGCAACACCCTGTCATTAGTAGAAACGATAGTTCAAATATTGTAGGTGACACACAGCCAAAGACAGCAGCGGATACTGAACCTAAAGATTTGCAAGCAACTACAGAGAATTCAGTTGCACAGTCTGATATTTTAGATGAAGATAGCAAAGAAGATCAATGGAATGTTTCAAAAATGGCAGGAGATGATAGTTCAAATATTGTAGGTGATACACAACCAAAGGCAGCAGCTGCTCCTGAACCTAAAGATGTCCAGGCAAGTATAGAGGATTCAGTTGCACAGTCAGATGTTCTAAATGAAGATAACAAAGAAGATAAATGGAATGCTGCACAAAAAGCAGATGATAGTTCAAATATTGTAGGTGACACACATTCAAAGACAGTAGCTGCTACTGAACCTAAAGATGTGCAGGCAAGTACAGAAGATTCAATTGCACAGTCAGATGTATTAGATGACGATAGCAAAGAAGATCAAGGGAATCTTTCACAAATAGCAGATGATAGTTCAAACATTGTAGGTGACACACATTTAGAAACAGCAGTTGCTACTGAACCTAAAGATTTTCAGGCAACTGCAAAGTATTCAGATGCTCAGTCAGGTGTTTTAATTGAAGTTAACAAAAACCTACGTAATTCTGGACAAAGAACAGAAGATGTTTTTTCAAACATTGCAGAGGACATGCATTCAAAAGCAGAATTTGATGCTAAACCTAAAGAGTTGCAATCATCTACTAATGGTTCTGCTGGGCAGTCTGGTATTTTAAATGAAGTTAACAAAGATAAAAGAAATGTTACACAAATAGCAGGAGATGGTAGTTTAAACATCATGAAGGACACAGATCCAGATGTTTCTTTCAAAGAACATCTAGGTTACATTGTGACTAGAGTAGATGTTCCTAGAAACGAAATTAATAATACTTCTTATATTTCAGAGACGAGAGATATAACATCTTTTACACCTCAAAATACAGCATTTGCAGCTTTAGATATGTCTAATGTAATTGCAATACATTTATCATTGCCTGTTACAGAACACCCAGGTGACAGTGTAAGAACTGTACATGTCCTTACTAGAGGTAGCGACACTTCCTATATACCAGAGAAGACATATTTAGCAACTTCTAGACAATCAAGAAATTCCCTGTTAACCAGTGTATTGCCATCAAATACAGCAGCATATGTTACAGAACACACAGTTGGCAGTGTGACTAGAGTAGATGATGTGTCTAGAAGCAATAGTGAGACCACATCTTGTATTCAAGAGAAGAAAGATTCAACACCTTGTGAGGTGTCTAATTTAATGTCAACATATTCATCAGCCTCTGTTACAGAACACCCAGATGGCACAGTGACTCTCTAGAAGTGAAACTGCTACCACACCTTATTTTGTAGAGATGACAGATTTAGAAACATCTGGTGGACCAGAAAGGGATCAGGTACATTTCTTACATATCCAGAAGGGGCAATTACAGAATATGTCTACGACAATGTGATGGGAGTGCAGGCTGTGACTAGAAGTGATAGTACTGCCTACCTTATGTTCCAAGGAGGGCAGATTTAGCAGCATTTGACGAGTCTAGTGCAACTTCAGCACGTTCAGTAGTGTTAGATGAAAAACACACAGAAGACATTGTGATCAAAGAAAATATATCTAGAAGAGATACTGCTACCTCCCTTGACATCACAGGAAAACCCAGCTTAGCAGCATCTGGAAACCTTCAAGAATTTACTGAAATAGCAATATTTTTAAAAGCTCCTGTAAAAGATCAGTCAGGTGACAGTGAGATGCGAGTAGATGTATCTAAAATAGATAGTGCGGCCATCACTTATATTCCAGGGACAAAAGATTTAACAGCTTTTGAAAAGTCTAGTTTAACACCAAAACATTCAGCATTGTCATTTGTAATAAACTCAAAAGGCATCATGACACATGTGCATGTGTTAGGAAGGGATAATTCTACCACACCTTATATTTCAGAAAAGGCAGATTTAGCATCATCTAGAGAACTTGGAAGCTTTCAGCGATCTAGTGAAATTAATTTTTCTAGAGAAAGCTTGACAACATTGAAATCTAATATTAAAACCATTGATCAAGACACTCAAAGCAGGGTCGAACAGACTCCTTGTGTACCAATTATGAACACTCCAACATTAGCTCCAACCAAGTCTAGAGAAAATGTATCACCATCTAGAGTATCCATAGAATGTGGGACACAGACAATAGGCACAGTTGTTTTTGAAATGGTTTGTGCAACCCGTGAGAGTTCTCCAAAGTCTGAAACATTGACTCCAACCAAACTTAGGGAATTTATAGATGCCAGAATTAGTAATATAATGTTTCCAGCAGCAGAAAAGATGCTCCATTTCTGGAGAATATACCACCATCTAGAGAAAATATGTCATATAGGACACAAACTAGAGATAAAGATGCGTGTGAAAACATTAGCACAACCTGTGAGAGTTGTCGACAGTTACAATCACAGACTTCTACTAGATATAGATAAAGTAGGCCGTCACCTTGTATCAGTAGGCGATTTACTAAAATATGTGCATCGGCAGATACTGATGACATAAGTGAAGATGACGCAATGCTGGAAAATGTTAGAGCAAATACAGAATTTAATCCACTTGACCAAAGTGTACAATTGATTTCAAAGAATTTGGATCCCTGTAGATCTGTAAAAAACAGAACATCCTTAATGAAGAGTAGACAGCCTACATTAGTAGATGTGCCTCAAAGTCATGATGTAACTAGTCCATGTGCTTCTTTGCGATCAGATTTGGCACAGTTTGGATGGACAAGTCCAAGACAATTTCCATGTTCAGTCATTGGTAAGCAAATATACCCTAGTGGTAGTGCAGCAGCTACGCATGATAGTCAGCCAGAATCTAAAGTTCCATGTGGTTGTACTGAAAGGAGAGCTTTTCTGTCAAGTGGTAATCAGCTTCCATCTGTGGGTGTTGTTGAAGAAACAACCAATGTACGTCTTCTTTCCCAAAAAGATGTCGCAGCATACAAAAATGGTGTAAATGTCAGTGATCCTGACAGAGCACCAATACGCACTGCTGTGCTTTATGAAATGTACCCTGGGGGGAGAAAAGCTTCAAGTTTGTTTATGTATAACAAGGACTGCATGGCCATTAAAGATGCTGAACAGTCCACAAAAATGATTATGTCTGGATCTAGGGAAAACAAATCAGCGGTATATGGTGGGAAGCATGCAGGATTCAATTATGAAACATACCCTGATGAGAAACAAGCTTCAAATGTATTAACATCTAATAACGATTACATGGATCGTATTGGTACCCCACAGTTCTCACAAATTTTGATGTTGGGATCTAAGGAGAACAGATCTCCAGTTCCATACGATGAACAGCGTGCAGGATTAGTTGGTGAAACATGCCCGGAGGGAAGAAAGCCTACAAATGTGGTTACTTCTGACAAGGATTACATGGATCGTAATGGTGCCCCACAGTCCTCAAAAATGATGATATCTGGGTCTAAGGAGAACACATCTCCAGCTCCATATAGTAAACTGCATTCAGGTACATATGTGATTGTTAAAAGATTTACTATAAGTTCGAACCATATGTTGCAGCCAATTCCTGAAGAATCCAATAAACATAGTTCTAAAGCGAGGCCAACGGATTTATATATATCCCAAAAAGAAAACATGCGCGTTGCTCAGATGGATGCCCTTGACACATGGCTGGAAACAGATGATCCTTCGCAAATAGAGATATGGCTGCAGTAAGACATTTTAGCACCAGAGGTGCACCCTTAGAAAGAAGGACAGTTCCACTGATTTTAAGGGAATATATGACAATCCCCAGACCAGACATAGTCAAATTGTCTTGCGTGAACATTTATCTAGTCCAAGAAAAGAGCAGCCTTACATTATGAATAAAGCACTTCACCCTGCCCAGATAAGGGATAACACTTCTGACTTTCCAGAAAGTTATTTGCCAGAAGACACACAAAGCTATACACAAGCTAATACATATTTAGCAAGTCGAACGCAGCAAGAAGATGAAGCATTTGCCTGCAGACATGATACTCTGGGTTTTATAAGCCTGCCATGTTTGGATGAAGTAACCTATTACTCATTTAGAATGCTTCGTCTTTTTCTTCGAATTTATGGATTCGTAGTCTTACTGACTGATATCGAGACTGATGTTGGGTGGTTCTATAGACTAGTTTATTTGATGAAGGCCAATACCAAAGTTATTTAGTTATCCTATATTAAAAGTCGCTTTGTTAGTAGTCTTTAACCATGTTTACTTTATTCTTTGCATTCAACTGGAACAAGGTTGTACCAGTTATTCACCTTTGAGTCCAGTTTTTTTGGCTTTCTTTTTAAGCTCTGCTCAATTGAATTTTGTTATTCTGGCTTCATTTCATACTGTTCTTTGTCACATGTTTATTTACCTCTCCATGCCTTTAGGCCTCCACTTTGTGGGTTTTAATCCAGTGCATTTTTTGTCCAATTGTTAAGTTTAATGCTGAGGGTATGTCTTATCTTTCTTTTGACTCTCTCCTTAATCTCCAGCTACATTGTTTATTGTGTTCTTTGCCATGAGTCTGTGTTTGCTATTACATCTGTCCATCTAATACCAAGTTAGCAACTGAGAGATGTGTTGGTGTAGTGAAGGTCTTTAGTTTGATATTGATACTCTTAGTTACATACCGTGTTTCCTAGCTGTAAAGTTGAACTGATTTTATATTAGTGTTAAACAGCCTAATCTTATTTTATTGAAAAAAGATGGAGAGTTTCAAATGAAACTAAAAGAGTTAAAAGCAAATGTGGCTTTTTTAATCCTAGAATTAATAACTTGGTTTGTTCCTCCACTTTTTGTGAATGTTACTATTCTAGTAAAACTGCACGTCTTGAATTATCTAGACATTATATTGCTTTTTTGTCTATTAATAGCTCTCTTCTTCTTAGTTCTTAGTCGACCTGTACTTCTACAGGGGCAGATGCCCCAATACAGGTCCCCAGCTCTGGTAGGAGCTGGATGTAGCCGGGAGAAGCGTTTCCTGCTTAGCGGTCTAGGCTCGAGCAGCTTAATACTCTGCTGCGTTGGGACAGGCATTTATGCAGGGTGGTTAGCTGATGTGCGATTTCATCTTAAACACTAGAGCACCACCATGAGTGGAGCCTGCGGCTTAATTTGACTCAACATGCCAACACTGTAAAAAGACTTTTTTGTAGGGTCTAATAAGGAACATGTGCTGGAATTAGATCCACGGAAGACAGGTCAGTCCTACCCTCTTAATGAAAGAGAGTTGCTACGGTAATCCTGCTTAACCCTAGCGGAATCGCAGGATTCAGACACTTGGTCATTGACTGACTAAAAAGCCCTCTATTGATTCATTGGGTCTAATAGTGAACAGGTGCTGGTATTAGAAAGACAGGTCAGTTTTACCCTACTAATGACAGGGCGTTGCTACGGTAATCCTGCTCAACTCGAGAGGAATCGCTAGTCGCAGACATTTGGTCCACGTGCTAGGCTGATAAGCCAACAGGGCGAGGCTACCATCTGAGGGAGTACGGCCGAACGCCTCTAAGCCGGAATCCTGCCCAAAATCTCAGCACCACTGCGATGGGAGGCTACGATATGGTCGGGACCTGGGGCTCGCGTCCCAGCCACACACAGTCGAGCCGCAGAAAGAGGCCTATGCCGTCCGCTGAGCAAAGCGGGCGGGATGCTGCCCAATATTCACCCCATACGACGATGAGGTGTGAAACCACTAGTAGAAGACTTAGTTCTCGGTCGGGGTGTCGTAAGCAGTAGAGCAACCACCTCACTATGAACTGCTAGGATGCAACCCTTGACCATGAGATATATCCGCACATCAGGCGAACAACATCTCCGTGCTATTACCAGGCTTGTCCGCTGGTCAAATGCACTCCTGTCTCGCTCTCTATCTGTCTGCTATCAGTCATCCCAATGGACGCAGAATAGATGCAACCCAGCGGACATTGCACCTCTGCCCTATTGTGACAATCTCCCAGGTGGCGGAGAATGCTAGGCGTACCATCACTGCAGAGAAGCCGAGAAAATAAAGGGAGCAAAGAGATACCCCACTCACGTGCACATGCTACTTTTCTGGCAGGACATGACGATCCTGGGATACAGATACACTGGACTGCCTCTCTTCTGGGATAGTACAAACCAGTACATAGTCCATATCATATATCATATCTCATATATCATCACCGCACCCTATAGACACGAGTGGTGAAGACTCGATAGTCCTGTAAGACAACTTCAATAAGAGAGACAACTCTGATCACAAACAACTGCTGCCTTGCAGATAGGCTGGGGACAGCCGAAGGCTAAGCAGGGCATCCGGACAGAAACGCCTGTTGAAATTGGATGCACTGGGCCACAGGCTTAACGAGTAACACAGTACAACGTATATCGCTGTGTGATGATAGTACGACCTAATAGAAAAAAGCGTGGCGCTCATCCTGTAGAGTCCCGCCAGGCAGCGAGAGTGCCGGGCCTCACGCCTCGAAGGGGCCCAACCATTGCTACTGGTGGTCACCCACCCATGTGCTGGGGAGTCGAGGCACGTGGTGATGGGGCAACAACTATTGACCAAAAACACAAGACCCTGAAAATACTACAATGGAATGCGGAGGGAGTCATCAACAAAAAGCTTTCCCTAACACATCACTTACATGAAGGTAATATTTAACGTGGCATGTATACAAGAAACACACCTCAACAACAACCATAAATTCTCAATCAGAGGATACCAGCCCTTCCGTCTGGATAGAGAAGGTCACAAAGGAGGGGTTCTGATACTGACCCGTAACAGCATACCGAGTAGCGCGGTAGCTGTCAATCACACCGGACAAGCATAAATTGTAGGAGTTGACATAATGGCTCAAGAGACGAAGATCCGCATCTTCAACCTGTACGGACCACCAAACAAAGACCTGTCGCTCTCGAGTATGGAAGTCAAAGACTCCAACGGCCACTCGGAGAGATGGGGATACTCGGACACAGACAGCAGAGGTGACGAAGTGGAAGATTGGGAGATAGACACAAATCTCTGTCTAATCAATAGGCCGGAGGATAGCCCTAGCTTCTATTCTAGAACATGGCATACCACCTCTACTCCAGACTTGGCCTTTTCCACGGTGGACATTCACCACACAATAGACCGCCAGGTGCTAAACCAATTGGCAGGTAGCGGCCACAGGCCAATTATGCTAGAAGTTGATATGGAAGTAGGCCCACAGGAAACAAAACCGCTCCCACGTTGGAATTACAAACGAGCCGACTGGGACAGATTTGCAATCCTGACAGATGGGCTGTGCGAAAACATCAACACACGGAATACCAATATGAAGCCGATGGTGGAAAGCCCAACCAAAGCAATAATGTAAGCTGCCACTGAAACCATCCCAACAGGGGCAAGGAAAAACTACAAGCCTTATTGGAATGATGAATTGCAGAAAGCGGAAGACGAAGTCTCAAATGCTAGGAACATGGCAGAGAGAGAACAATCTATGGAGGCAAATATCGCTCTCAAAGCCACCACGGCGAAATACAAATACACTCTAAACCAAATAACAAGAGAAAGCTGGAACAACAAAACAGAAAGCCTTAATTTAGATAAGGATGGGAACAAACTATAGAAGTTAGTCAGAGCCATAAATGACGAAACTCCTTCAAACAAACAAATCACCATCAAGCAGGGCGACAACATGCTCACTTGAAAAAAAGCAGCAAACACCTTTGTTGAACATTATGCCAGAGCAAACCATATAGATGTCCCATCCAATGCATCAGAGACTAAACAATTTTGGAAATGGGAAACTAAAGCAGAGAAAATTTGCAGAAATAGCCAAAGCAAAGATGCACGAAGACCCTATGAACGCACTAACAACATCAAAGCCCATCCCTACTGTACGAAAACCTACCTGGAGGCAGCATATATTTTCAGAGGTGGTAGAAAATATACCAGGTATTAGAAACAAAAACTGCCAGACTGAAAAAGAAAGAAGAGATACAACCCTGAGGTACATAACGGAAAACTACCCAAGCATAGACTGGACCCATGCATACACCGACGGTTCTGTAACAAACACAGAACGGAGGGACAGGGGCATTCCTGAGCCTACCAAATGGCAGAAAAATAACACTGTCATTGGCAACTGGAAAATACACAATTAATTTCAGAGCGGAGGCAGAGGCACTGAGGGCGGCAGTGGAAGAAATGGTGACAGGTAAAAGGAATGAAAGCCATATAGTCCTGCTTACAGATGCCCTGGCCGTAGTCACAGCTCTAAAAAGCCAGACAAATACTGAACAAGAGCAGTACTCTGTCAACTATGCCAGCAGTCCGCACCAAAAAGAGTAGTGGTACAGTGGGTTCCATCCCACTGCAACATCCAAGGCAACGAGGAGCCAGACAGAATGGCAAAAGAAGGTGCAAGACTACCACAACCAGATACTAGTGTGACATACGAAGAGTCAAAACGGCTTAGTAGAGCTAGATACATGACCAAATGGGAAACAACATACTGGCTACACAAAAAATGATGCCTATTACCAGTTGAACAGAAGAGAGCAGGTCGTGGTCTTCAGACTTCGCACTGGCCACAATAGACTGAGGTACCACCTATTCAACAAATTGAAGAATGCCCGTGTGGTACCGGGAAAATTACCGCTGAGCATTTGCTGCAAAACTGCCCGACATACGAGGATCAGAGAGAGCAGATGTGGCCATCACCAGTGGCAACACTAGACAAGCTCTATGGCAGTGTCGATAGCCTAAGGATGACCGCCGCTTTTTTTCGAAAAAATAAAGGTCGACGTCTGACAGCGTAAGAAGAAGAAGAAGAAGAAACACTAGAGCAAAGTAGACCTGCAGCCTGTTAGGCGCCATCTATGCTGCTCTAATAGCTCTCGCTTTGTTTATTTGTGTTCACGTTGATTTGCAGCCCTGCATTTGCAGCATATACAGTTAATATAATAATAATAAAAATAATGTTCACCTAGGCATCTGAGGCCGGTTGGGTCGGTCGCACGCCACCATGTCCAGTCAAAAGGGCGCTTTGCTCGTTCTCGTCTACGGAGCGAGGGGGGGGGGGGAAGCCACGTGTTTCGGGGATGACACTGAACTGCCTTAAGAAGGATCTGGTGAGCTGGAACTTCCTGATTCAGTCGGACATGTCCAAATAGACAGGGAAATGTGATTGGCGGTCCAGGACTTCCGATACAGTTGGGAGATTAGTATTAGTAGAGACCTTGAGATTGCGTACGAGATTGTACCAACGAATACCAAGAATACACCTCTGATTGCTCATATGTAAGGTCTTGAGTCTTGAAATGTCCTTTTTTTAGTCCAACTTTCGGCTCCATACATTAGCTCTGAAATCACGACTGGTAAATACGCAGCTTTGTACTTAAGGATAATTGACTATTTTTCCACACTCGGCGGAGATCGTTCATCACCGAAGCAGCGAGGCCAATCCGTCTAGACATATCTTGGCTACTGCGTGTGTTTGGACCTGTTTTTGTGTGTATGTCTCTATATGTGTGGTTTCTTATGCTGAATATTATCTTTCTATTATTTCTTCATCATACAATCAGATATGCTTGATATGAATGTTACTTGTCGGAGAAGGGAGTTCACTTACATTCTAGTCAATGAGAATCAGGATGCCTCATTGTTACACATGATTGCAGTTGTTTCCGCAGTGTTCAGGCGTTAGGGAAGTTTACCGGACATGATTTTGTATATCAGAAGAATGATGCCTCAAACGATTTTAGTCAATGAGAATCAGGATGCCTCATTGTTACACATGATAACTGTTGTTTTAACAGATTGAGGAACGTGAATTGAACCTCACCAGCACGAAGTCTGGAGGTGGAACTGAGGGCAGGTCAGACCAAAAACAAGTAGGTGATAAATATTTCGCCCAAAGAGTATACATATGATTCATGTTTTTCTTAAATTTCTATTAACTATGACTGTTTATTGTGCTTTAAATATATGTACAACATATTTTTATAATGAAAATGCTTGAAAGGTTAAAATGAGGAGTTAGATTTTTCAAAAGGGTTAGAGAGGGTGTTGTTTAGCCAGATAGGGTACATAAGGAAACAATAAAGGTGTCTATCCTTCGACAGAACATCTTTTATTTTTCTTCTTTCGTTTGCTTGAAAATATTTATGTATCTACAATGTTGTCTCTTGTATAAACTTCACTGTATTTTGTAGTTCACATATAGGTCCATAAAGTTTCTCTTCCAGTGTTGTTTCTATGGGCCAGCGGGATTTTCTTTGGATATTATATTCGGGGTAGTTGTATAGTATGTGCTCTGCAGCCTGGGGTGTATGTCCGCATGTACACGCAGCTGAGTTGCCAATCTTAATTTGTGTGTACATGTGGCTGCGGAGTCGGTTGTGTCCTGTTCTAAGGCGCAACACAACAGTTTGTTCTTGTCTGTTCTACTTATGGTAATCGTCTTGTGTTAAAGTTGGTGGCTGTCTGATTGATTTGATCATCCTTATCTTCTGTTAGTATGAACCTGTTACATCTGGTTGCTCGTCTGCAACACCCTCCTTTGCCAGTTTGTCTACTCTCTTGTTACCTAGTACTCCACAATGAGAAGGTATCCACTGCACGACATTCTTGCGATTGTTGCTCAGTACACAACATCTTTATTTTATTTAGTATGGGAGACGTCTGACAGGAGCAACACGTTTTACAGCGCGCTTGGCTAGAAATGTTAGGAACTCAGAGGTAGACTTTTCCCACGAAAACGGAAGACGTGCCAGATAGCGGGACTAGGGAAGAATATTTAATACGGACACACCTCGGTCTAAGAAGCAGTTGAGATGATATATGAGTGATCAATTGGACATAAGAGATTTGAAGTAGTTGTTATACAAAGAGCTGATAGACAAGAGATTCGAGAAAACAGATTGGACACAATTAATTGAGATCGCATATAAGTGGTCGAGAGATCGGACACAGTTTGAAATTAGTTAAAACTCAACCCACTAATCCAAATAGAACACATTTCCGTGGACACAAGAGTCCACAAAGTCTAGTGTAAATTCCTGTCAAATCTGTGACCTAGCTGCACCCATAATGTACTAACACACGAGAGCAAAATTAGACCCACGTCCTGCTAGGCACCATCTTTGCTTCTCTTCTGTCTCACCGGTTTCATCAGTGTTTCATATTTTTGCTAGGGCAGATTTGGACATGATCTGTCATAGCCCACATCTGCTGATCGTATCGAATGCTTTTGTGAGGTCAATGGGCATTCTACTCATTATCACCAAGTGCGTTGCTCTCTGGCGTAGGCAATGATGGACCTCCATTTCCTCTTATCACGCGTGTTGGTTATGAACTTCCCCGTTGATCGCCTCCCAAGCCTTGTCTTCAAGCTGTTCAATCTCTTTTTGCCTCCCTTCGATTCTGCCCGTTGTCACCGTGTGTTCCAACCAGCCTCTTCTCATGCTATGCCAGAACAAGGATGACTGCCTTCTGATTTTAGTCAAAAGCTGTTTTGTGTCTGTGCTTTCTCAAGAACCACGGAGCTTTCAGCATTCTTGTGTGAAACCACATTTCCGTTGCCTCCAATGACGTGCCTGTTGATTGTTCATGACTCCGTATGTCAGTATTAGTTCTATTTAGCGTCCAAGAACTCACTACTACTACTACTACCACCACCACCACCACCACCACCACCACTACTACTACTGCTGCTGCCGCCGCCACCACCTCCACCATCACCACTACTACTACTACATATATGTATATAAGTAGCATGTCCTTTACGGTACGTCGATTCTTAAAACCGCCACCCATTTGGCTGTTATAAGTTTCTTGGCAAGTGTGCAGTACGGTAGTTTGCTATTACTTTCCGCACGCGGTGGAGCAATCGCCCCCGAGAAAAAAACACTCAGTGTTTGCCAAACTGGACACGGTTGGAATGAAACCCAGTGTGCCGGGATTGTGAAAACAGCAAGTTTCACACCTAGGCCACACAATATATATATAAGGAAATCGCCCAGCCGGACAGGCTACGCACATTTATTAGACCGCTGCTTGTGTAAATTATGTTTCATTTTAACCTCAGAATCGGAATACTGTTTGCGCTAGTTATCAGCTTACAGTATTAACTTATGAACATTTCGGGTACTTGGACAAGCTAATTGTGACCATTGCGAGTATTTTCCCATGTGTTTATCTCCTCAAATTCTCCACAGCGCCCAGTTAACGCTGTAAGTAGCGCGCACCGGGAGGGGTAGCACGAGGGACAGTCGACAGTACCAAGAATGTTCTGAAATACACAAGAGCTGACCTGCTTACACAAGGGCTGAGATTGCCTATCCCATTCCCCTTACACACAGAAGGTCACAGAAAGGCTCTCACACTTTCACTTTCTTAAATGGATCAGCGTCCCGCGTATCCGATGTAGGAAAAATCCCAGTGGAAAGAGAGGCGGTAATGGAAAACATAAATTAACTAATACAAACACAAAACTGGGATTGGCTCAGTAAGCCACCAGTGAATTTTCGCCTACCAAAAATGAAACAAAGAAGGATCTCAACCGAGTTATGACAAGTAATGTCAAAAGAAGACCCGCCAAAATAGTGAGAAAATAGGCATTTGGAACGTCTGCGGACTAACCAATAAAGAGCCTGCAATAATGTCATTTATGAAAAGGGAGGAGATTGATATCATGGGGGGGGGGGGGGGGGGGGTGTGTGTGTGTGTGTGGGGGGGGGGGGTGGTGGTGGGGGGTAATCAGACGGGAGGGGGGGGAGATCAAACATGAAGCAAACACACCTAAACTATGTATTATAATATGAAGTGGTATTACAACACAAGAAAGGGTAAAACACGGGGTTGGGTTTATAATGACTCCAGAGACCGCAAAATGTTTTACATATTCAGAGTACATATAAGAAAGAATCATTAAAATAAAAATGGCCGAAGGAAGGGAAACAACGACACCAATACAAGTACGTGCCTTGTAATGATAGCCACAATGAAGAAAAAAAGAGTTTTTCGACAACTTGTCAGAAATTATAAACAAAGTCAACGACAGAGACAAACTAATTGTAATGGATGAATTCAGAGGGAGAGTAGGAAGAAGGAGAAAGACTTGGGAGAACTATCTTGTACTTTACAGCGACAACACCACAGAGTGTAATAGTAATGGTGAAAAACTGTTGAACCTGTGTGCAGAGTATACCGGTATTCTAACACCATCCTAGTCAGGTTAGAACATGGTACAGGTGGGCCAGTAACGACCAAGCATCGCAAATTGATTTCATACTAACAGGGCCGAGAACTAGACAACATGTTACAGACTCCAAAATAATACCCAGCATAGATATTGACACAGATCACAGGCCAGTGGTTATGTCACACTACCAACAACATACACATAGGCGTAACAGAATAAAATATCCACGAGTAATAAATATAAAGAGATTACAAATTGAAAAAGTCCAGAAAGAGTTTTGCTGCGAGATTGACAGTGCATACCAAAACATACCAGAAGAAGTACACGACATAGAAACTAAACAAATACAATTACTGATAGCCTAAAGAAGAACTGCGGTCTTCAAAACTGCAAAAGACAATGCACACAGAAAACAGTATGGTGGAATGAAGAGGTGAAAAAGAGTGAAAAATTAAAAAAAAGAACTCTATAAAATATGGGTACAATCAAAAAAGAAAACAATTATGCACAATACAAAACTGCAAGAAGAGACACAAGCAGAATTATAAAGAAGGCAAAAAAAAGAGTTCGTGGCAAAAATATGTCAAAACGCATGGTTTGTACTGTGCGAACACCAAGCGGGGTAAGACAGGGATGTGTATTATCACTACTTTTGTTCATTGTATACATGTATCAAATAACAACTGAAGCAAAACCAGAAACCAGCTACTTTTTGTTGATGATCAGTCTCTTTCATTCCGATAAACAAAAGCTCCAAGAACATCTGAATGCCCTTGACAATGCCTGAGATGTATATAATATGAGGATTAGTACAGCAAGGACTGAGGCAATGCCAATCAGTAGAATAGAGAACACACTAAATGTACAGATGAAAAGTACAGAGCTTAAACAAGTCAGTGAATTCAGCAGCGTGTTTACACAAAATGGAAGGCTAGATAGAGAGGTGTGATTAAGAACACAGAAGGCTAATGCGGTTTCCTATCAGCTCAATCGCCATTACTAACACACAAACACATATCAATGAAGACAGAGACAGCTGATAAATAGTATTTTCATACCAACTCTATGCTACCAGTGTCAGACATGGACTCTCACTAAGGTACAAGAAAGAAAAATCATGGTATGCGAAATGAGGTGTCTGAGAAAGGCTGTCGGGGTCACAAGTCTGGCCAGATTGAGAAACGAAATACTCAGACAGACTGTGGGTGCAACACCGTGCATGGAGTACATAGAAAAGCAAAGAATTAAATGGTTCAGACACATGACAAGAATGCAACCAAAGTTACTAGCTGATTGCATCTACCAATACCAGACATCAGGGTTACAGAGCAAGAGGCAGACCACGTAAAAGATGGATAGATGGTGTCAGGGAGACACGGAAGAAACACGAAATGACAACATCGGCGACAAAGCTGGCCCACGACAGAAAACTACACCTCCTCACGGCGTCTAACGACACAAGTGGATATATGATGATGATGATGATATATATATATACACACACATACACAAGGGCCTTGTCATGTCTTTACCCGGACCATGACGGAGTAGGAGGAGAAAGTTGAAATTTGGCAGTGCTTATTCCTTCTCAATGTAGCCACCACCTGGATTTAAACATTTCTACCATCTCTACGTGACCTTGAAAATATATTTCCGAATAAAGTAACCTATTTTTCGAACTAAACCAGTTATCACAAGCCAGTATGACATCTTCACTGTCAACAATATTTTCTTTCAGCTGTTTTTTAAGTTTTTGGAAAAGAACAAATCTGGGTCACAATGGTGAATCCAAGTCTCATTTACTGTCACCATGGTCGGTAACATGTTTTTGGACTGACACATTGTAAGCAACTGGCCTCAGCAATCAACCCTCGTTTGTTTCTGTTCACTTGTCAGCTGACGCGGGACCTAGAGTGCACACACTTTTCTCGTGTTCAGTCTATTGTGTAAAATTCTAAAAACTGAAGGACAGAATTCCTCAAACACTCGTTCCATCTCCCTATGTATTTCTGTGGGTGTCCTGCAACATCAAGAATAAGATCACAGTTCTGGCCTCTGATTTCTCCATTATTCTGACAAACCGTTAGAGTAGCAGATCCGGTTAATAAGGTGTGTTGCGCCATGCGCCATACCGGGTAAATCCGCTGAGGAGGGAAATTCATACCTCTCAAGTCCAGTACAAATTGAATGAGCTACATATGTTCCAAATTTCAACTTTCTCCTCCTACTCTTTCATAGTCTGGGTAAAGACTTATGACAAGCCCCTTGTGTATATATAAATATATGTGGGTGTTTGTATGTATGTGTGTGTGTGTATATATATATACACACACACACACATACATACATACATATATATATATATACACACACACACACATACATACATATATATATATATATACACACACACACACACATACATACATATATATATATATATATATATACATACACACACACATACATACAAACACCCACACACTATCTCTTTCTCTCCCTCTCTCTCTCTTCGATAGTTCTACATTTAATACAGTTTGGGAAATATTGAATTGCACTATCTTAATCTAACATGCAAAAACGGCCCAAGACCAGAACATACGAACCTTCTATTCCACTATGCTCCCTGCAATATGTTACGGTGTTAAGACATCAACAAAATCACTGGAGGACAAATTGAGA
Organism: Ariolimax columbianus; assembly: GCA_036924085.1. Lineage (NCBI taxonomy): Eukaryota > Metazoa > Mollusca > Gastropoda > Stylommatophora > Arionidae > Ariolimax > Ariolimax columbianus. The sequence goes on along the minus strand of JAVGWX010000005.1, from coordinate 44,731,827 downwards.
GCGACCCAGGCCTCTCTCTCGAGAGACGTTTGGTCGGAATCACAATCCGGAACCAACGTATGCAAAATCTGCACAATTCGGACATAAGACAATTGTCCTTGCCTTGGTGAATGGTGCGGTAATCTCTGCAGACAAGGCAAAACATAGATGAACAGGTCATATGTTGCGACGAAATGATGGTCGATAGAGCACGCTGACAACAATCTGATACCCATGAAGTGAAAAGCGTTTCTGAACACAACATCGGAGATGCATCCGGAGGAGTGCTTACCATGCACTGGACTTCCGTGGCCCAAGACGACGGGGTCCGCTGGAGACGAAGTTGGGACCCGCAGATGCACTGAGGAACGGGTCATCAAGTAATTACACATTGCTACTACATAATTATTGGTTTTGTTAAACACACCATTACTTAGCCTTTTTGAATCATAGGTATTTAGCTGAATATATATCTCTTTCTAAAATCGCATAAAACTTGGCGTCCACTTTCTGTTTCGAGCAAACTCTCGAAATTGTCGCGGTTTGAGAACAAAATATTATGAGTAGTATAATACTACATCTATATGCATCTTTTCGTCTTTACAGAGGGTTTTGAGCGTATAAAAGTTTCATTTTGCAGTTCTTTTCATGACTGATATTGTCAATTTCAGACAGGCACACAATGGCACCACAATAAGCTCAGGCCTTGGAAATATGGTTACTACAGACGCCATAAAAAATGACTGTCGTAATATAATTTTGTTATTGTGCTTCAAGCCACAGTGTACTTAAAATTGATAAAGAAATTAGTAAATATATCGGACACCAATTTTTCAGCAAAATATTATTAACTATTTTGCAGTTGCAATGTAATTAACCTGAACCTAATTAACATTATTTGTAAATTACGACAAAAGCAAATGTGATTGTCAAATTGACGATGCAAGATGGCTACGGCAGTGCCTTTGCCGACTTTCCACACACGGACAGGTTCCTTAGTAGCCTTAAGCAACAGTAACCGAACTGCTCAGAGGAATCATCCAACACAGGAGTTTAATAATGGGGTTGTTCTGAGCGCAGAACCGTTACGAGATAACCAGCTTTTTGAAGTTAAAATCGACAAAAAGGTAGACATGTTATTGTTAATATGTTATGTTATTTAAATTTTATCCTTTCAAAACGTTCCTACTAAGTTACTAAGGGGCTGTAGTCAACTGTAGTGCTTAGTTTAAAAAAAATATTTGATACAGTTGGCTGTTTAGTGGTTTTTTGTTGTTTGTAGAATGCAAAATCAGCATCAGTCTAAGTTAAACGTCTCTTTGTTCTAAATGTAGCTCAACTGATACTAGTTAACTACTATGACTAGTACTAGTAGTAGTAGTAGTAGTACTACTACTAGCGGCTAGCGATACTCAACTGTCCGAGTAACGAGTGTCTCTCCACTGAGCACTGACTAGTGACTATTTCAATTTCAGTATGAGTATGACTATGAGTATTTCAAAAATTGTCGTAAGTTTTGACATCTGTTGTTTAATTCTTAATTAAACTGTCCAACATTTTCATGATTTGTAATTTCCGTTTTATTGAAAATGTTGAATAGCTGTCTAGTTAGTGTCTTCATTCGGTGTGCGTCTGTATAATAAACCACTAGTACTTTTCTAGGTATTCTTTCTTTTAGTGTAGGTTAGGGCTGTATGGGAGAGGGGGGGGGGGGGGGGGGCGGTGTTTGTTTGGCACCATATAACCTGATTTCCATGATTGACATTTTACATTGTTATAGTGCATAGGAGATTTTAATGTAGACCTGTACACATGTTTCATTGATTACACTTGACTAAGGCCTTCGACACGGTAAAATCAAAATCTATGGAGAATCATGAAGGAAATGGGTTTCCTTTGTATATAGTCCATCTCATTGAAACATACCACAATCAACAAGCCGCTGTCCGAGTATCTGGGCAAACATCAGATTGGTTTGCAGTACAAAAGGGAGTCCGACAAGGATGTATCCTCTCACCTTATCTGTACAGCATATATGCGAAATGTATAATGAGAAATGTTTGAGAAGATGAGAACATTGAAAGTTTTGACCCATTTACGATTGGGGGTACGAGATTCCAGAGTTACGATACGCAGATGACACAGTGATGCTATCAAGAAGTGCAGAAGGGCTGTAGCAGCTACTTTCAGCCGGACATAGTAATGGACATAGTAAAGATCAAAATCTGTTCATAAACAAAATGAGTTTCTTTCAGACAGACAGGTGGGATCGACATGCTACATGATGATGATGATGAGTGCATAGGTATATCTTATACTTCCTTTTGGAATGAGCTGACAGCATCCAGCTACTCATAGCTGGCTGCATGCATCAGGGTCAGCTAACCACATCTATTCCACCACCAAGCGGTGACCCTGGAAACAGGCTGCACTAGTGTAGTCTTGCTGAGGGATAGGGATCACAGAGGGAAGGCAAACCCATGTACCCCAAAAATGCCAGCTGAAATTGGATTTCTCGGGCTGAACTGTGCAGACCACAGACTAACAGTAAACTATAACACAGTGTTAGAACATCCTTTTCAAGACCAACACCAGTTGTTGTTACAGATCCAGCAACATCTGGGCTCGCCCCCTTCAGCCCAATGTCATATAATGGTATCTGCACGTGTTTACCAGCTGTTGTCTAGTGCCATACAAAGTGCTCCATGTATCTGGCTGCGGAGGAAGAAGCATTTTCTTAAAATCGTTTAGCGCTGAGCACTCAAAGAGATAATGATCAACGGTTTCATATGGATGTGTACACATCTGGAACTCAGGAGTATGTTGTGGTTAGATTCTGTTCAGGTGCTTGTTAAGTGGGATGTATTGGGTTCTCAGTCGGAAAATAGATGAACACCAGAGATGAAGAAACTTCCCATTTTCGAGTATGGCAGTGTAGTATAGTTCATCATTTGTTGTATTTCATCTGTGTTCAATGTATTGTTTGTCCTGAGAAACCTGTATAATGAAGTTTATCATGAGATTCTTACCCAGAATGTGGTTTTGATGCACTCTAATTTCTGACAGTTGGAACCATCTAATAAATTATAGCACCTGTGGAATATATTTTTCAAGAACATTTCTTTTGTCATTAATAGTTAATTATGTTGGTGCATAAGTTCATTTCAGCATGAACCTCACTTTGAAAATTATCACTGTTAGGGTACTTATTGTGTCTGTTATTCAGCCTGAATCTGGAAGAGCTCTGTCTGTGACAGAAAGAGAATAATAGATTCACTGTGATGCTGAGAGCACATTGTAAGGACCTGCTAAGTGTGAGTCACCTTCAGGGTTTGACTTGGCTTTGTTCGTTCTCAATCTCCCCCTACCAAGCCCAGAATGTAGTCCATAGAACGGAATGCGTTGTGTCAAAGTTTACAGCTTGATTGTGATATTTGTACATTTCAGTCTGACACATACGACTTCAGCAGGCATTTATTGAGTACTGGGTTAGCCTTCTGTCTTCATTCCCTTATCTTAGCCAGCCTGCTCTGTTTGCAGCCTGTTATCCAGGATCATTGCGTGGAGGTGTAGAAGGGTCTTGGCAACTCTGGTTCGCTGGCCCTGATGCTATGGGTCACTGACTGCTGCAGCTCATGTGCTGCTCAGCATCTTGATCCCACCTTCAGGGTTTGAATAAAATCTATAGAAACAATATTCCCAAGTGTGCTACAAGAACTTAATTTTTCTGGAGATAATAAAAAAAGTGTTATTTTGATTCTGCCACATCCTAGAGTGGTCTGCCGGGATCTTTGTGTATGACAAGGATAAGAATAGTACCACTGCCTCACAGAGAGCATGTCGTAAGAGGCAACTAACTGTGTGACATGGCATAATACCGGCCATGGTTAGGTGGTTTGTTTAGAGCAGCATAGACAGCATCTAACAGGCTGCGTGTCTACTTTGCTCTAGTGTTTGAGTCTATTAAGATGGACTCGCACACTGGTTAACCACCTTCCGTAAGCGATTGTCTCAATGCATTGGAGTATTAAGTTGCTTGAGCTTAGCCCGCTAAACAGGAAACACTTCTTCCAGCTACATCCAGTATATACCAGAGCTGGGACTTGCACAGGGGCATCTGCCTCCGTAGAAGCACAGGTCGACTAAGAACTGATACTAAGAACATCCTAGAATCTAATTTGATGATATTATACAACTATATATTTCCTACTATTTTCTCTTCTGATGGTGCTGCTTCGTCTTCTTTTGGAATGCATTTTTAGTTTCATTTTGTTGCTTCTTGAACTATATTTTATTCTGACCTTGGTGATCTTTGAGTGTTGTTCCAAAACTAATGCTTCCTCTTCTATTCCATGAAAACCATAGCAGATACAAAGAACACAATAATGCTATTAGATAGAGCACCTTTTTAGCTAAAAAAAAATATTTGTTGACATAGTCACCACCCTTGGCTACCCTTTTTCTCCAATAATGAACAAGAGCATACACGTAGCGCTTGTAAAAATCACCACCAGCGAAGGTGGCCCAGTGTTTTACAGCTGCTAGGAAAATGTTGTCCACACAGTCCATGTCTCATCGGGGCGAACAGATGGAAACAGAATGCCCTAAATTCGGAGTATATGGTAGGTGTGGTAGGACAGTCCAGCCAAAATTGGCAATGTGCTTCTAGGTCTTTAAACTCGTATGGGGCCTGGCATTATCATATTACAGGAGACAGTTTTCCTTGTCTGTCCTGACTCTGAAAATTAAAACCTTTAACTTAGTTAGCTTTGCAATGAAACAGTTAGAGTTGATGGTTTGTCTGGGTTCCAGGAAATTAGGAAGAATCATCCCTTTCCAATTCTATCCTAAAAGACATTGCTCATCACTTTACCTGCTGAGGGCTGCATCTTGAACTTTTTCTTTAGTGGAGAATTCACGTGGCACCATTCCATGGACTGCCGTTTTAACTCTGGCTCGTAGTGGTGACACCATGTCTCGTCACTTGTGGTGTGATCCAGAAAACTGTCATCTCATCCACTTATTGGGTCAATAGATCCTGAAAAATTATCCTGAAAATATTTTCTCTGCTCCTGTGTGAGCATTCGTAAGACCAACCTGGCACACAAATTTATGATATTCTAACATTGCCAACATCGCTTCCAATGCATTGAAGCCTATATCCAGCTCCGTAGACAGTTCCTTCTTCGTAATTCACTGATTTGCACGGATGCATGGCCATCTGGGACATGGGTTGTCCTTCACGTCACTTTTGCCTCTGCTAAAACACGCCACCCACCATCTCGCTGTATTAACATCCACTATTTGGTCACCATAAACATTCAGCAAGCGTACAAAATTCTAGTTTAAAATCTACACAAATTATTTGTTCCTACTATTATAAATACCTACAATGAATAGCCGATAGCCTTTGGCGACCTGGCAACAGACATTAACATGCCTGTTTGAATACCCTTTTTCCAAGAATAAGTTGCATGGATGGATATCAGTTGACCAGCAATAGTGACAGGAGTACAATAGTATCCTTGCTGACATATATAATAGGATTTAATTTAGGGTTTGCATGAATCTTTACACCAATGTTCATTTAACTTAGTTTGCTGTTTTCATTTCGGGTCTGTTTATTAATGTGGCATAGCAAATATGTTCTAGTAGATCAAGTCTGGGATTGCGATCTCTGTAACACATTATATTCTGAACTATGCAAGAAAGTGAAAAAGAGTGTCGGGCAGGATAATAGAGAAAAAAAAAACATAGATAAAATGGCAGAGAAGGCCGAAATGGCCGCAAAACTAGGTGGCCTAAAGATATACAATTTAATTAAAATACTATGAAGGAAAAAAACAGAACCACAACACACCAGTGAAAGACAAACAAGGACAGAACATCTTTAGTGAAGAGAAACAGCAAGACAGATGGATGGAATACTTTAAAGCAACACTAAACTACGAATCCGCCACTATCACAGACTGACATAGAACCAGCAAAGGAAGCCTTAAAGTTAAATTGAAATCCACCAACAAAACAAGAGATCACGATAACGTTCAAACTACTAACAAATTGGAAAGCTGCTAGACCAGATGGAATATTCCAAGAAGTCATGAAAGCAGACATCTTAACGATGACATTCCCAAAAAGTGGAACGAGGACTCACCTAATTAAATTAGCAAAGAAAGGAAATCTGGTTTCATGCAATAACTGACGAGGAATAACATTTCTTGCAGTGGTTGGAAAGATGTTTTACATAGAAAACTGAAAAAAGAACAAGCAGGATTTAGAGCAGGAAGATCTTGCACAGATCAAATAGCGAAACTCATAATTCTTGTAGAGCAATCCGGGAAAAGAAAGAAATTTCAAATAGAATTGCTTTGGCCTCGTGCACCTTTAATCAGCTCACCAACATCTGGAAATAAACGACACTGAGTAAACATACCAAGCTCAGACTATTCAACTCAATTAGTCCTGACATATGTGAAAATTATTGAATATACGCTGGGACCAGTTCATAACTAATGACTTGATAAGAACAGAGTCAAACCAAATATGCACGCAAAGAACATAGATATATATAATCTGGGGAGTGGCAGACATCTATATATGAATTTGATAGATTTTGAAAACGAATTAGATAGTATAGACCGAAACAGTCAATAAAAACACATTTAGGTAGTGGCGAGTCAAAAATAAAATGATACCTAAGTTATGGTCAGAAGATCTTCTTCAGGGACAAAGAATGAACGAAAATAACTAGCAAATCACATTTTTTTAAATGAGGCTTTTGCAAGGACTTTCCACACCTTTCTGTCATGAGCAACCTTTTGTGTCAGAGATTCGCAACACAGCTAGTCCTCCATCGCACATCTTTTGTGGGCATGTCTGAACTCATTCTCATGACATGCCATAGCCATATCCATCTTCTATCTCTTATAATGCTATCCATATCTTCTTGGTTGGTGTCGAGGACGAACTCTTCCCCTTCTCTCTCTTCTCACCTCACTCTGTTTCATTTGACTCTGTCACACTCTTGCACAACTTTCACACTCGCCCTCGTGGTGAGGCCCTTCCATTGCACTTTGGTTGGGCTAGCTTCTGAGGGTGCACAAACCTAGCATAGGAACATGCAGACGTATACATTCATCCAAGCACTGGTTTATGCGTCCTGATATTGCCCAATGGACTACGGTCTGGGGTGGAAAATGGCGCGTCTCCGCCAGTAGAAACTAGTGAGGCAAACATCTAAGCAAAAAAAAAAAAATTGGTTGGTGTCCTGTAAGAGTTTTTTATTTTATATTTTGTCTGGCCAAAATGCTTTAACAATTCTGCGAAGACTTATATGGTGGAATGTTTTTACTCTCTAGATATCCCTCTTTGTCATCCCCCAGCATTCCAACCCATATATAGAAAAATGGTATGCCAGTATGAAATAGAGTGGCCCATATAAAAAATAGTTAGACAAAAACAAGCAAAACATGAACAAATTACAAAAACATAACATAATGTTTATTTTTGTGTGCAAGGTAATATAAATATATGCATGTCTAGATGGCAAAAGTATTTAGTGTTGTAACTTAACATTGTTTCCTGTCAAAATGGTTTTGTTTTTAAATGGTGACAAATTCACAATATACCTACAGATCTTCGTTTTGGATGCACCTTGACACCTGTTGGACAGTTGCAGACCACCTGTTGGATGGTCATGGACAACCTATCAACCAGTTGTGGAACACATGTCGGACATTAGTGGTCTATCTATTAAACAGTTGGGGATCACATATTGTCTGCTGATGAAACAAACAGGAAAACACTATGTGGGTGCATTTTCCGATGACCAGCGTTATGATTGAGGAGACTGCTTAGCCATCTTTACAGACTCTCAGCAATTGTTAGTAATGAACAGAATTTCAGTGATCCTGAGCTATATATATATATATAAAACACCTGATCATTCTCATTTCTAATTTTTGAGTTATTTGTTTGGATATCAATCTAGGATTCATATTGGTGAAAATATGAAATATCAAAATGGTTTTGTGTTTAAATGCGACAAACTCACAATATACCTATAGATTTTCTTTTTGGATGCACCTTGACCACCTGTTGGATGGTCATAGACTCCTTATCAGTCAGTTGTGGGCCACATTTTGGATAATAGTGGATCACATCATCATCATCATCAGTCCCGTAACCTAGAAGGTAGTTGAGACGCCGTTATAGCAGTTTGCCGAACCAGTTGATGACGTCTCGATTTTTCACCAGAGTATTAGTTTCAGCTATAGACCTTCATGTCCATTCTTTTATATTGTCCTCCCATCTCTTTTTTGGTCTCCCTCTCTCAGGCACAGTGCCTCGTAGGACGGTCTAGTCAGCCACACCGATTGTGATATATGTCCAAACCATATCAATTTTCGTGTTTTTACTGTAGTGGATCACATATTGTCTACTAATGACACAGAGAAATACTGGGTTAATCTTCAATTTGTTGTGCCAAATGTACTATCCAAATTATAGATAACATTCTGCCTTCTCTATTTATAGGTCAACTCCTGGAGTGGCTCAATTGAAATCGGGGTGACTGTCTGCGAGCCAAGCAACTTGAACTTTCCATTTAGTGCCACTGGCTTCCGAGATGGGACATGGGTAATGTCTGGCATGTCAATTCTCTGTGATGGTCATTCTATGGTTGAGGACTATGGTTGTGACTTGGACCAACTTGGAGAAGGGGACAAGGTACATTCTTAATCATCTTTGGATCCCAGGGAAAGAAGTTATTTACTCTTCTAGTACCTGTATCATGTATATCGATGTGCTCCTAGAGTTTTCTTAAATACCTTGATGACTATGCCACATTCTACAGGTTTTTGATCTGTGTGATTAGTCAGATGTGTAATACCATGAGATTGAGAGTCTTCTGCCCTGTAGAGATGGGGAAGAATACTAACGTCTGGTCAGTCAAAATGTACTGATCAGACATGTTAGTCAGGGTCAGGCAAAAATATACAGGTCAAGACCCTCACCTCAGCTTTATTGTAGCGCACCCTGGAACCGGCTGTTTTCATGGCAGCCTGACTAACGAGGTGAGGGATTGACGTGATCCCCATAGTAGTGAGCAACACGCAGATGCAGCCAAGCATAACCACAAGCTCTTGGTGGACCCTGTTCCACCTTCATCAGCACGCTCGTGATGCGAGGAAAGATACTGCAACCCGCCATTTAATGTCCTTTTCAGGAAGCACAAAAGAGTAAACCTACTCATTGTGGGCATTCGAAACAACCACCCTAAAGAGATTGATAAGGTAAGTTAGAAAAGCAGCAAATCTTGATGCAGTGTAAGCTCTTGGAGGCCCATTACAGCCAAACTTTCTTGTAGAAGCTGCACCTGATAAGGAAGACGCCACATGCATCTGTTGAAGGCGAATGTGTCGGACCGAAAGGTGCAAATATCACAGCCAAGCTGTAAACACAACACATTCCGTTCTCTGGACTTGATCCTTTTACTTGCAAAACCCTATTCAGGGCTTCAGTTCAGTTCATCCTGTAACCTATCAGCTCATTGCGGCACACTTGAAGACACTCCCACAATTCTACGCCATCTCTCTCTGTCCGCTGCCGCCAGTCGTGCTTCACTGGGATGAAGGTTTACCCCTCAGTGATGTTGTCTGTCCATCTCTTCCTTGGACATCTCCGCCCTATCTTTCCTGGTATGGAACCAAGCGGCATCGAATTTGTAATTTTGCAGGACCTAGTAACCTGCCTATACCAAGTCATCTTTCACCTTTTGATAGTCGTGAACAGATCATCAAAAGGCCCAATTGCATTTTCCACTCTTCGTCTTATTTCTACGTTCATGACACGATCCTTATATGTAACATTTAAAGAGTTTTCTAAAGCACCTCATTTCCATTACATGTATTCTGCACTGGATATCCGCAGTAATGGTCCAAGTCTCACAGGCATACAAAAAATATGAGAGCACCAATGAGCCAACTAGTCTAATTTTTATGCTGAGGGCAAGCCGCTTCAGGGTTTGGTAGCGGGATATTGAAAACGAATGCAGGAGGAGTAGAAGTTGCATGCATCATCATCATCATTCATCCTGTTTTGCTCTAACAGCCTCCAAGCAGAAAGCCTGCTCCAAAGCATTGATTTTTTGAGGCAGTTGTAGTTTCTGTAGCACTTTATTCCACATGATGAAGTTGTCAGCCCTATATAGAGTATAACCAACCTTATTCGCTATTTTACATGTGTGTAGACACAACTTTTGGCATGCTGACGAATATGGTGGGAGGCTACATCTGTTAACTACTATATTGACGCAGAGAAAATAATAAAGTGGTGTGGACATTTGACAAGGATGTAGCATGTGGAGTGTGTAGCCTAGTCGACGGTGAGCTGACTTACTAGACTTGGGATTTCAGCATTCCATGTGTTCGAGTTCACGGACAGACAAAAAAATCCGGCCAAGAAATTGCTACATGATCAAGACAAAATCTGGTGCGGGCTAGGAATACATGCGTTTGTTTCGCGCTGTACAAGTTGATGGGATGTTGAATAATACAGATATTTACATGATTTATATTGTGTATAAATTTCATGCCTTTTGAATAAACAGCTCCTGAGAAAAACGATGTGGTGCATTACTTTCTGATGCCCCTCGTAGTTTGGCCACATGAAACACCACAATGATTTAAAATAAAACAACTGGAGGGTATTGTACCTGGCAAGCGAGGCAGAGGCAGACTGAGGAGAAGATGGACACATGACATTAAAGAGATTCTGAAATGACCGTGACAGATGTGATAGAGCTGGCCAAAAATGGAGAGTTACTTTTCAAGACCTATAACTTTCTGCTCAGTGTTTGAACCACTCCCTTATTTTTCTTGTCTCCCACATAACAGATATGTACTTTCAAATAGCTATTCAGGGGACGGCGTGGTCTAGTGGATAAGTGACACCACAGCTCACAAGCCGAAGGTGCTGAGTTCGCTCACCAATCACAGGACCGGCTGTTATCCCAGGGAAGCAAGCCCTTAGAAAATGCAGGAGGAAGCAGACCATTAAATAAAATGCATGCCAAAGTTGGATGCACTGAACCGACAGGCGCAAAATAAAAATATATTGCAATGCACACGTCCTTGGGGAATAGTGAAATACGGTGAACACAAAAAAAATTAAAAATTTAGCCATTCCTCTTTCTAGTATGCTTTATTTTATTCTAGTGTACAGGTTTCCATCTGACAAGCTGGCATATCATCATAAATCGCCTCTATTACCTGCATTGGAGCATATGCCCTCAGCAAAACACACAGCAAGCTTTTCCGTCTTCTGCCAACATATCCTGTTATGTAAGGGTCTGCTTCCTCTTGCATTTTCTAAGGGTTTACTTCCCCGGGGTAACGACCGGTGCTGTGATGGGGATCGAACCCAGCACCTTCGGATTGTGAGCCGTGTCACTTAACAACTAGCCCAGTATATTCAGCATGCTTTAGATAAGATCATTGAAAATGAAGACCCATGACTAACCAGACCTTCTGTCATGTCCAATAATTGCAATGACTATATTTTGTACAAAAATAAGCTATAAATGTTACACAATTTTGCAGGTGGGTGTCATGCGCACATCTGAAGGAGTCCTTCATTTCTATGTTAACGGAGCTGACCAAGGACCAGCCGCAACAGATATTCCTCCATCTGTTTATGCTGTTATTGATCTGTATGGAAAATGTGCGCAGGTCACAATAGCCGAACCATCGTCCACTGCAGCCAGAGAAAACAGTAAGTGTTCTGATATAGAAGATTGTTGCTGCTGAAGACGGATGTGTTGGACCGAAAGGTGCAAATATTGCAGTCAAGCTGTAAAGTAGCATGACACAGCGGATTCCGTTCTCCCGATTACTTCTTGCTATTGCAAAGCTCTGTTCAGGGCTTGGTAGCGGGAGATTGAGAACGAACGCAAAAGAAGAAGATTGTTATCATGAGAGAAAAAAGTCAGAATTCACAATGGAAGATTTTGGTCGTGGGAGAGAACAGGAAGAACACATACTGGAAGATTGTTACTGGGAGAAAAAATAGAAATAATTAATAATGGACGATTCATGCCTGATAAATAGATACTCTTTTGTTATAAGTGTACAATGGTAGTCGATCAGATTCCACTTTCATGATATTGCTGAAACGTTAATTCTGAGCTTTTCCTGTGTATAATTGTATTTAGCTGTATTACTTTCTGAACGCCCCTTGTACATGGGACCTCTGAATTTATCATCCATCTTCGATGTATATATAAATTTGTCTATGCTTTTGCAGGATTATTTTGCATATGCTCTGATAGTTGACGACATTGCGATTGATGATTCAGCAGAGTTGGGATATGCAAGAGTTAGGATTGAAATGTTGGTTGAGTGTGGAAGGGCACCTGCCAGGATGGATGAGGAGTATGTACAGCAAGCCAGCTACAGGAGCCCTTACATTTCTAGTCTCTTTGCAATCTGCAATAATGTAACTGTGTGCCTATAGGTCTGGGGAACTAAGACGCTAGTCTGGTCAGGCACAACATACTGACCAGGATGTCGCTTCATGGTCAGTCACAATATACTGACCAAGACCACTATCTCTCCTCCATGTCGGGTTCCCTGAAAACAGGCTGTTTTCAAGGCAGCCTGGCTGATGAGATGTGGATCGATGTGATTCTTGTAGAAGTGAGCGTCATGCACATGGAGCCAAGCATAACACAACCTGTTCCACCTTCATCAGCATGCTCAGGATGTGAGGAAAGATACTGCAACCCGCCATTTAACGTCCATTTCAGGGCGCACAAAAGAGTCAACTTATCATTGTGGACAACAAAAAACAGCAACCTATAGCACTGTCCAGGCTGTCATGATGTTGGTTTTGGGCAGCATAACACATTTTTCCTGCTTTATAATGTAATTTATATTCTTATTTGAAACCTTGACTTTCACAGTTAATCTCAGCTTGTCATGCACCCACTGATTCATATGATCATATCCTGTTTCACTTGTTCCTATATTTCTAACTTCAGCTCTGCTGAGCAGCAAATTCACAAATGAAATAGCTCATGAATTTCTGACGGAAATTTCGAACCAAGTTGCTCACAGCCTGGCTGCCGAGCAGGAGACAAGCTGCTCTGATGATGAGGCCACGTCTCGTGATGTTCTACGATTCCATGAGAGATGTGGAAATCTGGTAAAGCTTAGTAACAACCGAAAATCTGCAGAGCGCCGTAGACCTTTGGATGAATTCAATAATGGTGTGGTCATGACCAACAGACCAATCAAGGACAATGAAGTTTTCGAGGTAGGCTGTCACATCATTGTTATAGATTTTTTAATGGTTTTTATTTTTATTTTGAAGGTCAAATCTGATCATTTTACTTCTTCATCTTCGATCACCTGAAGCTATGCTTCTAGACAGCTGAGGTTCACGTAGGAGACAGTGTGTTTCATGTCTTTGCCGCCCACCACAGCTTGTTGAACATGATTGCTTCCCCGGGCCAGACTGCCTCTATTAGGGCAGTCCTGCAGGAAATGTTCTGGTGTTTGCTTGGAAGCTCCACAATCACACTTGGTGATGTCTCTGAGACCCATTCTGTGGAGGTGGGTCTTAAGTATTGGCTTGTATTATTTGTGGTAGTCTCTATTCTGTCCTGATGAATCATTTGACACATGTCTTTGCTTCTTTATACCTCTGTGGATGGCGAGTCTTTCTCATTTCCAAGGATCCTTCTTCTTCGTACGCTGTCAGACGTCAACTTGAATTTGTTCGAAGAAAGCAGCTGTCATCCTGAGGCTGTCGACACTGCCATAGAGCTTGTCTAGTGTTGGCACTGGTGATGGCCACATGTGCTTTCTCTGGTCCTCGTATGTTGGGCAATTTTACAGCAGATGTTCAGCGGTAATTTTCCCTGTACCACAGGTGCATTCGTCAGTGCCACTTATCTTCAGTTTATTGAATAGATGGTACCTCAGTCTATTTGGCCTGTGCGGAGTCTGAAGACCGCGACCTGCTCTCTTCTGTTCAGCTGGTAGTAGGCATAATTTTTTGTGTAGCCAGTATGTTCTGTTTCCCATTGGCCATGTATCTGGCCCTAATAAACCTTTTGGACTCTTCGTAGGTCACACTAGAATCTATTTCCAAGGATCCAACAGTCGCCCGGAATCCACTGAAGGACTAGATCTATTCTTTGAGACAACAATCCGATGTTGTATTTTATTTAGTGTGAGAGCTTATGTTGGTTTGGAGTGCGCTCCTGGAGTTTGTTAGAATGGTCATTTTCCCTGCAGTTGTGTTTTGACTGATAAGAATCTGGTCATTACTTTTTATGAGTATTTTTTCTCATTTCTTTGTTTTAATCCTTGATTCTGCTGCATCATTCTTTGTTCAAGCCATATATTAGGGCTGATTAAAAAATTACTGACATGTGTTTTCTTTCTCTTATCATTCTAACCTTACTCAGATCAAACTGGACAGATTAGTGGACAAATGGTCAGGCTCTATAGAAGTTGGCATCACCACACACAACCCAAACACTTTAGAGTTTCCTGCTACTATGACTAATATGAGGAATGCAAGTTCTAGTCGTAAGTACAGCCACTACTTAGGTGTAAATGTATTTTGTTCTAGGTGCAATGAAATCTTTGTTGCAGGCAGTCACAAGCAGGAAGAGAAACACTTGTTACTCAGAGTAGAGTATTAAAGAGAGCTAAGAAGATGTTCTCACCATCATCATGTACTATGTTAATTGGTGTAGGTGATCATGGAAGTCCACAGCTTCCTATTCTAATTGTTGTTCATCAATTCTTCCGTTAATCTGCGTTCATAATGATTGTTGTTCATCAATTCTTCTGTTAATCTGCTTTCATGATTATTTATGTTCATCAATTCTTCCATTAATCTGCTTTTATGATGATTATTGTTCATCAATTCTTCTTTTAGTCTGCTTTAACAGTAATTGTTGTTCATCAATTCTTCTTTTAGTCTGCTTTCACAGTAATTGTTCATCAATTCTTCTTTTAGTCTGCTTTAACAGTAATTGTTGTTCATCAATTCTTCTTTTAGTCTGCTTTAACAGTAATTGTTGTTCATCAATTCTTCTTTTAGTCTGCTTTAACAGTAATTGTTGTTCATCAATTCTTCTGTTAGTCTGCTTTCACAGTAATTGTTCATCAATTCTTCCGTTAATCTGCGTTTATGATGATTATTGTTCATCAATTCTTCCATTAATCTGCTTTAATGGTGATTGTTGTTCATTAATTCTTACTTTGTTACTCTGCTTTTCTCATAGCACTTCCATAATAGGGGCTCACTATTGCTTCTTCCTTGGTTAGTGACTAACAAAGCAGTCAGTCACCTTCATCTATAAAGATGTCAGCAAACTCCCCATATTGTACTGATCGACTATGGGCAGAGTTCTGCACCTGTGTGGTGGTAATTATTCACGTTTCACTGTTTTTATTTATGTCATGGAACTTCCACTTCTTCTTTTGTCCTACTGCTCTTGCCATGCGGTGTCGCAGAGGGGCGGGATGCGTAGATCTCTTGTTTGGGCCAGGTGAGAAGCTTGTGTGGTCGGCAAGTGGAACCTCCCGAGTGTTTCATGGAACTGTTCACATGAAAAACTACATGTTTAACTATACAGTGTTCCAGTGGGAGACAGGAAAATTGTGGAAAGTAATAGAGAGATCATGACAACCTAAGAGAAGAATTTTACCAGAACTACCAAGTGAATCTTGATCTATTTCAGGCACCATAATGATGAGTGGCTGTGGTATTTTGACAAATGGTAAAGGCACAAGACGTGAATATGGGCAGTTTAACTTGGACGAGTTGAGTGTAAGTGTTTAGTTTAGTTAACCCTTTCCTTGGAATCCTGGTATTTAAATAAGCATGTTTAATGTCTGTTGCCAGGTAGCCGAAGGCTTCGGCTATGCATAGTAAGTATTTTATAACTTCCTGCGGCTTACTAGGCCTGGGGAAAAGTACAACTAATTTGGGTCGATTTTTAACTTGAATTTTTGAATTTTGTCCTGGCAGTGGCCGTTAAGCCTAATCTTTTTGATTTCTATCTGCCAAGAGATTTTTGACGTGCTTGATACTGAACACAAGAGTTCGATCTCAATACCTAGATATCAGTGGAATTTTTACCAGAAGATCTACATTAAAAAAATCTCTGTCTCAACCAAGATTTGAACCCACGACCTCTGACAGCGGAGGCAGACACCTTACCTCTTCTTCTTCTTCGTACGCAGTCAGACAGTAACCATTATTTTTTCGAAAAAAGCGGCGGTCATCCTGAGGCTGTCGCCACTGCCATAGAGCTTGTCTTGCAGTTCCACTGGTGATGGCCACATCTGCTCTCTCTGATCCTCGTATGTCGGGCAGTTCTGCAGCAGATGTTCAGCGGTCATTTTACCAGTACCGCACGGGCATTCGTCGGTACACCCTATCTTCAATTTGTTGAATAGGTGGTACCTCAGTCTATTGTGGCCAGTGCGAAGTCTGAAGACAACGACCTGCTCTCTTCGGTTCAACTGGTAATAGGCATCGTTTTTGGTGTAACCAGTATGTTCGGTTTCCCATTTGGTCATGTATCTGGCTTTGATAAGCCGTTTTGACTCTTCGTACGTCATACTAGTATCTGTTTGTGGTAGTCTTGCACCTTCTTTTGCCAGTCTGTCTGCCTCCTCGTTGCCTTGGATGTTGCAGTGTGATGGGACCCACTGTACCACTACCCTTTTTGGTGCGAACTGCTGGCACAGTTTGCAGAGTGCTCCTCTTAAGTCATTAAGCTCAGTATTTTTCTGGCTTTTTAGCGCTGTAACTACGGCGAGAGCATCTGTAAGCAGGACTATATGGCTTTCATTTTCACTGTGTGTCACCATTTCTTCCACTGCCGCCCTCAGTGCCTCTGCCTCCGCTCTGAAATTGCTTGTGTACTTACCAGTAGCGAATGACAGTGTTATTTTTCTGCCATTTGGTAGGTTCAGGAATGCTCCTGCCCCTCCGTTCTGTGTAGTATTTGTTACAGAACCGTCGGTGTATGCATGGGTCCAGTCCATGCTTGGGTAGCTTTTCGTTATGAAGCTTACACCTTACCTCAAGACCACTGAGAACCTAACCCTTTCCAGTCCTGAATAATTTTTTACAATTTGTGTTTCAGTCCAGTGTAAATACTGGTACCGCAACTCCACATGACAAATAGTTTAACAAAAAATATAATAAATTAATTAATAATAATGTTAGTTTCTGAGATTACAAAAATGAGCTAAAATTGCAATCTTAGGATTTGAAGACATATAATTAAACTGTCTATGGCATGAAATAAAAATATATAAATAAATATATATATATATATATATATATATATATATATATATATATATGAAGCTTAGCAAAACGAGATCCCCAGGACCCAGCCAAGAAACTGAAACGAAGAGACCAGAGTTTGATCTTCAAGCTAAGAACAGGCCATGTCCCTCTCAACAAACATCTGAATAGATTACACCCACTACATGAACCAAACTGCAGATTCTGCCATAGCCACTAGGAGTAAGTCGAGCACCTGCTAACTTTGTGCCCACGGCTGGCCGTTCTGCGGAACCTGCTGCTACCACCACACCCCTTCATACACAACACACTATTCACATCACTACAACAATTGAGAAGGACTTGTCCTTTTGTCTGGGAGGCATTGGGCAGTTGAGAACTGCCAGCTCACAGCTAAAGGGATTATATCATCATCATATATGAATGAAGCTTAAAATATAAGGGAAAATACAGCAAAACACCACCAGGCCAAAAAAAAAATTATACTCGTGAGTATTTTTGGTTTAAATCCCTCAATATCATTAGCGGTTCCTGTGCTCCAGTCCAAGTCTGAGTCATACTTGAATT
Organism: Ariolimax columbianus; assembly: GCA_036924085.1. NCBI lineage: Eukaryota > Metazoa > Mollusca > Gastropoda > Stylommatophora > Arionidae > Ariolimax > Ariolimax columbianus. The sequence goes on along the minus strand of JAVGWX010000005.1, from coordinate 44,713,938 downwards.
TAATATCAACATGTAATCCTCACTTATAATTATTCATCATCATGTAGCATGTCCTTGGCAGAACAATGCTCTCATCACAGCCATTCGATAGTAATTTTGATCAGCAGTCCATCAACCCGTCTACTCCATGTTCATGTTTAGGGTGTCCTTGATGTCTTGTGTCCATCTATGCCTTGGTCGGCCTTTGCCTCGTCTTCCTGGAACAATGTCCTCCAGAACTGCTTTTTCCAGTCCGTCTTGGCGCTTGATGTGGCAGAAAAACTCGTTTCTAAGACATAACGTGATTTATTAACCAGTTCTCTTCGACACTCAGATCTCGCAGGATGACTGTATTTGTTATTTTCTTTACCCAAGGTATTTTGAAGACTCTTTTGTCTCGAAAGCCCTCATCCTCTTTCTTAATATTTGTGTGATCGCCCATGTCTCACATCCGTACATTGCCACCGGGAAAACGTATATTCTAAGGATCTTAAATTTTAATTCTTTGTTTGAATTGTGCCACAAATTTTGCATACTATTCAGTTTCTGCATCGCTAAGGACAATTGCCTCCCTATTTCCAGCATGATCCTTAGTCTGACCAAATAATAAATAATTTCTCGGGTCTTGAAGTCCAACTTTGCTCACACTCAAATATTCAACTTTGAAACCTTACTACATTCTAATAGCATATTGAACTGCTTCTGTAGCACTTGTTATTTAAACATGATGAGCTTACTGACCCCATGCACAACCTACTTAACCTTTCCCACTCTACATACACAATTTACTTTATTTGGCAGGACGTCACATCGTTTAACTATAGTTGCTACTTTGAGAGCCCGTATCATTTTTATTTGATGGTCTATTGATATGATTTGTTTGTGAGTAGAGAAATGAGTAAAGAATTTGTTGGTGTTATTGTATTTGTTGTGTGTGTGTTAGTTTCTGAGATTACAAAAAATTAAGATGTTAGTGTTGAGCAAAACAGTACAGCTTCTCCTTTCAGCATCCCTTGGTTGAGAAAAAAAACAAAACATCTCTGACAACGGATTACTGATGTTTGTCGTAATAGCTATGACTGTCACTTGACTGTAAACGTAATTATTGTATCTACATAAACAATCTAAACAGATCTACCTCAGAAAAATCTGTTGCTGAAACTTGGCTCGCCCATTCTCAACAATGGGTGAATCTTCAAATCCAAGCGAAAAACAGACGATATCATTTCCAAACACCTAAAACTAATTCAACGATTGCTATTGTTGTTATCTAACTGTACATTACAAATGTCGGAACTTTCTACAATCAAAAGATCAGTATCGTTTAGACTATTACTATGTAGCCGCTTGTTTTTAATTTTAATTAAAACAACTGCCGCTCTGCACGGATTATGTAAGTCAACCACCACGACTAGCGTCTGCGCTTTACACTGACTCCCGAATCATATAGGTTAAACATTCATATCTGTGTGCAGTGGTTATATTCTCTTCACCCCACTGTGGTCATTGACTTCCACTTTTATTCCTTCTGGTTCCCCTTTGAATATTTAACAGCAGCGGATGCTCCCCACCAATCCCATTGTGGGCTGTCTTCTTTACCTCTGCTTGTGAGACTCGGCTGCCTGGTGCCCTTCTACTATTGTTTTCTGACACTCCGCTGCTCTCTTCTTGTATGGGCTATTATCAAGTACAATGGTTCCTCCTGAGGTTGTGCTCTTACTTCTTCTTCGTACGCTGTCAGACGGTTCCACATCTCCCCACAATTTGCAACTGTTTTTGGTTGTTTTGTTTTCTGCCAGGGATCTGTGTTTAAAAAAAAAATTGTTGTGTGTGCATTTGCTTTATTTTTCGATTCCCCAAGATGGTGTACGTTGCACTATGGTTTTTATTTTGTGCCTGTCGGCCCAGTGCATCCGACTTCGACATGCATTTATTCGTCTGCTTCCTCCTGCATTTTCTAAGGGCTAGCATCCCCAGGGTAACGGCCAGTGCTGTGATGGGTAATGAACCCAACACCTTCTGTTTGTGAGTCGTGCCACTTAACCACTAGCCCACGCCGTCCCCTAGATCTGTGTTTATTATATCTGGTCAACTAACGTGAGAAGGATTTATATACATGTATGTTTGTATGTATGTTTAAATGCAGTAATAATATTTATGTAAAGACAATGCTACAAAAACAAAGATTGAGTTGACTGGGACACAATATGGGACATGAATCATCTGCAAAGGATACTAGAGGGCAAGATGCAGAAGAAAAGAGAAAGAGGTCGATCAAGAACTAACCTTTACATCGTGGGCGTGCAGAGACATTAATGTACGAACCTATGCTGAAATGAAGGAAGCTACAGAGGATATGTCAAATGGGAAGACATACTTGGGCAGCCTTACAAATAGTCTTAGGCCTGATCAACCAGAGGATAAGGTCAAACGGAGAGACATGTTTAATGGAGAGAAATGCTTAGACAAACTTACAAATAGTCTTAGGACTGATCAACCAGGGGATAAGGTCAAATGGAGAGACATGTTTAATGGAGAGAAATGCTTAGACAAACGTACAAATAGTCTTAGGACTGATCAACCAGGGGATAAGGTCAAATGGAGAGACATGTTTAATGGAGAGAAATGCTTAGACAAACTAACAAATAGTCTTAGAACTGATCAACCAGGGGATAAGGTCAAATGGAAAGATGGGGACGGCGTGGTTAAGTGGCACGGCTCACAATCCGAAGGTGCTGGGTTCGATCCCCATCACAGCACCGGCCGTTACCCCGGGGAAGCAAACCCTTAGAAAATGCAGGAGGATGCAGACCCTTACATAAAAATGCATGCTGGTCGGATGCAGTGGGCCGACAGGCGCAAAATAAAAACACAGTGCAATGCACACCGCCTTGGGGATTAGAAAAATAAGGCGAACACCAAAAAAAAAAAATGTTAATACTGTTAAACGGAGAGACATCCTAAGACAAGCTTACGAATAGTCTTAGGACTGATCAACCAGATGGTGATGATGATACAGACAAGGGTCACATCTGACCACTACTTAATAAACAATGCCCCCAGGAAGTGCTCAGTTTACCTTCATCATCATCACGGGGCATCAATCAATTGATTCCACACAACCATTTGTCCTTTGAGCCTTTTACCACTCCTGATGGTTGTTTTCTTCCCAGAGTTCTTCTTATTAGATAAAGTCATTGACTGGCGAAGTGATCAGTGACTATCAAACCAGGTGGTGATTTTAAAGTCAGCAACAAATTCCCTCAACTGTGCCCAGTCTGCAGCCATCTTTTGTGAGGTGCCCAGCTCCAATTCATAATTTCCATTTTAGCCTCTATGGTTCTGCCTCAAGTTGTCTTAGATTGGTCTCACTTTTATCCTCCTCCTGGGATCTATCCCATGGCGATTCTGCTGATGGTGTCAGGCTCTCTTCTTAGAACATCACCAACCCAATTCCAGCAGCAATTGGTTATAATGGTGTGCATATCATCTATGTTGCTGTGTTTCCTAGTAGTTACTCCGCAAGTTACTGAAATTGCAAAAATCCTAATTGAGGTGGGCTGACCACCTTGCCTGAGTGTCAAACGAAAGGCTCCCAGAGAGGCTCCTGTGTATCGAACTGAGTGAGAAAGGGATGTCCAGGAAGAAATGGGGACAGTCTGAGGGTCCCTTAAGGGCTGTCAAATGGACATTGACACCTGGGAGAGTCTGGATCAGGGTCGCTCAGTATGGAGAGTGCGGTCACGGACGACGTTGGATTCCGCAAGGGTCTTCATGTCCGGCAGCCCCGTATGGATGTGTGGTTGGGAAGTCGAGAGCAGAGAAAATAGCAGAGACAACTGCTGACTATGTTTGCCAATTGCGTCAAAGACCTCTAATTGGCTTGATTAGTCATGAGCGCACACACATACTCAAGATTGCATTATGACATGTGATGCTGTTAGTGGTCCTCATCAACGACGATGGATTAATTATTATTACTCCTGAAAATGCTTCATGGTTATAATAATGATGCTTATAATGATAATGATGGTGGTAATGGTTAGGATGATGGCGGTTATGATGAAATAGTAAAAATGTTTCAATCTTCCTTCACCAGGAAGGAGACCACATCGGACTGGTTCGTAAATCCAACGGTCACTTGCATTATTTCATTAATGGGATGGATCAGGGCATGGCATCGGCAAATGCACCAACTCCTGTGTGGGGTGTGGTTGATCTTTATGGCATGGCTGTCAAAGTAACCATTGTTGACCACAGTCCTGTTGAGCCCGAGGCTCCTGTAACCAGTATGGTGCCCCTGCAACCTGTGGAGAGAAGTCTGGTCAACACTCTCAGACAGTTCCTGGACTCTTGTGAAGGAAGTGAAAGAGCTGAATCCAGAGCTGTCACAGGTATGCTCAAGGAGAAACATATATATCTACCTGTGTTATCAGGCAGTTTAATTCTTCTGTGTGGTTGTTGTTTGTTTGTACGTCGTTTCTGAAGAGGACCACATTGTCATCTTTCAATCCTGGAGTAGGTGGCTGATCAAACCAATCCGAGCCTGATAGTGTCTGTCACACTGAGGGCAGAGACACACTGTCTGACCGTCAGACGAAGGCAACTCGTCTCTTGCCTTTCATTTCGCTCGTCTCCGTGCATCTTTCTTGATTCTTGTTTGCTGCATATGTGTCGTGCCAGAAGAGATTTTACTACGCCAGGTTGGCGATCGGCAGCAATGTTCTTCCAATTATCAGGGTCAATGTCACAGTTCTTCAGTGAGGCTTTCAGAGTGTAGTTACAGCTCAGGTCACAGGATCAAAAACTAATTAGAGACAGATAATTTCCTTTTACTGCACAATTTTGTCAGTTTTTCTCTACACAACCCAACAATCCACCATTGCTGACGCTGGTCTGATTTGTATACAATTTATTTCAGTGATTATTTTTTCGTAAATTTCAGATTGTATACGAAGAGTCCAAAAGGTTTTATTAGGGCCAGATACGTGGGAAGCATGGCATACTGGCTACACAAGAAATGATGCTTATTACTAGTTGAACAGAAAAGAAATGGTGGTGGTTTTCAGCCTCCACACAGGCAACAACAGACTACCATCTATTCAATAAACTGAAGATAGTTTCTACTGATGAGTGCACCTCTGGTACTAGGAAAATTACCCCTGCTGCAAAATTGCCACACACACGAGGACCAGGTAAAGCACATGTGGCCTACACCAATGCCAACACTAGACAAGCTCTATGGCAGTGTTGACAGCCTAAGGATGACCACTGCTTTCTTTGAACAATTTCAAGTCAATGCCTGACAGGGTACAAAGAAGATATTCTCTAATAGAATCAAGTTTTATCACAATGCAGTGCTTGATCCTCATCATCAGTTCATCCAGTTCTAGGACTGGTTAAAAAGCTCATGGATTTTGTCCTTCCATTTCTTCCTAGCCTCTGCAGCTGTCTTCAGCTCAGCATATGTCTTCACAGCCATATCTCTGCAAGCTTGAGACAAAAGGTATTTCTAGCTCTTCCCCTTCCTCTCCCTGCATGATGTCCTCCAAGACGTTTTTGACTGGGCCCTCTCTCTGCAGATTATGTCCCAACCAGCCAAGTTGATTTCTTTTTATCTTCTGTTTCAACTTTCTCTCTTCTGCCATCTCCACCAATACCTTTTCATTTAATTTTTTCTCAGCCCATCTCACTCTTTTCATCTTTTGGTAACACCATATCTCAAAAGTCTCCAAGTATTTTTCCTCTCTTTTATTTATAGTCCATGTGTCAGAGCCATACATTGCCACAGTTCAAACATATGTGTATAAGATTATTTTCCTTAGAGACATACTAATGTTATTGGATAGAAGTATTCTTTGTTTCTCTCTAAACACTTTCTTTGCCATTACGATTCTAGATGGTATTTCCCTACAGCACTGTGCATCTTCCGATTCTAGATGGTATTTCCCTACAGCACTGCATCTTCTGTTATGGTTTGACCAAGAAATGGGAAATGGAATACCTGCTCGACTTTTTTCTCTTTTTGGTTTCTCTTACTTTGGCTATAATTATTTGTCTTGGTCTTCTCTATGTTCACTTTCTTGTCATAGATATTTGTAGTGTTGCTAATTTCATTGAGCATTTTTTGTAGATCCTCCTCCGTCTCTGCTATAATGGCTTGGTCATCAGCGTATTTTATTGCCTCCAGTTGTTCGCCGTTTACCGTTATCCCCAGATTACATTTCTTCAGCCATCATCATCTCTGAGTACGCATTGAACAGGCCAGGTGAAAGTGGGCATCCCTGTCGTATAGGTACCACATCCGTGGGCCCTTCTCTTAATGATATGATGGCCTTTTGGTTTGTGTAAAGGTTCTGCATCAGCTGAAGAATTGGTTCTTCAATTTCAGCATGTTTGAGGATCACAAAAAAGCCTCTTCCAGGATACTCTATCAAACGCCTTCTCATAATCTATGTAGCAGATGTACAGGGGTCGTCCACGATCGATCATTTTCTCCGCAAGGAACTTCAATGTGCCAATTACCTCTCTAGTGCCTGATCCTATAATGAACTCAAATTGATTATAACTTGATAGTTATGTTTACTGCGATGTATTTCAAAACATTCATCTTTTTTGTTTTTACATTTTTGAAACTCTGTACAGGTGCATAGCACAAAACAAAAATATTTTAAGGAAAATTGCGCCCTGCGAACTCACTAAAGGTACATTTTCATCGATAGGAAAGTATCAACAAATTTAATAAATCCCTTTTTGATAATTTGCACAGAAATTGACATTTTCATGCAGCAAGTTGTATAGCCTAAATCTAGGTCACCTCTAGATCTGCCCTGAATGCCATGATTTTGGTTTTCTTCTTCTTCCTCCTTGTTCGTCTCCCGACCTCTACTTTAATGACACTAACGAAGGCAGCAGCCGACTTGAGGCTCCGTGCACATCTGTACAGCTTCTAGTGGAAGGACACTGGCTATTGCTAAATGCTACTTCTTTTGTCGATATACAGTGGGCAGGACTGCAAAGTTTTGGTTTTACTTAAGAAGGATGTAGCCATCCAGGCATCATTCAAGGTCAGCCTGATTGCCTCCTCTGTGAACGTCCAGTAATAAGTCTGGAACCAGCAGGAGTTTATGCTGAAAACAAAGTTACAGATTTACATTACCTGTGTTATCCCTAACTTGCTGTACAGTTGCTACTTCTTCACGAAGGTTCATGAAGGAGACTGCGTTTCAGGTCTTCGCCTGTCCCCCACAACTTTTTGAGCATGTTTGCTCCCCCAGGCCAGACTGCCTGTCTTTGGTCTGTATAAGTTGGGCAGTCCTCCAGAATATGCTTTGGTGCTCCACAATCCAACGTGGCAGTGTCTCTCAGACCCATTCTGTGGAGGTGGGCCTAGAGTCTACACTGTCTCGTTCTGAGTCTGAAGATATTTGTCTGCCCATCTTTGTCATGTTTGTCAATGCTGTCATTTTCTGGCTTGCATTCTTTGTGCTGGTCTCTCCATTCTGTTCTCATCGAACGTTTGATGAGTGTCTTTGCTCTTTATAGCTCTGTGTATGGGAAGTCTGCGTGCCACCACTTCTGGCTTTTACGAGCTCATCTGCTTTCTTGTTTCCAGGGATCCCATAGTGGGCCGGAATCCACTGTAGGACTAAATCTGTTTTTCAAGACAGCAATCTAATGTTGTATTTTATTTCATGTGAGCGACTACCTTGTTTGTGGCTTGAGATGGCTTGGAGTAGACTCCTGGAGTCTGTTAGAATGACTGTTTTCCTTGTAGTTACGTTTTGGCTGATTAGAATCTGAGTTGCATCAGCTCTAAAATTGGCACAGGTATCTCCTACTGGTATGGAGTGATTTTCTGTCACCATTGGAGTGTGATGCAAATTCCACTGCCTCCTCTTTTATAACTCACTTAGGTCGATCCATCTGTGTACACGTGTGTCCAAGAGTTACTAGGGTACTGTCTCTTGATCTCCTGCAGAATGTGGCCGTTTTGTTCTGTTGTTGACTGCTCATTTTTCTTCGTTAATTCTGGAACTTCCTAGATTATTTTAGACCTGTCCTGGCTTCGTGTCGAAGGTTCTGGAATGAGTGAATCGCACTTTTTGGTTTTAGCTTCAAGGATGCCTGGATGTTTTCTGTAGATTTCTGCTGCCAGATGGTTGGGGCTTTTCCTTAGTAGTCTATTTTTTGTTCTCTCTCTTGGAACTTCTGGTGTAGAGGATGATCAGGTAGCCTCTTTAGTTTTTCAAACTAAGGGATTTGTATGTTCTCCCTAATTCAAGGGGCTCAATATTTGCTGTTTTTGTACAGTTGCAAAACCTGAACTATTCTGCGACACAACCCTGAGGTACATTGCGGAAAATTACCCAATCATGGACTGGACCCATGCATACACTGACGGTTCTGTAACAAATACAATACAGAATGGAGGGGGAGGGGTATTCCTGAGCCTAACAAGTGGTAGAAAAATAACACTGTCAGTGGTAACTGGAAAATTTTCAAGCAATTTCAGAGCGGAGGCAGAGGCACTGAAGGCTGCAGTAAAAGCAATGCTGACAGGCGAAAGCAATGAAAGCCAGATAGTCCTGTTTACAGATGCCCTGGCCGTGGTTACAGCTCTAAAAAGCCAGAAAAATACAGAACTTAATGATATAAGAGCAGTACTCTGTCACCTATGCCAGCAGTCCACACCAAAAAGAGTAGTGGTACAGTGGGTTCCATCCCATTGTAACATTCAAGGCAACTAGGAGGCAGACAGACTGGCAAAAGAAGGTGCAAGATTACCACAACCAGATTCTAGTGTGACCTACAAAGAGTCCAAAAGGATTATTAGGGCCAGATACATGGCCAAATGGGAAACAGAACATGCTGGCTACACAAAAAATGATGCTTGTTAACCAGTTGAACAGAAAAGAGCAGGTTGTGGTCTTCAGACTTCGCACTGGCCACAATAGACTGAGGTACCTACCACCTATTCAACAAATTGAAGATAGGTGGCACTGACGAATGCTCGTGTGCTACCGGGAAAATGACTGCTGAACATCTGCTGCAAAACTGCCCGACATACAAGGACCAGAGAAAGCACATGTGGTCATCACCAGTGCCAACAGTAAAAAAGCTCTATGGCAGTGTCGACAGCCTCAGGATGACAGCTGCTTTCTTCGAACAAATTCAAGTTGACGTCTGACAGCATACGAAAAAGAACTATTCTGCAAATTGATCATATGTGCATAGCCTTCCACATGCACAGCCAGATGTGCATTCTTGTGATACTTACAACATGCATCCAGTATTCAGTGCTCATGGATGGTTAGTGCGACAGGTCCTTGCCATTCAAGTATACTACCTACCCTAAGTATAAACAAAACATAGTTAAACACACTGGCTATGTCATTTTATATCTATCAACAGAAACAGAAGAAATTGAAAAGCTTCTCTTCAGTCCAATATGTGGTGTTCACGCAGCTGTTATTAATGGTAACAGGACAGCCCATAGACCTAAGTGAGTATGTTCAAAGAATGTTAACTAACTGGTTGATACCATAGAAATGAACATAAGGATCATATGATTGTAGAGTTTGGCTTCCGTCTTGTCCGGTTCAATAAAAACAATGGCGATTTAGAAATTTATTTTGGACTTTTAAAAAAAATTTCTTATGTTTTTAACTTGAATTTGAAGATTCATCCATTATTGAGAATTGGAAAGTTCAGTTTTTGCAACAGATTTTTCTGAGGTAGAACTGTTGAGATAGTTTATGTAGATACAATAATTAAATTAATAGTCAAAACTGACAGAAATGGCTATTTGTAAACATCGATAATACGTTTTCTGTGACATTTCTGGTTTTTTTCAAGCAAGGGACGTCGATAGTGAACAATATATATGATTTGTTTGTGTGTTGAGACAAGTGAATAAAGAACTTGTTGGTGTTATTGTTTTTGTTGTGTGTGTGTTAGTTTTTATATATGTGTATGTATGTGTGTGTATATATATATATATAAAACACACATACATACATACAAACTTTGAGAAATATATTTTATAGATGAATAGGTGACTACTATCTGTGACATGACTGTTTTATCAGTGAGAAAAAGATGATTAATTGTGACAAAACTTATCTAATATAATCAATGTGTTTTCTCCTTGAAATGTAAGTCTGGTAATGGATGTTTCCTACGCATTCATTCTTATTTTGTGCTGTCTTCTGGAGTTATGTCTATCAGTCTCCAGCTGCCATGACCTGCTATTCCACCATTCTTATCCAGGTGTTATTTGATCTCCATTTGTCTCTTACTCCGTGAGTTCCAATCCGGCACATGTTTGGCTTTATTGCCTGGCTTCTTTCTGATAGTGTGTCTAATTCATCTCCACTTTATTTTCTCAATCTCCATCTATATTGGTTATTTCCTCTGGCCATTATCTTTTTCTTCTGTATTTGTCCTGAAAAGGACATTTTATGGACAGCAAGGCTGCGATATCTTTTCCTTTTGGCCTGACACAGCCGGTTTCAGCACATCATTTTTGGGATCATGTTTTCCCTCTTTGATCCCTATTCTCTCAGCCAGGCTGCATAAGTGCAGTCTGTTTCCAGGGCCACCACTTGTAGGCGGAATAGTGTTTTGGACAACTCTTATTTGCTGACTCTGATGCAAGAAGCCAGCTATAAGTTGCTGGCTACTGTCAGCTTATTCACTGCTCCATCTCTGGCCATCTAATACAAAGTTTGCGATGATGACTATTCATAGCTGCCCAGTTTATTCAACCTGACACAACTTTTCTGAGGATATTTGCTTCCTAATTTTGAATCTTATATCTTTTATCATTTCTGCTGATAACGAATGTGACTTCCTTGTAGCTGTCCAGTATGTTTTACAAGGCACACCTCTCTGAGGACATATACTTTATAGTTAAAAAAGAAAAATGTATCTTTTATCAAAGCTGCCGTGACAAAATTGATCAGTAGCTAATATTTTCTGTTTTGGGCACACCTGCACCTATATGAAGAACTTTACTGACAGGTTGTATATCTTTTATCAGTGCTGCTGATGACTTCAATAACGGAGTAATTCTGACCAATCGATGCTTGCGCCCGAATGAAGTATTTGAAGTTCGACTAGACAAGCTGGTGGACAAATGGGCAGGTTCAATCGAGATTGGTCTCACCACCCATCAGCCGGCGGAACTAGACTTCCCATCCACCATGACAAATATTAGATCTGGTACCTGGATGATGACAGGCAATGGAGTCATGCACAATGGATGTACCGTCATAGAGGACTATGGACACAATTTGGATCGACTCAAGGTAAGAGGGAATGTCAGCTTAGTACACCTTTATAGAACCCTGCCAGTACAATGTAGATCAATTAAAGATTACAATTGTTAGAGAAGAGCTGTTATTATTGTTTGAAGCTACTCATGTTGTGTTGAGTTAAACTTCTCAGTCAAATTTTATATTATTTCCTTCCTTTTAAAATTAGGTCGGAGATCGTGTTGGCGTTGTCCGCAAGACGGATGGGACAGTGCACTTTTTTGTGAATGGAATTGACCAGGGAGCATGTGCGACTAATGTCCCGCCAAATGTCTACGGAGTCATAGATTTGTATGGAATGGCGGCACAAGCAACCATTGTTGATGTTTCAGGTATAAAGTGTAACCAGTATTTGATGAATATCAGGTTAGCTGCCAACCGCAAAGTTCGGCTGCCATGAATCGTCAATGTCTTCTTTTTCTTGCCTTAGCCCTTTGAACCCGTGACACCGATATATCGGGGTGTGTGTGTAAATACCCCATTTCCTGAGCCATCTGTTTGTCGGTGTGATGGATGGACCATTATTTTAAGGTTTAATTTTTGCTGTATCGCTTGGATATTGGCCATATTGTAATGAAGTCTACACAGTAGAATGTTCTGGAAATAACAACTAGTGTGGCACAAATATTGAAGCCATGATTTTCGTGATGAAAAATGGCCAATCTAAAAGCATAATAAAAAAAGTTGAAAGTAATTTCAAGTATTTTGAAGCTGATAAATTTGATTTAGATGGCGATTATTTTGAAAAGGATCAGCTGTTTGAATGACAACATGTGTGTGATTTAGATTAACATTTGTTCATTGATTAGGATCAAGCTAGATCTGTTGCTCGCAGGATCAAACTACGCTCTTGGTGGCTAGCGTGGGCTAGTGGATAAGTGACACGGCTCACAATCCGAAGGGGACGGGTTTGTTCCCCTATCACAGCAAATAATATGAGTATATTCCACACTCTATTGAAGTAGAAACATTGGAGATTAACAGGTCAGTCAATTGTTGATCTTGACCCATTCCTCAGCGTAGCTGCATGTCCCAACTTCATCTCCAGCGAACCCTGTCTTGGGCCACGGAGGTCGAGTGCGTGGTAAGTGCTCCTTTGGAGGCAACTTGGATGTTGCAGCGTACAGCAAGGGAGTCTGACCAATGCATTGGAGGTCTTCCTCACAGCATCTTCTTACCTCGGGGGTACCAGACTGCTATCGCTGTACTCCACCGACCGTCGTTTCGTCGCAACATGTGAACTGCCCATCTATGTTTTGCCTTGTCTGCATGGATTTACCGCATCCTTCAGCAGGGAAAATCGATTATGTCAGAATTATGGAGACCTTGCATACATTGGTTCCGGAGAGTGATTCCGACCAAGCGTCTGTCAAGGGAGACCTGGGTAACTCTCAATTTGTCCTCTAGTGATTTTGTAAGTGTCCATGTCTCAGCACCGTAGCACATTGCAGGGAGTACAGTGGAATTGAAGAGGGATGCTAGTAGGTCTTGTTCATGGCCACACGTCCAGAACCATGTTATTAGACGAGAAGGCTGCCCAACCCCCGCAGCGACGTCTAGTCAGTTCACGTTCCAGTTAATTCTCCATATTCTCCATGGAAGAAGTCCAAGATAAACGTACTCGTTGACATTCTCTAATCATACCTCGCCAAGGAAGACCGGATCACAAATGGCGAAGCGATTGCGCAACACTATGGTCTTCAAGACATTCATCTCCAGACCCGCTTTCTTGCCCTCTCCAACGAGTAGCTGCATCATTTGGTTGGCTTCTGCTGCTGACTCTGTGATGAGCACTGTCATCAGCAAATCAATTGGACGATAGTTTCCTAGATCCTCTTTGTCTCCCTTCTTGTGCAAGAGTGTTGCCCTTGAGTTGTGCCAGGCAGCAGGTATTCCTCCCAAATGAAGATAGCGTGTAAAATATTGCGCTAGGGCTTAGTAAAGGGGTAGATCGCAAGCCCGAATGATCTCCGCAGTGATGCCATCTTCACCTGGTGATTTTCCAGATGGCATTGACTCGACAGCATGGTGAATTTCTGAGGGCAGGAAAGTCTTGAAGAGGGCTTAAAGTGGATGGGAGGGCAAATGGCCGTCCTTGTGCTATAGAGGTTAGCCAGAGGGAATACAATGCTTACATATCACCTGTTTTCTTCTTTGTGCTGTAGAGGTTAGCCAGAGGGAATACAATGCTTACATATCACCTGTTTTCTTCTTTGTGCTGCTGAGGTTAGCCAGAGGGAATGCCATACTTTTTATGAGCTGTTCTCTTCCTTGTGCTGTAGAAGTTAGAGGATATACAATGCTTTTCTATCAGAGGACTACCTTTTTTTTGCCTGATTACAGAAATACACATTTTGATCAATAGATTTATGCATGCATGCGAATTGTTGTCATTTTTGTTTACACGTCTAGTATGTTGTTTGTTGTTGTTTGCGAATGCCCACAATGAGTAGGTTTACTCTTTTGTGCGCCCTGAAAAAGGACGTTAAGTGGCAGGTTGCAGTAGCTTTCCTCACATCCCGAGCGTGCTGTTGAAGGTGGACCGTGCTGATTATGGTAGACAGTAGTCCTCCAGCGGTTGTGCTATGCTTAAGATCATGTGCTGTCCATTCTTTGATGTTTTCAGCCCAGGACTTTCCTTAATATCTTTGCTTTCTTCTGACTTTAACTGCTCCCTGTCCATTCTTTGATGTTATCGGCCCAGGACTTTCTTTAATATCTTCGATTTCTTCTGCCTTCAACTGCTCTGTGCAAAATTGTATTTTTGAGATTGACTCATGTCTCGTTACGTGTCTAAACCATGTAAGTTTTCGACATTTCACTACTGACATAAATGGTTTCTGTTGACTGCCAGGGAATTTATTTTATCTCCCACATAACCATTTGTTTTATGCTGCAATAATAGCTACAATACCTGCTTCTGATGGCATCATGCAAACTATTTAAAGTCATCATAAGTCATTCATTGGCAACCGTTCCTTGACAAGGGAGTTAATCTTGTGCATGTCCCAACCTCTCTCAAGTCGGGTAGGGACAGTGGACGATTGGATTGTTCATGCTCACTGAAGTCACCCTTATTGCGTGGTCATGCTGGCTCTGTAGGGGGTCTGGGCTGTTGGTTCTGGGGTTGATATTGGCCATCTGTTTCCTGATCTGCAGGCCAAGCTTAAGCAGGATCATTGGTTTCCCTACTCTTGTCCACTGCTGCCTCTGCCTCTGTTACCCTCTTGTTGACTTGGCTGCCACTTGAGGATGTTAAAAAGTGCACTAGTGAGAAAGCCAGAACAGTATTCCGTATGACATCTCCATCAGAACGGGCTGTGTATACACATTTATAGTTAAACTGACGGCTTGACGATCTTAGTTGACGATAACATAGTGATCTTCAGCAGTGTTTCCCAACCTTTCTATACCTGCAGACTGGTTAAAATAGGAAAGAAGTTTAGCGGACATGTGAAAATATTAAAGAAATTTTGTGAACTGCTGAAAATATTAAATATTTTTTCGCGCATTGCTCAGACAGAAATAAAAATAATTTTTAATATATTTTATTTTATGCAGTAGTTTTTGAATTTGATACTACAAAATGAAACTTCTATAGTTGTTTGAAATAACCAGAAACCGAGTAGGAAATACAAATGCTAATACTAGAACATTTTGAGAGAGCACTATTTCATGTAAATAAAGTTTGTCGTTTATTGGATATTCGTTTTCCAGTGATATAAAAAATTTGGACAATAATTGCATTTCATGTTTGATCACCAGAGTGACATCTGAAGACAACTTGACCAGGTTTTATTTTTCACGACGATTAGGTACCCATAAATTGATATCTTCTATGAAAGAGTTACGCCTCAATAACATTTTTGCGGACTGGCAGAACATTTATGCGGACTGGCAGAACATTTATGCGGACCAGCAGAACATTTCTGCGGACCGGCATAACATTCTGCGGTCCGGCAGGACATTTCTGCGAACTGCTACCCGTCTCGCAGACCGGCGGTTGGGAAACACTGAACTACAGTATTCAGTGACGTTGACTTCGACGCAGAAATGAGCTCACGGTGTGGAGCGTTCGGTAGGATTAAATTTAGTGTTCAAAATAACTAGCACACAGCGAGCGTAATGAGTGAGGTACTTATAGCTGCTGTCTTATTGATTGTCAGACATCAAACATTCTAATAGCTGTGAAGTTCAGGAGTTTCCCAGAACAATATACATCTAAACCTATTACAGAAATTGGATTTTAGTCAATGGTTATGGTATTATTGAATCCACAGATACCCTGACCTCGCCAGGCACTGACTCGAGCGTCTTCTCAGATCCGGATCAGTTAAAATTCCATCTTCTTCATGGCCGCAACGCCACTGTCCTGCACACCGGTCTGACAGCAGCACGACCAAACGCAACAGGAGAGTTTAATGATGCCATCGTCATGAGCAACAGACCTCTGAGAGATGGAGAACTCTTTGAAGTTGTCATTGAGAAGATGGTGGACAGGTGGTCTGGTTCTCTTGAAGCAGGTAATTTCTTTTAATACATTGTCTGATATCTAATTTGGGGGTTTTTATTACAGAAAAAATATATTCTTTTATGGCTTTGATTTTATTTACCAGATTTCCAAATATCTTTTGTGGAGTCATTTTGTTTACCATATTTCCAAATATCTTATGTGGCTTTGATTTTATGTATCAGATTTGGACGGCGTGGGCTAGTGGATAAGTGACAAGGCTCACAAATTGAAGGTGCTGGATTTGCTCCCCAATCACAGCACCGGCCGTTACCCTGGGGTAGCAAACCCTTAGAAAATGGAGGACGAAGCAGACCCTTACTTAAAATGCATGCCGAAGTTTGATACACTGGGCTGACAGGCTCAAAATAAAAACAAAGTGCAATGCACAACCTTGGGGAATAGAGAAAAAAGGCGAACGCAAAAAAAATAAAAAAATATCCCCAAATTTTGGAAATAACACAAAGATGCTCAGTTCTTTACGCAGGAAATAAGTTAAAGCAACATATAATAAGAACTCTTCTTTTGGACCGTATAATAACAAGAAAAACCAACCCAATAATACTAAAGACAGCAACCTTGGAAACAATAGACAGCTAAACACTGTGATACATGCATATACAGATGACTCTGCTGCTAAGGCCATTAGAAAGGTTGGACTTGGAGCTTTCTCTAAATCATGGTATTTAATCATGCATATGTTTCTCATGGCAGGTAGTCACAAGTTGAGTAAACTCATTTCGCTCTTTTGCCTTGATGTTGTGCTCAGTGCCTCCGTCAGGCCATCTCTCCACCTCAGCTTTGGTTGCCCAAGAGGGCGTCTGAAGTTGAATGGCTAGCACAACATCATTCTACGTGTCCACCTGTTATCCGGCATGCGTACTACATGGCCGGCCCATCTATATTTTCGTAAAAGCATGATATCAGTGAAGGAAGTTCAATGTCTGATCTCTACGTTGCGAATTTGGTCTCAAATAATAATAAAAATAATAATGTTTGCGAAGGCCTCAAAGGCCCATTGCGTCAATCGACCACTACCATGTCCAACTGCTGAGGCTGTGTTCATGAGTAGCGTGTTAACCGAAATCCCTACAGACTCCCCGGGTGGAGCCGTGTACTCCGCAGCCTTGGGATGAGGGCAGCGAGGAGTGTATTAGACCAATGTTTGTGTCAAGCTTTCCATGTCTGTCCATGTCAAAGTCCGTTTTTACATGTCCCCGCCGCAAAGGCTTCTGATTGTGTCTACCTTTTCGTCAGCGTAATCAGGGGTGGGCAGGAGGAAGTCGTCTTCAGTCCGAGCAGAAAGGTCCTTGAGTAGTGATAATCTAGACTGAATTCTGGTATGCGGTTAAGCAGAACGTTGAACTCCATCATGGACTGGTCTCCCATGGCTTGAACCAGGCATGAAATGCAGAAGACAAACAGGATAACTGATTGAAAGCACATCAATTCCACAGAATAAAGCCCTTGATATCACCTGGTGAAGGAGTTGTGAAATATAAAACTCTACACAAACACAGGAAAGAGTCGAGAGCACAGCCACTAAAGCGCGGTCATCTTACCTTTTTTCATGGTCTCAAATGGAGACCTTCAATGTTCTTTGCTCCATCGCTCGTTGGGCGATGAGGAGTCTATCTGCATCAGCTTTCCGTAGTTTCGACTTAGCAGCCATATACTATGGCTGGAATAACCACACTGCCGAAGGTGTGAACCCTAGCGTTGTCGTTTCGCATCTGTTGCGAGTTTAATGCAGTTGAAGCTGAGCCAGCCCCCTGTTTTTCTTTGCAAGGTCTCCAGATTTATTGAATGGAAGTTTGAGATCTCTTGACCAAAGTAGATACACAAATTTGTGTTTTCAATGGGACAATCTGCAAGCGCATATCTCCTTTTGGGCAGAAGGTGTTGAGCATGAACTGGATTTTCTCTCGATTGATTTATAGGCCAACTGCACTCTCTATCTGCTGAGCTCTTTCAGACTTTTCTCTGCTTCTTTGACACTGGCTGAGGATCGCTATGCCGTCAATGATCAACGAAACTGAGAGGAGATGGTGTAATAGAATACCAAAATGCATAGAATACCGTAATAACAACCAATAAGAAATTACAGTAGTAGACACCTCCATCCAAACAGTAGGCCACTGAGATATAGTCAACTATTGCCTTTCCGTCAATATAACTAGCATTTTTTATACAAAGCCCGTTCTCATACAGATATCATGCAGAAAATCTATGAAATCCATGTTTCAGCATCCTCAATAGTGCACTTCTCAAGGGGAAATCAATTTACAACTAAACAACATGGGGTGGCGGCAGAGGGAGTGGTGCTGCAGTCGGACAGAAGTAGTGAAACCAATGACCCTTATCAGTACTGGCCCTCTGATCCGGAAAGAGATGGCCAATGTCAACTGTAGATCCATCATCCCTTGTGCCAGCATTACTATGCGAGGGAAACTTTGGGAGGCATGAATATTATTATCATTCACTGGTCACTTTGTGATGAAACTACATGTCTGAAATGAGAAACTGGTTGTGTACAGACTCTACATGGTCTTCTAAACCAGTATAAATACTTTTGAGTTAAGTTAAATTAAGAACAACTGGGATTCTCCTGGCAAGCCACCAGTGAATTTTCGCCTACCAGAAATGAAACGCTGGAAAATCCACAACGGAATGTGACCAGTAAAGTCAAAAGAAATTAGGGATTACACCATCATATGTGACAGAGCTGGCACAGGACAGAAAACTACAAGCGCTAGAAACACACCTTCAAACTAACAACAATGAAGTTACACACCTGGCTGAGGCGATTGATAAGATACAAACAACACACAACATCAAAGTCACCATTTAGTGGATTCCAGGACATGTAGGCATATCAGGCAAAAAAAAAAAAAAAAACCCCCCTAAAAATTTAAGCGGGGGCTCGACTTCATTGCCTCTGGTTTTTTCCCCATTTTATCTCGGTCTCGGGTACCCCATCTGTTGAGAGCATCGCACAAAGCACGAACTCTGTAGCTCCAGCGATGAACCCAGGGATCTCCGGGAAAAATTGACATCATGAACCGACCATCGCAGCTCGAAATCGAACCCCGACCCTCTGAACACGAGGCAAACAGCTTGACCACTTTGCCACAGACTCCCGAAACTAGGAACAATCATGTTTCAAATAAACACACGGTCAAAATAAACGAGGACAAAACCACATGTACAATATTCTCGCTATCAATCTAACCCCAAAACACCAAATTAAGTCTAAACGGCAAATACCTTCAGCCAAACGACAACCCAAACTATCTGGGAGTCACATTTGATCGGCGCATGACATGGAAAAGTCAGATCGAGAGAAACCGAATGAGAGCCAGAGAAAGAATGGCAATCATGAGGAAACTTGCTGGCACAAGCTGGGGAGCAGACGAAAGCATACTAAAGAAACTGTACACTGGAAGAGTGAGACCAGTTCTCGAGTATGGCATTGCGGCATGGACAACAGCAGCAAAGGCGAACTTCGATAAAGTTAGCAAACTCCAAAACCAAGCCATGAGAGTTATAACAGGAGGCATGAAGTCAACGCCAATTGTAGAACTTGAAAAGATTACAAAACTGCAATCCATGGCCGACAGAAGAGACTGCAGAGCCCAGCTGCAATCAGAGAAACTCAGAAGACTGACTGACCATCCAATGCACCAGAGACTAAACAATTTCGGAAATGGGAAGCTAAAGCGAAGAAACTTTGCAGAAATAGCCAAAGCAAAGATGCACGAAGACCCTATGAATGCACTAACCACACCAAAGCCCATCCCTACTGTACGAAAACTCACCTGGAGGCAGCATATATTTCCAGAGGTGGTAGAAAATATACCAGGTATTAGAAACAAAAACTGCCAGTCTGAAAAAGAAAGAAGAGATACTACCCTGAGTTTCATTACGGAAAACTACCCAAGCATGGACGGAACCCATGCATACACCGACGGTTCCGTAACAAATACAACACAGAACGGAGGGGCAGGAGCATTCCTGAGCCTACCAAATGGCAGAAAAATAACACTGTCATTCGCTACTGGAAAATACACAAGCAATTTCAGAGCGGAGGCAGAGGCACTGAGGGCGGCAGTGGAAGAAATGGTGACAGGTAAAAGGAATGAAAGCCACATAGTCCTGCTTACAGATGCACTGGCCGTAGTCACAGCACTGAAAAGCCAGAAAAATACTGAACTTAATGAATTAAGAGCAGTACTCTGTCAACTATGCCAGCAGGCGGCACCAAAAAGAGTAGTGGTGCAGTGGGTTCCATCTCACTGCAACATCCAAGGCAACGAGGAGGCAGACAGACTGGCAAAAGAAGGTGCAAAACTACCACAACCTGATACTAGTATGACATATGAAGAGTCAAAACGGCTTATTAGAGCTAGATACATGACCAAATGGGAAACCGAACATACTGGCTACACCAAAAACGATGCCTATTACCAGTTGAACAGAAAAGAGCAGGTCGTGGTCTTCAGACTTCGCACTGGCCACAATAGACTGAGGTACCACCTATTCAACAAATTGAAGATAGGTGGCACCGATGAATGCCAGTGTGGTACCGGCAAAATGACCGCTGAGCATTTGCTGCAAAACTGCCCGACATACGAGGATCAGAGAGAGCAGATGTGGCCATCACCAGTGGCAACACTAGACAAGCTCTATGGCAGTGTCGACAGCCTCAGGATGACGGCTGCTTTTTTCAAAAAAATAATGGTTACTGTCTGACTGCGTACGATGAAGAAGAAGAAGAAATAAACACACCAACCAACATGTAGACAGCAAAACATACTTCAAAACAACTACAAAGAGGAATGGCTGAACTGATGAATGGAATGGTCTATTGGGCGTGTCATGTATAAAGAAATAACACACTCAAAAACAAAAATGACAACATCAACAAACTAAAACACAGGGAGCAGAGCATAATCTTGCAACTTGGAACAGAACACATCAGACTTAACGAATACATACACAAGTTAGTCCCTGCACATGAGCCTAACTGCTCCATATCAGACAGTGCAGCATGTGCTGTACGCTTGCCCAGACAATCTCCTCGTCAAACAAAATGACAGCCTCCTCATCAATCAAAATGTCAATCGCTTCATTTATCAGAATGGCAACCTCCTCATGTAAAAAAAAATGACAACTTTCTCATTTCAAACAAAATGACAGCCTCTTCATCAATCAAAATGTCAATCGCTTCGTTAATCAGAATGGCAACCTCCTCATGTCAAACAAAGTGACAACTTTCTCATTTCAAACAAAATGACAGCCTCCTCATCAATCAAAATGTCAATCGCTTCTTTAATCAGAATGGCAACCCCATGTCAAACAAAATGACAACTTTCTGATTTCAAACAAAATGGCAGCCTCCTCATCAATCAAATTGTCAATCGCTTCGTTAATCAGAATGGCAACCTCCTCATGTCAAACAAAGTGACAAATTTCTCATTTCGAACAAAATGGCAACCAGAAGTCAAACAAATGGCAGTCTCCTCATGTCAAACAAAATGGCAACATGCTCATAAACAAAATGACAACCTTCTCATGTCAATCAAAATGTCACATAAACTACGTTACACACATTATTACATTACACAATCAGATTATCCTCTGTGTCAGTCCGACAGATGCGCCGTATACGGTGAAGCCAACAATGTTCTGTACGCATCCCAATCTTTTGCAACGCTGTACCAATGTGGGCCTAGGTATTTGGTCAGTCCATCTCGCCATCACATGGGTGGGTGACTCTGGAATACGGTCACTAAAACGTTTTTTTACATGTCCATCTGTTGTCAGGCATGCGGACCATATGTCCGGCCCAATGATATCTGCGTGATATCGCTGCTTCAACAATGTCCTGAAACAAGTTTGATGTTGAATTTCTTTGTTCTGGATCTTATCTCGTATCAACATTTTTAGTATTAGCCGTTCCATTGCTCTCTGTGTTACTCTGAGCTTTTCAGCATCTGTTTTGCGCAAGTTCTGTAAATCACTTCGCATCCGTAAATCATTGCTGGAATGCCCATGGAATTGAAAGTGTGTGCTCCTGCAATGGTGCCTTTATTTCTTGGAGTATTGGCTTAATGGAGATAAAGGAATACCAAGTTGCTTTTCATGGCCTAGAGATTTCGTGGTCGATTTTGTCGTTGGCATTTATCTCTTGGCCTAGGAAAAATAAACCACCTTACAGAAGTACATAAATGCTTTGGCACAGCCTTCAAGCAAGAAGGTGATGATGATGTCTGTTGGTTTTAGACTTGCCTTGCCATCAAAGACATTCATGTATCATCTGTAATCCTTGCCATGCTAAAACATTTCTGTATTCTTTCAGGTGTGACCCTTGTCAAGCCAGAGGAGATTGACTTCCCCAACACAATGACAGACATTGAGCATGACACCTGGATGTTGAGGTAAAGCCCCTCATTTATGCAGCTGCTTCTTCACATTATTACCACACCTGTCAACTTAACCTGAATGGAAACTCATACATCAGCCAATGAAAACCATACAAGGAACAAATTAATTGCATAAAAATGACAATATGTGACTTCTACAAATATGACACAGGTCTATATCAGCCACTCTCAGCCATTCAGTCTGAACACAAGTCTATATCAATCACTCTCACTCATTCAGTGTGAACATAGGTCGGTCAGTCACTCTAAACCATTCAGTGTGAACATAGGTCTGTCAGTACTTAACAACCATTCAGTGTGAACATAGGTCTGTCAGTCACTCTCAGCCATTCAGTGTGAACGTAGGCCTATTTCAATCACTCTCAACCATTCAGTGTGAACATAGGTCTATATCAGTTACTCTCAACCATTCAGTGTGAACATAGGTCTATATCAGTCACTCTCAACCATTCAGTGTGAACATAGGTCTATATCAGTCACTCTCAGCTATTCAGTGTGAACATAGGTCTGTCAGTCACTCTTAACCATTCAGTGTGGAAACAGGTCTATATCAGTCACTCTAAACCATTTAGTGGGAACACAAGGCTGTAATAGTTTTTATCAACCCATCAGTGGGAACGAGCTCCATGCAGGAGCCTCTAGTTAACCATAACTTCATCTTCCGCAGATCTTCACCACAGGTTAAACACCCTGTCTTTTGTTGTCCCTGCTTTTCTCTTCCTTCAGTGTTTGTCTATACTCCTGAGGGTGTGACCTATCCATTTCAACTTTCTCTCCTTAATCTTTTTCGGCCCAGTGGCATGAGATTACGACAATTTGGCCACCACCCCACTGGTATTGCCAGCCGAAAACTCTAGGGTCATCGGTTTATCGTATTTAAACTGCCATATATATGGCTGAACATACTGCTCTTTTGATTTAAGATAATTCCAACTTCCGTCATGTATGGTTAGACGAAGAAAATGGCGATAGGGTCATCGGTTTATCGTATTTAAACTGCCATATATATGGCTGAACATACTGCTCTTTTGATTTAAGATAATTCCAAATTCCGTCATGTATGGTTAGACGAAGAAAATGGCGATTGTGAAATTTATTTTAGATTTTGGAAAGGATTTCTTCTCTTTTTCACTTAGAATTGAAGATTCACCCATTATTGAGAATGGGGGAGTTAAGTTTCTGCAACTTATTTTTCTGAGGTAGATCTATTTAGATTGTTTATGTAGAAATAATATTTATGTTTATAGTCGAGGTGACAACATAGCCATTACGGTAAACATCAATAGTAGTCTTAGTACGTTTTTCATATTTTTGCTTGTTATCCCTAACCATGGGACGCCGCTACTCAGTGAGTCTATATGTTTGTGCTATTTTTCACCACTATCATCTTCTTGTATCTCAGAAACTAACAAACACACATTAACAACAACACCACCAACAACTTCTTTATTTATACATGTCTCAAGACACACTAAAAAAAAAAAAATAAAAAAAAAATATAAGAGGTTCTCAAAATCAACAACCACGTCGGGCATGACGAGCTGAAAAGTAAAACGTCTGCCAGAAATAGACATAATTTTTTAATCTGGACTGGTAAAGGTTAATCTCCAGCTGTATTGGTTGCTGTTACAAGGCAGTTCTAGAAATTCGTCTACACCAATTTGACATTGTATCTCCCTCTTTATCCAGTGGATCAGCAATAATGCAGGACGGTGCAACTATCCGAAACGGATATCCCCTAGACTTGGACTCTCTCATTGTGGGGTCCAGAGTTGGTATGATGAGGTGCTCAGATGGAACTCTGCATTATTATTTGGATGGGGTTGACCAGGGCGTGGCCAGTACTGATATTGCTCCAGGTAATCACATACATAATGTACTTCTATTTTGGGTTATCCATGCTTGTCCCATTATCCATTCCGTCTTTAATAACTTACCCACATTTTCATTACCGTCAAGTGTCACACCCCTAGTGAAGTTAGCCTAATCCCATAATCCATGTTTTTCTATGCAGCCGTCAATTGTATGTGTGGGGATGAAATTCAAATGCATCCAAAGATGCAGCAGTGAATGAGCTGACAGCAGCCAGCGACTCATAGCTGGCTGCTTACATCAGGGTCAGTAACCCATAACTAACCAAGATCATATTCACCTCCAAGTGGAGGGCTGGAAATAGACTGCAACCATGTAGCCTCTGGCTAAGAGATTAGGAGAAGACGAAAGGCAAACTTGGCCCCAAAAATGCTGTGCTGAAATCAGATGTATCGTACTGAAAGGCGTAGATATTGCAGCCTAGCTGTAAATTATGACAATGTCCTTTCAAGACGAATGTCAAAAAATCAAAATCTCATTACTTCACTTTCTTCTTTGCTGTCTGGTGTGTGTGTTTTTTTCTGAGTGCTTATAATATACTTGTCTGTGCGATTGTTGTTGCTCAAAATTAGTTCCCATAAACTTTTGGTGTCCAGTTTTTATGCAGCACATTACATATTTGCATTTTTGTCTTGTATATATTATATTAAGCAGAATGTACATAGATACAGTACAGATCAAAATCTATTTATAAACATAAACGAAACAAAGATAATGACCACCAACAAAAGATGATGTCAACATAACTTTACAGTAGGTGTTGAGGAAATAGACCAGGTCACACATTTTGAATAACTGGGCTCCAGAATTGACAAGAGTGGCGACTGCTCAAAAGAAATCAGAAGACTAACCATGGCAACGCAGAGGGTAAACAACCTGACAAATTGTGGCAGAACACCAACAAAATGATAAAAGTAAGTCCTGGGGGCCTGTGTCGTTCCTGTGGCAGCATATGGCTATGAAGCATGGACGGTTACCAAAACATCTAGAAAGAGAATCGAGTCCTAGTCAAGATGTTACAGATAGATCCTCCGAATACTCTGGACTGAGAAAAGAACAAATATAGACATTCAGCACGAGTTGAACATGGAAGAGAACTGGTTTATCAATTCCATTATAGCCATAGGCCAGAAAATTGAAATACTTTGTCACATCAAGAGAGACAGTTATCTTGAGAGGACAGAAATGGAAGGTATGACACTGGGCAAAAGAGGCAGGGGGAGACTGAGAAGGCGATGACACCAAGATATCAAGTGATGCCTGGGCATGAGTTTAGCGAAGGCTGGAGATTTGGCTAGGGAACAAGTTTCTTTTGGACAGGCTGTGATTGGAGTGACGTTCTACAAAGGACATACTACATGATGATGTATTTCAAATTTCCAAGTAAGCAACAGAGTGGAGCCATACGGAGTGGTATGCAGCCGGGCGGAACTAGTGAAATCATCATCCCTGATCAGTACTTGCCTCTGATCAGATAAGAGCTGGCCAATGACAAGCCCAGATCCATAAGCCCAGACCCATACAACGCCAGCATGACTGCGCTGGGGTGACTTTGTTGGCATGAACATCCCAATTGTCCGCTGATCCCTTTTGGGCCAAAATACACAACTGGAATGCAACACTGGTTGTTTGCAGAGTCTTCTGGGGTTGCTGTGGTCGAGAGGTCAGGCACTTGCCTCCCAAAGAGATGAACAGAAACGGTGGACTTTTGAATTCAACAAGTATCATAGTAACCCCTGGTCTCATGGTAGGTCGGACCAGAGTGCCTGGATCCTGAGTTGCCTCCAGTCATCTTGACTAATGTCTTGCCACTGGTTCAAGGTAGCCAGGGACCAGCGAGTAGGTCGATGACAAGCGCAGCGTCTTCCTCACTCTAATCCAAATACAGCGCTAGTTACATCATCAAGACAAACCAGTCTGCTGATGTGGCCATCATCGCTTGCGATGGGCAACTATTACATGATGATGATGAGAATTTACATCACAACACTACGGGCACACCCATAGGTACATTGCCCATTTTCCTTCAGCAGTTTATGAAGATTATGGATACTGATAATTTCTTAAGTTCATTTGTTGTCACTCACTCCTGATCTGTCCTGTTTAATCTACGTTATATACATTCTTCTGCAGTCTGTATACAGCATATATGAAAATAAATGACTTCTGAAGAGCTTATTATCATTTCTATTGTTTTTTCCACAGGTGTGTACGCAGTGATAGATTTGTATGGTCAGTGTGCTCAGGTCAGTATGTCTACTGGCACTGTTGTTATCCCCCCTGCAGACTTGCTCCAGCAACAGGCCAGTGTTCATACAGAGCAGATATCCACCCCATCTGTAGCCAACACAGGTACAAGCATTTTAACATCTTGACAATGTTTTTCTATCAAATTAGCTACTAATTATTTTAACCCTTTACAGACCGGGCAAATTTTTATTCAAAATTAAATTAACATTGGACAAATTGAGCTAAACTTATGATCTAAACATTGTAAGACACATGATTAACTATCCATGACATGAAGTATTCATAATAAAGATTGTGTATTAGTATGAAGCGCTAAATGACATTAAATTAACTACAAATTATTTTTCCTGAAAGAGGAGGGTGGTCGAGAGGTTTTGATACTGACCTCCTAGTGAGGTGGACAAGAGTTATACATCTGGTCTTCTTCTCCTTCACCTCGTTTTTAAAATTATTTCTACATGTCCAGTTTGCTGGATAAACGTAGCTGTAGTGGAACTTTGGAGGTTCATCTCTGTAGACCAGTGCTTAGTTCACAATTGCATAGCATCTTGGAGGATATATTCGGCTGTCTCTGCTGCTTGTCCTCATGTACATATAGGTGATGTGGCCAGTTTTAGTGGCTATTCAATTTGTTCTTATACTGAACACGGTCACCTCCACCACTCAACTAAGTCAGTGATAGTTTTCTCTCGTTTGGTCGGCTGTCCTTGTGGCTTGAATAAGGGTTTTATTTTCCTAGATTGGTGGTTGTTTTTTCTTTCTGCTCTCTCTTTTGTTAACTTGTCTGCTAGTTTCCTAGTATGCTATATTATGATGATATCCACTGTAGCACTTCCCTTCTTTTGGCTTCTAATTTGCCTAAGGTTTTCCAAAACTCTTGGCAGGTTATCAGTCTTGACGGTTTGCAGAACTGACATTGCATCTGTGAAGAATACAACCTGCCAACATGGACTTGCTGTGTAGTTTCTTACTTCTGCAGCAATGCTTAGTGCTTGTCAGAATTTTCCAATCGATGAACTAGTGGTTTCATTTCCTTGATCTTTGTACATATTTAAATTGGTCTGATGTGCAGATTTTGGTTGATCTAGTGGGAATGACTTCAACAAATATAAATGACAATAATAATATGGTTTGGGGAACCGAGATGCTAGTCCAGTCAGGCAGAACAAACTAACCAGGACATCGCGCCAGGGTCAATACACTGACCAAGACCACAATCTCTCTTCCATGTAGCATTCCCTAGAAACAGGCTGTTTTCAAGGTAGCCTGGCTGACAAGGTGTGGGTTGATGTGATCTCCGTATTAGTGTGCGCCACGCAGATGAAGCCAAGCATAGTACAACCGCCTGGAGGACCGTGGTCCATCATCATCAGCATGCTCGAGATGTAAGGAAAGCTACTACAACCCGCCACTTTTATGTGGCGCACAAAAGAGTAAACTTACTCATTGTAGGCATTAAACAACAACAGCAACAGCAGCATGGTTATTACAGCCATGATATATAGCTGCGAGGTATGGAACATGTGAATAGCAGATGCAGGGAAGCTCGATGTCACTCAAAGTACAATGGAGCGAAGAACAATCTCTCTACCAAATTCACAACACAGAAATCAGGCACCTAACTGCCTTCAATGACGTCGTATATGCTGCATTATTAAAAACAATGTAGATGGGTGGTGCGTATGTCGGACAACAGATGGTCAAGAAAGGCTACGTCATGGTGGCCCTTCTACTTTGAGCGCCCACACAGATGCCCACCAATGAGATGAAGAGATAGCCTAAGGAAAACCTTTGCCCCAATATGGCCCACCAGGACAAATTGCGCCACAGAATTTAAACCTAATTGGCTACCTGGTATCAGGCAAATCCTTGGATTACCAATTACAGTGTAAATAATCTGGTTATCTCGTGTATGGATTTTGGTAAATCTTCTTTTGTTTGCTTGAAAATATGTTTATATTTGCAATGTTGTCTCTTGAATACACTTCACTGTCTTCTGTAGCTCACATACAGGTCTATAAAGTTTCTCTTCCAGCGTTGTTTCTCTAGGCAAGTGGGTTTGCCTCAGAATATCATATTTGGGGCAGTTTTGTAGTATATGTTCGGGGGGGGGTGTGTGGTAGGGGGCTGTCTGCACGTACACATATCTGAGTTGCCAATCTTCAATTTTGTGTACATGTGGCTGTGGACTCTGTTGTGTCCTGAGGCGCAACAGAACAATTTTCTCTTGTCTTGTGTTAATGTTGGTGGCTCTCTGATTGACTTGATCATACTTTTCTTTTGATAGTATGTAACTGGTACATCATGTTGTTCATCAGCAGCACCCTCCTTTGTCAGTGATCTGCTCTCTTGTTTCCCGGTATTCCACAATGAGGCAGTATCAACTGCATGACAATCTTGTACTGGTAGCTCATTTCAGACAGTGGAGTCTGTAAGGCTGTTGTTGTTTGCGAATGCCCACAATGAGTAGATTACTCTTTTGTGCGTCCTGAAAAGAACGTTAAGTGGTGGGTTGTAGTAGCTTTCCTCACATCCTGAGCGTACTGATGAAGGTGGAATGTGGTCCTCCAGGCAGTTGTGCTGTGCTTGGTTTCATCTGCGTGTCACTCACTACTACGAGGATCACGTTGATCCCTCACCTCGTTAGCCAGGCTGAAAAGAAAACAGCCCGTTTCCAGGGAGGGCTACTAGGAAGCCAAGGTGAGGGTCTTAGCCAGTATGTTTTGCCTGACCCTGACTAACATGTCTGATCAGTATGTTTTGCCTGACCAAACTTTAGGTCTGTAAGGCTAAAACCAAGTTAAGCTTAGTGTTACAGTTGATACCATCACACTGTGGCATACCAGGAAATGAGACAGACGTGTTAGCTTCTTCTTCTTCTTCTTACGCTGTCAGACGTCGACCTTTATTTTTTCGAAAAAAGCAGTGGTCATCCTGAGGCTGTCGACACTGTCATAGAGCTTGTCTGGTGTTGCCACTGGTTATGGCCACATCTGCTCTCTTTGATCCTCGTATGTCGGGCAGTTTTGCAGCAGATGTTCAGCAGTCATTTTCCCGGTACCACACGAGCATTCGTCAGTGCCACCTATCTTCAATTTGTTGAATAGGTGGTAGGTACCTCAGTCTATTGTGGCCAGTGCGAAGTCTGAAGACCACGACCTGCTTTATTCTGTTCAACTGGTAATAGGCATCGTTTTTGGTGTAGCCAGTATGTTCTGTTTCCCCATTTGGCCATGTATCTAGCTCTAATAAGCCGTTTTGACTCTTCGTATGTCATACTGGTATCTGGTTGTGGTAGTCTTGCACTTTCTTTTGCCAGTCTGCCTGCCTCCTCGTTGCCTTGGATGTTGCAGTGCGATGGAACCCACTGTACCAATACCCTTTTTGGTGCGGACTGCTGGCATAGTACTGCTCTTAAATCATTAAGTTCAGTATTTTTCTGGCTTTTTAGTGCTGTGACTACGGCCAGGGCATCTGTAAGCAGGACTATATAGCTTTCATTCCTTTTACCTGTCACCATTTCTTCCACTGCCGCCCTCAGTGCCTCTGCCTCCGCTCTGAAATTGCTTGTGTATTTTCCAGTTGCCAATGACAGTGTTATTTTCCTGCCATTTGGTAGGCTCAGGAATGCCCCTGCCCCTCCGTTCTGTGTTGTGTTTGTTACAGAGCCGTTGGTGTATGCATGGGTCCATTCCATGCTTGGGTAGTTTTTCATTATGTACCTCAGGGTTGTATGTCTTCTTTCTTTTTCAGTCTGCCAGTTTTTGTTTCCAATACCTGGTATATTTTCTACCACCTCTGGAAATATATGCTGTCTCCAGGTAGGTTTTCGTACAGTAGGGATGGGCTTTGGTGTTGTTAGTGCGTTCATAGGGTCTTCATTCATCTTTGCTTTGGCTATTTCTGCAAAGTTTTTCCGCTTTAGTTTCCCATTTCCAAAATTTGTTATTCTCTGATGCATTGGATGGTCAGTCAGTCTTCTGAGTTTCTCTGTTTGCTGCTGGGCTCTGCAGTCTCTTCTGTCGGTCATGGATTGCAGTTTTGTAATCTTTTCAAGTTCTACAATTGGCGTTGATTTCATGCCTCCTGTTATAACTCTCATGGCTTGGTTTTGAAGTTTGCTAATTTTATCGAACTTCGCATTTGCTACTGTTGTCCATGCCGCATTGCTATACTCGAGAACTGGTCTCACTCTTTCAGTGTACAGTTTCTTTAGTATACTTTCGTCTGCTCCCCAGCTTGTGCCAGCAAGATTGCCATTCATGATTGCCATTCTTTCTCTGGCTCTCATTCGGTTTCTCTCGATCTGACTTTTCCATGTACTGCGCCCATCAAATGTGACTCCCATGTAGTTTGGGTTGTATTTGGCCACAGGTATTTGCCGTTAAGACTTATTTTGGTGTTTTGGGGTTTGTTTGAAAGCGAGAATATCGTACATGTTGTTTTTTCCTCATTTATTTTGACCAGCCAGGAGTTCGCCCACTCTTCCAGCGATGTTAGGGCCTGCTGCATCTGATTACTTGCTATGGTGAGATTTTTTTCAGAGGTCCACATAGCCAGATCGTCTGCAAACATTGAGCTGTGGACTCTTCTTGGTATATTCTCCGTTAAGTTATTTATATACACCAGAAAGAGTGTGGGTGACAGTACTCCCCCTTGGGGTACTCCCTGCTCAAGTGTCACCTTTTTGCTCACCTGCCCTAGTATTTGAACTCTGGCTGTTCTGTTTTTGAGGTAGTGACTGATCCATTTGTACATTTTCCCACAGACTTTACTTCTTCGTAGCTTGACTTTAAGTCCCTCTTTCCAGACCTTGTCATATGCCTTTTCTAAATCCACCCAAACCGCTACTGTGTGTTTTTGCTCCTGGTAGGCATCTTCTATTTCCTGGGCTATGAGGGTGACCTGATCCTCAGTGGATCTGTGCTGTCTAAAGCCTGCTTGCTGTGGAATTAGTATGTGTTTTTCTTCCAGATGCCACATCAGTCTGGTGTTTATCATACGTTCCATCAGTTTGCCTACACAGCTCAATAGACTGAAAGGCCTTTATCCATTTGGATCTGTTTTGTCTTTTCCTTTCTTTGGTACTGGTACAAGTACTGCATCTTTCCATGCTTGAGGTACAATACCCCTTTTCCAGCTTTGGTTCAAGACTGATAGTAACTTCCTCTTTGCTGTTTGGCCCAGCCCCATCAGCATTTCATTTGTTACACCATCTTTTCCGGGTGATTTCCTTTTCTTTAAAGTTCTCATGGCCTCTTCCATTTCATTCATTGTTGGTTTTGCCATCATCTGCTCTTCTGGTGCTATATTGATGTTGTCGTGCCCCTTTTGTTCTTCCCTAATGTCTGTATGCCTATCTGTAGGGACATCAATATGGTTTGCTCTGGCACAATGTTCAATAAAGTGGTTTGCTGCTTTTTTTCCAGTGAGCATGTTATCGCCCTGCTTGATGGTAATTTGTTTGTTTGATGGAGTTTCGTCATTTATGGCTCTGACTAACTTCCATAGTTTGTTCCCATCTTTATTTAAATTGAGGCTTTCTGTTTTTGTTTTCCAGCTTTCTCTTGTTATTTGGTTTAGAGTGTATTTGTATTTCGCCGTGGTGGCTTTGAGGGCGATATTTGCCTCCATAGATTGTTCTCTCTCTGCCATCTTCCTAGAATTTGAGACTTCGTCTTCCGCTTTCTGCAATTCATCACTCCAATATGGCTTGTAGTTTTTCCTTGCCCCTCTTGGGATGGTTTCAGTGGCAGCTTGCATTATTGCTTTGTTTAGGCTTTCCACCATGGGCTTCATATTGTTATTCCGTGTGTTGATGGTTTCACACAGCCCATCTGTCAGGCTTGCAAATGTGTCTCAGTCGGCTCGTTTGTAATTCCAACGTGGGAGCGGTTTTGTTTCCTGTGGGCCTACTTCCATATCCACTTCTAGCCTAAATGGCCTGTGGTCGCTACCTGCCAATTGGTTTAGCACCTGGCGGTCTATTTTATGGTGAATATCCACCGTGGAAAAGGCCAAGTCTGGAGTAGAGGTGGTATGCCATGTTCTAGAATAGAAGCTAGGGCTATCCTCCGGCCTATTGATTAGACAGAGATTTGTGTCTATCTCCCAATCTTCCACTTCGTCACCTCTGCTGTCTGTATCCGAGTATCCCCATCTCTCCGAGTATCTGTTGAAGTCTCCAACTACTATGCAGTTGGAGTCTTTGACTTCCATACTCGAGAGCGACAGGTCTTTGGGTCTTTGGGTGGGTTACCACCAGTAGCATTGAGTGGGCCCCTTTGAGGCGTGAGACCTGGCACTCACGCTGCCTGGTGGGACTCCACAGGATGAGCGCCACACTTTTTTCTATTAGGTTGTACAGTCATCATACAGCGATATACGTTGTACTGTGTTACTTGTTAAGCCTGTGGCCCAGTGCATCCGATTTCAACAGGCGTTTCTGTAGGGATGCCCTCCTTAGCCTTTGGCTGTCCCCAGCCTATCTGCAATGCAGCAGTTGTTTGTGATCAGAGTTGTCTCTCTTATGGAAGTTGTCTTACAGGACTATCGAATCTTCACCACTCGTGTCTATAGGGTGCGGTGATGATATATGAGATATGATATATGATATGGACTATGTACTGGTTTGTACTATCCCAGAAGAGAGGCAGTCCAGTGTGTCTGTATCCCAGGATCGTCATGCCCTGCCAGAAACGTAGCATGTGCATGTGAGAGGGGTATCTCTTTGCTCTCTTTATTTTCTCGGCTTCTCTGCAATGATGGTACGCCTAGCATTCCCTGCCACCTGGGAGATTGTCACAATAGGGCAGAGGTGCAATGTTCGCTGGCCTGCATCTCTTCTGCGTCCATTGGGATGACTGATAGAAGACAGAGGTAAAGAGCAAGGCAGGAGTGCATTTAACCAGGAGACAAGCCTGGTAATGGCACAGAGATGTTGTTCGCCTGTTGTGCGGACATATCTCATGATCAAGGGTTGCGTCTCAACAGTTCACAGTGAGGTGGCTGCTCTACTGCTTAAGACACCCCGACCGAGAACTAAGGCTTCTACTAGTGGTTTCGCACCTCGTCGCCGTATGGGGTGAATATCGGCTTTGATCGGTGGACGGCAGAGACCTCTTTCTGCGGCTCGACTGGGTGGGGCTGAGGCGCGAGCCCCAGGTCCCGACCATATCGTAGCCTCCCATCGCAGTGGTGCTGAGATTTTGGGCGGGATTCCGGCTTAGAGGCGTTCGGCTGTAATCCCTCAAATGGTAGCCTCGCACCGTTGGCTTGTCAGCCACGCACGTGGGCCAAATGTCTGAGACCTGCGATTCCTTTCGAATTAAGAAAGGATTTCCGTAGCAATGCCCTGTCATTTGTAGGGTAAAACTGACCTGTCTTCCAAGGGACTAATACCAGCATCCATTCCCTATTAGACCCAACGAATCAAGAGAGGGCTTTTTACTCAGTCAATGACCAAGTGTCTGAAACCTGCGATTTCTCTAGGGTTGAGCAGGATTACCGTAGCAATGCTCTTTCATTTAGAGGATGAAACTGACCTGTCTTTCGTGGGTCTAATTCCAGCACACGTTCCCTATTAGACCCAACGAAATTGCTCTCGGTCTGTCAATTATTTTACAGTGTTGGCGTGTTGAGTCAAATTAAGCCACAGGCTCCACTCATGGTGGTGCCCTTCCATCAATTCCTTTATCGAACACTGAATGCGAGCCAATCGAGCCACAGAGAGCTTAGCCCCATATTTCCGAGGGTCTAATTCCAGCACCTGTTTCCTATTAGACCCAACGAGAGTGCTCTCGGCCTGTCAATCATTTCAGTGTTGGCGTGTTGAGTCAAATTAAGCCGCAAGCTCCACCCCTGGTGGTGCCCTTCCGTCAATTCCTTTAAGTTTCAGCTTTGCAATCATACTTTCCCCGGAACCCAAACACTTTGGTAACCCGGAAGCTACCCGCAGAGTCATCGAAGCAACTCCAGCCAGTCTCCGCTGGTCGGCATCGTTTATAGTCAGAACTACGACGGTATCTGATCGTCTTCGCGCCTCTGACTTTTGTTCTTGATTAATGAAAACATTCTTGACAAATGCTTTCGCAGCAGCTCGTCTTGCGGCGATCCAAGAATTTCACCTCTAACGCCGCAATACAAATGCCCCCGTTTGTCCCTGTTAATCATTACCTCCAGTTCCGAAAACCAACAAAATAGAACCGAGGTCCTATTCCATTATTTCATGCACCATTATTCAGGCAGCCGAGGCCTGCTTTGAACACTCTAATTTTGTCAAAGTAAACGCGCCGTCCACCCGGGACGATCAGCGAAGAGCACCTGTGGGAGAGAGCCGGCAGACGGTAGGGCAGGAGACAACGGGCAGTGAACCGGCACTAGCCGGACCGCCCGCCTGCGCCTGAGATCCAACTACGAGCTTTTTAACTGCAACAACTTTAATATACGCTATTGGAGCTGGAATTACCGCCGCTGCTTGCACCAGAATTGCCCTCCAATAGATCCTCGTTAAAGGGTTTAAAGTGTACTCATTCCAATTACGGGGCCTTGAAAGAGTCCCGTATTGTTATTTTTCGTCACTACCTCCTAAATAAAAGCGCTCTTTCCGCGAGGGTCGGAGCTTGGTAAGCATGTATTAACTCTAGAATGGCCACAGTTATCCAAGTAGGATCGTGTCATCTAAGGAACCTCGACTGATTTAATGAGCCATTCGTGGTTTCACCGTGAGACAGTGTGAACTTAGACAAGCATATGACTACTGGCAGGATCAACCAGATATCTGTCGGAGATGGACGAACCACACACATCGGTCGGCGATGGATGGATGTGTAAAAAGCCTCACCAGGACGGCCGCAAGGACAGACTGACGGATAGAAGGTTGTTCCATCCCTCACTCCGTCGACCTAGGACCGCCTGGCAGGGGCCCGTACACACACCAACCGACCGACCGACCGGGCTCGCTCGGGGAGGGATGGCAGCGCTCTGTGCAGAACGGATCCCAACCGCCCCGGTGATGATTTTCACTCGGACTGGAGACGATTTTTGCCTGCCGGCCTGCCCTTCTCCGACCGGTTGGTCGGGCGAGGACAAGGCCTTTAGGCACGATTCCTGCTTTCCATTTGCCGGTCACAAGCTCTTTGTGAGAGATTGACTACCAGCGAGACGAACTGTCGAGATTGGCTATACTCCTTTCGATGAAACACACATGGATTGACAAAGTTTCTCGATACGGACCACAGTAATGCACCGTTTCCAGCGGTACGACTACTCCACCAAAATGGTCCTGCTACAATGCCGGGGAAAGGCGGGCGAGCCTGTTAGACGGGCCCGCGCTTTCACTCCGCCTGGCGGAACTGAGATCACTGTACGTACACTGGATGCTAGTCAATCGTGCCACAGAGAGACCAGCCCCAGATGGACGTGTTAGCAATACAAGATAAAAAAGAAACCTAAAAAAAAACCAAAGTCCTGAGAGAGTTAATAGACTTTCTGCAGTAAAAATCATCATGGATTCTGGACATTTATCATTAAGTTTTCTGCAAAGATATTGAACAGATAAGGGGGATCAAGATGCTGGTCAGTGCATGAGCTATAGTGGTAAGCCACCCAAAACTGACTGCTAGAATCAGAGACAGCAACCCAGAGCTGCCAAGACCCTTCTACATCTCTAACCAATGATCCTAGATAACAGGCTGTACCAGGGGAGAAGTGATCAGAGAGGGAAGGTTAAACCAGTACCAAAAAATGTCATGCTGGAGTCTGATGTGTTGGACCGAAAGGTGCAAATATCGCAGTCAAGCTATAAAACTACAACACATTCCATTCTCTGAACTACATCCCGCTACTTGCAAAGCCCTTTTCAGGGCATGGTAGCTAGAATTTAAGAACGAAAAAGAAGTAGAGAACAGATAAGGATAGAGTATGCATCCTCGTCTTTCTTCCTTGTGCACCTCGAAGTCTGGTGTCTCTTCATCTGTTCTGACCTTTGCTTGTTGTCCTCAAACAGTGAATCAATCAGTCAAATGAAATTCGTTGTGACCTACATGTCATGATATTTTATAGCTTTCCGTGTCGCACACAGTCTAAAGCCTTGGTATAATCTATGCAGCAGGTGTGTAAGTCGACATTGTACTCTATGCACTTTTAAATAATATTCCGCATGTTAAGGAAGTGATCCCCTGTGCCTCTGCCCTGTCTAAAACCTGCCTGAGCCACAAGTATGAGGGATTCTCAAAATGTTTTGCACTTTAGTATGGAGGAGTCAAGGCACTTACCTGGGAATTGGTGTGAACTTTAGTCCTTCTATGTATTTTCACCCTGCATGGCGATATACTTTTTCCATCTATTCTTCACCTTCCTGTTGCTCTTATTGTAGAACTCCTCTGTCTGGGCCCAGAACCACGTCTGCAGTTTAGTAATCAAGTCCTGGATGTCATAAAAATGTGTTGGTATGAAATGATGCTCCATCCAACATACTCACTGGACTTAGCACCTATTGACTTCTTCCTGTTCCAAAAGATAAGGAATTCGCTTCATGGATGTAGTTTTTCAGGCATTCAGGACTTGATTACTAAACTGGAGACATGGTTTTAGGACCAGACTGAGGCGTTCTATAATCAGAAAGATGAAGAAGGCATGTGAGAAGTGTATATAGGAATGACATCAATGACCACCTGTTAGATGAGGACACTGCAATAGATGAAACAGCAATCCGCAGACTGCAAAGTTTTGACATCAAACGAGGTTTGAGCGGAGTAGGGCGCATGTGAGGACGGAACAAGAGTGTGTACAACCAGCGAGCTACAGGGACTATCAGCATCCATACCACCGCCATTTACTGGGAGAGACTGAGCACCCATGAGTATGCCCAGTTTGCAGTGACGTCGATTCTAAGAAACAAACAGCAGAATGAGAACATAGAGAAGGACTGAAGTTCACACCAAGTATGAAGGTAAGTGCCTTGACTCCTTCATACTAAAGTGCACAACTTTTCGACCATTCCTCGTACTTCCTCATTGATTTTGTTTGCTAACCATTTCATGATGATCCAGAGGAGGATTTGACTAGGATGACTGATTAGAGCGATGGTTTGGTAGTTTGTGCATTGCTTCAATTAACTGGACTGTGGGAGTGGGAAGATCTTGTCCATGTGCTTGGCCATGTTGTGCTGTACCAGATTTTCTTGAATAGTCTATGGTAGATGTTGACGCTGGCCTGTACACCTGCTTGTAGGATTCAGTCACTATATCATCGCATCCTGGTGATTTTCCCTTCTTTCAAGCCTTGGATTGCTAGTTGGTCCTCATCTATTGTAGGTTCCAGCTCTATGTCGGGGGTCTTAGATATTATGTTGATGTTGTCTTCGTATATGTCTCAACAATATTGCTTCCATCTCTTGAGTATATCCCTGCTCTCCATAAGAGTATTACTATTGGCAGTCGTTCTACTAACTCTTCTGTACGCCTGTGAAACCTGAACTGTGTACAGTCGACATGCGGAGAAACTTGGACCATTTTCATCTGGGCTGCCTAATGAAACTGTTGCACATAAAATGGCAAGATAGGATTAGATGTAGTTTTTTCGCGGGCTGGCATGACAAGCATCGACACAACTCTGTGCAAATCGCAGCTTAGATGGACAGGCAATGTTGTCCGCATGTCCGATGAGTGACTTCCAACTAAATTATTCTATGACAAGCTGGAGTCGAGCAAGCGAGCTTGCAGTGACCAAATAAAACGTTACAAAGACACTCTGAAAGCCTCGCTGAAGAACTGCTACATTGACACCGATGGTTGGGAGAACCTTGCTGTTGATCCCTCTGCCTGGCGTAATAAAATCTCCTCTGGCACGGCACATATGGAGCATACAAGAATCAAGGAAGTTGCACGAAAACGAGAGACACGAAAGGCAAGAGAAGACTTGCTTCCGCCTGACAGTCAGACAGACAGTATTTCTCTGCCCTAAATGGGACAGACGCTTTCGGGCTTTGATTGGTTTGATCATCTACGAACCCACTATAGGATTGACAAATGACAATGTGGTCCTTTTCGGAAACAATGGACAAACAACACCACCAACTATTGTTATCATGTATTACATGCAGTGACGGTTTGAACTCGGCACCTAAGACAGTATTAGTGTAATTATGTTGTTCTATTTATTAGATGTGACTCACAGACTCAGTAAATGTTGTGGCAAGAATGTCACTATCCGGAACAGCTGCTGGGGGGCCAGCCGGAGCCAAAGCTACAACCATGGAATTGTGTTCAGCTCCGAGCCACTGAAGTATGACGAGATATTTGAGGTGATCTATTTTTAGTTAGTTTTGTTTGTTTGTTTAAATGTTCGTCTTTCTGGATTCTACTGACGAAGATATGCTCCTTTCAACCCCATACCATAGTAGTTTAGGTTATGTCGGGAGGTATTGACCTGTATATGGATGTGTGTGTGTATGTTTGTTATGTGCTGTTGTGTTCCACTATGACAGTTTTGCAGTTGTTGTTTCGTTTTCCCACAATGAGTAGGTCTACTCTTTTGTGTGTCCTGAAAAGTATGTTAAGTGATGGGTTGCAGTAGCTTTTCTAACATCCCGAACGTGCTGATGAAGGTAGAACCAGGGTCCTCCAGGCGGTTGTGGTATGTTTGGTTTCATCTGCGTGTTGCTCAGTACTACTGGGATTACGTCAATCCCTCACCTCGTTGGCCAGGCTGCCATGAAAACAACCGTTTCCAGGGAGGGCTATGAGGAAGCCAAGGTGAGGGGCTTGGTCAGTATATTTCTCTTGACCATGACTAACATGTCTGATCAGTATGTTTTGCCTGACCAGACATTAGTCTTCCTCTCCTTCAGTTTTTCAGTAGTTTTCCCAAACTTTTCTGTATGTGGACAAGAGAAAAATCTTAGTAAAGTGATTTCAAACCCTGCATGTTGGGACTACAAACCAAACTGTACTCGAAATATACCCCAACACCACACGCTCCTCAATCTATTTAATATGTTCCTCGATCATCAGTTATATTCACTCATGGCCCATTTAGGGCTTTTTGTGGTCAGTAATAAAACCCTCAGCTACAAGAGCCTTACAGTTAATACAGGAAGAGTGAGTTAAGATATCAACTCAAGACAAACACGATCAAACTCTCGTACAGTCTAGGTACGAGGCGTGTTCAAATGAAAACGGACTTAACTGCACCAAGTGAATATACGTATGATGAGCACGATGACTAACTTCTGATGTAAACAGCACATACCAACCATCAAGTTTGCAAAATTTCATTATCCTCTGACTCATAGATTCCTCAGCAGACCGTTGAAAACGGCATGTGTGAAACGGAATCTATTCAAAGTTGATCAGCGAGATGTGATTCGGTTTCTAACAGCTGATGGATGTCGACCAGTTGACATTCATCGCAGAATGAAGGCAGTGTAGCAGTGTATGGTGACAAAAGTGTGCCGAAGAACAAGACAACGATGTTTAAAGGACATTAGGTAACGAAAGATCTTCAGAGACCAGGTCAGGCGCATATTATTGTGTCAGAAGATGCCATCGCCAAAATTGATGCAGCAATTCAGGTGGACCATCACTGGAGTTTACATTCCCCAAACTTTTGTCACCATACACTGCCTGCATTCTGCGATAAGTGTCAACTGGTCGACATTCTTCAGCTGTTAGAAACCAAATCACAGCTCGTTGTTCAACTTTGGATGGATTCCGTATCACATCCGCCATGTTTTTAACGGTCTGCTGAAGAAACTATGAGTCGGAGGATAATGAAATTTGGCAAACTTGACGGTTGGTATGTGCTGTTTACATCAGAAGTGACGTCATCATAATCACCGTACATATGTTCACTTGTTGCAGTTAGGTCTGGTTTCATTTGAACACACTTCGTATTTTTTAGTATGATGAAATAGAAACTTAGTCTGCACACTATGCAGTGACTTCTGTGGCAAATGACCTGTATTCCTCCACTTTATAAATGCCAAATGCAGTTTCAAGTAATATTAACTGTTACCAATCTGAATAAAAAAAGTACGGAAGTTCCCCAGTACCTGAATTATTTTTCAACATGTCATGTTTTTCTAGGTTGTTTGTCTTTGAGAGCCTCTATCTTTTTTTGTTTGTTGTTGTATTGATCTGATGTGTGTAGAGATATAAATGAATACAGAACTTGTTAGTAGTCTTATTGTTT
The DNA here is from genome assembly GCA_036924085.1 of Ariolimax columbianus. Classification (NCBI taxonomy): domain Eukaryota; kingdom Metazoa; phylum Mollusca; class Gastropoda; order Stylommatophora; family Arionidae; genus Ariolimax; species Ariolimax columbianus. The sequence continues at coordinate 44,673,370 of JAVGWX010000005.1, read as the reverse complement.
TTAATGTGTGTGTTAGTTTCTGAGATACAAGAAGATGAAGGTGAAAATGGAAAACGGCAACAACATTTAAATTTACCAATTTCGGGGGAAATTGGGACTTGTATGTAACATTTGTTTGGTTGATCATTTTATGTTGATTGTATGTAACATTTGTTTGGTTGATCATTTTATGTTGATTGTATGTAACATTTGTTTGGTTGATCATTTTATGTTGATTGTATGTAACATTTGTTTGGTTGATCATTTTATGTTGATTGTGTGTAGCATTTGTTTGGTTGATCATTTTATGTTGATTGTATGTAACATTTGTTTGGTTGATCATTTTATGTTGATTGTATGTAACATTTGTTTGGTTGATCATTTTATGTTGATTGTGTGTAGCATTTGTTTGGTTGATCATTTTATGTTGATTGTGTGTAGCATTTGTTTGGTTGATCATTTTATGTTGATTGTGTGTAGCATTTGTTTGGTTGATCATTTTATGTTGTGTGGCAATTCAGTTTAGTTTAAATTAAAATGATATGTTGAATGTGTATGTTGAGTTTACAGTTTGATGTTATGGAAATGTTATTGATATAGAAGCTGAATGCCAACTTAAAACTCTGCTCAGGTGGAGATCAGCGAGGTATCACATCAGTGGTCAGGATCTCTCAAGATTGGCCTGACGACCATAGCCATCTCAGACAGCAGCTGTCCAATCAGCATTCCTTCTACTGCTGATGAGATCACCTCCAAGGTCACATGGATTGTTTCTGGGTCAGAGGTCAAGAAATGTGGCACAGTCATCAAGGATAATTATTCTCCTTCTCTACAAAGACTGCAGGTAATTTTTCTTTCTCTCTCTCTCTCTCTCTCTCTCTCTCTCTCTCTTTATCCCTCTCTGTCTCTCTCTTTCTTTGTCTCTCTCTCACTATCACTCTCTTTGTCTCTTTCTGTATCTGGCTTTCTCTCTCTCTCGCCTATCTTTATCCCCTACCTTTCTGTCTCTTTTCCCTGCCTCTATCACTCTTTCTATATTTCTATCTTAGAGTCTAACTCTGTCTTGCACTCTCTCTGTATCTCTCTCTCTCTGTCACTCTTCCTGTCTCTCTCTCTCACTCTCTTTGTCTCACACCGATAGTGGGATTCCGGAATTATAGTTATGAAGACTCAAAGAAACCGCATGCAGTGTCTAGAAAAGAGAAGAATTAAAGGTAATTTAATACAGGTTTATAAGATAAATGAGACTATAACAAGTGTAAAGTAGCTGTAACAGTTCCAGCTGGAGTATGGGCGTTTAGGTCAGGGGAGATTGGGCTGGCGACTCTGAGAACTAAAAGGTTGCCTGAATGCGTGCCAAGGTCAAGTACCGACTCGACACTAGGTCGACAAAGCAAATGAGGGGTTTAAGTGGAAAAATTTGTCTGGTACAGGTGGGGGTTTGGAGCTGATCACTATAGCATTCTGATTTAGCGTAGTGGGGGGGTTCGTGACCGGCCATGACATTTAGAGTGACAGGGATTCGGGAATAATCATCCAATAACAACTAGTTGTAGATAATTCTAAATTAAAGTGATGGCTAAGTCAGACAACCAACAGGATACCATTGGACAGCCATGATGTTGCTTGAGACTATAAAATACTCGACAAAGATGAACTCGAGAAGACTGACTAGGAGAGAAATTGATATGCTGTTAGTAGTCTAGCAGGCTGAGAGATAGAGTGAGATTGCACGGGGACTGAACCAGCATACACCTTCGAGTTTTTACCAGTCGCTCTATAAGTTTGTGTATTGGATACCCTGTGAACAGTAAGAGGTCTGAATATGTGTCGTACATGCAGGACACCTAGTGAATGATGTGTGATCTAGTTACAGATGAATGCAAGAATACGTGAAGAGATCTGAGGTGTGTGAATGTGGAAATATTCAAAAGCTAGTGCTTAAAACCTCCGTTGTAGTAGTTTTAATATATTATGATTATTTAATTCAGATGTATTTTGTTCCTTTTGCTAATATTGTTTCTGATGATTTTTGTTAATAATTTATGTAATATTATGACAGCAGAGTGTTTACTGCGTTTTCCTGTGTGGCCGTGCTGTGGTGTGGATACATGTTGTAACACTTCAGATAATCTAACTACACTGTGGAAATGCCTTACGCTGCCACATAGCCTCTACACCTTTGGGGTGAACAAGAAAGAACAACCAGATCTGATTAGTTTATGGAAGTGATGACTTATATGTTAGCATTAGTTGTAAACTTTTGTGAACAGATTAATTTTTCTGACACAGGTTGGTGACAGGGTGGGTGTGTGTCGCTACTCCGATGGAACCATGCATGTGTCTCTCAATGGAGATGACTTAGGGGAAGCTGCTAGTGGCATACCAAAGGTAAGAGCCTGGCTATACTTCTAGGATTCTCGACAGATGATTGAGGAAACAGACAGTGCTGATGACATTTGTCAGAGCAACAACTATACCCCTCCACTTCACTTCAATTTGTTTTTCCAAAGTTTAATAGAACAAGGAAACAATTTCCTGTTTGCGAACTCTGACAGAGAAATATATAGAGAGAAATATATAGAAATACATAATGACATTGATATTTGCTTTATAGACTATCAGAGGCCTTTAACAGAGTCCAACATGGGAAATTAATTAAATGTCTCCAAGAAATAAGTATATATGGTACAGACATAAGATTGCTCAGTAATCTGTACTGGGAACAAACTGCGACAATAAAATCAGGAACGTTTTGCTCTCCAAGTATAGATGTAAAAAGAGGCGTGAGACAGGGATGTGTATTATCCCCTTGTCTTTTTAATATCAAAACAAATATTCAAACAGATAGAGAGGATGCCAGGGCTTGTCATTGGAGGAGTGGCAATGAATAACCTTAGATATGCGGATGATGCAGTTTTGAAAGCAAAAAGTGTGCAAGAATTACAGGAGCTTGGGACAACAATATACAAAAAAAGTCAATTTGGATTAGACATAAAGAAAACAAAAGACTATGATAATTGGGAAAATTGACAAGAAACCATGTATGCAGATGATAGAAATAAAAGATTAACTACAATATACAAAAAAAGTCAATTTGGATTAGACATAAAGAAAACAAAAGACTATGATAATTGGGAAAATTGACAAGAAACCATGTATGCAGATGATAGAAATAAAAGATTAACTACTGGAACAGGTACAGTGTTTTTCCTATCTAGATCATATAATAATGAAAGAAGACAGTTGTGACAAATAAATCAGAAAGAGATTAGGTATGGCCAAGATGGTATTCGACAACATGGGACACATACTGACATCCAAACAGATAAATCATAATTTGAAAATGAAAATTGTCAGGTGTCATGTATACTAGTCACTACTTTATGGTGCAGAAACATGGGCACTGAATAAAAAGTGGGGAAAAAAAGAGTATTGAAGCCTTCGAAATGTGGGTATATAGAAGATTGGGTCACATTTCTTGGAAAGAGAAGAAAATAAATGTTGAGGTATTGAAAAAGTTGGATGTGGAGTGAGAATTAATGACCTAAATCAGGGTTAGACGGTTACATTATTTTGGTCATATAACAAATCTCCTTGTTGAAGACTATACTAGAGGGTAGGGTGGAAGCCAGTCGGTCAAGAGGAAGACATTATAAGTAGGTGGATAACATCAGGAGAGACTGGAAAAAGTCTGTCAAATTGGACCATTACGGAAAGAGATATAGAGTACACTGGAGACCCATTGCAGCTGACCTTTGATGCGGAGAGGGCACTTGAACTGAACTCATTGCATGCAGCCTGTGATTCAGTCAGTCACTGTGCTCATGGATGGTTGGTGTTACAGGCAGTTGCCCAAAAGGCAGACAACGTTAAAAGTGGGCTGATAAAATAGGAATTATACTGAAAAAAGAGTATCAGATTGCACCCTTCGATGCGGAGATGGCTCTTGAACTGAACTGAACTTCACTCTGTATGTTACCTTTGTAGACATTCTAACAAATAAGCTAAATCAAAACTTTAGCCTGCAGCCTGTACTACTGGCTTCCCAGTCAAGCGACCAGGGTTCAATACCCAGTTGGTGCAGGATTTTTCCTGATTGCAAGCGACTCCTGTAGTTGACCCAGCCACAAAAATTTGATACCAGAAAAAAATCTTGGAAGTAAAGGCGTCTAGCGTGGTACTGACCACATTATCCACTATGTGGCGTGGGTCACCAAATGATATGGTCATATTTTCCCATAGGCCGCATGGCGTTGAAAAGGATCTTTACTTTACTTTTACTGTACTAGTTTGTATTAGTTGTGGAAAGTCTATTTTATAACTTGTCAGTACTGTCTACGTGCCTGCGGGGTAAGGACAAACAAAAAGAGAAACCTGTCGTCCAAGTCTTTCCACTTCACAAAGAAAGAGTAACAGCATGAACTGCTCCAACCTATTTGATGATCTGTATGTCACAAGGAAAATCTGAGACTGGCTGTCAGCTTTATGTAGGAAAAGGATGTGGTTATATGAGGATGTGGCTTTATTGTGACTTGTGAAAGTTAAAATTTCATACAATGAAGTTTAACATTATGTCTCTGAGGATAGTAACCGCTATGGGGCTGCGCTAACTATCATCTCAAGTGATAATCTGTAGATTTTATGTTTTAAACTAGTTGTATTTCTCAACGTTGCCTTGGATAGTTATGTAAGTTAATCAACCCATTCACCTGCCCATCTTTTCTTACCCTCAAACTCGCCCACATCAAACTCTTCCTTATAAGCCCATCCATTCATTCGTCCATCTCTTCCACTTCTAAATCTAACCGCATTCAACCTACTCCCCGCCCATCTCCTCACTGCTTGGTTAAAATCTCTGGATTGGTTGTAAAGGAACAAACAGTTCATTGTCTCAGTATTTGCAGGTAAACAATATTCTTTGTGCAGCCATTTACTCATATGACCATAACTTGTGAAGGGAATGACATTGCGTCTTAAAATAAGTTGCGTTGATCTAGAAGTTGACCATGGTATGTTTAATGACAATTTCAGCTTGATATATCTTTCTGTTGACGAGCTATGGCCATATAATGTTCAGTAAAAATTTGAGCACAACACGTTCTTTAGTTTGCAAGTTAATCATATGCCCATAACTCGTGAAGGGAATGACATAGCGACTTGAAATAGTTGGACAGATTTACAAATCAGCCACAGTGAAAATTTCAGCTGACTTGTCATTGCATTTGTGAATTTGGGCATCTTCAGTTGAATATACAAATGTTAAAACTTACAGAAATATAATATGTTACTGGTGACATTAACAGTATACACATCTTTGCAACACTTGATGAAATCATTAGAGTAGTAGCTTGCCGAACAGTTTGAATGTTGGTCTTTGACCATGAGAACATAAGCTCAAAACCTCGGCAAGGAATAGGTTTTTCGCCTATCGGAGTTAACAGGAAAACCTAGTCTGTACAATGTGTAGATACTGCAGGGGCAAGTGGTCTTTAATCCTCAGCCCTAACATTTTTTGCAGTGGTTTCAGCAATGGTAAAAAACACTGGTGAAAATATGTCATAGTGTAGTGATGAAATCATTCAGCAGTATACAACTAGATATAATAGAAGTGAAGCTTGTGGGGACCCTGTCATTTTGAGGTAAGGTGTTCGCTTTGGGTGCCGGAAGTCGGGGGTTCAAATCATAGTGGAGACTGGGATTTTTTCATGTGGATCATTTGGTAAAGATTTTGCTTGATCTCTAACTGCAGTGGCGCGCATGTTAAAATCCCTTGACAGTTGGAAATTGAAAGGAGTAGGCTTAACGGCCGCTGCTCAGGCAATATTCAAGTTTAAAATCTACTCAAATATTCTAGGGATTCTCGCCCCACAGAGAGTATGTTGCAAAAAGGGGACGGTGTGGCTATAAGATCAGGTCTTGGTTATGTGGTTAACGGAACAGCATAGATGGCACCTGACAGGCTCCAGGCCTACCTTGCACTAATTTATGCTTCCACCACCACCAGTATATTTTAGGGGCGACCAAACTGACAGTTGGTAACATACTTGGCAAGTCACCAGCGGATTTTCGTCTGCCAAAAAATATGAAACAAAGGAGGTCACACCTCTTCACGACATCTAACGACACAAGTGGACTGAAGATAGATAGATAGATAGAAGCTTGTGATAGAGTAGTTAGCATACAGTTCTTCTTGTTATAAGAACACTAGAATGAATCCTAGTAAGGACCAGTCTTTTTTCTCTATAATGGAGGAAATAAAAATCTGACTTGCACACTGTATGGCCTTCACATGTTTAGGCAGCATCATTTATACATCAGAAGACATGGAGGCAGATGTAAGGGTAAGAATTGGAAAGGCAAGTAAAACATTTGTATTACTGAATAATATATGGAAATCCTGGGAAATAAAGACTAATACCAAGTTAAAATTGTTAAATTCCAATATCAAGTCAGTACTCCTGTATGGAGCAGGAACTTGGAGAACGGCAAAGACAATATGGAGGATTCTCCAGTCGTTCGTCAATAAATGTCTATGATGGATAATTGGGATAGGCTGGCAAGGCATGGGGAGGAATGAAGACCTATCGGAAGGGAGTTGACAACAACCAGGAGAGCAACAGATCAAACTTAGAAAACGAGGTTGAAAAGGACAAGCTACGGAAACTACCATCAAACGTGGCCAGACAGGGGAAGAAAAGAGGTAGACCAAAAAACAACCGAAGAAGAGACTGTGAAAATGAGATCCGGTTCCTTGACCTCAACTGGAGAGAGGCAGAAAGGGCTTGCTGGAGAAGGGTTGTCAATGGCCTATGCCCCAAAAGGGGTGACTGGCATTGCTGATAATGACACTGCATGGCAACTGCCAAGTCAAGTAGCCATATAATGGAAAAGTTAAAGTAATGTGCAGATGTGTTGTTTTGTTTAGGGTGAATGAATAAGCATTAGAAGAGCTGCTGGACATGGTTTGACAGGTAGTGTTGGTAATTGCTTCCAGAATGTATTTGCTGTGATAGACCTGTATGGAACTGTGGAGGGTGTGGTGATCACCAGCAGTGCTAGCATCGAGACTTCTAGCATTGTTCTTTCCCTTGCGTTTGAGCTGGAGCAGGCCATACAGGTAAAGGGATGGGTAACAGTGCTGTTTGTTTGAGTTTTTGTTTGGTATGCTCTTTCCAACAGCACACAGTATTTTTTGGTTATATCATCATCATCAAGTCCTTTAGTCTGGTTTGCAAGCTCAAAGAATATGTCACGTGATGATGATTTACAGCCAAGTATGTTTCTGTTACTGAAGGTCTGCAATCTCATTCCAAGTTTCATAGTAACACTGATTTTACAAGGGGCTTGTCATAAGTCTTTACCCTGACCATGAAGGAGTTTTCACTGCCCATAACTTTGGAAATCCTTAACAACTATGGCTTTCCATTCAAATATGATGTTCGTCCATCACATTGTGATGAAGACCACTCTCTCTGTTCAGCCATGTGGACAATCTTTTCTCTTGCTTGTGTCCGCTGAAATGGGTGACTTGGGCAGTGATTTGGATTAAAGTGAGGAAGAAACTGCCCCTTTTGCCAATCTCACTCTCTGGTCCTGAGCTACCTTTGGCCAGTGGCAAGATTTTATAGGGACGACTGGAGATAGCACAGGGTGCAGCTTTTTCCTCAGGGTTTACTCCTTGAGAGTCAGAGACGATTACAGCTGCTGCTTTCTTTAGATCTAACCATGATGACACCTGAATACTTACAAATAGGAAGGATAAACTACTTCTTCGTTCAACTGATGCTATGCTTCTAGCCCAGTGAGGTTCATAAAGGAGAATATACATTTGAGGTTTTTGCCTTTCCCTTACAGCTTTATGAGCATTGTCGCTTCCGCGGCGAGATTGCTTCTCTTTGGTCTGCATAAGTGGAGCAGTCCTGCAGGATATGTTTTTGTGTCTGCTAGGGTGATCCACAATCGCATGTAGCGGTGTCTCTAAGATCCATTCTGTGGAGGTGGGCCTTGAGTCTGCATCCCGTTCTGAGTTTGAAGATCTTTGTCTGCCAAGCTCTGCCAAGTTTGTCAATGCTGTCATTTACTAGTTGATATACTTTGTGTTGATCTCTCCATTCTGTCCTCATGGATCATTTAATGAGTGTCTTTGCTTCTTTATAGCTTTGCGGATGGTATGTCTTCGCCTGGTGTGCGGACATATTTCATGGTTAGGGGCTGAGTCTCGACAGTTCACAGTGAGGTGGCTGCTCTACTGTTTATGACACCCCGACCAAGAACTAAGTCTTCTGCTGGTGATTTTGCACCTCATCGCCGTATCGGGTGAATATCGAGCAGCTACCCGCCCGCTTTGATAGGCGGACGGTAGAGACCTCTTTCTGCGGCTCGACCGGGTGGGGCTGAGGCACTAGCCCCAGGTCCCGACCATATCGTAGCCTCCCATCGCAGTGGTGCTGAGATTTTGGGCGGGATTCCGGCTTAAAAGGCGTTCGGCCGTAATCCCTCACATGGTAGCCTCGCGCCATTGGCTTATCAGCCTAGTACGTGAACCAAATATCTGCGGCTCCTCTCGAATTGAGCAGGATTATCGTAGCAACGCCCTGTCATTAGTAGGGTAAAACTGACCTGTCTTCCGAGGGTCTAATACCAGCACTCGTTCACTATTAGACCGAACGAATCAAGAGAGGGCTTTTTAATCAGTCAATGACCAGGTATCTGGAACCTGCGATTTCTATAGGGTTAAACAAGATTACCGTAGAAGACGCTCTTTCATTAAGAGGGTAGAAAACTGACCTATCTTCCGTGGGTCTAATACCAGCACACGTTCCCTATTAGACCCAACGAAAGTGCTCTCAATATGTCAGTCATTTTACAGTGTTGGCATGTAGAGTCAAATTAAGCCGCAGGCTCCACTCAAGTGGTGCCCCTCCGTCAATTCCTTTATCGAACACTGAATGCAGGCCAATCGAGCCACAGAGAGATTAGCCCCAGGTTTCCGAGGATCTAAATCCAGCACCCGTTCCATATGAGACCCAACGAAAGTGCTCTCGGCCTGTAAATCATTTCAGTGTTGGCCGTGTTGAGTCAAATTAAGCCGCAGGCTCCACTCTTGGTGGTGCCCTTCCGTCAATGCCTTTAAGTTTCAGCTTTGCAACAATACTTCCCCCGGAACCCAAACACTTTGGTTTCTTGGAAGCTGCCCGCAGAGATATCAAAGCAACTCCTGCGGATCGCTAGTCGGCATCGTTTATGGTCAGAACTACGACGGTATCTGATCGTCTTCGCGCCTCTGACTTTCATTATTGATTAATGAAAACACAGTAGCTCGTCTTGCGGCGATCCAAGAATTTCACCTCTAACGCTGCAATACGAATGCCCCTGTTAATCATTACCTCCAGTTCTGAAAACTAACAAAATAGAACCGAGGTCCTATTCCATTATTCCATGCACCATTATTCAGGCAGCCGAGGTCTGCTATAAACCTTCGAAAAACCACCACTGACTGTCAAAGTTTCTCGATACGGGCCACAGTAACGCACCGTTGCCAGCGGTACGACACCAGGCTTGTCCCCTGGTTAAATGCACTCCTGCCTCGCTCCCTACCTCTGTATGCTATCAGCCATACCTATGGACGCAGAAGAGATGCAGGCTAGCGCACATTGCACATCTGCCCTATTGTGTCAACCTCCCAGGTGGCGAGGAATGCTAGGCGTACCATCACTGCAGAGAAGCCGAGAAAATAAAGAGAGCAAAGAGATACCCCACTCACATGCACATGCTACGTTTCTGGCAGGACATGACGATCCTGGGATACAGACACACTGGACTGCCTCTCTTCTGGGATAGTACAAACCAGTACATAGTCCATATCATATATCATATCTCATATATCATCACCGCACCCTATAGACACGAGTGGTGAAGATTCGATAGTCCTGTAAGACAACTTCCATAAGAGAGACAACTCTGATCACAAACAACTGCTGCATTGCAGATAGGCTGGGGACAGCCAAAGGCTAAGGAGGGCATCCCTACAGAAACGCCTGTTGAAATCGGATGCACTGGGCCACAGGCTTAACAAGTAACACAGTACAACGTATATCGCTGTATGATGACTGTACAACCTAATAGAAAAAAGTGTGGCGCTCATCCTGTGGAGTCCCACCAGGCAGCGTGAGTGCCAGGTCTCACGCCTCAAAGGGGCCCACTCAATGCTACTGGTGGTAACCCACCCATGTGCTGTGGAGTCAAGGCACAAGGTAATGGGGCAAAAACTATTGACCAAAAACACAAGACCCTCAGAATACTATAGTGGAATGCGGAAAGAGTCATTAACAAAAAGCTTTCCCTAACACATCACTTGCATGAAGGTAAGATTGACGTGTAATGTATCCAAGAAACGCACCTCAACAGCAACCATAAATTCTCAATCAGAGGATACCAGACCTTCCGCCTGGATAGAGAAGGTCACAAAGGAGGAGTTCTGATACTGACACGTAACTGCATACCGAGTAGCGCGGTAGCTGTCAATCACACCGGACAAGCAGAAATTGTAGGAGTTGACATAATGGCTCAAGAGACGAAGATCCACATCTTCAACCTGTACGGACCACCAAACAAAGACCTGTCGCTCTCTAGTATGGAATTCAAAGACTCCAACTGCATAGTAGCTGGAGACTTCAACAGCCACTCGGAGAGATGGGGATACTCGGATACAGACAGCAGAGGTGACGAAGTGGAAGACTGGGAGATAGACACAAATCTCTGTCTAATCAATAGGCTGGAGCATAGCCCTAGCTTCTATTCTAAAACATGGCATACCACCTCTATTCCAGATTTGGCCTTTTCCACGGTGGACATTCACCATAAAATAGACTGCCAGGTGCTAAACCAATTGGCAGGTAGCGACCACAGGCCAATTAGGCTAGAAGTGGATATGGAAGTAGGCCCACAGGAAATAAAACTGCTCCCACGTTGGAATTACAAACGAGCCGACTGGGACAGATTTGCAAGCCTGACAGATGGGCTGTGTGAAACTATCAACACACAGAATAACAATATGAAGCCCATGGTGGAAAGCCTAAGCAAAGCAATAATGCAAGCTGCCACTGAAACCATCCCAAGAGGGGCAAGGAAAAACTACAAGCCCTATTGGAATGATTAATTGCAGAAAGCGGAAGACGAAGTCACAAATGCTAGGAACACGACAGAAAGAGAACAATCTATGGAGGCAAATATCGCCCTCAAAGCCACCATGGCGAAATACAAATACACTCTAAACCTAACAACAAGAGAAAGCTGGAAAAACAAAACAGAAAGCCTCAATCTAGACAAAGAAGGGAACAAACTATAGAAGTTAGTCAGAGCCATGAATGACGCAACTCCATCAAACAAACAAATTACAATCAAGCAGGGTGACAACATGCTCACTGGAAAAAAAGCAGCAAACCCCTTTGTTGAACATTATGCCAGAGCAAACCACATTGATGTCCCTACAGATAGGCATACAGACATTAGTGAAGAGCAAAAGTTGCACGACAACATCAATATGGCACCAGAAGAGCATATGATGGCAAAATTAACAATGAATGAAATGGAAGAGGCCATGAGAACGTTAAAGAAAAGGAAATCTCCCGGAAAAGACGGAATAACAAACAAAATGCTGATGGGGTTGGGCCAACAGCAAAGAGGAAACTACTATCAGTCCTGAACCAAAGCTGGAAAAGGGGTATTGTACTCCAGGCATTGAAAGACGCAGTACTTGTACCAGTACCAAAGAAAGGAAAAGACAAAACAGAGAAAAGGCATTTGACAAAGTCTGGAAAGATGGACTTAGAGTCAAGCTAAGAAGAAGTGAAGTTTGTTGGAAAATGTACAAATGGATCAGTCACTACCTCAAAAACAGAACGGCCAGAGTTTAAGTACAAGGGCAGATGAGCAAAAGGTGACACTTGAGCAGGGAGTACCCCAAGGGGGAGTACTGTCACCGACACTCTTCCTGGTGTATATAAATAACATAACAGAGAATATACCAAGAAGAGTCCATAGTTCAATGTTTGCAGACGATCTGGCTATGTGGACCTCTGAAAAGAATCTCACCATAGCAAGTAATCGGATGCAGCAGGCCCTAACATCGCTGGAAGAGTGGGCGAACTCATGGCTGGTCAAAATAAACGAGGAAAAAACAACATGTACGATATTCTCGCTTTCAATCAAACCACAAAACACCAAAATAAGTCTTAACGGCAAATACCTGCAGCTAAACGACAACCCAAACTACCTGGGAGTCACATTTGATCGGCGCATGACATGGAAAAGTCAGATCGAGAGAAACCGAGTGAGAGCCAGAGAAAGAATGGCAATCATGAGGAAACTTGCTGGCACAAGCTGGGGAGCCAACGAAAGTATACTAAAGAAACTGTACACTGGAAGAGTGAGACCAGTCCTCGAGTATGGCATTGTGGCATGGACAACTGCAGCAAAGGCGAACCGATAAAATTAGCAAACTACAAAACCAAGCCATGAGAGTTATAACAGGAGGCATGAAGTCAACGCCAATTGTAGAACTTGAAAAGATTACAAAACTGCAATCCATGACCGACAGAAGAGACTGCAGAGCCCAGCAGCAAGCAGAGAAACTCCGAAGACTGACTGACCATCCAATGCACCAGAGACTAAACAATTTTGGAAATGGGAAACTAAAGCGGAGAAACTTTGCAGAAATAGCCAAACCAAAGATGCACGAAGACCCTATGAACGCACTAACAACACCAAAGCCCATCCCTAATGTACGAAAACCTACCTGGAGACAGCATATATTTCCAGATGTGGTAGAAAATATACCAGGTATTGGAAACAAAAACTGGCAGACTGAAAAAGAAAGAAGACATACAACCCTGAGGTACATAATGAAAAACTACCCAAGCATGGAATGGACCCATGCATACACCGACGGCTCTGTAACAAACACAACACAGAACGGAGGGGCAGGGGCATTCCTGGGCCTACCAAATGGCAGGAAAATAACACTGTCATTGGCAACATTGGAAAATACACAAGCAATTTCAGAGCGGAGGCAGAGGCACTGAGGGCGGCAGTGGAAGAAATGGTGACAGGTAAAAGGAATGAAAGCCATATAGTCCTGCTTACAGATGCCCTGGCCGTAGTCACAGCACTAAAAAGCCAGAAAAATACTGAACTTAATGATTTAAGAGCAGTACTCTGTCAACTATGCCAGCAGTCCGCACCAAAAAGGGTAGTGGTACAGTGGGTTCCATCGCACTGCAACATCCAAGGCAAAAAGGAGGCAGACAGACTGGCAAAAGAAGGTGCAAGACAACCACAACCAGATACCAGTGTAACATACGAAGAGTCAAAACGGCTTATTAGAGCTAGACACATGGCCAAATGGGAAACTGAACATACCGGCTACACAAAAAACGATGCCTATTACCAGTTGAACAGAAGAGAGCAGGTCGTGGTCTTCAGACTTCGCACTGGCCACAATAGACTGAGGTACCTACCACCTATTCAACAAATTGAAGATAGGTGGCACTGACGAATGCTCGCGTGGTACCGGGAAAATGACTGCTGAACATCTGCTGCAAAACTGCCCGACATACGAGGATCAAAGAGAGCAGATGTGGCCATCACCAGTGGCAACACCAGACAAGCTCTATGACAGTGTCGACAGCCTCAGGATGACCGCTGCTTATTTCGAAAAAATAAAGGTCGACGTCTGACAGCGTAAGAAGAAGAAGAAGTATGTCTTCGTACTACCACTTTAGACTTTTGCAAACTCACCTGCCTTATTGTTTCCAAGGGTATCACACTGGGCCGGAATCCATTGTAGGACTAAATATGCTTTTTGAAACAGGAAATGAATGTTATATTTTATTTCACGTAAGAGTCTATCTTGTTTCGGGCTTGGGATGACTTGAAGTATGTTCCTGGAGTCTGTTGAACAATTTTTCTTGCAGTTGTCTACAGGGATAAATATAATATTACAGTAAAATAAAAACAAAATTGGGCTTATTGTTGATTGAAATGTTAAGAATGAGTTTTTCTTGATTTGCTCTGTAATTTAAAAAACTCATTTAAGAAGGAATAATGGAGATAAAACGTGTGCAGACTGTCGTTTACAGATTCTACGAAGAATAATTGACATAAACTGACCGGATATGATGAAGAATGAAGTCCTATGGGAAAGGAGCCAGCAATAGCCATAAAAACAATAAATTAAGTGAAAGCAAATGGGGTTGAATATGACATACACTGCGAAAGGCACTGTCTAACGTAGACTTACGTGAAGAGCCTTGCATGAAGATTAAATAATCTATAAGTGAAAGATAACAAATTAATTTACTGCAAAATACAATACAATACAAATAAAAATACAAAAGAAAAGCTTGTGATTTCAATTGGGGGACACAGTGATCTCGAGGTAAGGTGTACATTTTTTTTCACGTGAATGTTCTGGTAAAAATTCCCCTGATCTCTGGGTAGTGAGATTGTAGGCTAAACTACCCGGACAAAATTCTAGCTAAAAATCTACCCAAAAGTTATTTGTATATTCCACTAGGTGATTTGTTGAGAGCAGCTATAGATGGCTCCTATCTGGCTGTGAGTAATTAGCTCTAGTGTTGAGTCTATTCAAACACCCTCCAAGAAACTGGTTGTATACAGACTCTGTAGAGTCTTATAAACCAGAATAAAGACGTTAAGTTAAGAGTTCTTAGATTTTCCTGATTTTTGGAGTCCAGATTTCCAAAGTTTTACTCTATGTTAGCATAAAGATGTCGTCACCATTGATGCATTTAGTAAAAATAAAATGACAAATTTATTGCTACTATTTCCACTTTACAGCAGGACAGAGACCAGGATAGTGACACTTCTGCTCACCTTTCCACTTGTTTCCATGGCAACCATGGTAAGAACATTCTTCTACGTGAAGGGGGCCAACAGGCAGAGAGACTCGCCAGCTACAACCAGGGTATAGTTGTCGGAAACAAACCGTTAAAGAAAAGGAAACTTTTTCAGGTAGCTAGTTATACATCATTGTTATATTTTTCATTGTTTTGATTTTCATTGTTTTGATTTTTATTTTGTTAGATTTTTGTTCACATGATTTTGCTATCTGAGACCACTTTAATAGGGGCAGTTAACCTTTACAATGGGGAACTGAGACACTAGTCCAGCCAGGCACTGACCAGGATGTGTGAGACCACTTTAATAGGGGCAGTTAACCTTTACGATGGGGAACTGAGACGCTAGTCCAGTCAGGCACTGACCAGGATGTGTGAGACCACTCTAATAGGGGCAGTTAACTCTTACGATGGGGAACTGAGACGCTAGTCCAGTCAGGCACTGACCAGGATGTCGAGTCAGGGTCAGGCACAATACATTGACCAAGACCACAATCTCTCTTCCAAATAAATAGGCTGTTTTCAAGGCAGCCTGGCTGACGAGATGTGGATCAGTGTGATTCCCGTAGTAGTGAGCGCCACGCAGATGAAGCCAAGCATAGCACAATCACCTGATGAATCCTGGTTCACCTTCATCAGCATGCTCAGGATGTGAGGAAAGTTACTGCAACCTGCCACTTATATCCTTTTCAGGGCCCACAAAAGAGTAAACCTACTAACTGTGAGCATTCACAACATAACCTGGGTAGTAGTGATGTCAATTCTGCAATAACAAGATCACACCTTGATGCTTAACCTTTAGCGCGCTACGATCTAGACTGATTCGTCCAGCTCGACCTACAAAGTCGGAATTAAAAAAAAATAATTTTTGGGCACAGAGACCCTTCCCATAGCCATTTAACAAAATGCTGAGTAACTATATTTTGCCAGTAAAAGTATCATATGTTCGATTGCAAATGGTTTTTGAACAATTTTTCTTCTTATACGCCGTTTGGAGCAAGCCGACTTTTTGTGAAAGGTGAAGTAGGTTGTTGGGAAAGATCTTTATCGAGTAGATCTGTTTATTTTGTTTGTTAAGATGAAATAACTACATTTGAATTGGAAACTAACAGTTATGTCGATATTGTAAACAGAGTATTGATACGTTGTGGTTTCGATGGATTTCTATCGGAGCCTAGCGTTCAAGTCCAAATTCTATTCAAGATTTCCATAAATTTTCAACTTAATTTTTTTGTATCTCAGAAACTAACAAACACACAACAAAAACAATAACACCCACAAGCTCTTTATTCAATTGTGTCTTTACGGACAAGAAAATCATATTTATTGAGAAACAAACAGAAAAGTTACAAATTTTGAAAGTCAACTACAATAGCGAGATGCACATTTTTCGTAAAAAATGATATAGCGTGCTAAAGGTTGACTGAAAGACCTAATCTATTAAAATTGTTTATATTCAAAGTAAGAAGATCACTTGGTTTTTTTAAAAAGTTATTGTCCTTTAATTCTGTGTCAGTTCTTTTCCCTTCCAGGACATTGATATGTTATTTTGTTGTATTACCCAAATTGTTTTCCTAAGTTATTTTCTCTTCCCTGAATTAATGTGTCTATTCTTCTCTCTTCCCTGCATTAATGTATTTGTGCTATTATCTCCCCTGTATTAATGTGCCAGTTCTATTCTCTCCACTGTATTAATGTGCCAGTTCCATTCTATTCCCTGTATTAATGTATCTGTTCTATTCTCACCTATGTGTTAATGTGCCAGTTCTATTCTCTCCACTGTATTAATGTGCCAGTTCCATTCTATTCCCTGTATTAATGTATCTGTTCTATTCTCACCTATGTGTTAATATGCCAGTTCTATTCACTCCCCTGTATTAATTTGCCAGTTCTATTCCCTCCTCAGTATTAATGTGCAAGCCCTATTCTCTCCTTTGTATTAATGTGCCAGTTCTATTTTCACTCTTTGTATTAATGTTCCAGTTCTACTCTCTCCCTGTATTGATGTGACCATGCCGTTATATCCCCTGTGTTGCCATATCAGCTGATTTTTTTCCCCTGTATTGTATGACTAACCATCAATTAATAACAGCAGAATGAACATAACCATTTAGGTGCGCCTGGGTAAGCTGAACCCACGGTGGAGCTCTTCCCTAATGATTGGAATTGTTGGGTTTCCAGTGGACAAATTCACATTCCCAGTATCTGCCCTGGTCATTAGAAAACCCTCTATCGTCATTCAGGCAGAGTCTGTCTTTGTGTCAGGCTATAAGGTAAGGTCATTATGGTGTCTTGTGCTTGAATATTTGTTGATGTTTATTATAAAACAAGTATATAAGTCTTTGTCTTATCACATATGGTATCATAGGTGTCTCAGTCTTTGTAGACCATGCGTGTGGCACCCTGTTAGTTTTGTCCAGCTCTGTCTCCTATAAGAGTGAGGCTCCAGGGTGCAGGCCTGGTCGCTGAATATGGAAATCCTGGACTGCCCAAACTACAGGTGTAATCCAAAGAAATGCAAAGCATGACAATTTGACACCAGCTCAGCTGCCGGAATGAATTCACAATTTTGAAACCATAGGTACCAGTCCGGATTTTCTGTCTGGGTTTACTCCCATAGCCCTACCCATTCCCGAGATTTCCACAAGGCAGTGGAGTCATTGCCCGCAGATGCTAGTTACTTGAGACAACAGATGATACTCTCATCGTCCCAGGAATAGCCAGCACTTCCTGGCACTTCAGGGTTTAAAATCAGAGGTCTCCCTCTCCTAGGCAAACTGTCTGAACAAGCTATCGAGCTTCGTCTACCCTGGTTTAGAGTCAGAGTACCATATGGTATAGTAGCTCCAAATAAGGGAAGGCGTGAAAACCTTGAGCTAATGAGCTGCAGACAAAGAAACAATAAATAGTTGTCTTGTGATAGTTGTCATGAACAAGCATTCTAAGTAGCTTCAAATAGTAACATTAGCATATTCATGACGTAAAAAACAAATTGAAAAAAATTCATAATTGGGCATGGTCAGATAAACGCACCGAGATGAAAACACGAACAGAACCATAGTTATGACCAATAGGCCTTCATCAGGGACAATAAATGACAACAATAATTCACTAACGAATCACACAGATGAAGAAGTGGAGAATAAGAGGGCACGAAACAACAAATAGTAGCAGCAGTGATTGTTACATGTAAAAATAAAATTTGAACAAGGTGAGGCTGCGATGGCACTGTGGTTATGTAATGTAAAAAAACAGAGTGAACATAAATTGGTATGGTCAGATACCGCACTGAGACGAAAACACGAATGAAACCTACGTTATGACCAAGTTGTTGTGAAGGTGCCCTGAGAAGGGCATTAAGTGGTGGGTTGAAGTAACTTTCCTTACATCTCGAGAGTGAGGATGAAGGTGGGCCAGGGTCCTCCAGGTGGTTGTGCTATGTTTGGCTTCATCTGCATGTAGCTCTCGCCTACAGGGATCACTTCGATTCCCCAACCTCATTAGCCCGGCTGCCAAGAAGAACTGCTCGTTTCATTTGAGAACTGTGAGGTGGACGTCTTGGTCAGTGTATTTTGTCTGACCCCGACTAACATGTCCGATCAGTATGTTCTCCGTGACCAGACGTTAGTCTCCTCTCCCCTCATATCCGTGTTAGGGGACGGCGTGGGCTAGTGGTTAAGTGACACAGCTCACAATCCGAAGGTGCTGGGTTCGCTTCCCAATCACAGCACCGGCCGTTACCCGAGGAAGCAAACCCTTAGAAAATGCAGATGCAGGAGGAAGCATACCCTGACATAAAATGCATGCCGTGTCAGATTCACCCGACAGGCACAAAAATTAAAGCATAGTCTAACACACACTGCTTTGGGGAATAGAGAAATAAGGCAAACTCAAAAAAAAAAAAATTTGTTTGAAGGAAATAGATTATAACTTTGGGGTCATTCTACACAGCTTTCAATGACATTGTGTAAGCTACTGATAGTTATTATCTAATTGACCGTCGGTTATCACAGAAGCTAATAACATGGTCTAGCACTGTTACATTTACAACAAATGTTTGATGCAAATTTTGTGTACTGTTTATGCTTACTTACTTTTAATTTTTCAGTCCACTTTTGTCTGATATGTCTTGCGGAACTCAAGTTTTTTTCATTTGGGTCAAATGTGTTGTTCTTGTAAGACTCTTATTTTTGTAGTAGGTTTTCTATTATATCATCTATCAATCTACCACATGATCCTCATCTTCCCCAGTACTGTAAAATCTTGGGCATAATATGTACTCATGTATAATGCTCATATTTGGTTTAGTCTCAACATTTTCTGGTAAAATGAAAATTAGTGTAAGACGCACCATGATTGTTCAATCTTTCTCCCAAAAATCGTCGTCCTAGCTGCCGTCAAGATTATTCTTCTTCTTCTTCGTACGCTCTCAGACGTCAACTTGAATTTGTTTGAAGAAAGCAGCTTTCATCCTGAGGCTGTTGCCACTGGTGATGGCCACATGTGCTTTCTCTGGTCCTCGTATGTCGGGCAATTTTGCAGCAGATGTTCAGCGGTCATTTTCCCTGTACCACAGGTGCATTCATCAGTGCCACCTATCTTCAGTTTATTGAATAGATGGTACCTCAGTCTGTTGTGGCCTGTGCGGAGTCTGAAGACCACGACCTGCTCTCTTCTGGTCAACTGGTAATAGGCATCATTTTTTGTGTAGCCAGTATGTTCTGTTTCCCATTTGGCCATGTATCTGGCCCTAATAAACCTTTTGGACTCTTCGTAGGTCACACTAGAATCTGGTTGTGGTAGCCTTGCACCTTCTTTTGCCAGTCTGTCTGCCTCCTTGTTGCAGTGGAATGGAACCCACTGTACCACTACTCATTTGGTGCGGACTGCTGGCATAGTCATCAAGTTTATTCGAAATACAGCATTTGAGAAAGCCTTGTTGAAATGTAGTCTGATCTGGATTGCCTTGGCTTCGTTCGTTCTCAATCTCCCGCTACCAAGCCCTGAAAGGGCTTAAGTAGCAGAATGTAGTTCAGAGAACGGTATGCGTTGTGTTGTAGTTTACAGCTTGACTGCGATATTTGCACCTTTCGGTCCAACACATCCGACCAGCAAGCATTTTATGAGTACCGGGTTAGCATTCGCTCTTCGATCCCTTCTCCTTAGCCAGTCTGCCCTGCTGCAGCCTGTTATCCAGGATCACCGCTTGGGGGTGTAGAAGGGTCTTGGCAGCTTTGGTTCGCTGGCCCTGATGCTAGCAGTCAGCTATGGGTCGCTGACCACTGCAGCTCATGCGCTGCTCAGCATCTTGATCCCGTAGTCTGATCTAATTCATTCCGAGCAGCAAGTATCATTTCTACGACATCTGCTAATCAATTGACACTTACGGCCACAAGCAGCATATATATGATTATTTTTGCTTAACCTTGCATTCCATTTACAACAGATAGTGTGTTTCTAAATAGGCAAAAGAGGCAGGGATAGACCAAAAAGATGATGGCACCAAGATATCCAAGAATGCCTTGGTATGACTGTGGCGGAGGCTGGAGTTTTGACAAGGGAACAAGTTTCTTTCAGACAGACTGTGATGGGAGCGACGTTCAATAAAGGACATGCTACATGATGATGAGCATCTTTCAAATATTGTACTTGTTTTGGTAGCCTTTCTGTTAAAAGTTATGAAATTCTGCAAATTTCCCCCATCTTCAAGTGCATGCAAACAATGGTGGAGTGAGAAATAGTTTTTATGCCTTTTATGTCCATGGTCCTGTAGTAGGACATATCCAAAGTCCAAGGCCTGTGATCGGGATATGAAATTTGTGCAAGGTCATAGGTACATGTGTGTTCATTATTGTAAAAATGTAGACCTGCTGCCAGATTGCAGTTAGATTCTGCATATTTTACTAATAGGAGCTGTTCTGCTGCAGCATAACGTTTCCTCGAGTTAAATTTTCGGCTCAAAATAATAAAATGACAAAATTCACATCCAAGCTTAATATAAAAACAGATTGACAACCAGAAGTGCGAAATGCATTTTGCAGCAATGTTTGACACATAAGAAAACTCATGGCACTTTCAATCATACGCCATTTTCATTGTCAAATTGTGACAAATTTTCCAATGTGGGTTGTTATTTTCAATTGCAGCTAAATAGGATTGTGAATGGGACTAGCAACTCCATTATGTAAAACTATTGCTATTGAAACCTCCATTTTAAATGCTCAGAAATAAAGAGAAAATCTGTAGTGGCGACACTATGCTTCACTTGGCATTATCAATCAGTTCCTATAACATGCTATGTAAGTTTAATCTGTCTTATTCCCCACTCTCCACTTTTAGATCTACATCTATACTACATTTCTGAAAGTTTGTATGTCTGAAGATGACATAACCCATGAACGACATATCGAGCTGAAATTTTCATTGAACATTCTGTGTTTCATCTGTAGATCAGCGCAACTATTTCAAGTAATTATGTAATTTCCTTCATGAATTATGGGCATATGATCATTTCTCTATTTCAGTTCAGTTCATCCAGTGACCTCTTGAAATCATTGGGGTACACCCGCTAACACCTCCACAATCATGCACCATCCTTTTTTGTCTGTGGTTGCTTTTTGTGCCTCCCAGGGTCATAGGTTAGTCCATTCACAGATGTTGTCTTCCCATTGTTTTCTCAGACGTCCCCGCCTTCGCTTGCCTTGTACTCTGCTACGTAGTATTGTATTTGCAAGTTCCTTGGACCTCGAGACATGGCCATGTCTTTTGATCGTTGGGAGGAAGTCATCATAATGTTCACTTGCATTCTTGATTCTTCATTTTACTTCATCTATCGTACACTCTTTGTAGGTGGTATTTAGAAGTCTTCTAAAACATCTCATCTCCATGGATCCTTCTCTGGAGGTCTGCTGTAATGGTCCGTGTTTTGCAGGTGTAGAGGAATATCGGAAGAACCAGTGAGCACATTAGTTTGACCTAATGGCGAGGGAGAGTCGCTTATCCTTCCATATAGGTTTCAATACATGTTAATTTTAGCAAGGGATACGACCATATAAATTACACAAAATTAACACTAATAAAAAATTTGGCATGAGGGGTTCCAGCTTTGGCATTTCAATATTTATGTCATACCAATCATGAGTTATGGACATATGATTGATTATATGGTTATACTGAGAATATTATTTACTGGCAAATATGGAACCATAAACGGACACCAAAACTGATTTTGGCAATGCCAAACTTATAAATTAAAAATTTCTTTCTATTTATTTTTTGAAAAATTATGTTATCTCCCAGACAAAACTGGGTAATAAAGCACGTGGATTATAAAGAAGGCAAAGTTTTACTAGGATGAAGATGAAACTAAGAATGGCAATATATGAATATTTGTGTTGTCAAAAATGGTTAAATTAATACATTATTACAGGGCATAGATCATTACAGACCTAATCTTGATGGTCACATTATTACAGGGCAAAGATCATTACGGACCTAATCTTGACAGTCTGACGGAAAATAGCAGGGTTGGCGTGATGATTGATGACGAGTCTTGTCTACATTTACTGGTCAATGGGATAGATTATGGTGTGGCCGCCAGGGATGTGCCTCACCCATGCTGGCCACTGGTAGATGTGTATGGTCAGTGTGAACAGGTAAGAATGTTTGTGGTCTTCTGATGTTCAGGGTTAAAGCCAGCAAGTTGTGATGTAGGAAATAACAGTAGAATAGATACAATGTGCATATTCCCTGTCAAGGGTACAGTTGGGAGGAGTTTGCAGCTTACCAGCGATAGATTTGTGCTTTCCTGATGAAACTGACTGGAAACATACATGTTACCGTGATGTGACCCTCGCCACTACAGTTATTGCCCCCTCTGGTTTGTGGGATATCTGTTCATGAGAAAGGCTTTGGAAGAGCTCTGAGAAAAAATTGGGAGCTGGAGCTCCTAAGGCAATCTAGTGGTGGCTTCATCACTATTCTGGCAACTCCTAAAACATGTATCTGCTGATGTTGTTTCCTTGGATGTGTTAGCTACATGGAATAGGAGAACCTGCTGCATGGGCTGTTTGTTAACCTTTACCACATCCCATTGGGGAGGAAGACTAATGTCTGGTCAGGCAAAATATACTGATCAGACATATTAGTCAGGGTCAGGCAAAACATACTGGCCAAGACCCTCACCTTGGATTCCTAGTAACCCTCCCTGGAAACAGTTTCTTTTCCTGGCTAATGAGGTGAGGGATCAACGTGATCCTCGTAGAAGTGAGTGACACGCAGATGAAACCAAGCATAGCACAACTGGAGGACCCTGATCGACCTTCATCAGCACGCTCGAGATGGGAGAAAAGCTACTGCAACCCGCCACTTTTCAGGGCGTACAGAAGAGTAACCTTCGAGGAAACTCGAAAACAACAACAACCACACCTCATTAAAAATTGAATGCACTTTCTTCAGTGATGGCATTTTATTTAGCATGTCATGTTTTACTGTGGTTGTTGACCGAGAGCATGTAACCTTTTTTGTTTATTGGTCTGTAGAAATGATTTTCTTGTGTGTAGAGAAAACAAATGAATAAAGAACTTGTTGGTGTTATTGTTTTTGTTGAGTGTGTGTTAGTTTCTGAGATACAAGAAGATGATGAAGGTGATAGTGTTGAAAAACAGTACAAACATTATAGACTCACCTGTTTTCAGCATCTTTTGTGTGTATGACATTTTTTCAAAGTGTTGCGGTTGACAGATAATCAACGCTCCCAAGATAGGAATTATCTGTTAGTTTCCATTACAAACATATTTGTTGATCTACATAAACAAACTAAACAGACAAATCCATTACAAAAACTGAACTTCCCCATTCTCAATCATGTGTGAATCTTCAAATCCAGAGGAATTAATTTCCAAATGTCTAAAACAAATTTCAAAAGTACATTTCCAAGTCTAACCACACAAGACAGATGTGGAACTCTCTACAATCGAAAGAGCAGTATTTTCAGACGATTTCTACTGTAGCCTGGTTGTCTATGTATGATTAAAATGGTGTATATTCGGCCGTCGCTTTTATGCGACGACTTTGGCCGTTGCCCTGACATTTTTGTCAGTTGGATAAAAGCGACAAAGGCACGGTAAAGGTTAATTACGTTGAACCAAATATTTTGCCTCGTATTATCGAAGACAGGTGAACTTACATACATTGAGATCAACACCATAGAACCTGTTGTTTATTCTGCTTTCGCCTCTCGAGCGAGTTCGCACAATATTTTGATGACTCAATGACTATATTTGAAATGGATTTCTGCATCTAAGTTGACCAGCTTGCTGATTACGAGCTGTGCTATTTATTTTGAACACTAAATTTAATTCTATCCTACTCTTCCACATTGTTGTTCATGCCAGCGTCGGAAGTCAACATCATTAAATTAATGCTGTGGGTTACTGCGGCCTCGTCAACTATTCTCGCCTAGTCGACAGTTAAACTAGAAATATGTATATGCAGCTCGTTTTCACGGGGATGTCATGCAGAATGCCCTGTTCTGGCTTTCTCATTAGTGCAGTTTCTGCACCTACTGAAGGGACATCCGATTGCAGGAGGGTGATGGAACCAGAGGTAGTGGTGCAGCAGCGGGACAAAAGAAGTAAATTTAATGAGCCTACTCAAGCCTGGCCCGCTGAACAGAAAAGAGAGGGTCATTACCAACTCCAGAACCAACAGCCCAGACCCATATGACCGCATGGGTGCGACTCCAGTGGACATAAACAATTCTATCGTCCACTGGTCACTTTGTGACAAAACTGCATGACTGGAGACAGAGTTGGGACGAACACAAGATTAACTACCTTGGCGATGAATGGGTCACTTAAGATTTTTGACTGATGACATCATACGACCCTACTGAAAGTGCTTGTTGAATGTTTAGTAGAATTGACATTGCATCATTTACAGGTGACCATTCTCCCTGAAGACTTTGAGAGCTTGGCAGCAACAGGTATCAAAGAAGAATGTGAAAAAGCAGATCTGGAAAATAGTAAGTAGGTAACATATGTGGATGAGTAAATGTGTGGATGAAATATAACAAAAACTCTATTATACAACTTAGCATTCTTGCATTTTAATGTTGATTATTATTATGGTTCACTTAGTATGCCACAATTGTCAACTTACAATAATGTAGTGTTACCATATACAGGGTTTCCGTAGTTAATTTGTTATCAATGTTGTATTGCCAGAGGTGAAGGAGAAGTCTATCATTGGGGCTGAGAGCAGTTCTACCACCAGACATTGTGAATACCTGAACATCTGCAACAGGCTGAAGTGCTCTCTAGGTTTGCCAGGTAAGGCTCCAGTTTTTATTTGGGTGTGTTTATGGGTGTATATGTATCTTTGTGTGTGTGTGTGTGTGTGTGGGTATATGAATATATGTGCTCTGAAATCAAGGAAAAATTGTATATGGACTGTAGAGCCTTCAGAACAGAAACCCGAGAGAAAAGTGGTGCCAAAAGAAAAATAAAGGTTGGACGATAATTAAAGAAAAACCTGCACCTGGACATGATTTGCCATATACTTTTGTGGAGATCTCTTAACAGGTTAAGAACAGGTGTGTCCAGATGTGGGTCTAATCTGAAAAAGTGGGGATTTACAGACGATCAATTCTGCGAATGTCAGGCCATTCAGGACCAAGAACACCTGATTATGTCCCAATATGCAGAAATCCTGTACAGTGGAGGACCTGATGGTGGCAAATGAAAGAGCACTGGCGATGGCTGGTTTTTTTGCAAAGACTATAGGAGGTTACCGGACACAGATAGTAAGTAAGTAAGTATATGTGCATGTGTGTGTATATGTGGACATGTCTACTTTGAAGGTAAGCAGCTTCCTCTTGGCTGTCCCAGCAGAGTTAGGAAATGCTTGATGATAGCCAGAAAGTTGCTAGTACTTTTAACAATAATTGGAAATGGAAGGCAATGGATATTCTTGCTTGCTTTGTCACTCCTCTTCTGCCCTGTGGTATGCAACCCACATGTCATAAGCAGCTCACCAATTCTGATCTTCTTGTCTTCAAAATGAATGGGGGGCCACAATGTGACCTAAAAGATAATGAAGTTGGAGAAGAAGGACGTATACTTGCCAAGACTAAATCTCAATTCTTGCTATAAAGAGACAATATTGGAAACGTTCAGTCCATTTCTTCACTTTTGTTGCTCAGCTGATTGCCTTTCCTATCTATATTCTTAGTCGACCTGTACTTCTACAGGGGCAGACAGATGCCCCTGTACAGGTATCAACTCTGGTATGAGCTAGATATATCCGGAAGAAGGGTTTCCTGCTTAGTGGGCTAGACTAGAGCAGCTCAATACTCCGCTGCATTGGGACAATCGCTTGCGTGGGGTGGTTAACCGATGTGCGAGCCCATCTTAATAGACTCAAACACTAGAGCAAAGTAGACCAGCAGCCTGTCAGGTGCCATCATATATGCTGCTCTAAACAAACCACCTAACCAGTGTCGGTGTTAAAAATTGTGGACAGTAAAAAAATGAAGGGCGTGGTATGACCACTCCTCCAGTCAATCCAGCTGTAAATGGGTACCTGACGTATGAGTGGGGAAGGTATAAACAACAAGGAAGGGAACTGGCCACCACACCTCACATAGGCTGTGGCTTAGTACATGAATAGTGTCTTCATCGTTGCCATGGGACTGACCTTACCTTTATATATATTTATCTGAAGAAGCCTAACTAGCAGACAGAACGAAATAAACGAGCTGAAATTTTCAGTGAACATTCTGCGGCTGTAACTCATGAATGGAACGACTTGTCGAGCTGACATTTTTGCTGAATATACTAAGGTTGGTTTCTAGATTAACACAACTTATTTCAAGTCACTATGTTGGGTTCCCTTCACGAGTTATTTACATGTGATTGTATGGTTGCACAAAGAATATTGTTTACCAGCAAATACTGACATGATGAACCAGTCCAGTGATCTGAACCAAGGAGTGAGGAGATGGTTTGGCAGTATGCGGGCTTAGGGAAGAGATGGGTGAGCAGGTTTAGAGGCAGAAGAGATGAACGGAGGGATGGGTGGGTTGATGAAGAAGATTTGATGTGGATGAGTTGAGGGTAATGAAAGATGGGCAGAGAGGATGGGTTGGTTGACTTGCATAACTAGTCCAGACAACGCTGGTAATAATTTGTTTTCTACAAGACATAATATTCTTGTGTGATGTCTGTTTAACATTATGATTTTGTTTGTTTTTAGATGGTTATTTTGAAGGCCAGAGTCTGTGTTTTTGTACAACGTGTCATAAAGCAAGGGGAGATGACTCTCAATTAAGACGAGGTGACCCACCAAAAGATTTCATTTTGCCTTTTGGATGGTCCAGATATGTGCTCAGGTAACAAGCATTCAACAAGAGCTTTCTTGTGTCCTTTAGAATATCTCATCTTGTAGGATACGATACTGCATGTGTATCTTGTCAATTATTTTGTGTTCCATATAAAGCATAGGGCCACCACTGCAGCTGGCCTCATTGCAGGAAGCTTGTAGCAAAGCACTTACTTTAACTCTGTAGCTGTGGTTTCTGTAGCAATTTGTTTTACATGATGACTTTGTAAATCTACAAATCCAAGCATCTATAATTGTCATTTATGATGTGCATGGACGGTTGCTATGGTCCTGTTCGTTCCTCTCTAGATGCCATTGAAGATTAGGAGGAGGTCAATTGTTCTTAGATCTAGAGCTACATGTAATAATATACACAGAATTGCGGTAAGGACACGGCGGTAGCCGATACAGCTGTAGACTGGGCAGATGTGCTGGAATGGAGGGTAGAGCACACCTTCTGAGAGAAACTGAATAAATATTGCTGATTTGAACTCACGGGGAAGAGATAGGGGTGTGGTAGGTGGAGGGAGTGCACAGCTCTGCCTTTTACGAGGTGTGTTCAAATGAAACTTGACCAAACTGCAAAAGTGTGGCGAACGTAAGCTCCTGTGATGGTCCACCCGAATTGCTGCATCAAATTTGGTGACGGCATCTTCTGTCGCAACAATATGCACCTGACCTGGTCTTGGAAGATCTTTCGTTAACTCGTGTCCTACTTTAAACATCGTTGACTAGTTTTTCACTGTTGTCCTCAACACACTTTTGTCACCATACACTGCCTGCATTCTGCGAATTAATGTCAACTGGTTGACATCCTTCAGCTGTTATAAACCGAATCACCACTCGCTGATCAACTCTGGACGGATTCCATATCACACCCGTCATGTTTTCAACGGTTTGCGGAGGAAAATGAAACTTTGCAAACTAGATGGTTGGTATGTGCTGTTTACATCAGAAGTGATGTCATCATGCGCATCGTACATATGTTCACTTGGTGCAGTTATGTCCGGTTTCATTTGAACACGCCTCGTACCTTAACTGATTCACTACGGAAAATGTTTGCTGGCCCGGCTGAAGGTTTTTATACAAAAATTTTACTTGTTTTTGTTCATGGTTTGACCTCTAATAATTTGACGAGTTTATTAATTTCAGAGCCCCCAACAAGACCCACAGCCTGAACGTAGCCGAGAAGTGGCACATAGCATACTACAGCCTTCACATGTCTGATGTTCGCAGGATCCTCGACTCATTTGACCTTGTGCCTGCAGGTACAGCTAGATTATTTTGTATTAATCATGGGCTGAATTACATGACATGTTAGTAATCCAAAGATACTGCCTAAGACGGATGTGTCTGACTGAAAGGTGCAAATATCGCAGTCATACTGTAAACTAGCAATACAATGCATTCCGTTCTCCAGACTACATCCTGCTACTTGCAAAGCCCTTATCAGGGCTTGGTAGTGGGAGATTGAGAATGTACACAGAAGAAGAAGTAGTAATCCAAAGTACAATTAAAGGCTTCAGGCTATATACCAAGAAGATAGTTATTTCTAATAAACAGAATTGTCTTGAATGAAGCATCAAAGTAGAGGAGACAATATTAAATCAAGACCAAACTTTTAATACCTGAGCACTAATAACATCAGACGAAACTCAGAAATTAAGAACAGAATGATAGAATCTATGAAAAGCAGATGCAGAGAAACTTTACATTTTTCTAAGGGTGATGGAACAAAGAACATTGGCAGCCTCTCAATGGGACCGAATTCGCAGCACAGAAATCAGTCGCCGAACAACCTCCAATAACACCATAGATTCTGCATCGTTAATAAAATGCAGATGGACGAGACATGTGGTGAGTATGCCTGACAACAGGCAGTCATGAAAAGTGATGTCCAGGTGGTCTTACAACTCTAAATGGCCGCTAAGTGAAATAGCTCCCCAATGCTGGTCTAGCTGTTTGCTGGGGTATATGTGTCATCTTGGTTCTCTTCCCAGAAGAATGTGGGGCCTCGACAAGTGTTCTATTACCTCAGCTACTGCCATGCACTGAAAAATCTCGACCTGAAAGCTTGGGAGGCAAGCAGATATACCTGTCTCCGACTATCAGGAATGCAGGTGGAAGTCAACTGTCTTCAAAACACAGGTAACATTTTTAATTACTGTAAAAATAAGAAAAGCAATCTTCTTATGTCAAGAATGCTTGATAATTCAAGAATTTTTACATTGTATTTTTGATTAATAGTTCATTGTATTAACATTCTAGTATTAAAAAAAAATTTATTTAAATAATTGGATAAGATTACTGTATAGATTAGTGAATAATTTCTGCTTTCGTTTATATCATTAAACTGACACAGTACTAGTGGCAAAACCCTAAAGCAGGTACAGGAATTTATGTTCCTCGGAAGTGTCTTTACTGACAGCCGCAGCCTGGACAGAAAGATATAAAATAGAATTTAAAAGGCAAATAAGGTGCACTACCAACTGACACTGACACTGAAACATTAAGTGTCATTAAGTCCATTAAGTAGACACTGATAAACACGGTGATCATACCTATGTTATGTTATCGGTGTCAAACTTGGATCTTATTAGAAAGACACAAACGTAAGATCAGGACCTGTGAGATGTGCTGGCAAGAAAGACAATTCGCGACAGCACGCTAAGAAATATGGTGGGAACTACATTGGTTAGGACAATCAATCAGATTGATTTTATTATGACCAGAAACAGATTTAGAAATAATGTCAAGAACACCAAGACATACCCAAGAGCAGACATCAACTCAGACCACACTCCTGCTTGTATAAAAGTGCATATAAAACTCAAAATCACAGAGAATAAGGGAATAAAGATACTCAATACAGACATGTTAGAAGCCATTTATATGGCAGTAGTATCTGGTGGCAGTAATGAAAACTTATTCAAAAAGACAAGGAAATATACAAGGAAGAAAACACAGAGGAAAGAATAAACGCTAAATTGGAACATATAAAAACCAGTATGCAGACAGCAAATAAATCACTACAAGATAAATAACTTAGGAAAATCAAGAATGGGAGACAGATGACATCTTAACTAAAATGGTAGATGGAAAGAAGGTTAAAAACACTCCTGCATATACATCACTAGACAAAGAGATACATATCATTTGCAGACAGGCAAAAGAACAGTGGCTGGAGGAAAAATGCAAGATATTAGACAACAAAATCAATACAAGAGAAATGCATATGGAAATAAAGAAAGCAACAAACAAGACACATGTAGCCCAGAGTGGGGGATGCAACTGAGAGAAGAATGGATGAGATGGACATATCAAACAGTTGGGCGGAGTATACAAGTAAACATTTTGAGGGCAGAGCCAAACCATCATCATATGATTATGAAGGACCCAGCATCCTCAGATAAGAGGTGGAGAATGCAATAAAAACTATGAGAAAAGGGAAAGCAACAGACTCCATAAGCATAGAAATGATGGAGGCCCTAGAAGACTTTGGTATAGATAAACTCACTGCCTAATGACATATTCAATACAGGATGCATACCAACTGACCTGAAAAAGACATAAGACGCCTCAGTAATCTGTATTGGGAACAAACTGTCACAGTAAAATCAGGAAAGATATGCTCTCCAAGTATAGATGTAAAAAGAGAGTGAGACAAGGATGTGTATTATCTCTTTAGTCTTTTTTATATCTACACAGAACAAATAGCTCAGTTTGGCTTCGTTCGTTCTCAATCTCCCGCTACCAAACCCTGAAAGGGTTTAAGTAGCAGAATGTAGTCCAGAGAATGGAATGCGGTGTGTCGTAATTTACAGCTTGACTGCGATATTTGCACCTTTCGGTCTAACACATCTGACTTCAGCAAGCATTTTTTGAGTACCATGTTAGCATTCCCTCTTCGATCCCTTCTCCTTAGCCAGTCTGCCCTGCTGCAGCCTGTTATCTAGGATCACCGCGTGGAGGTGTAGAAGGGTCTTGGCAGATCTGGTTTGCTGGCCCTGACGCTAGCAGTCAGCTATGGGTCGCTGACCACTGCAGCTTATGCGCTGCTCAGCATCTTGATCCCACAGAACAAATGTCCCCTGTAGCAATGAGCGACACTCAGAGGTGCCCGGGATAGCACAACAGCCTGGAGGACCCTGTCCACCTTCATCAGCCAGCTCGGGATGTGAGGAAAGCTACTGCAACCTGCCACCTAATGCCCTTTTCAGGACGCATAAAAGAGTAAAGTTACTCACCATGGGCTATCAACAACACAACCAAATATTCAAACAGATAGCAGGAATGCCAGGGCTTGTCCATGGAGGACTCCTCTAAGGAATAACCTAAGAAATGGGATGATACAGTTTTGGTGACAAAAAGTGAGCAAGAATTGCCGCAGCTTGTGACTATATACAAATAAGCCAAGAGTTTGGATTAGACATCTTAGACATTTCTCATAGCTAGGCCATATAATAACGGAAGATGGCAGCTGTGAAAAAGTAATCAGAAAGAGAATAGGTATAGCCAAAATGGTATTCAGAAACATACGACACATACTGACATCCAAACAGACTAATAATAAAAATAAATATAAATGAGAATTGTCAGGTGTTTAATATTTACTAGTTACTACTTTATGGTGCAAAAACATGGACACTGAATAACAAGTTGGAAAAGAGTATCAAAGCCTTTGAAATATAGAAGATTGGGGTGCATTTCTTGGAAAGATAAGAAAACAAATATGGAGACATTGGAAATGTTGGGGGTGAAAAGAGAATTTATGACTGACCTTGGACGCTGAGATTGCACTTGAACTGAACATCGGTTAACTACTATATATAAAATAAAGTGGTTTGGACATTTGACAAGCATGATCAACCTGCAGCAGAACCATACTACATGGAGGTTTCAGGGGCCACGGGCCAGCTGTTGACCCCGTCGATGATGGATAGAGGGGATCAAAGACACACTTCAAAAGTTCAACATGTCGGCAGCACAAGCCTGACACATAGCGCAAATTAGAAGTTCCTCTCTGCGACACCGCAAGGCTAGAGCAGTAGGACAAGAACAAGAAGAAGATAATGGTTTAAAAAAAAATGTAAACTGAATTAATGATATTAAAAAAAATTGATGTTAAATTAATTAAAGATATTTTAAAATTGATGCTTAATTTATGAATCTTTTGGGGACTGCGTGGGCTAGTGGTTAAGAGACACGGCTCACAAGCCAAAAGTGCTGGGTTCAATCCCTATCACAGCATCGGCTGTTACCCCGGGGAAGCAAACCCTTAGAAAATGCAGGAGGAAGCAGACCCTTACATAAAATGCATGCTGAAGTTGGATGCAGTGAGCCGACATGTGCAAAATAATAAAAACTAGTGCAACGCACACGCCGCCTTGGGGAATCGAGAAATAAGGTGAACGCCAAAAAATAAATAAGTTATATCTGTTTTTAATTTATGCTGCATTTATGATATCTGTTTTTAATTGATGCTAAAGTAATGATCTCTGTTAGTTAATTGATGCCAAATTAATTATATATGTTTTTAATTGATGCTGAATTAGTGATCTGTTTTTAATTGATGCTGAATTAATGATCTCTGGTTTTAATTGAAGCAGATTGTTATATTATTGGACATTCTTACAAATAAATGTTGTCCCTTCCAGATTCCTTGATCCAAAGACTAAGAAAACTTATGAAGGCCGAGCTGCTCTCCAGGTTTGGGTCAAGCCAGGTTCCTACAAAATCAGCCCTCAATTGGATGAGGACAAGGGTCAGGTAGACTTGCACTTCAAAAACTCAGAAACTGATTGGATTACCAAAGAAAGAGGCTCAACTCTGCTCCATGCTCTCCTACTGAGAGTGGAGTGAACATAAGGCCTTCTTTTAGACTCTGTAAAGCTACATATCCATTTATTCTCACAGAACATTCCGTTACCTGCGAGACATTATGTAAGATCATCTTCTGTCAATGAAGCAGCATCATTGGGTAAAGAAATAACTTCAGCTTGTCTTTGGGATAATCTGCAAGTGCAAATAAACTGAGAAGATGAAACAGAAGCTTCCGAGACTTTGTACATTTCTAACATTAAGGTCAGTCAGTTTTCCTGAACGATGAGTCAGCTTCATGTCTGAAGGTTTCACTGAGTTTTTCAATGGATGTGTACTATAGACTTATGTGATAGAAGTTGCCATATTACTCCTGAGCCAGTATTCTAACGTCTGGTACACACTTTCGCTGTGGAATACTGCACATGTATAAATAATAATGATTAATTCTGGTGTCTTTAAATAAACGAAGTTATTTTCAATCAGATTTAAAAAAACAAATTGAATTTGGAAACAGCTTCATGACAGTTTGTGTTTGATAGAAAGTGAAAAATTGCAAATTTGTGCAGGGAAAACAGCAAAAGAAGAATTTATCCATTTCAGATGGAGAAATCCATTTTCAAAGAATCACTGCAGTGCAATAATCATATATTCCGGTAGCTGATGTCACAATCATCATTGTCCTTCCTTGTGTGCTCCATAATGAGCATTGGGTCACTGCTGCAAGCAGCCTCCTGCTGAGAAGCTTTCTGCAGAGCACGTATGTGCTCATTCAGGGTTGGTTTCTGTAGTGCTTTGTTTTACATAATGAAGTTGCTTGTTCCATGCACAACACTCAGTAGTCCCAAGACTACAGGAACTTAACCATCATTGATATATTCCATTCATGACCATATGTACGAGGCTTGTTCAAATGAAACTGGACCAAACTGAAACAAGTGAACATACGTACGATGTGCATGATGATATCACTTCTGGTGTAAACAGCACATACCAACCATCAAGTTTGCAAAATTTCATTATACTCCGACTCATAGTTTCCTTAGCAGACTGTTGAAAACATGGCGGGTGTGATACGGAATCCGTTCAGAGTTGATCAGCGAACGGTGATTCGGTTTCTAAAAGCTGAAGGACCAGTTGACATTCATCGCAGAATGCAGGCAGTATATGGTGATAAAAGTGTGTTGAAGACAACAGTGAAGAACTGGCCAACGGTGTTTAAAGAAGGATGTGAAAAGATCTACCAAGACCAGGTCAGGCGCATATTGTTACGTTAAAACATGTCCTTCTTAAAACAATGTTGTCCAGTTCTTCACTGTTGTCTTCAACACAATTTTGTTACCATACACTGCCTATGAGTTGGAGGATACTGAAATTTTGCAAACTTGATGGTTGTATGTGTTGCTCACACCAGAAGTGACGTCATCAAGCACATCGTACCTGTATCCACTTGTTGCAGTTTGGTCCGGTTTCATTTGAACACACCTCGTACATGGCCGAAACAAAGATTGTTCTTTGAACTGTGATTAAAGTCAGTTTATGTCCCTACTTTCTGTTCAACGGGATTTTGACATGAACATTACACTTGATATGAGTAGTGGCTTTGAAATCAAGACTTCTGAGCAAGTCTTGAGTATTTTGAATTGATTTCAATGACAACTGCTGCACCTAGAGCAAGAAATAACTTATGGGTGTCAAGAGTTGTCTATGTTTGAGTGATTGAGTGCCAGCTATGTCTAGGACAGGTAACAACTTAAGTATGCCAAGAGTTGCCTGTGTTTCAGTGATTGAACGTCGGCTATGTCTGGGACAGTTAACAACTTAAGTATGCCAAGAGTTGTCTGTGTTTCAGTGATTGAACGTTGGCTATGTCTGGGACAGTTAACAACTTAAGGATGCCAAGAGTTGCCTGTGTTTCAGTGATTGAACGTTGGCTATGTCTGGGACAGTTAACAACTTAAGGATGCCAAGAGTTGCCTGTGTTTCAGTGATTGAACGTTGGCTATGTCTGGGACAGTTAACAACTTAAGGATGCCAAGAGTTGCCTATGTTTCAGTGATTGAACGTCGGCTATGTCTGGGACAGTTAACAACTTAAGTATGCCAAGAGTTGCCTGTATTTCAGTGATTGAACGTTGGCTATGTCTGGGACAGGAGACAACGTAAGAATGCTATGCTGTTCCTATGTTTTAGTGATAGAATGTCAGCTATGTTGGATAGAGTAAACAACTTAAGAATACCAAAAGTTACCTATAATGGGATGATAAAATATCAGCTGTGTCTGGAACAGGAGACAACATAAGAATATCATGCATTTCCTATGTTCTAATGATAGAATGTCAGCTCTGTCTGGGACAAGAGACAACATAAGAATGTCATGCGTTTCCTATGTTCTAATGATAGAATGTCAGCTGTGTTTGGGACAAGAGACAACATAAGAATGTCATGCGTTTCCTATGTTCTAATGATAGAATGTCAGCTGTGTTTGGGACAACAGACAACATAAGAATGTCATGTGTTTCCTATGTTCTAATGACAGAATGTCAGCTGTGTCTGGGACAAGAGACAACATAAGAATGTCGTGTGTTTCCTATGTTCTAATGATAGAATGTCAGCTGTGTCTGGGACAGGAGACAACATAAGAATGTCATGCGTTTCCTATGTTTTAATGATAGATTGTCAGCCGTTTCTGGGACAGGAGACAACATAAGAATGTCATGCGTTTCCTATATTCTAATGATAGATTGTCAGCTGTGTCTGGTACAGGAGACAACATAAGAATGTCATGCGGTTCCTTTGATCTAATGATAAAATGTCAGCTGTGTCTGGGACAGGAGACAACATAAGAATGTCATGCGTTTCCTATGTTCTAATGATAGATTGTCAGCTGTGTCTGGTACAGGAGACAACATAAGAATGTCATGTGTTTCCTATGTGTTCTAATGATAGAATGTAAGCTGTGTCTGGGACAGGAAACAACATAAGAATGTAAAACTTACCTCTGTTAGGATGACTGAATGATATCTATTATGATTAAGACAAGAATGTGATTCACCGTTAGCATGTCAATACAAGCACATATATGTAAAAATGAAGTACCGTTTAAAAACAATCATTCATCATTTTTCATTGTCCTATCACTTGTAAAATATGTCCAGTCTGCAGAGTTAATTTATGTTGTAAATGTATGTTCTCATATTTATATTGTTTCCAGTGGTTCTCCTTTATATTTTTTATGAACATATTCCATGATGTTTAATTATTACTGTTTTATATGTTTTAGGGGTTTGCGAACAATTTTTCAAAAGCCAAGTTTTTCAATGAACCAATTAAAATTCTCAAGCTTAATTTTTGAGTTTTGTCAGAAATCACTTTATTTTGGCTTGCTTTGTTAGAGACCAAATAATACACGTGACTAAAATATATCATTGTGTTGGAAAATTTGTTAGAGACCAAATAATACCCTTGACTAAAATATATTATTATGTTGGACAATTAGTTAGAGACTAAATAATACACTTGACTAAAATATATTATTCAATTGAAAAAGTTGTTACAGACAAAACAAATAAATAATTATTATATTGAATAATTAGTAAAAAGACAACAAAGAAGAAAAACGGTAATTCTAACAGACATCTCAAACAAGATAGTCTTACGTGGAGTAAAATACTTGACTAAAATATATTGTTATATTGAAAAATTTATTAGAGACCAAATAATACATGACTAAATATATTTTAAAATTGAATAAAAAAACCACGGAAAACTGCGATTTTTAACAGACTCCATTTCAAGCCCAAAACAAGATAGACTCTTTCATGAAATAAAATATTATCCACAGAGCTATAAAAAAGTAGACACACCCATAAAATGGTCTATGGGGATGGAATGGAGAGACTAGCACAAAAAATACAAATCCAAAGATGACAGTATAGACAAACTTGGCAGAGATGGGCAGACAATGATCTTCAGACCCAGAACGGGACATTGCCGACTCAAGGCTCACATCCACAGAATGGGCATCAGAGACACTGCCTAATGTGAATGCAGAACACCCAAGCATTCACCAAAGCAAATCTTACAGTACTACCTCATTTATGTAGAGAGGCAGTCTGGCCCAGGGAAGCGACCATGCTCAAAAAGCTATGGGGGACTGGCGAAGATCTGAAGCGCAGTCTCCTTTGAAAACCTCACCGAGCTAGAAGCATTGCATCAGTTAAAAAAAGAGGAAAAAGAATTAGTTAGAGACAAAACTATACATTTGACTGTATATTTTATTCGAGGTAGTGCAGTGGTTTGTGCACTGGCTTCCCAGCCGAGTGATCCGGGTTCTGTTCCCAGTTTGTGTCGGATTTTTCTGATCAGAAAAATGTCTTCTGGGGTCTGCGCAGCCTCTTAAATTTGGTACCGGAATAATCTGGGAATGTCAAGGTGGGCAGAGTGATACTGACCATATCACTCTGAGCGTGCTCGTTGGTCAACAAAAATATCAGCCTAACACCATATGCCCAATATGCCACACTGATGTGTTAACGGAGTCATTACTTTTTTTTACTTTTTTAAATATACATTATATTGAATAAACTAATGTTAATTTCACAGAAGGTACTGCCATTGGGGGAGAAGTGTTAGAGACTTCATTGTAAGAACTCTTGAGATTTTGTGAGATGAGGGGACAAGTTACCACTTCATAACTTTTCCTTTCCGAACTGTAAGCTTGGTACCAATTACCAGATGAGTAGGCTAGCATATTGAAATTGGGGCTCAAACCTATTTCTTATACTGTCACTCAAACGCTTAAATGCTTAAACGCTATATCATCATTCGACTTATTTTGCTATAATGTGAACGCATAGTTCACCACTGCAACTGACCACTTGTAAAATAAGTCTGTTTGCAAGCATTTCTTTGTACGATGTTGAACGTCTTGAATTTATTCAAAGAAAGCAGCGATCATCCTGAGGCTGTTGACACTGCCATATAGCTTGTCTAATATTGGCTCTGGTGATGGCCACATGTGCTTTCTCTGTCCTCGTATGTCGAGCAATTTTGCAGGAGATGTTTAGGGGTCATTTTTCCAGTACCACAGGTGCATTAGAAGCACCTATCTTCAATTTTTTGAATAGATGGTACAGTCGGTTGTGGTCAGTGTGGAGTCTGAGGACCTCCACCTGCTCTCTTCTGTTCAACTAGTAATTACATAATTTTTTTGTGTAGCTTGTAATCATTCATCTTTCCTCTACACTGTGAAGTAATAAGCCAGTTTCCAAGCATTTGTAACCATTCACCTCTACACTGTGAAGTAATAAGCCAGTTTCCAAGCATTTGTAACCATTCATCTCTACACTGTGAAGTAATAAGCCAGTTACCAAGCATTTATTATCATGCACCTCTACACTGTGAAGTAATAAGCCAGTTTCCAAGCATTTATTATCATGCACCTCTACCCTGTGAAGTAATAAGCCAGTTTCCAAGCATTTATTATCATGCACCTCTACACTGTGAAGTAATAAGCCAGTTTTCAAGAATTTATTATGCACTTCTACACTGTGAAGTAATAAACCAGTTTCCAAGCATCTGTTATCATGCACCTCTACACTGTGAAGTAATAAGCCAGTTTCCAAGCATTTATTATCATGCACCTCTACACTGTGAAGTAATAAGCCAGTTTCCAAGCATTTATTATCTTGCACCTCTACACTGTGAAGTAATAAGCCAGTTTCCAAGCATTTATTATCATTCACCTCTACACTGTGAAGTAATAAGCCAGTTTCCAAGCATTTGTAACATTCACCTCTACACTGAAGTAATAAGCCAGCTTCCAAGCATTTGTAACCATTCACCTCTACACTGTGAAGTAATAAGCCAGTTTCCAAGCATTTGTAACATTCACCTCTACACTGTGAAGTAATAAGCCAGTTTCCAAGCATTTGTAACATTCACCTCTATACTGTGAAGCAAAAGCTTCTTCTGTTGTTGTTCCCCTTACAGGAAACCTGAATCTGATTTTTTGCAGTGGCTTATTATAATGGTAACGTCTTTTTACATCATGAAATTGCTAGCCCCAAGCACAGCCCTTTTAAGTCACCTTTTGTAACATGCTTGGAAGATAATAGGGGTCCTATTCCTATCATCTCAGATACCACTCGGGTGTAGTTGCTACATAGGAGGTTCTAAAACAATACACGTTTCTATTAACAGACTTAAGAAAAATGTTTATGATACTAATAAATTAACCCCTACCTGTAGTTGAATTAATTCTTAAGAAAATGTGAAAGTGAAGTCTACCAAATGACAAATGCTCTCAGTTTGTTCATGTGCACAATATAATGATTGTTTCATGCTTAGAAACAATGACTTATTTAACCCTTTGAATTCGTGACATCCATGTATCGGTGGGTGTGCAAATACCCCATTCCTCAAGCCACCCATTATTTGGTGTGATGGATAGATTTTTATTTTAAGGCATATTTTGTGGCTGTACTGCTTGAATTTTGGCCATAATATAGTGAGTGACATCTACACATTACACAGTCAGCCGCGTAGCGCAGTGGTTAGCGTACTGGCTTTGCATCTGAGTGGTCCTGGGTTCATCCCCCAGTTGAGGCGGAAATGTTAAACCCAGCCTTAAATGGATACCGGTTCAGTCTGGAAAGTAAAGGCGGCCAGCGTGATGCTGACCACATCATCCATTAAGTGCCGGTGGTTACAAAACAATATAGGCCTAACATCATATTTCCTATGCACAGCATGACGTGACGGGATCTTTACTTTTACTTTTTACACAGTACACACATTTCTGGAAATAACAAATATGGCAGCATCACACACATTGAAGCATGTTTCACGTGTTTTTTGATCATTTTTGTGATGGAAAGTAGTTTTGAAAGTTTTGGAAATGACTACAAACAAAACAAACTGTTGAAAGTATTCTCAAGGATTTGGAGGTCGATAAATTTGATTTAGATTGAAGATTATTCTGAAAAGGACAAGTTATTATTTGACTTATGCCATGTGGCCTTCTAAGACCTCTTGGCTACAGTTAAAAGATTGAAACTCAGTTGGTATGGACATATATCAAGATAAAACGGTCTTGCAAATACAATCCTGCACGGAAAGGTGTACGGCGGACGACGAAGAGGTAGTCCAATAAAGAGATGGGAGGACAACATAAACAAAGGAATAAATCTCCAACCAGAGGAGGCACAGGTAGTGGGCTTTGACATAGAGAGGGGTGGTGTGGGGTTTTAGGGGTGTCTTCATGTGTGTCCCAACAGCCTCACTGGTAACAGGATGACTTGACACGTGTGGTTCGGATTACCATTGATTATGATCAAGCTAGATCTGTTCCTCAGAGGATCAGACATATAAGCTTCCCTCCAATGCTTACCTTGTGCATATTTTCTCAGGATCAAATGATTCAAAGAGTTAAAAAAAAAAGGGCCTACAACATTGGTGTTGACATACCTCCTAGAGTTGATGATGGGAAATGCCCAGTAGTAAGATCTGGCACAGTTTCTGTTTCTAAGAATCGACATCACTGCACTCAGTCTCTCTCAGCAAATGGGGCAGGATATTGATGCTGATAGTCCCTGTAGCTCGCTGGTTGTACACTCTCCTCCTCCGTCCTCTCATGCGCCATACTCCGCTCGAACCTTGTTTAATGTCGAAACTTTGCAGCCCGTGGATTGCAGCTTCATCTATTACGGTGTCCTCATCTAACAGGTGGTCATTGATTGATTTCAAAATGTCACTTCTATCCATCACTAATGTGCCCATGATGGGAGCTTGTGAAGTCATGATGTCAGTTCTTTCATTGCCCTGAACCCCAGCATGGGCAGAGCAGTAGATCTATAGTAACCCCTTTAGGTTTGAGGCCTTAACAGCTGCTATCCACTCGTACCTAAGCCATCTCTTCAGTATCTTCTAAAGTACAGCTTAAAGTTTGTCAAGATGACTGCCCTTGTTATATTAGTCTCAGATATTCATTGCAGTGCTGAGGTCACTGCTTCACTCTCCATTCTCAAACTGGAGGTTGTTGACATGTAAGCTTTACTGCTCTCAGCAACGACCTGTCCTCTCACTCTAGCCGAGAAGCCCCAGCCTGATGTCCCACTGTGCAGCACTGATCCGTTGGTGTATATGACAGCTTCACTCTTCTGCGTGTTCTCAGTTATCAGCTAATTCATCTCATGCTCTGCGCTCCTGTTGCTCCATTCTTTGCATTCCTCACCGACGGTTATGATGAATTCTCTGGTATTCTATCATTCTATCACCAGTGTGCACCATTCTTTTCCCTTGACTATCGTCTCAGCTAGGGTGATGTGTCCGATTGTTGTCTCTGTCTGTGCCATCCATGATGCCCCTCTCTTGATTCTTGATCTGACACGATGACAGCTTAACCCTTACTGGCACCGCCAAATCAACAGTGCAGACATTAATTAAAAGAAAAAAGTAAAGTTCCATTAACACACTGTATGGCCTGAAATACAGGCAAAATCAATAGATGATACAACCACAAGCTCAGATCAATGTACTCTCATCCGAGCAGCTCAAAGAACTGTTGATGCCTATCCCGATGAATGGATACATGTATATACTGATGGATATGCATTTAAAGTCAGCATCAAGGCTGGTTATGGCGTTTATATAAAATATCCGGACGGATCCTCTGATGAACTGTCTGATGCTTGCGGTGAGGTTTGCTCCAACTATGAATCTGAAATCACTATTTGAAGCCGCTTTGTACCGTCTGAGGATAGTTTTTTATCTTTCCTTTAAAGGTCCAAAACATTGTTATTTTTACAGTTTCAATGTCAGTTCTTCAAGCATTAGAAGTTGCTGGTCATTGTAGACTTGACTGTATCCAAATATCTCTAGACATTGACCACATTATCACTTCCAGTGCTGTCAAAATAGTTCTGCAGTGGATCCCTGGACACTCAAACACATCTGGCAATGACAAGGCAGACAGACTAGCAAAGAAGGGATCAAGACAAAAACAGCCACACACAGCAACAACTATGCAAACAGCCAAACAGCTCATAGGAACAGTTAACAAAAAAACTTGGCTGAACAGATGGGCCATGGGAAAACAAGGGAAGTCTACAGACATATGGCAAGCCCAATCCAAATGACAGTATAAATCAACTCACAAGGAAAGATCAGAGCAACATGTTCTGACTGAGAACCCAACACATCCCACTTAACCAGCAGCTGAACAGAATCCAATCACAACATACTCCAGTGTGCTAGTTGTGTACACACCAATATGAAACCATTTATCATTATCTCTTTGAGTGCTCAGAGCTCAATGACTTTAGGAAAAATGCTTTTTTTCCACGGCCAGATACATGGAACACTTTGTATGGCACTAGGCAACAGTCGATAAACATGTGCAGATACCATTTCATGGCATTGGGCTGAAGGACAAGAGCCCGGATGCTGCTGGATCTGTAACAATAACAACAACACACCATTTAGCATATTGGCCCATGTTATCTTGGCCAGCGGCACTATAGGGATGATGTAGTCAGCATCCCGCCATCCACCTGTACTTTTCAGACTTGCTCTGGTACTCAGTTGTTGAGGCTGGGTCGACCCCAGGAGTCGTTTTGTGATAGAAAAAAAATCCAGCACCAACTGGAAACTGAACTCAGATCGCTCAGCTGTGAGGCCAGTGCATTAACCACTGCACTACCTCGGCTTCCATATATTATACTGATGAGTAGGCTAAATGTCAACATGGAAAATTCTGGAGGCTGGAAACCCCAGAACCTCACTTTCCACAGGAAGAAAACCACCCACAAACTTACTACTAATAGCCAAATGAAAGTCTGATAGGACAACACACGATGGCACCTTCTAAGGGCAGACTAGATGAATTTACAGAACAAAAGGACAGTTTCTGGCATCAGGTACTGACCTGCCTGATTGAATACCAGGATTTCAATTAAGTATTTGAGTTTTAGTTGTTGTAACATTTCATTATTTAGTAGCCTCTGACCTACACAATTCATCAGTGTCCTAATCCTTTGCTACCTACTAAAGAACCTTAAGAGTTGTGGTCAAGTGGTTAGGGTCACAGCTCACAGCCTAAACTTGCTTGTGTTCCAATTCATGAAACACCAAGGTCATGCCCCTATGGGAAGTGAACTCATACAAATTTTTTGCTGAAGTCGGATGTTCTTAGTCAACCTGTACTTCTACGGGGGCAGATGACCCTGTGCAGGTCCCAGCTCTGGTTTGAGCTGGATGAAGCTGGGAGAAGGGTTTCTTGCCTAGCAGGCTAGGCTTGAGCAGCTTAATACTCTGCTCTGCGTTGGGACAAGCGTTTACGGAGGGTGGCTAATCGATGTGTAAGTCCATCTTAATAGACTCAAACACTAGAGCAAAGTAGACCCACAGCCTGTTAGGCGCCATCTATGCTGCTCTAAACAAACCACCTAACCATGGCCAGTTAGTCGTCTCTCTGTGAGGCAGTGGTGCTATTCTTGTCCTTGTCATACACAAAGACCACGGATGTACTGAACATTTAAGGCACAAATTACAGTAGAACGCACTGCACTTTAGAAAACAAAGCGGGAAAAAAAGAAAGAGGCTGACCACCTCTGGAACTGCCTGACGTTCAATGATGCCAGCTCAGCTTAACATGATATAATATGTACAGCAACAATATTCATCATGTGACACATTCTTCCCAGAATATAATCTCCGTTACTGCAGCACTGAATACATCGTGGTTTCGAGTAAATCAGCCAGTGTCATGCAATGACATCCTCAAGCTGTCCTATAAACATACTTAACTCAACATCTTTATACTGGCTTAGAAGACTCTGCAGAGTCTGTACACAACCGTTTCTTTTACTTCCCTTGATCTAAAAACTATGTTCATCCAATCTATTCGTGAATGCAT
This sequence comes from Ariolimax columbianus, assembly GCA_036924085.1. Lineage (NCBI taxonomy): Eukaryota > Metazoa > Mollusca > Gastropoda > Stylommatophora > Arionidae > Ariolimax > Ariolimax columbianus. Next base: position 44,629,352 of record JAVGWX010000005.1, on the reverse strand, counting down.
TCATTGACTCCGTCTCCACTATTTTCTGTGGAAATGCATTCCAACCATTCACCACTCTCCGACTAAAAAAGTATTTACTAGTATCTAATCTGGATCTTTCTTTAATTAATTTGTAGCCATGGCCTCTTGTTTCTTGTTGGCAGCTGTACTTTGAAAAGCTTTCTAATTAAACTTTTTCTTGATTATCTTATAAATCTGTATTAAATGACCTTGAATTCTTCTCTGTTCTAGGCACTGTAAGTCAGTTCTTCTGAGTCTTTCCTCAAACTATAATATGAGTCTTGTCCCACAAGAAGACCAATATGAGTCTTATTGATTTCCTATATTTAGATCAATATGATTCTTGCTGGTTTCTATATTTAGACCAATATGATTCTTGCTGGTTTCCTGTACTTATACTAATGTGAATCTTGCTGGTTTCCTGTATTTAGACCAATACGAGTTTTGCTGGTTTCCTGTATTTAGACCAATATAAGTCTTGCTGGTTTCTTGTATTTAGACTAATATGACTCTTGTCCTGTGAGAAGACCAATATAAGTCTTGCTGGTTTCCTGTATTTAGACCAATATGAGCATTGCTGGCTTCCTGTATTTAGACCAATATAAGTCTTGCTGGTTTCCTGTATTTAGACTAATATGAGTCTTGCTGGTTTCCTATGAGAAGACCAATATAAGTCTTGCTGGTTTCCTGTATTTAGACCAATATGAGCATTGCTGGTTTCCTGTATTTAGACCTATATGAGCCTTGCTGGTTTCCTATATTTAGACCTATATGAGGTTTGCTGGTTTCCTGTATTTAGACCTATATGAGCCTTGCTGGTTTCCTGTATTTAGACCTATATGAGCCTTGCTGGTTTCCTGTATTTAGACCTATATGAGCCTTGCTGGTTTCCTGTATTTAGACTAATATGAGTCTTGTCCTGCGAGAAGACCAATATAAGTCTTGCTGGTTTCCTATATTTAGACCTATATGAGTTTTGCTGGTTTCCTGTATTTAGACTTATATGAGTCTTGCTGGTTTCCTGTATTTAGACCAATATGAGCCTTGTTGGTTTCCTGTATTTAGACCAATATCAGTCATTCTGGTTTCCTGTATTTAGACCAAAATAAGTCATGCTGATTTCCTGTATTTAGACCAATATGAGGCTTGTTGGTTTCCTGAATTTAGACCAATATCAGTCATTCTGGTTTCCTGTATTTAGACCAAAATAAGTCATGCTGATGTCCTATATTTAGACCAATATGAGCCTTGTTGGTTTCCTGTATTTAGACCAATATCAGTCATTCTGGTTTCCTGTATTTAGACCAAAATAAGTCATGCTGATTTCCTGTATTTAGACCAATATGAGCCTTGTTGGTTTCCTGAATTTAGACCAATATCAGTCATTCTGGTTTCCTGTATTTAGACCAAAATAAGTCATGCTGATTTCCTGTATTTAGACCAATATGAGCCTTGTTGGTTTCCTGTATTTAGACCAATATCAGTCATTCTGGTTTCCTGTATTTAGACCAAAATAAGTCATGCTGATTTCCTGTATTTAGACCAATATGAGCCTTGTTGGTTTCCTGAATTTAGACCAATATGAGCCTTGCTGGTTTCTTGTGAGAAGATCAATATGTCCTGCTGGTTTCTTGTGAGAAGACCAACTCCAGTGGTCTCCTTATGATCTTAATGTAGTGAAAAAAAGCAAGGATTCAGACAAATATTGAAAAAGTTCAGCCTTGATTATTTTACATTTGCAAAGTCTGCAGTAACATGACCATTATCATCTGAACAAGAAGTATATTGTGCAACTGACATGATGTCACAATTTATTTTTCTTGTGATAGAACTATATCAGAGATGTAAAACACATAGACCAAGGCTCGAATGTTATCTAGCTAGAAGTCATCAAATGGTCTACAATCTGAATGACATTATGACAAGTGATCATAACAAATTGAAGCAGGTCATCAAACTATAACCTTCTAGTTTCAACCTTTTTTTTTCATTACGTCACAAACATTTAGACTAAACCAAAGTTGGCTACATCAGTTGTCTTGTAAATCCATGAAATTGCCACAAAGCACTGATAGTGTTCCTATCCAGATCGGCTTATCTGTTAGTTTCCACTACAAACGTATTTATAACATCTACATAAACAAACTAAACAGACATACCTCAGAAAAACCTGTTGCAACAACTTAACTTCATCACAATCAATAATGGGATAACCATTTTTTCCAAATTGTTGTCCTAGTGAAACAGAAACAAATCATTGAAAAATTATCTAAAGTCAAAATTGCTCTTGTATTGTCATTGGTGTGGGCGGAAATGGTCTAGTTTTTAATTCAGTCGTTTCTATATCAGTTAGCACAACGAATACACCGTTGAATATACAGATACAATGCTCCGAGCGAATTATTTCGGCAATGGTTCAGTGAAAGTTAAAGTACTATCTCTAAATGTTTCTAAAAGAAACAAAAAAGAACCACTCATTAATTATGCAATTTGAAGGAAAGCTATTAAACTAAAGAAAGCTATTAGCTAATCAATGAATTACAATGGTCTTATCAAGGAAGAAACACTGTTAATTGTGCAATTTTAAGGGAAATGGTAATTAATAAACAAATAAGTGTAAAATGGTTTTATTTAGGTAAAATAATATTTTAAAAAAAACACCGGACACCAAAGGGTTGAAATGTACCAGTTGTGATGATTTTTCTGCAATTAGAAGAACTATTGGTTGGAAATTGATGAAAAAAACATAGGTCACATGTACATAATTGAAAATCGATGAGTAGGAGGTAATCCATTTTCCGGGTAAAATTCTTAGAAGTAATGAAAGTCCTACCCAATCTACCTTCACCAGGCCTAGTAAGACGCAGGAAGTAAACATGCAGAATAAAGAATATACTACGAATAACCTTCGACTACCTGGCAGCAGACAAAACCAGAGGCATCTGTTGGTGAAAGTAGGCAATCTGGATGTGGTAATCTTGTTTATATACCATACTTCTAAAAACTTCTGAGACATACAGTAGGATTGATTATACATAGTGATGAACGGTCAATGCTTGTTTCCCTAGAGTATGCTTCTGAATTCCATATTGGACAAAAAGCTGAAAACAAATCCGGCTTTGTTAATCTTGGGACTAACATCATTTCCACAGATCCATTTGTTATTTCCTGTCTAAATCTGATGTGCATTGTGTGATAGACATTCTATTGGTGAAAGTCAGCAGTCTGGGTGTGATACTTTTAGTCCTATGATCAGTTTTGTTTAGAATAAGAAATGTATTTATTTATGTTTCATTTACTGACAGCAATGTTAAATGTTGTGTGTCACTGTTATGTATCAAAGATTGCTCATTCTGGCAATCGAAGTGGATGTCAGCCATCACATGCTGTTTTATAAAATTAGCTAACAAGTCATTGCTACACCTGTTAAAAAATATCTCACCTGACAAATATGAGTCAAGCTAGCAAAATTGTATTATCTTCCCGACTCATAGTTTCCTCAGCAGAGCGTTGAAAACATGGCGGGTGTGATACGGAATCCGTCCAGAGTTGATCAGCGAGCTGAAGGATGTCGACCAGCTGACATTCATTGTAGAATGCAGGCAGTGTATGGTGACAAAAGTTTGTAGAATACAACAGTTAAGAACTGGACAACGATATTTAAAGTAGGACGTAAGTTAACGAAAGATCTTCCGAGACCAGGTCAGGCGCATATTGTTGCCTGCATTCTTCGATGAATGTCAACTGGTCGACATCCTTCAGCTGTTAGAAACCGAATCACCACTCGCTGATCAACACTGAACGGATACCATATCACACCTGCTGTGTTTTCAACAGTCTGCTGAGGAAACTATGAGTTGCAGAATAATGAAATTTTGCAAACTTGAAGGTTGGTATGTGCTGTTTACACCAGAAGTGATGTCATCATGCACATCATACGTATGTTCTCTTGTTGCAGTTAGGTTCGGTTTCATTTGAACATGCCTCGTATATAAACAGATGGACAAACTTAGTACAGACACATAACAACTCATATGACAGACAAATATCTCAGGTGTTAATATTGTGGGGTCTGTGAGAGATGTCTGTCAGGTGAGATATATTTCTATGAACTGAGGTTATATGACTGCCATATGAGATAAATTTATGTCAAATTATGTATCTGTTATGTATCTATTTTGTTATGTGAGATATGTCATGTTAGATATCTGTTTGTCCCGTGAGATACACTCTTGACATCATATATGATGTCACTCAGAAAGATATCTACATCACTGGTAAGATATTTCTTTTACTGGGTCATACATGTGCTTGGGAACGGCGTGGGCTAGTGGTTAAGTGACATGGAGCACAATCTGACGGTGCTGGGTTTGCTCCCCAATCACAGCACCAGCTGTTACCCCGGGGAAGCAAACCCTTAGAAAATGCAGGAGTGAGCAAACCCTTACATAAAATGCATTCCGAAGTTGGATGCACTGGGACGACAGGCGCAAATAAAAACATAGTGTAACACACACTGCATTTGGGAACACAGAAATAAGGCATATGTGTGTGTGTGAGTGTGCATGACTAGAGATGTACTGGGAACAAACTGCCACACTAAAATCAGGAAAGATATGCTCTCCAAGTATAGACGTAAAAAGGGAGTGAGACAAGGATATGTTTGTCTGGTGAAATATCTACACAGAACAAATATTCAAACAGATGGCGGGGATGTCAGGGCATGTCATTGGAGGAGTGACAATGAATAATCTTAGCTATGTGGATGGTACAGTTTTGATGGCAGAAAGTGAGTTAGAATTGCATTAGCTTGTGATAAATATATACAAAATAAGTCAGGAGTTTGGATTAGACATAAACATAAAAAAAACAAAGACTATGATACTTAGAAAAAGTGACAAGAAGCCATGTATGCAGATATAAATACAGAATGAACTACTTGAACAGGTACAGTTTCTCCAAATCTAGGTCATATAATAACGAAAGAAGGCAGCTGTGAAAAAGAAATCAGAAAGAGAACAGATACAGCCAAGATGATATGCGACACATACTGACATCCAAACATAAATCATAAATTGAAAATGAGAATTGTCATGTTGATTGGTAGATTGGATAGAACGGCCCTGAGTTTTGGTATGGAAATAAATGCAGATAAAACAAAGTTCATGACCAATAACGTAGCAGGGTTTCAATCTGTAATAGAGGCGAATGGACAGGAACTTGAGGTGGTAAAACGTTTCAAATATCTGGGATCATTGATCAGCGAAGAGGGTTCGAAGTCAGAGGTCATTGCAAGAATAGCACAAACAACAGCGGCGCTGACTAGGCTGAAACCTATATGGCAAGACAAGCGCCTCGCCCTCGGCATAAAAGTCAGACTAATAGGCTCTTTGTTGCTATCAATATTTCTGTATGCCTGCGAGACTTGGACCATTACAACAGATATCCAGGGCAGGATAACTGCAATGGAAATGAGGTGCTATAGAAAACTCCTAAATGTTACATATAAAGATCGTGTCACGAACGTAGAAATCCATCAGAGAGTTGAAGACGCTATTGATCCTTTTGAAGATCTGTTCACAGCTATCAAAAGACGAAAGATGGCCTGGTGCGGGCACGTAGTGAGGTCCAACGGAATTACCAACTCGATACTCTTTGGGTTCGTGCCGGGACAGAGAGGGCGAGGACGTCCAAGGAAGAGATGGGTGGACAACATCACTGAGTGGTCAGGCCTTCGTCCCGATGAGATACATCACGCGGCGACAGACAGACAGGGTTGGTGTGGGATTTTCATGTCTTCATGTGTGCCCCAACAACCTGATGGGTTACGGGATGAACTGAACTGATGTATACTCATCACTGCTTTATGGTGTAGAAACATAGGCACTGAATAACAAGTTGAAAAAGAGTATTAATAATAATAATAATAATGTTCGCTTAGGCGTCTGAGGCCCGTTGCGTCGGATGAACACCACCATGTCCAGTTGTAACCGCATGCTGCCAGGCCTCCTCTAAGGCAGATGGGGAGGCTGCTACCTGTTGGAGCCACGTGTTTCGGGGACGACCTCTCCGGCGCTTCCAGCCAGCAGGGTGGGGACCGTTTGCACTGTTGACTGTCTTTTGAAGGATCTGGTGAGCTGGGACCTCCTTGTCCAGTCGGACAACATGACTGAACAGAGAAATGCGGCGTCGTTCCAGAATAACCGAGACAGGGGGAAGATGTGTTTTTGCGGAAACATCCACATTCCATGATGAAAGAGTATTGAAGCCTTCGAAATGTGGGTATATAGACGATTGGGTCGCATTTCTTGGAAAGAGAAGAAAACAAATTTGGAGGTATTGGAAACGTTGGGGGTGAAAAGAGAATTAATGAATGGAAATCAAGGTTAGGCAGGCTAGATATATTTTTATATAACAAGACATACCCCATTGTTGAAGACCATACTAGAGGTTAGGGTGGAAGGCTGTCGTCCAAGAGGCAGACAACATTATTAATGGGCGAATAACATAAGAAGATAGACTGGAAAAAGTCTGTCAGATTGCACAATTACGGCAAGAGAGTACACTGAAGATTTATTGCAGCCAACCTTCGACCAGAGATGGCACTTGAACACTTGAACTGAACTGAGAGATATACATATGTTGGAAGTAATATACATATGACCAATTATTATTTGTATGACTGGAGAGATGATATTTGTGTGACTGAAGATATTTGAATGAACAGTTATATATATATATATAGATATGAAAGACTAGGATATATGTATGATGAGTTATATGTGTAAAACCAGACAGATATATGTATGACTTGGAGAGAGAATTCCGGGCCAGAAGGCTTGATGAGACAGCTCTTGGTTAGGGTATGGAGATTTAACGCTGGAAAGACAAAATTAATGGCCAACAATGCAGAGAGCTTCAACAGACATATTAAAGCTAATAAAAGAAAATCTGCAACAAAATTCGGAACAGCATGTTGAAGAATATGAGGAATAACTACATTAGTTAATTTCAATATTGAAACACATAAAATCAAGTGGTTTGGACATTTGACAAGGATGCAACATGATCAACCTGCAGTGAGGTCATACTACCTTGGAGGTTTAAGGGCCATGAGCAAGAGGTTGACCCCGCCAGCCCCGCCGGCGATGGATAGAGGGGATCAAAGAAACACTCTTAAAATTTTAACATGACCGCCCCGCAAGCTTTCCACCTAGGCCAAACCAGACGCATCAAAACCTTTCAGCCCCCTGTCCTGTGCCATCCATTCCAGTATTCTCCACATCTGTATCTCTTTACATCTGTCTATCTTGAGCTCTCTTTTGTGAGTGTCTGTTAGTCTCACTCTATAATTCTCTTACATTGATACTTCCTTGTTCAGCTGATTTTCTTTTGTATTTCCTGGCTGACAAATTCCTGCACTTAATTGATGAATCTGTAAGAAAATGTCCTGTGTGTATTGTCCTCATTGAATGGTCGCTGTTGTTGTTGATGCTAGTGTCACTCGTCCTTGAGGTAGCTTTACACATTTCTTTGGTGGTGGATTACAGTGGCTCTCCTCGCATACTGTGTCTTACTTGAGAAGGTAGACCAGGGTTCAACTGGCTGTAGTGCAATGCGAGGAATCAACCTGTTTCCATGGAGAAATACTTGGAAGTGAAGTGAGGTCTTGATCAATATGTTTGGCCTGAACCTGACTAACATAGTCTGATCAGTATATTTGACCTGACCAAATGTTAGTCTCCTCACTGTAGTATGCATTGTATAAATATATTGATGGATCCTGTTTACACGCCAGTGTGGCATATTGGGAATATTCATGGTTAAAACCATATTTTTCTTGGTATCCAATATTTTAGGCTGGTTCGACCTCAGGAGCCATTTTGTGATCGTAAAAATCCTAGAGACCAAGCCCTGGTCATTTTGTTGGGAAGCCAGTGCACTAACTACTGAGCTACCTCAGCTCCCTGAACACATGAATAGTCAATGATAACATGTTTCTGTTTTTTAGGTTAAGCACAAAATAATGACACTATAATCCTCCTGGTACCGATACCAAATCCCCAAATGTCAGTTGTCTTTGTTGCTTTGTTTTCCACTTTCAATTAGAACAGTAGTTTAGTATCAGGTATATGATACTGCATATCTATCTATCTATGTTCTTTGAGTGTCAAATACGGCGTATAAGGCAAAAACAAATGATCTCCGGTTGGAACGGTGTGACTCCACCGTTTTTAGATCTTGTATGGAGCTGAGGCCCATAGTTGAGCCGTCTTGGATGATTATTCTTCTGGGTGTTTCCTTGAGTCTGCTTCTTTTCTGTACGCCCCTTGGTGTCCATTCGAGTGCTTCCAATGGAAGATGGTTGTTGTTCATTCTAAGGACATGTCCGATGTATGTCTATCATTTTTTCTTTTTTCCTGATGTTGGTCGACAGGTATAGTTGATTTGTATCTGTTCTTAACGAGTCATTAGTTATGAACTGGTCCCAGCGTATATTCAATAATTTTCTTAAACATTTATTTTCAAAGACATTTAGTTTGTTTTCCAGCACTTTTGTTGTCTTCCATCTTTCACATCCATATGTCAGGATTGATATTACGATTGAGTTGAAAAGTCTGAGCTTGGTATGTTTGCTCAGTGTCGTTGATTTCCAGATGTTCGTGAGCCGATTAAAGGCGCATGAGGCCAAAGCAATTCTAGTGGAAATTTTTTTCATGGCATTTCTATCTTGTGTCATATAAACTACTGAAAATAAATAAACTATTTGACTTGCAAAGGAATATCATATTGACAAAATAAATTCAACCAGGTGTACTTGAAATTCTGAATTGAATGTGTTTATTATATGTTTAAAATGTGAGTGTAGGACTTTCAATTTTGTCACGATGTCTTGATGCAAGTATTACATTTTTGTGTGATTGTGTCCCCTTGATATCACCCCTGCATTTCACGGTGTGCTGTAAAGATAAATGTTGCTCCCAAGTTTTTTACAATCAGGCAGTTCTGAAATTCTTCTTCTTCGATCAACTGATGCTATGCTTTTAGCCCGGTGAGGTTCACGAAGAAGACTGTACGTTTCAGGTCTTTGCCACCCCTCACCTCCCTCACAGCTTTTTGAGCATGATCCCTCCCTGGACAAGACTGCCTCTTTTTGGTCTGTATAACTAGTGCAGTCCTGCAGGATATGTTCTGGTGTTTGCTTAGATGCTCCACAATCGCACATGATGGTGTCTCTAAGAGGCCTATTCTGTGGAGATGGGCCTTGAGTCTGAAATATCTCGCTCTGAGTCTTAAGATCTTTGTTAATTTCTGCCATGTTTGTCTATGCTGTCATTTTCTGGCTTGTATCCTCTGTGCCATCTCTTCATTCAGTCCTCATGGATCGTTTGATGAGTGTCTTTGTTTCTTAATAATTATTTGGAATGTGAGTCTGCATGTTGCCACTTTCGTCTTTTAGGGGCTCATCTGCTTGGATAGCACAGTGGGCCAGAATTGACTAAATTATTTTTTTGGGGTTCTGAAATAAAAACGTACACTCTTCACAACTTTTACTCCCCAGCCAATTTAATCCTGCCTGTGATTTTTTTCAGAGGTTATCCCTGGTAAGAAGATAAATGTATTTCAGTGCAGCAGAAGAGTTTTGGAGTGGATACCAAACAGTTTTGTTATGGCTTTTAAACTCTGATATAGCCAAAAAGGCTGACAGGAATGGACATACCTTTACCAAGAAGGTCGAATACTTAATTCAACAATAGGAATTGGAAAAACTTTGTCAGAGAGATTTAGGAGGAAATAGCCTTATAGCAAGGTAGCAATCACAAGGCCTGCCGTGGAACTGAAAAGCAAATCATGATGCTAATGCCAACATGTATGATCCAGTTTGGTGTAGACACAAATACTATTGCCTGCTTTATGACCAAAATTTTTACTCAGAGACAAATGGCAGCACTAATGTTGGGAATATATCTCATTTGTCCATTTATATGGTTGAATGTCATAGGGAAATGTTATCGTCTTTCTTGTGTGCCATATGTCTGATATCTGATTGATATTTTAAATTGGGGACAGTGTGGGCTAGTGGTTAAATGACATGGCTCACAAGCTCAAGGTTCTGGGTTTGCCCCCTAATCACAGCACCGGGCATTACTCCGGGGAAACAAACCTTTAGACAATTCAGGAGGAAGCAGACTCTAACATAAAATGCATCCTGACGTTGGATGCATTGGACCGACAGGCGCACAATAACAAAATAGTGCAATGCACACCTCCTCAAGGTGAATGCAAAAAAAAATTATTCAAAATTCATGCCTATGTAGTGTTTATTTATCACCATCAATCTATCTTGTCCTTGGTAATGGGAATAGCTACCCAATCTAAATGACAGAGCTGGCAATGGCTATAGAAATGCCATCGTCTGTCACGTCTTACTGTATTTACTACTGTAATGGCTTTGAAAAGGAAGTGTTGACTTTGCAGTATATTTGGATTAGTTTCTTTCTTTGCTGCCTTGTCTCCCTCCTTACTTGGTCATAGTCAAGTACCTATTTGCAGCTGGGTAGACCAGGTTGATGAGAGTAGATTAAATACAGGTCAACTAGGTTTACCATCAGAGACAAGGGCTATAACTACTCTGCCAGTCATGTGTGAATAGACTGTCTTCTGTGTCCTTGCTATAACGATATATGTTGTGCTCGATGTGCATTGTCAAGTTCCATTCTGCTTCAGGTATTACAAATGTTTATTTGAAATTGTCATTCTCTTGTTTTTGATGTTTATTTGAAATTATCATCTTTTTGTTTTTGTTGTTTATTTGAAATTGTCATCCTTTTGTGTTTGATGTTTATTTGAAATTGCCATCTTTTTGTTTTTGATGTATATTTGAAATTGTCGTCATTTTGTTTTTGATATTTATTTGAAATTGTCATCCTTTTGTTTTTGATGTTTATTTGAAATTGCCATCTTTTTTTTTTTTGATGTATATTTGAAAATTGTCATCCTTTTGTTTTTTGATGTTTTTAAAAAAATTACCTTTTTGTTTTTGATGTTTATTTCATCATAACACAACTATTTTATTCTCAATGTAAATACTAAAACAAATATGAATCAGTGCCACATGGTCACAAATACTAAAACAAGTATGAGTCAGTGCCACATGATGGTCACAAATACCAAAACAAGTATGAGTCAGTGCCACATGATGGTCACAAATACCAAAAACAAGTATGAGTCAGTGCCACAAGGTCACAAATACCAAAACAGGTATGAGTCAGTGCCACATGATGGTCAAAAATACCAAAAACAAGTATGAGTCAGTGCCACAAGGTCACAAATACCAAATGAAGTATGGATACTCCCATTCCGGTAAGTCTGTCAACGTGCCTGCTCCTCTGTTTCAAGCAAAGACATTTTTGTTGATAAACATTCTGGAGAAAGAAGAATTTAACTGACACAACTACATACGTTACATTTCAAGGATGTGTCCTCTAGTTGGTCCTTTCATGACTTATCGACATCACAAGAACCTCTCAGTACAGCAGAGTGCACTCCCCACGACACATTACAGTCAATGTGGGCCATTTCTCTCCCCCACCCCCCTTGCTGCATTGTCAGCCTTAACACTCAGAGTCAAGTACCAATTTGCAGTGGGAGTGGCTGATTAGCGCAGTAGTAGAACACTCGCTTTTCGTGGTAAATGTACGCGGTTCAACCCCGGTTGCCGTTCGCTCCAGTCGACTCAGCTGTAAATGGGTACCTGGCTGTCGACTAGAGAAGGGAGGAAGCGAGCTGGCCACCCACCTCACAAAGCTCTGATTTAGTACAGTGAAGGCCTAACACTTCACCCCCGACGGCAGTGTCTGCTATGGGACTACCTTTACCCATTTTCAGTATGGTAGACCAGCACCTTAATCTGAATCTATCCGTTCTTCAACAAGGTAGCTGGCCTTGTGCGGGTCCTAACTGTTTGCTGTCGATGGTTCAAGTTGACCAGTGGAGGAGCAGTTTATTTAATCTAGGGGCCCTAATGCTGTTATTCCTCTCTATCGAGTCTTGTCATCTGGTGGATGACCTTCTTGTATTGAGGTCAACCCATCGGTATTTTGAATGCTGCTAAATGTCTTTGACTTGTGCCATTTTTCAGATGTCGCTGTTGTCTGATTGTCAGTCCTACAAGACGGCGTTCAAGTGAGGCGTGCGTTGTCCGTAATTAGTTTTCTAGTGCTTTTGTTAGTGGCCATGTTTCACTGGAGTAACACACTGCCGGCAAGACAGTTGAGTAGATTAATCCGCATCTAGTTTTGTGTTTTTTGTGGCATCTTCCGTATTTTGAGCAGCAGGATTGCATATATTATAGTACCATCATTGCTTTTCGCGCCTGATAGGAAGCCTGATCCGCAGTACTTGATCTGTCAGTCTAGAGTGGTTTCTGGTGTAAGGTAGAGTAACTGGTGAGATTGTTAGTACAAATTCATTCCTCTTTAGTTATATTTTACGATGTGTTACAGTTGTCCTATTCTCAACTCCCCACGATTCAATAACAGACATCATCAAATAAGGCAGGTTTATTCAAGGAAGTGATAGTCAAACTGTATAAAGTATATAACAAGTTTTTTAAAAATACAGCCACCCACAAGAACAAGAGGGCACAGCTACAAATTAACTAAAGAGAGGTCCTGATTAGATATTAGGAAATATCTTTTTAGTCATAGAGTGGTGAATGCTTGGAATGCATTGCCACGGGAGGCAGGGGGGCAGTTAATGCATTTAAGAATAAATTGTATGCGCATAGCTTTTAGAGCAAGGCAATATAAATGAAACGGGTTGTATAGAGACTCTGCAGAGTCTTCTAAACCAATATAAAGACGTTCAGTTAAGTTAACTAATGATGTCCCCTTGTAGTAACCCATCGGGGACAACATTAACTCCTGCATTTTCCTTACGCGTAGTCGCAATTGTATCCTCCTGCAGCGGAGGATTCATGCCGTGGAGACGAAATGACTTCTAAACGTCACGTACAAAGATCGAGTGGCAAATGAGAAAATACGAGGAAGAATTAAAACAGAAATAGGGCCTTTTGAAGACCTCTTGGCAACGGTCAGAAGACGGAAACTCGCTGATACGGTCGCAAATCGAGATGAAACGGTCTCACAAATACGATTCTCCACGGAAAGGTTCCAGGTGGACGTCCAAAAGAAGTAGGAGAGCAACATAAAAAATGGACAAATCTCCGACAAGAGAAGGTACAGGCAGCGGCAGCTGACAGAGAGGAGTGGCGTGGGGTTGTGGAGGATGGCAACATCTGTGCCCCAACCACCTCACCGGTTAAGGGATGACCTGACCTGACCTGAATCAGGCGTATTAAATAACAATAGAGTAGGTACAATGTGTATTTGTTCTCCTTCCCCGGATCATCGAGGGAGGCTTGGGTCACTCTGAGTTTGGATTCCATTTCTTTTGTAAGAGCCCATGTTTCTGCGGCATAACACATTGCATGTAGAACTGTGGAGGTGAATAGGGAGGCACACAGGCTTTGGTCATGGGAATTGTCTAGTGCTGTCTTCATGGACGACAATGTCGCCCAGCCCACCCGAAGATGTCTTGTTAATTCTGAATTGAGGGTGTTCTGCATGTTCAATGTGCGTCCCAAGCAGACACACTCCTCCAGATTCACGCCATCGGTAGCGAAACGGTTACGCACGACTTTTGTCTTGGAAGTGTTAATCTCGAGGTCCGTTTTTTTGCCATACTTTGTGAAACATTTGGTTGGCTCTTTGCCTGTTTCTGAGATGAGCACTATATAATTTGATGTTGATACTAAAATGGGTCTAGTCGCATAAACTGATGATACAAAATAACTAAAGATGGAAGATACATAATAACTAAAGATGGAAGATACAAGATGGAAATCAGGAAGAGAATAGGGAAAAGCAAGTCTGCTTTCATCAACATCAGTGATATTCAGACATCAAAACAATTTACTCACAAATAAAATTGAGAGCCCTCAAATGTTATGTACACTTGTCTTAACAGTGTGGTATAGAAACATGAACAATGAACAAAATATTAGATAAGAGAACTGATGCCATTCACATGTGGATATATAGAAGAATGGCGTAAATCTCATGAAAAGAAAATAAACAAATATTCAATAATCAAGAGTGAAAAAAGAATTGATGAACGAAATCACAGTCCAACATTTTAGATATTGTGGTCATGTAAACAGACATAACACATTACTGAGAACAATACAGAACAAATATGTTGATCCCATATATGCTAAATGTAAGCTATGATCTATATGGGAGGATTTAATCAAAAGATGGACAGGGAGAAGCCTGGCAGATTGAGCCATCTAGACAAGAAACATAGGACGTTGGAGATCCATTGTAGCATACTCAGTCTCAGTGCTAGTTTATTCCAGGGACAACCAAGCCAACACGATTACAAAAATCGCTAAACCAAATAACACCAGGGTTAAGGCACCAGTCTTATGCAACGCATGCAGTCAGCACGCACCCTCACAAGTGCGCGTTTGCAGCTCTGGATCTCAAGAAAACTGAAAAGATAACCAATGAGAAACCGCGGGAATCCGACATCCTTGACCCACTTTTAACATACCATTGCTAGGATCACAGAAAACAGGATCCATAGAGACGGAAGTTATGACGCGCATGAGCTGACCAGTCACGACACAATGGCGTTACCCTCGTTCTCCGTCCATACACATACAGCCTCCCCATTTCCGACATGTTACTATTTTCCAAACTCCGACACAGAGGACTCCCAGCCGGACCAGAGGGATCCCTTCTACTCGCAACTTGACGCCACCTCTCAGTCTATCCCATATCACGATGAATACATCATCTTGGGGAATTTCAACGCTTCACCGAAGGGGCTTCGAAAATGTCCTATATCCATTGGAAACGGAACGTCAAACACCACCGCCATATTTAATTCCTTATGCGTGACCTTTAACCTCAGGAATACAAGCATTTACTTCAAGCGAAAGGACATTAAATGGCACATATGGACATCCAATGAACACTGGAATTTAAAAAAAGACCAGGGTCACGTCCTCAACTTCTATTCCTGTCTAATTCAACCATCATAATCACCATCATACAACATGCTCTTCGTAGAAAGTGTCTCCTATCACAGCCGGTCTGAAAGAAACTCGTTTCCTGGCCAGATCTCTAGTCTCTGCCAAAGTCGTGTCCAGGCATTCCTTGACATCTTGGTGCCACTGCTTTCTCGGTCTACCCCCGCCTCTTCTGCCTGGTACCATACCCTCCATCACTGCCCTACCAAGACTGTTGTGTCTTATGATGTCACCAAAGAATTTCAATTTTCTGGTCATGATGGAATTGCTGAACCAGTTCACTTCTATGTTCGACTCTTGCCGAATGTCTATATTTATAATTCTATCTGTCCATGGTATTCTGATCTTTTGGTAACATTTTGACTTGAAGGACTCTATTCTTTTTCTAGATGTTTTGATAACCGTCCATGCTTCGCAGCCATATACTGACAAGGGACAGACACAGGCTCTCAAGACTTTTACTTTTGTCGTTTTCCTGCCATAATTTCTTCAGGTTGGTTTGCCTGTGCGTTGCTATGGCTAGTCTTTTCCTGATATCTCTTACGTTCTTTTCTAATTCAACCACGCAGAATGTAGGGACACGAAGGTCCCCGCCACCACTGATTACCACCTTATTGTATCCAGCATTACCATTTCGCTCAGAAACCACACTAATGCAAAAAACCAATAACTAACTACATAATTAAATTACTTCGTGTTGACCCCGTCTTGCTCACGCAATATTTAATTGCAATTCAATACCGGCGTGCAACTTTGGGCTTCTTGTTGGATCAAGCAGAAACGGCCTGAAATACTATGACTTCGGTCATACACGGAAGTTGATAAGGAGCTAATAAGTATGGCCTACTCTTGGCCTACTTTAATCGAAGCTCCATTGAAACGTCACATTCCACCGCCAACTAAATAACGGAACTCATTTTGTGGCAAGGTTTATAATCAATTCATGCTTCACACAGATAAATAAAACAAATTCACTGTACAAAACACGAGATGCCAGGTACTGACGTAATATTCATATCTGTCCTTTGTATTGGAGAACCACATCGTACCAAGAACCGCTCGCAGGCCATCCCTCCGTCTCATTGGTGGACCTCTTGGAGGTCGTCAAATGTTGTGGGGTTACCAGTACATAACTCCATATGTCCATATCGGTTGTCAGACAAGCATATACCATGACCCGCCCATCTGGATTTTCTTAATAGCGATGTATCTACGACGTCGTTGAAAGAGGCTAATTTCAGTGCTGTGTACTCGGTCTCGTAATAAAGTTCCGACGCACGAAACTACCTGGCCTGGCTGCCACCTCAATGAACGTCCTACTTTAAGTTTGGAATCAGCAGAGTCTTTCATTGAAAACAAAAATACGCATTTACATAATCCGAGCAGTCCTCATGCCCGACAACCTGGAATGTTTTACAGCACGACAACCTGGAATGATCTACAGCCCAACAACCTGGAATGATCTACAGCTCGATGACCTGGAATGTTCTACAGCCCGACAACGTGAAATGTTCTGCAGCTCGACAACCTAGAATGTTCTACATCCCGACAACCTGGAATGATCTACAGCCCGACATCCTGGAATGTTCTACAGCTTGATGACCTAGAATGTTCTACAGCTCGATGACCTGGAATGATCTACAGCTTGATGACCTAGAATGTTCTACAGCTCGATGACCTGGAATGATCTACAGCTCGACAACGTGAAATGTTCTGCAGCTCGACAACCTAGAATGTTCTACAGTTCGACAACCTGGAAAGATTTTACAGCTCGACAACCTGGAATGTTCTACAAACAGTGCAGAAGTGCACTAAAACCTTCCACATGCTCAGCCAGAAATGTATTCTTACAATACAATAGTATGTCCGGGTCACTTCTTCTTCTTCTTCTTCATCGTACGCATTCAGACAGCAACCATTATTTTTTTCGAAAAAAGCAGCGGTCATCTTTAGGCTGTCGACACTGCCATAGAGCTTGTCTAGTGTTGCCACTGGTGATGGCCACATCTGCTCTCTCTGATCTTCGTATGTCGGGCAGTTTTGCAGCAAATGCTCAGCGGTCATTTTCGCGGTACCACACGGGCATTCGTCAGTGCCACCTATCTTCAATTTGTTGAATAGGTGGTACCTCAGTCTATTGTGGCCAGTGCGAAGTCTGAAGACCACGACCTGCTCTCTTCTGTTCAACTGGTAATAGGCATCGTTTTTTGTGTAGCCATTTGGTCATGTATCTAGCTCTAATAAGCCGTTTTGACTCTTCGTATGTCACATTAGTATCTGGTTGTGGTAGTTTTACACCTTTTTTTGCCAGTCTGTCTGCCTCCTCGTTGCCTTGGATGTTGCAGTGGGATGGAACCCACTGCACCACTACCCTTTTTGGTGCGGACTGCTCTTAAATCATTAAGTTTAGTATTTTTCTGGCTTTTTAGCGCTGTGACTACGGCCAGAGCATCTGTAATGTCCAGGTCTCAAATGACAAAATCACACACGAACAGGCCTCGAAAGGACTGGCATTTTTGTCTCTCTTTAGACACGTGAACCACCTTGTTAAAGACGTTCTCGTCCACCACATCTTAAAGCAGACCATGGACATTAGAGATGAGAAAACGACCCTCTCCATCATGGTTTCGTCCCCACGGTTGTCAGGGCAACACATTGGTAGATCCAATCGGAAAGACATCACTCTCATTGCATCCAGCCTGGAACTTAGCCGCTCATTTGTTTTGACTCGACGCCGCTTATCGTCTAAGCAAAGTTATCTACCTACCTACATACCTACCTAACCACGTACCTATCTATCTCCTTCTAATCTATCTACCTATCTAACTACCTATCTACCTACCTACCTGTCTGCCTGCCTGCTTACCTACCTACCCAGTACTATCTATCTACCTACTAATTTACCTACCTACATAACTACCTACCTACCTAGTACCTATCTACCTACTAATCTACCTACCTACCTAACTAACTACCTACCTACCTACTTACCTACCTACCACAATATTTAACGTTCTACTTAACCTAATCCAGTCAGTTTATAGTGTACATATAGATTGACCTCATGCTTAAAAGCCATCCATCAAACCAAATGGTTAAAGACTCCATCTATTTTACCAAATGTTACTACACAAGTACACAAGACTAGACACACAGATGCGTTGTTCATATTTATACAATTATACACTTTATTTGCAAAGCTGGCTTGTGTCTATCGCCTAGGTTATGTTAGAACAGCCATTATTGAACTCACGAATGTCAGGATACATCAATCCCTGTCCGACTCGCGCAGAAAACCACAAACATAGATAGAAGATCACTGTATATGTGTCTACATCATTTATAAGCTAGAGCGCGAGGAACCGTCATTGTTAATCAGAGCCAGACATACATGACAACAATCCCAAGTATGAGCATGACAGCCAGTTAGTTAGGCCATGATGTGGCTTTGTCAGATCAGGACAGCCAGTTAGTTAGGCCATGATGTGGCTTTGTCAGATCAGGACAGCCAGTTAGTTAGTCCATGATGTGGCTTTTTCAGATCAGGACAGCCAGTTAGTTAGGCTATGATGTGGCTTTGTCAGATCAGGACAGCCAGTTAGTTAGTCCATGATGTGGCTTTTTCAGATCAGGACAGCCAGTTAGTTAGGCCATGATGTGGCTTTTTCAGATCAGAGCAGCCAGTTAGTTAGGCTATGATGTGGCTTTGTCAGATCAGGACAGCCAGTTAGTTAGGCCATGATGTGGCTTTGTCAGATCAGGACATCCAGTTAGTTAGGCTATAATGGGGCTTTGTCAGATCAGGGCAGCCAGTTAGTTAGACTATGGTGTGGCTTTGTCAGATCAGGACAGCCAGTTAGTTAGGCTATGATGTGGCTTTGTCAGATCAGGGCAGCCAGTTAGTTAGGCTATGATGTGGCTTTGTCAGACATCATTAATTAATCTGGACAGGCATCATATCGGGCACTAATTCTTTGCTTCGGGAGGTGCAGAAAGGAAGCTTACGGTATGAGCCGATACCAAAGAAAGAGGATTCACATCTTGAGGATCTTGTGCTGATCATGCTGGTTAATGACAATGAACGAATTTGCATCCTGGCTTTGATAGCAGTCAGCGTAGGTATTGATTGAAGGGGAGAGAGAGGGGTGTTGTTCTGAAACGACTGCCTGTTACATGTTGACTTGAAAATCCCCCAGACTGCAGGCGTTTGAAATGAAACGTGGGTACACGTATTAATTTGCAAACTATCGACAAGACGAATCATCAATCGATCTGCCTGGCGTGCACTGATGCCCTTTCTACTTAACTCATCGTAAGATTCTATACTTGTTCAGAAAGTGGTCGGAAGTTGCTCTCCCATGATCACTTTTTTTGGGATTGTGCTTTCTTGAATGATATTTGTTTGGTCTGCGTAATGTTGTTTTGGTCTCAACTTGTCAATGGCGCAATGTTTGGACAAGGGACACATCTTGTGGCAGCGCGGTCCTAAATACATTAGTCTGTTTGTAACGACAATATTTTTGTTCGCAAGGAGTTAAGCCCTTCTAAGAATACAGGGTCAGGAATATGACATAGCACGTAATCGATAGTAGTAGTAAGTAGCCCTTTCAATCCTGCCTGACTATAAAATGATGCGACAGTGGAGAGGTAACTCTCTGCTGTGTTAATTTTTGTTTCTTTCTCGATGCGGAGTTGTCGTTTCATTTCTCCGTGTTGCAAGAGTTTCTCTATTCTCAACATGAGGTGGCTCTCAACTTCAATCGGGTTGCAGTTTTGTCTTCTCAAGATATGGTACTCATGTCCAGTGCCTTCATGTCACGCTTACACGCATATTTGAACCTCAGCTGTGGTCGGCCGACTGATCTTTCGCAATCAGCCAACTCTCTGTGAAGGATATAATTGGGGATGCTCCCATCTTCCACGAGATGAACATTGACCATCGTAGTCTTCGCTGTCTATGGGGAGTGTACATACTTTTTTGACCGGTGCGAAAATGCATTTGTCCTCCATGTATGTTTCATAATGACTTACTTGACTTTATTACTTAAATATTTCATAATTACTTACTTGACTTGCTTACTTAAATATTTCATAAATACTTACTTGACTTGCTTACTTAAATAATTCATAATTACTTACTTGACTTGCTTACTTAAATAATTCATAATTACTTACTTGACGCTTAAATATTTCATAATTACTTACTTGACTTGCTTTCTTAAACATTTCATAATTACTTACTTGACACTTACTTAAATATTTCATAATTACTTACTTGACGCTTAGATATTTCATAATTATTTACTTGACGCTTACCTAAATATTCCATAATTGCTTACTTGATTTGCTATTCCAGAATTACAGATACATATTATATTCAAAGTCTTCGAGCGTTTATGAACGCACAAGAGATGGATGTAAAGCCAATTGGGGAAGAACATTTGCAGCCGAATTTCGATGTAGAGATGGCACGTGAACCATGACCTATTTTAGGTATCCACAGTAAGCTGGGCATGTACTCAAGTGAACTAATATCATTGAATACCTCTCTAATGTACAGTTATGGATAGCTCTTGACTTTGTCCAACTCTCATGGCGTTAATAGAAAACTATTAAGAAACATTTCCAAATATTATATGATAAATCAGTAAAACAGTGAATCAATCAACCAACCAATCAATCAATTAATCAATCAAAACCTTTACGATTTCTGCGAAGTTTTGACTTTTAAGAAATACTCCACAAGTCTTCATGCACTGCAACTTTTCCATCTCTGTCGCTTTTATGTTTGACGAAAATTATCTTCAACGTCGGTGTTTAGGTCTACCTCTATTTCTCTTGCCTTGTGGGTTTCAGAACAGAGATTATATTGTAATGCTATCCGCTGTTTTCTGGAATGTGTGCCCTACCCAACGTCAACACCTTCTAATTTGATCTGATTGTCATCTTAACTTAACTAAATGTCTATATACTTGTTCAGAAGACTACATAGTTTGTATACAACCAGTTTCATTGACATTTCCTTGCTCTAAACGCTGTGCGCATCCAATCTATTCTTAAATATTGTCCCTGCTTCCACTACTTCTACTGACTAAAGAAATATTTCCTCATATTTAATCTGCACTTTTCTTTAGTTAATTTGTGGCTGTGCCCTATTGTTCTTGTAAGTGGTTGTATTAAAAAAAATATTGTTATAGTCTAATTTATTCTTCCCTTTGATTATCTTATAAACTTGTATTAGGCCACCTCGAATTCTTCTCTTATCTAGACTGGTCTGTAGGCCGGTTTTTCTGAGTCTTTCCTCGTAACTGTAATTCTGGAATCCCACTATCAACTTTGTCGCTCTTTTTTGTGTATCCTTTCCAGCTTGTTTATACCTCCTCTACGATAAGGACTTCACACCTGTACACAGTACTCGAATCGAGGTCTAACTAATGATTTATACAGTTTGACTATCACTTCCTTGCTCCTATATTTAATATGTCTTTTTATCATACCTAACATTGCATTTGTCTTTTTACTGCTACCTGGACTTGCTCCCTCACCTAATCTGTAGAATCTATTATAATCCCTAGGTCCCTTTCCTTTTCTATCATTCTAATATTGTTCTCGCCCATTCTGTAATTATGTTACATGTTAGATTTACCAGTGTGGATGACTGTACAGTTATCTACACTAAACTCCATTTGCCAGCTCACAGACCGTTCTCGAATTTTATCTAAAGCTTGACCTGTATTCTGTCAGTAAAATTGTGCAACTTATCTTCTGCTTTCAAAGCTGATGACTAGCGTCAGGGACAGTGACCCAGAGCTGCTAAGGCCCTTCTACACCTCAAACATTGACCCAGAGCTGTCAAGACTCTATTACGACTCAAACATTGATCCAGAGCTGCCAAGACTCTTCTACACCTCAAACATTGACCCAGAGCTGCCAAGACTCTTCTACACCTCAAACATTGACACAGAGCTGCCAAGACTCTTCTACACCTCAAACATTGACCCAGAGCTGCCAAGAGCCTTCTACACCTCAAACATTGACCCAGATCTGCCAAGACCCTTCTACACCTCAAACATTGACCCAGAGCTGCCAAGAGCCTTCTACACTTCAAACATTGACACAGAGCTGCCAAGACCCTTCTACACCTCAAACATTGACCCAGAGCTGCCAAGACCCTTCTACACCTCACACATTGACCCAGAGCTGCCAAGACACTTCTACACCTCAACAAAGTTTTCCTGGATAACAAGCTGCAACAGAGCAGACTGGTTAGGGAGAAAGAATCGAAGAGGGAAGGCTAACTCGGCCCTCCCTCCTCCCAAATATCAAGCTGAAGTCGGTGGTGTCTAAGCGAAAGGTGCAAATATCGCTTCTAAGCTGCTAACTACGGCACAACGCCTTTCTTTCACCGGACAACATCCTGCTACATACAAAGTCCTTTCTAGGACTTGGTAGTGGGAGTTTCAAAATGAACGACGACAACGAAGAAGAAGAAGAAGAAGAAGAAGAAGAAGAAGAAGAAGAAGAAGAAGAAGAAGAAAGATGAATAAGAAGAAGTGGTTCACAGAAGAGAAATAACATATTATGTAATGCATCATGTTTCAATTGTTTCTCCATCTAACATATCTGTGGAGCAATATGGATGTTTAAAAACCATTATGTATTTGTTACAGATGTAGATAGTACCAAGAGATCTTGACGGATTCAACCCTCCAATCTCATGCATCCAGCCATTCCACTTTTCCAGATCCGCGCAAGCTGGTCCAGTCAGCGACAAAATTCTGGCTTCGCGTGCCAACTGACAGAACTGCTATTTCGTTGCTCAGAAAATTGGCTTTGTCACACCATGAAACAAGGTTGGTGCCACTACGGATTACCAAGAAAAATATTTCAGAAATTCTGAAAGTTTCTTTCGTTATATCGAGTTTGGTTCCATGTTTTAAATTTTGTTTGTAATGTCAATGATTGTGGAAACTTCAAACTGGAAGCAACAAACGAAAAGACATTGGAAAACGCATATTTAAAAACGGGTTAGTAAAGTAGAGTAACTACATATTGATTAATGTCGTTCATGTTCAACATCTTTATTTGCCGCCATTAAACAGAGTATAATGTGCTATAATAATAATAATGAACAAATCTATCAATTATATCTACTGCTAGGCCACGTTGTCCGACGTTCCGCTAATACAGAGATGTCCAATTGTATCTACGCTCGTATGTTTGTTATGTTGGACTCATCTTCAACCGTCCGTGAATGTTGTTGAAGGAGAAATGTAGGATTTGCGCTGTTTGTTTATAGATACATTTTAAATGGTTTGCGCTGTTGGTTAATTAATAGTTACATTTTTTAATGGTTTGTGCTGCTGGTAAATAGAGACATTTATTATGGTTTGAGTTGTTGGTTAATTTAGACATTTTTATAGTTTGAATTGTTGGTTAATTTAGACATTTTTATGGTTTGAGTTGTTGGTTAATTTATACATTTTTATGGTTTGAGTTGTTGGTTAATTGAGATATTTTTAATAGTTAGCGTTGTTAGTTAATAGAGCCATTTTTAATGGTTAGCGTTGTTAGTTAATAGAGACATTTTTAATGGTTAGCGCTGTTAGTTAATAGAGACATTTTTAATGGTTAGCGCTGTTAGTTAATAGAGACATTTTTAATGGTTAGCGTTGTTAGTTAATGGAGACATTTTTAATGGTTAGCTCTGTTAGTTAATGGAGACATTTTTAATGGCTTGGAAACTATTATATTTTTTTCAAGGGTTGTTGTTAGAGAAATGTTACATGGTTCCCGTTGTTTGTTACCATGTAACTATTCTATGGTTTATTATTTTTGTTACTAAGCAAATGATCTGTAGTTTATTCTGTTACCAAGGCAACATTCTATGGTTTACGCGGTTTGTTACAACCGAAGTATTCTT
The DNA here is from genome assembly GCA_036924085.1 of Ariolimax columbianus. Classification (NCBI taxonomy): domain Eukaryota; kingdom Metazoa; phylum Mollusca; class Gastropoda; order Stylommatophora; family Arionidae; genus Ariolimax; species Ariolimax columbianus. Next base: position 44,605,329 of record JAVGWX010000005.1, on the reverse strand, counting down.
TGGTTTGCGCTATTGTTGAGAACATCAGTTAAATATTCTATGGTTTTCATATCGCTAATATAAAAATGGCCGACGGTTCGATCTGTTTTGTGTGTGTGTGATTAGTAGTTGAATTGTATTTGATAAAGCAATGTCTGTTGAGATAATCAGTTGAATAATGTTCTTTGGTTTGCGTTACTAAACTTAACTTCATTATACTGGTTTAGAAGGCTCTATAGTCTGTATACAACCAGTTTATTCCACTCTACCGATACTAAACATAACTGTGAGCATTCAATCTGTTTTTTAATGCATTAACTGATCTTGCCTTCACCACATCCTGTGACAATGTATTCCAAGAATTCACCACTCTCTGGCTACAACAATATTTCCTAATATCTAATCTACACCTGTCGTTAAACAATTTGAAGCTGTGCCCTCTTGTTCTTGTAGGTGGTTGTATTTAGAAAAGAAACTTGTATCAAGTCACTTTAAATTTAGACACTGTAGGCCGGTTTTTCCGAGTCTTTCCTCATAACTGTAATTCCAAAATCCCACAATAAGTTTTGTCGCTCTTCTATGTATCCATTCCAGTGCGTTTATATCCCCTCTACGATACGGACTCCACACATGCACACAGTACTCCCATCTTCTTATTCTTTATCCTCTTCTTCTTCTTCTTCTTCTTCTTCTTCGTTCGTTCTCAATTTCCCACTATCAAACCCTGTAAGGGCTTAAGTAGCAGAAGGTAGTCCAGAGAACGGAATGCGTTGTGTCGTAGTTTACAGCTTGGCTGCGATATTTGCACCTTTCGGTCCAATACATCCGACTTCAGCAACCATTTCTTGAGTACCGGGTTAGCATTCCCTCTTCGATCCCTTCTCCTTAGCCAGCCTGCCCTGTTGCAGCCTGTTATCCAGGATCACCGCGTGGAGGTGTAGAAGGGTCTTGGCAGCTCTGGTTCGCTGGCCGTGACGCTAGTAGTCAGCTATGGGTCGCTGACCACTGCAGCTCATGCGCTGCTCAGCATCTTGATCCCGTACTCTCATCTAGGTCTAACTAATGCTTTATACAGTTTGATTATCGCTTCCACGCTCCTATGTCGTCTTGGTGCAGATAATGCTTTTGAATTACAGCGTGATATCCATCGCTGGGGATAGCCCCTTCCCAATCAAGGACAGTGATCGTATTTGTAGTAGTTTGTCTTAGATGATACTGACGCAGGATGTGTAATCATTTCTGATAAATGACTCAGAATGATGACGTAGAATTATGAATATCATATCCAGACTGTCAACTTTTACCAGCTTCTGATGATAGATGACAGAGATAGACCGAAGATGCAGCACAGTGAATGAGCTGACAGCAGCCAGCAACTCATAGCTGGATGCTTACATCAGGTTCAGTGACCAGAGCTGACTAATATCTTATTCCGCCTCCAAGTGGCGGTCCTGGAAACAGGCAGCTAAAGTGCAATATGAATAAGATAGTAGGGATCGCAGTGGAAAGGCAAATCCAGCAATAACAAAAGTCAGCTGAAATCGAAATGTGTTCAGAACGATAGGTGCAGATATCGCAGCCTCGGTGTAAACGGAAACACAACGTCACAGAGCCCTATTCACCAGAAGAAGAAGATTGCTGTAGTGGTATATGCATGATCCGGCTGGAGCGAAACAGAGACAAGAAGAAACATAAGGAATGCAGTGTTGGACCTATAAACCGCTGTGAGGGGTGACATCTCAATGATGATGATGATTACTTAGGCCCTACCGTCGTCCTGGCCAGATTGGGTTACTTCTCTTCATTACGTGTCTGGCCATGTTATCTACTTTAAGTGGTGCCAGATTGCTGGACTATGGATATCACACGCATCTTAACATCGAGTATCCTGAATTTTCTCTTCAGACAGCGATAATGATTAATCTTCGTGTTTATTAAACTCATTGAGTTACTGTCTAAACGCTGCCCAGAGTTTCACGTTGTTAAGTCTTATGCTTGAGCGCATTGTAAAAGTATACCTTTGAAATCAGTGTGTTAAACCTTGATACGTTAGTCAGAAAGAATAGAGCCCTAGTCTGTCCCAGCATGCAACAGCTTCGCTCGTTTCACAGCTACTTTTATCTTAATTTTGCGATAAGGACTCCATACCTGAACACAATAATCGAATCTAGGTATAACTAATTCTTTATACAGTTTGACTAATCATTTCGTTGCTCCTATCAAACATTTGTTTATTTGCTTTTTTTCACTACTTCCTTGGACTTGTTCGCTCGCCTTACTTGTTTGATCTACTCCTGTTATAACTCATATGTTTTTTTCCTTTTCTATCTTTCGAAAATTGGTCTCTCTTATCCTGTCATTATGTTCTATATTGAATTGGTCCTCTTCCGTAGGGTTTCTGTTGTTGACCATGTCTTGCATCCGTACGATGCCATTGGGAAAATACAAGTCCTCAGGATTATTATTTTAATCATTTTCGTTTTGTTCTATCATAGTTTTTTTTAGTTTAGTTAACCTCTTTAGCTCCATGGTCATTCTACTCCGTTTTATCAGTGTGACAAACTCCGTTGTTGTTGATAGTCGAGCCTAGATATTTAAAACTAGTGACGTTCTGAACTTATTGTTTCTCTAGGATAATCTGCAGGTCTGTTTTTCGTGTCAGTGATCATTGTCTTAGTCTTCCGGCATTTAATGCAGATATTTTGTTCTCTGCTGTGCTGTTTGACGGACATAATCATCAGTTACAGCTCCTCAGCTCTCTTCGAGAGGACAACCGAATCATCTGTATATCTTAGCTGTGGTATTTCATTTCCACCGACTGAATAGTCGAACTTTCATTACTCTGTCATTTTTGACTACATTATGTTTTCTGCATAAATATTGCACAGATAAGGGGAGAGAATGTATCGTTGTCGTACTCCCTTATGACCCCCGAACCAGTCCGAAATCTCTTAAAACAGCCAAACTAAATACTGAAAACAGCATTGGTGAACTCTTAAACAAACTTCTTTTTGCAGATGATCAAGCAATCAAACAATTTCAGAAATACAATTGCCACAACATATTGACAAACTAAATTCAATACATAAAGAATACAGCATGAAAATCAATGTAGAAGAAAAACTGAGGTCATGAAAATATCTAGACAAGTAGGACAAAGCAATATCTTCCTTGCTAAGCAGCAAATAAAACAGGTGAAAGATTTCACATACTTAGGGATCACGTTATCAGAGAACGACAGAATCACACAGGATATGCAACAAAGATGCAATAAATTCATTGGAAAATTAACACCAATACTTAATTGCAGGCAGGTGACAATAACTAAAAAAAGAGCTTTATTCAACACGATTTTCGTCCGGACACTATGCTACCAATGTTAAAACTGGACATTAACAACAATTGAAAACGACAAATCGTAACAGCAGAAATTAAATACCTGCGGAAAATATTGGGCGGAACAATGAGAGACATAATCAGAAACCATGACATCAAGAAACTGGTGGGAACAACAACAGTGTTAGACTACATAAAAAAAAAACAGCAGATAAAATGGTTTGGCCTCATACCAAGACTACCACCACACAGCACCTCGCAACAAGCAATACTATTTAGTTACAACGGAAATCAAGACCAAAGCCGCCCACGAAATATGTGGATTATAGAAATGTCTGAGGCAGCGAATGCCACTGTGCCTGAGGCACACGGCTGGGCTCTTTCTAGAGATCTCTTCAGGATGTTCGTCCATCACAAGTGATGAAGACCACTCTTTTTGTTCAGCCGTGTGGACAGTCTTTTCTTTTGCTGTGTCTGCTGAAATTGGTGACCTGCGCGGTGATTTGGATTAAAGTGAGAAAGAAACTGCGCCTTTTGTCAGCCTCCCTCTCTGTTCCTGAGCTACCTTTGGCCAGTGGCAAGATATTTATCGAGACGACTGGAGATAGCATAGGATGCAGATTTTTCCTCAGGGTTTACTCCCGAAGCCTTTTCCTTAAACAGGTATCCCGCAAGGCAGCGGAGGGGTGGGGAGGGGGGGGGGGGGCATTTAACATTCTGTTTCGTGCCTTTCCAATAACCGCAAAAGGTCGTAGGGACTTCGTTCAACGTGTGAGTGAGTTGGGCATCTCTCCTCGGCTGTGTTCAGAACATCATAGCAGTATTTAAATTTCACACACCAAAACTGACGTTTGCAGCTAAGGCGAAGGGCGAAAGGCAAATACATCTCTTCATAACCTGACGCTGGAAGGCAAAACAGCATTAACGAAAAAAAAGAGAAAAAGAAGAAAGCTGTTTCCTTTACCGTGAAGCACACCTGGCTAAATGTTTACCGGAGGAACTATCAACAGTTTTGGTGGCGTGTACAAGGATGACTTGATCAAATCTTGGATTCTCAATTCGCGTTTATTTGAAGTGCTTGTAAGAAGATACTTTTGTACACAGAAGATCGATGGCTGTCAAGGAGGCAACGAGACTGCATGCACCTCAAAAGGAGGTGAAACAATTTCTCATAAATCAAATTGAGACACATTTAAGCAAATTGCTAGAAAATAGCTTACGGCTAGCATAGCTGTCAGCTTTTGGCAGACATTTTTTGAAGAGCTCAATGAACTTAATAGGAAGACGCACGGCCTACTTGCAAATATTTCGACACTTTCGTATAAATTAAATGGGTATCAAAATTAATTGGAATTATGACATACAGAGCTAACACTGCGGTCATTAGATATATTATTATGATATTCAGAGCTTAAACTGAGGTCATTACAGATGTTATTATGATATTCAGAGCTTAAAATGAGGTCCTTAGAGTTGTTATTATGATATACAGAGCTAACACTGAGGTAATTAGAGGTGTTAAAATGATATACAGAGCTTAAACTGAGGTCATTAGAAATGTTATTATGATATACAGAGCTAACACTGAGGTCATTAGAGATGTTATTATGATATAGAGAGCTTAAACTGGGGTAATAAGATATGTTATTATGATATACAGAGCTAACACTGAGGTCATTAGAGATGTTATTATGATATTCAGAGCTTAAAATGAGGTCCTTAGAAATGTTATTATGATATACAGAGCTTAAAATAAGGTCATTAGAGATGTTATTAGGATATACATAGCTAAAACTGAGGTCATTAGATATGTTATTATAATATTTAGAGCTTAAAATTAGGTTCTTAGAGATGTTATTATGATATACAGAGCTTAAACTGAGGTTATAGAAATGTTTCATCAAACAAATGAAGCTACCCCCAATGAAAAATCAGCAATTAAACAATTGACCTAAAAAACATTTAATTATGCTAACAACAAAACAAAAAACTCATTTGCACAGTATTTCCAACACTCTGAACGGCAACTGTTTGATTGCATTCGAAACACATTTGCATCGTCTGGTGATATTTTTCTTTCATTAAATGTTCCATTTGAAAGCGAAACAAAAATTAATTTTTCAAGCACAAAAACGATCATCATCCACAGTCCTAAGACTGGTTGCAAGGTTGTCTGAGCATGTCTTTTCATTTGACCCGAACTACTAGTCGATCAGTCCTAAGACTGGTTGTAAGGTTGTCTGAGCATGTCTCTCCATTTGAAGCTATCCTCTGCAGCTCTCTTCATTCCAGCATATGCTTTTACATTAATGTCTTTGCATGCATGAGAAGTAAATGCGAACCATTATATTAATGTTATATGAAAAGCAAACATTTTTTAAATTTTAAAGTGTATAAAACTACCCTCGGACATTGTTTGACTACAAGTGTAAGAAAAGTACGCCACAATTGCTAGTCAATTTCTATTGTATTGTCATTTTCAACCGGCTTCCATTACGATCTCTGATTCTCGATCTGGACTATTTAAAAATAACAAGAGATCTTGTTAGTCAGAATTGGATTAAAATCTTTGAGTAACTCTTTCTAAAAGAGTCAAATATCAAACGGTTAGGCTTCTTAAAAAGGCGGAATAATTCACCAGTTTTCTTTAATATTATCTAGTGTGTCTCCATACTAAAGAAATAGTTCTTCATTAAACTTTCAGTTTGGGAAGTCAATACTGTTTATAACTAAATATTATTGACAGTTTCGTGTTATTTTGTGTATATTTAAAATTAAATTGGTAATGCACCTTTTTTACATAACAAACACAAGTGCATAATTTATTGTACTTAAATTTGTTAAACAAATCCTATTATTGTTTATGAAAATATTACATTTTGTGTGCGGTGGATTTTCAAAAAGAAGTTTTAGCGTGTAGCGTAATGAAAAAGTTTGCGGAGCACTGATTTACAGAACAAACTTTGACATTAGTGCGTCCATGTTGGTTTTTTACCCTTATCTTGCTTTTCCTTGTTATGTTTTCGACGTGTGTTGTTTGTTGTTACAGAACATCTTCTGTAGCATCCTCAAAGCCACACGAACCATCTCCTATGTTGTCACTGTGCAAATGTTACCATATTCTTGTGTTGCAATATTCAACATCTACAATATTCATCCACGAAGAACTTATGTAATCATTATTGGTTTACATTAATATCTGTCTTCCGGAACTATTTGGTCCTGCAAGTCTCTTGTCTGAATTTGTAACATTTGCAAACATCACATTCAAGCTCCTATCATTGCTCTAAGTCTACTTCATTGATCTGTACTGCCTTGTATTATGGATGACGTGTCCGTTCATGATTTCTAGCCACTTTTTAGCGTGTGGGTATTACCAGACTTAGAAAGGGGTCATAGAGGGTCTGTAGATATTTAATACAAGTCCTCATATTATTCTGGACGCTTCTGATGATGTCTGTCACTTACGTTTTAAATGTCGGATTCAAGAATAGATCCCCCGAAATGCGCTGTGCTGAAATCGGATGTGAACCGAAAAGCGCAGATATCGCATCATTGCTATAAACCACACTTGGGGTAAGAAAACGTTCTCTTTCACGACGATGATGAAGAAGAAGAAAACTATTTTATTCAGTAGATGGGGTATTGCTTCTCGACCCACTCAATAGGTTTTTGCTTTGTATGAATTGATTGATGCGAAATTGGAAGTCTTTTACCACAGAAGTTTAGCGACGCCATTAGTCGCCTCTTACATCTATCCAGGCGAGAATTTGAAAGCTTTCTCTGAATACACAGGGCACATTACTTTCTGTTAAATGATGAAAACTGTACTATGTCATGGCTCAGGCCATTGTTCCTGTTAACTTTCAGTATATATATAGTTCGAAATGGCATTCCATTGAATAGACCCTTCTAATATAATGTCGTGCATCTTCACCGCCTCTATTTGTCTGTCTCAGTCATAACATAATATCGTCGCTTCATTCCTTCTATCTGCCCGAGTCTCAGTCATAACAGAATATCGTCACTTCACCGCCTCCATCTATATGTCTCAGTCATTACAGAATATCTTCGCTTCACCCCTTCTATCTGTCTGTCCCAGTCATTTCAGAATATCGTCACTTCACCCCTTCTATCTGCCTGTGCCAGTCATTACAGAATATCGTCACTTCACCCCTTCTATCTTTCTGTCTCAGTCATTACATAATATCGTCACTTCACCTCTACTATCTATCTGTCATTACAGAATATCGTCACTTCACCTCTTCTATCTATCTGTCATTATAGAATATCGTCACGTCACATCTACTATCTATCTGTCATTACAATATATCGTCACTTCACCTCTGCTATCTATCTGTCATTACAAAATATCGTCACTTCACCTCTACTATCTATCTGTCATTACAGAATCTCGTCACTTCACCCATTCTATCTGTCCCAGTCATAACAGAGTATCGTCGATTCGCCGCAACTATTTGTCTGAGTCTCAGTCATATCAGAACAGCCCTACTTCACTGCATCTATCTTGATGATAGATATTGTCGAGTACCATGCATTTGAGATATGCTTTTCTGAGCCATTCAAGTTTGTCTTTCTTTTTCTTTTTCTTGTTGTTGTTGTTCTTCTTTTTCTTCTTCTTCTTCTTCTTCTTCTTCTTCTTCTTCTTCTTCTTCTTCTTCTTCTTCTTCTTCTTCGTTTTCTACTGCTGATTCTACTACCTCAACTACTACTATTACTACTACTACTACTACTACTACTACTACTACTACTACTACTACTACTACTACAACTACTACTTCTACTACTACTATTATACTACTATTATTACTAATGCTACTACTAGTACTACTACTACTACTACTACTACTACTACTACTGCTACTACGAATACTACTACAATTATTACAACTACTAGTTCTACTACTACACTTATTCTATTATTACTACTAATGCTACTACTACTACTACTACTGCTACTACTACTACTGCTACTACTATTACTACTGCTACTACTACTACTGCTACTACTACTACTACTACTACCACTACTTGTTCATCTTCTTCAGCGTTTGTCCTTGAAAAGGGTTACAGTGAAGCTGATACATTTTATTCTTTCATCCGACGCATGCGGTTTTAACTGACTTTTTAGGGTACTATGTTTGCCTTCACTGCGATTCCTATTAACTTATCAAGACCACCTTAGTGTAACCTATTTCCAGGACCTTCGCTTGGAGACAGAATAGAGTATTGGTCAGCTTGGATTCGATGACCCTGATGTTGAGTTAATGGTTGCTGTGAACTCATTCTTTCTGCTAAATCTTCCGCACCGTCTAACCTTTCAATACATGTCCCAAAACCCAGTGAACAATTTCATTTGTACCCACGTGAGATATGAAGCCATCATCACTTGTTGCCTAGCCAAGTATTTGAATATTTTAATTTGTAAACACAGGCACCGGGTTAAAACTCTGGTCTAGACAGACTCCAGTCTTCCCACTTGGAAATTGCAGTTAGTTAAAGAACTGTTTATCACTTCTGAAAATGTAAAGAGCAAGTATATTAAAGTATCTAGCATTTTATCCCCACAACATTGTCAGTTATTGTACTTCCTATGTGATTCTTTGTTTTTTGCCTCTCTCGTAACATTTTTCCCTATTTTACGCAAAGTCTCGTTTACCCTGTCTATTCACCTTTTTCTCGGTCTACCTCTCGCCGTTCTTTCTGATGTTCTCATATAGAAGGTTGCACGAATAATGTGGTCTGGTTGCATTCTCACAATGTGGTCACATCAATTCATTCTCTGTTGTTCGATGTACTGTAGACAGGGAATTGTTCCAACCTTCTCATGAATACTCATATTTGTGATTCTGTCTCTTCTGTTGTACTCATTCTTTCTTTATTGATCAAGTAGATTTTCGATAGTTGTTTACGTAAACATTGTTTTACACAGCAGGGTTTCCATACACAACCCTCTTTAATCGCCTTTTACTGTGTGCATTGCGGGTACTGTCTTACAGTTTGTTGACAATTAAAAAGTATGTGAGAAAAGTTAATTCCTGCAAAAAATCTGGTTTGTTAAACAACAATAAGCAGGCAGACAGCACAGATGAGATACAGAGGAGGCACATATGCGGCACAGAGGCAAGGATCTCTGAAACAAGTCAAATTTGAGTTTAATGATTAACAACAAGCTATAATGTAAAATAGTCTTTAACACTTGTCTACATTTTTCTCCTTTCTTCTTCTTCCTCGCTCGTCTTCATACCTCGACTTCAGTGACTCTAAAGCTGACAGCAGTCGACTTGAGGCTCCGCGCACTTCTGTACAGCGTCTCGTGGAAGGACACTGGCAGTTGTTAAATGCTACTTCTTTCATCGGTATACGAAGGGCAGGACTGCAGAATGTGTTCTGCTGTCATGGGGGGGGGGGGGGGGGGGGGCTGTGGTGCAGGTACAAAGGTCCGTAGTGCCAATCTTGAACTTGTTTTACAGATGCCATCTCAGTCTGTTGTGTCCTGTTTGTAGCCGGAGAATGATCACCTGGTCTCGTCTGGAGAGTTGGTGGAAGGCATCGTTTTTTATCTGGCCAAGGGGATCTTTTTCCCTTTTGCTTTGTACGTGACCCTGATTGCTGCTTTTGTCTCATCGTATATGGTTGCTGTATCACTCTGCTGCAGTGTTCCTCACTTTCTGTCGAGTCTGTCCGCCTCCTCGCTGTCTGGAATTTTGCAGTTGGCCGGTATCCCATGGACTATGCTATATTTGAAGGCGTTGGAATGAGGGTCTATATTCCATAGATGTTATACGATGAGCTCAGGACTGGCAGACGCTTATCAGGGAAACAGTAGAAGCGCTATATAAACTCTTTGAAAGTTTCTCTGAAAAGCTTCAACATTGATTTTCACCTCTTTGGTAATGCAAGAACAGAAACGTTCCACATGGCGGGCTATCATCTCATGTGCATGTCTAAATTTACTTGAGTGCTTGAAATATATTTATCCACTGTTCAATTGTGAATTAGAAACAAAATATGTGTAATTTTGCTAGAACGCAGGATAAATTTTATCTCCCTTCCGACATAGAAAGCTTGTTCTGACTGGGGTTTGAACCCATGTCTCTAGACAAAGAGTCAAGCCGCTTGACCACTGCTCTCCATCTGATACAACCATGTCTAAATATACAAAGTGTGATGCCTTTCATTGTATCAGCACCCATGTTCCCTAGAAATATAAACATAGTTTCAGCATCTGAATCACGTATGTTCTTGAAGCTAAAAACAGGTTCCCAGAATGGGCGATTGAGACGCTAGTCCGATCAAGCACAATATACTGGTCAGGAAGTCGTGTCAGGTTCAAGCGTAAAATACCTATCAAGATGATAATATCTTTTCCATGTAGAGTTCCCTGGAAACAAGCTGTTTTCAAGGCAGTCTAGCCAACGAGATGTGGGTCGACGTGATCCCCGTAGTAGTGAACGTCCCGCAGATGAAGCCTTGCAACGCACAACCACATGGAAGAACCTTCACAATTACGCTCGGGATGTGAGGAAGCTACTACAACCCACCACTTAACGTCTTTTTCAGAACGAGCAAAGGAGTAAACATAATTAGTGTGTGCATTAAACAACAACAAACAGCAATAGCAATATCAACATCAGCAACAACAACCACAACAACAACAACAACAATAGCAAGCAACCAGAATAACAGAATAAGATAGATTCTCCAACGCGAGGGTGATTAGAGAATGACGTTATGTCACGTACAACTTAATATTTGTTACTGATTCTGTAGTGTGGATTTTCTGCCACAAACAAGCCTACAGCCAACATCATCATCATCAGCAGCATCATCATCATCATAATCAGCATCATCATCATCATAATCAGCAGCATCATCATCATCATCAGCAGCATCATCATCATCAGCAGCATCTTCATCATCATCATCATCATCATCATCATCATCAGCATCATCATCATCACCAGCATCATCATCAGCATCATCATCATCACCAGCATCATCATCATCATCATCAGCATCATCATCATCATCATCATCAGCATCATCATCAAAAGCATCATCATCATCATCACCATTACCATCACCATCACCATCATCACCATCACCATCATCACCATCATCATCATCATCATCATCATCAGCAGCATCATCATCATCAGCAGCATCTTCATCATCATCATCATCATCATCATCATCATCAGCATCATCATCAAAAGCATCATCATCATCATCACCATTACCATTACCATCACCATCATCACCATCACCATCATCACCATCATCATCATCACCATCATCATCACCAGCATCCCCATCATCATCAACAGCATCATCATCATCATCAACATCATCACCATCATCATCACCATCATCATCACCATCATTATTATCACAATCATCATCATCACCAGTATCACCATCACCATCATCACCATTACCATCACCATCACCATCATCACCATCACCATCACCACCACCATCATCACCATCATCATCACCATAACCACCACCATCGTCATCCTCATCATCATAATCACCATCATCACCATCATCACCATCACTATCATCATCATCATCACCACCATCATCATCATCATCATCATCACCATCATCACGATCATCACCATCATCAGCATCACCATCATCATCATCACCATCACCATCATCATCACCATCACCATCATCATCACCATCATCACCATCATCACCATCACTATCATCATCATTATCACCATCACCATAATCACCATCACCACCACCATCATCATCAACATCACCATAATCATCATCATCATCACCATCACCATCATCACATCATCACCATCATCATCATAATCATCATCACCGTCACCACCATCATCATCATCACCATTACCATCACCATCACCATCATCATCACCACCATCATCATCACCATTACCATCACCATCACCATCATCATCACCATCATCATCATCATCATCATCATAATCATCACCATCTTCACCTTCATTATCACCATCACCATCATCATCACCATCATTATCATCATCATCATCTTCAGTATCACCATCACCATCTTCACCATCACCACCACCATCACCATCATCATCATCACCATCACCATCACCACCACCATCATCACCATCATCACCATCACCATCACCACCATCATCATCACCATCCCCATCACCATCACCATCACCACTACCACCATTATCACCATCACTATCATCATCACCATCACCACCACCATCATCATCATCATCATCACCATCACCATCATCACCATCACCATCATCATCACCATCATCATCATCATCATCTTCACCAGTATCACCATCACCATCATCATCAGCAGTATCACAATCATCATCATCATCATCATCATCACCATCACCATCATCACCATCGCCATCACCATCATCACCATCACTATCACCATCATCATCACCATCATCATCATCATCATGATCACCAGTATCACCATCACCATCCCCATCACCATCACCATCCCCATCACCATCACCATCACCACCACCACCAGTATCATCATCACCATCACCATCATCATCATTATCATCCTCGTCCAACATATTGACGGGAGTAGACGTTCATTGATCTTGAAAACCTCCAGTCCAGAGTAATATTTCTCAATCCTGCCGTTGTCCGTCTGCCAGTATTGATGTTTAACCGTCCAGTAATTAATCTCTGTGTCCTGCTCTGTCCATTCCCTCAGCAATTTTGTCCGTCCTAGAGTGTGCTCCAACGCTTCAATAAGAAGCATTGCTTTGTTCTGATGCGAGTATTAAGTTATCCTGACATGGGATTCTGTCAATAATGTTCTTTGTTGTTCATGTAAGTTTTCACATTCATCTGGAAAACCATACATCTGTGACTTTGTTGCTCATGCAAGTTTTCACATTCATCTGGAAAACCATACATCTGTGACTTTGTTGCTCATGCAAGTTTTCACATTCATCTGGAAAACCATACATCTGTGACTTTGTTGCTCATGCAAGTTTTCACATTCATGTGGAAAACCATTTATCTGTGACTTTGTTGTTCATGTAAGTTTTCACATTTATCTGGAAAACCATACATCTGTGACTTTGTTGCTCATGTAAGTTTTCACATTCATCTGGAAAACCATACATCTGTGACTTTGTTGCTCATGTAAGTTTTCACATTCATCTGGAAAACCATACATCTGTGACTTTGTTGCTCATGTAAGTTTTCACATTCATCTGGAAAACCATACATCTGTGACTTTGTTGCTCATGTAAGTTTTCACATTCATCTGGAAAACCATACATCTATGACTTTGTTGTTCTTTTAGGTTTTAATATTCTTTTGCTTGACAACTCGTCTTTGTCTATGCTTTCTATGTTCTTCTTCTTGTTGTGGATGCCAACAATGAGTTAGTTTACTTTTTCGTGCGGGCTGAAAAGGGCGTTGGGGCGTATCACATCCAAAGCATGCTAACGAAGGTAGACAGGAGTCATCCAGGGGATTGTGTTATGGATTTCATTTGCGTATCGCTCACCACTGCAGTGATCATGTAGATTTTACAACTCTTTTGCCAGGCTGCCAAAAAAAAACCAAAACAACAACAGAAAGTTTCCAGGGAGACCTGTTTGGGAGTGAGGCAGTGGTCTTGCATGGCCAGGATGTTTAACCAGACCATGACTTATATGTCCGATCAGTATGTTTAACCTGACATTGACTAACATGTCCCATCAATATGTTTAATAACCTGACATTGACTAACATTTCCGATCAGTATGTTTAACCTGACATTGACTAACATATCCGATCAGTATGTTTAACCTGACATTGACTAACATGTCCGATCAGTATGTTTAACCTGACTTTAACTAACATGTCCGATCAGTATGTTTAACCTGACCTTAACTAACATGTCTGATCAGTATGTTTAACCTGACTTTAACTAACATATCTCATCAGTATGTTTAACCTGACTTTGACTAAACATGTCCGATCAGTATGTTTTGCCTGAACAAACGTAATATCTTCTTACCGTGTTGTCCCTTAAAGTTGTAATATTCTTCAATCTATGGCTCAGTTCTTCACCTTCCATTTTGCCATTCCTCTATCAAACCACACTCCTGGCTCTATGCTGTCTACGCAAGTTTTAACCTTCCCATGTCAACCAACATCTTTATGACTTTCAGTGTTCGTTCTTTTGTTTTCTGATTGTCCACGATTGACTTTTGAATGGCAGAACTAGCTCTATGTAATTTCTACGAACTCTATTTACCCTTCAGCGCCATTGTTGGATAGAAAGCCTGAGATTTGTAGAAAGTATTATCTGCTTAGAAAGTCCTATTCTTTCCCGTGACAGAAGTCAATTTATTTTCGATTAATAGCACGATTCACGTAAACTGTGTTTCCTAAGTAATTACATTCACTAATACATATTGTCTTTTTCATTTAGTTCAAACGGGTCATGAATCGATCAGCAAACTCGACAAAAATAGATTTTTCAAAGAATTGATTTTCGGTTCCCACGGCAGCCATCATACACTTCGAGCCGCCAAAGTACTTGATAGTGTCGGTATTTATCATATTTCTGCGCGTTGTGCCAGGGTGAATGCAGAGTTAGACGCAGTTGGTAATGAGTTGCTTCAAATATCTGGAGTTTTGGTCCAACTATAGGGCCTCTCCATCATCATCAAGGAAGCACGTGCTTTACAAAACGTCGCTCCTATCACAGCCCCTCAGAACGAAACTGAATCGCTTGCCAAATCTCCAGCCTGCTCCAAGTCATGCCCAAGCATTCAGTTACATCTGTGTGCCATATCCTTCTTGGTCTGCCTCTACCTCTCTTTCCCGGCACCATACCTTCCATTTAGGCCCAATCAAGCCCGTCGTGTCTTTTGATGTGGTGAAAGTATTTAAATTTGTTGTTCAACTTGAAATTTATGAAACAGTTCTCTTCTATGCTCAAATCTTGTCGAATGTCTGCATTCTTCTTTTTTTCGGTCCTTAGTATTTTGAGGAACTTTCTATAATATTTTGACTAGAAGGAATCGATTCGCTCTCTTGTTTGGTAACTGTCCATGTTTCACAGCCGCATATTGCCACTGGAAAACCACAGGTTACTAAAATTAGCACTTTTGTTGGATTATTGCTATTCTGCCATAGTTTCCTCTGGTTATGTAGTATCTGCATTTTTATCGCCAAACTCTTGTTGATTTCCTTTGAGCAATCGACAACGTTATCAATTCTGGAGCCCATATAATCGATGTTCGTGATCTGTTCTATTTTCACACTCCCGAACTTGAATTTATGTTGGATTCATGTTTTGTCGGTGGTCATTATATTTGTGTTTATGTTTCAAAGAGGTTTTCATCTTCGCTGACGGCAGCAGTTATCTGCTCTAACCCATCAGTATTGTTTAATAATATCACAGAATCGTGTGCGTATCTTAGTTCTGGGATCTTTTATCCGCCGATTGTAAATAGATCTTAACTTTCGATATTCTCATCCTGCCTAATATTTCTCATTATGCACTCTTAAAAAAACAAAAACGTTCACAAAAAATAACCAGAAATCGCGAGCCTAAAAGAATATCATTATAATAATAAGTTTAATAAGCAATTGATATCTGTTTGATGAAATAAGAAAACCAGTAACTGTAATGGAGTCTTCATTGTTCCTGTTGCAGAGATAGAGAAAGAGTCAATGTAAAATGAAACGAGAAGAAGCAGAGAAAACAAAATTGTGGACAGAGATATAGCAAAGATTAATGAGAACATAAAATCAGCTGATCGGCCATAGATCACTCCAAGTACGAATGTACTGTCTTCTTGCACTATCAGGCTAAACATATTAGCAAACAGAGATGACGTCAGTCCAAAATGGAAGTATCTTGTTTTTTTCCTCATATTAATGAATATACTAATCAATAGTCTATATAATAATAATCAATACACGAACAGGAAATGCAGCTACTACATTTTACAGATTATTAAAAACAGTGGGGAAAAAAGAAATTAACGATGCAAACTAAGACTCGGATATAGCGGGCCTGCGTGCTTAGCACTTTAATGTATGGCTCCGAAGCGTGGACAACTTATTCGAGACACGAGAGGAAACTCAACATCTTTCATCTTCCTTGTCAACGCAAAATAATGGAAGTCAAATGGCAAGACAGAATTATAAACACGAAAGTATTGCATCGAGCCAAGCTGCAATCAATCACGGGGACGCTCAGTAGAAGAAGACTGAGATGGCTGGCACATGCGAGAAGAATGGAAAATAAACGCACGCCCAAACAGGTGTTTTTCTGTGAACTTTCGGAGGGTATGAGTTCTGTAGGTAAACCAGTTACAAAGATTTATATAGACCTCATTGAAAGACTTCTTCATGGACTTTCAAAAGTGGAATCAGATGACTGAGGATAGAGTTGCTGGGAAAACAACAATATACAGAGGTGTTGGAACCACCGAGGAAACGTTCCATATCATGCGGAAAAGCAAGCGTTTTCCTTCTTCTTTTGTCGTCTCACTTTCTACGAGATTGTAGTCCAGTGTCGTATGTATTTGTCTTTTGTCGTCTCACTTTCTGTGGGATTGTAGTCCAGTGTCATTGTATGTATTTGTCTTTTGTCGTCTCACTTTCTGTGAGATTGTAGTCCAGTGTCGTATGTATTTGTCTTTTGTCGTCTCACTTTCTGTGGGATTGTAGTCCAGTGTCATTGTATGTATTTGTCTTTTGTCGTCTCACTTTCTGTGAGATTGTAGTCCAGTGTCGTATGTATTTGTCTTTTGTCGTCTCACTTTCTGTGGGATTGTAGTCCAGTGTCATTGTATGTATTTGTCTTTTGTCGTCTCACTTTCTGTGAGATTGTAGTCCAGTGTCGTATGTATTTGTCTTTTGTCGTCTCACTTTCTGTGGGATTGTAGTCCAGTGTCATTGTATGTATTTGTCTTTTGTCGTCTCACTTTCTGTGAGATTGTAGTCCAGTGTCGTATGTATTTGTCTTTTGTCGTCTCACTTTCTGTGGGATTGTAGTCCAGTGTCATTGTATGTATTTGTCTTTTGTCGTCTCACTTTCTGTGGGATTGTAGTCCAGTGTCGTATGTATTTGTCTTTTGTCGTCTCACTTTCTGTGGGATTGTAGTCCAGTGTCATTGTATGTATTTGTCTTTTGTCGTCTCACTTTCTGTGAGATTGTAGTCCAGTGTCGTATGTATTTGTCTTTTGTCGTCTCACTTTCTGTGGGATTGTAGTCCAGTGTCATTGTATGTATTTGTCTTTTGTCGTCTCACTTTCTGTGGGATTGTAGTCCAGTGTCATTGTATGTATTTGTCTTTTGTCGTCTCATTTTCTGTGGCATTGTAGTCCAGTGTCATTGTATGTATTTGTCTTTTGTCGTCTCACTTTCTGTGGGATTGTAGTCCAGTGTCATTGTATGTATTTGTCTTTTGTCGTCTCACTTTCTGTGGGATTGTAGTCCAGTGTCATTGTATGCATTTGTCTTTTGTCGTCTCATTTTCTGTGGGATTGTAGTCCAGTGTCATTGTATGTATTTGTCTTTTGTCGTCTCACTTTCTGTGGGATTGTAGTCCAGTGTCATTGTATGTATTTGTCTTTTGTCGTCTCACTTTCTGTGAGATTGTAGTCCAGTGTCGTATGTATTTGTCTTTTGTCGTCTCACTTTCTGTGGGATTGTAGTCCAGTGTCATTGTATGTATTTGTCTTTTGTCGTCTCATTTTCTGTGGCATTGTAGTCCAGTGTCATTGTATGTATTTGTCTTTTGTCGTCTCACTTTCTGTGGGATTGTAGTCCAGTGTCATTGTATGTATTTGTCTTTTGTCGTCTCATTTTCTGTGGCATTGTAGTCCAGTGTCATTGTATGCATTTGTCTTTTGTCGTCTCATTTTCTGTGGGATTGTAGTCCAGTGTCATTGTATGTATTTGTCTTTTGTCGTCTCACTTTCTGTGGGATTGTAGTCCAGTGTCATTGTATGTATTTGTCTTTTGTCGTCTCACTTTCTGTGGGATTGTAGTCCAGTGTCATTGTATGTATTTGTCTTTTGTCGTCTCATTTTCTGTGGGATTGTAGTCCAGTGTCATTGTATGTATTTGTCTTTTGTCATCTCACTTTCTGTGGGATTGTAGTCCAGTGTCATTGTATGTATTTGTCTTTTGTCGTCTCATTTTCTGTGGGATTGAGGTCCAGTGTCATTGTATGTATTTGTCTTTTGTCGTCTCATTTTCTGTGGGATTGTAGTCCAGTGTCATTGTATGTATTTGTCTTTTGTCGTCTCACTTTCTGTGGGATTGTAGTCCAGTGTCATTGTATGTATTTGTCTTTTGTCGTCTCACTTTCTGTGGGATTGTAGTCCAGTGTCATTGTATGTATTTGTCTTTTGTCGTCTCATTTTCTGTGGGATTGTAGTCCAGTGTCATTGTATGTATTTGTCTTTTGTCGTCTCACTTTCTGTGGGATTGTAGTCCAGTGTCATTGTATGTATTTGTCTTTTGTCGTCTCACTTTCTGTGGGATTGTAGTCCAGTGTCATTGTATGTATTTGTCTTTTGTCGTCTCATTTTCTGTGGGATTGTAGTCCAGTGTCATTGTATGTATTTGTCTTTTGTCGTCTCACTTTCTGTGGGATTGTAGTCCAGTGTCATTGTATGTATTTGTCTTTTGTCGTCTCATTTTCTGTGGGATTGTAGTCCAGTGTCATTGTATGTATTTGTCTTTTGTCGTCTCACTTTCTGTGGGATTGTAGTCCAGTGTCATTGTATGTATTTGTCTTTTGTCGTCTCATTTTCTGTGGGATTGTAGTCCAGTGTCATTGTATGTATTTGTCTTTTGTCGTCTCACTTTCTGTGGGATTGTAGTCCAGTGTCATTGTATGTATTTGTCTTTTGTCGTCTCACTTTCAACGGGATTGTAGTCCAGTGTCATTGTATGTCGTCTCTCTCGTGGCCCGAATAACATTGTTCCCCATTTGACGGCAGGTCTCGTTAACATTTTCTGTCCACCTTTTCCTCGGTCTACCTCTCGCACCTCTTCTTGATGTTGTCTTGTAGAACAATATGGTCTGGGTGCATTCTCACAATGTGACTAAACCAATTCATTCTCTCTTACTCGATGTAATTTAAGCAGGAAATTGTTCCAACTTTCTCCCAATACTCGTTTTTGTGACTCTGTCTCTTCTGGTGTTAGTGACCTTTCGTAAGCACCGCATTTCGCGGGTGGGCAATTTTCGTTCCGGGGCCTTATTGAATGCCCATGTCTGATACTGGCAGCACGTCGTTGGGATAAAATACTATTTATCATCTAATTCTTTTTATTTGGAGGGGAATCTTGGAGTGTCTAAGTAGTGGAGACAGCTGGTAGGTGACAGTGTTTGCTCTCTGCGCTCTGGTCTCTGTTTTCTTATCGAGTCTGCCGCTGTCAGTCAAAACAGTTCCCAAATACCTAAATTCTTGTACCTGTTTTATTTTTATTTCATTCACATGAATATCAAGTGTGACGTACTTTCTACCTATATTTTGATGTGTTGATATTCATGTCTTTCTTTGTGCAATCCACCGATAAAAAGCTTTAAAGTAAAGGTAACTTTATATCTAAATAATGTACTCACTGTTGTAAAGTGGGCTTGTCTGACATTGACAAGATAAGATACACAAGACCTGCAAAATGCGACCTTTACGCGCGTAATCCCGTCTATAACGAAGAAAATACACATATACTTATGGACCTACATTTTGAATATCACCTTGATACTTTCATATTGTAACATTTGTCAACATTTAGGACACCGTCTATATTTCTATTTTTAGCATGTTACAAATATAAACGAGTAATGTAATATGAATAGTTACAAAAAGAACCGAACACATACAAATTTCTGGCAAAGATTATATTCCTACTAACACCAAACTAACAACAACAGATCGAAACATAACTAAAAATATCATTTTGTAACTCATCAATTTGTGCCGACGAGGCCGCCTGAACTAAATTCGCTATAGGGCAAATCTCCGCCCCAAGAGACGAGAATTTATAAAAGTATCAGTTCGTGACGACAGGGCCCAAATAAAGACATCTGGATCTCTCCAAGTAATCGAAGTCTGCTCAATCAGATCAGGGGTCTATATCAGCGACATTTGAACTCATTAACCCGGGAGTTTAGCCATACCCTATGTATGAAGATTTCCGTTCGTTTGTGTCCGAATGTCTGGTCTCTCGCGTGAGAGGTTGGAAATTTAAATAAAAATATTTTCCGTTTCAAGTTGCAATATAGGCCAAGAAGCTGGAGGTTATTGATATATGATATTTGATACTTTATTTTAGTAGACACAGTTGGACGTTTTGTTTGATTTGTAGTTTCTCGTGTCACTAGTGGCCAACTACATACAGTTAAGGTGAGTGAGCAAGTCCAGGTAGCAGTGACAAATGTAAATGCAATGTGGGGTATGATAAAAGAAATATTTAACATAGCAACAAGCAAGTGTTAGTCAAACTGTATAAAGGATTAGAAAACGTAATTTGGAGAACTGTGTTCAAGTATGGAGTCATTATCGTCTAGAGTATATAAACATGAAGTAAAGGATACAAAGAGCGATACAACTGATAGAGGGATTCCTGAATTATAGTTCTGAGGAAAAACTCCAAAAAGCCAGCCTACTGTGTCTAGAAGAATTCGAGGTGACTTAATACAAGTTTATAAAATATTCAAGGGAAAGGGTCAATTAGACTATAACAAGTTTTTTTCAAAGTACAGTCGCCTACAAGAACAAGAGGGCATAGCTACACATTAACTAAAGAAAGGTCCAGATTAGATATTAGAAAGTATTTTTTTAAATCACAGTGTGGTGAATGCTTGGAATGCATTGTCACAGAAAATAGTGGAGGCAGGACTATCAATGCATTCGAGAATATATTGGATGCGCATAGTGTTTAGATCAAGTGGAACAAAACATACTGGTTTTATAAGTCTCTGCAGAGTCTTCTAAACCAATATAAAGAGGTTACAGTTAACACTAATTTGTGCGGTGGACCGTTTGAGGTCGAGCGTTATTTTGCAAGATCTGGAGGGGGATCATCACTTTCGGATGTACGACCTTCTCTAAAACGTTTACACCATTGAAATGTCTTACAGCGGCATCACCGTATTGTGATTGCTGTCTTTTGTAAATTTCCGCAGGTTTCATGCATTATTTCACAAGAAACTTCATCATAACACAATGTCCCATGCAAGAAATAACAGTGTTGTCCGCCATTTTTCTTTTTCTTTCATGTGACTGGCCCATGACAAGTGGCCACCTAGCAGTAATAGGACACAAGTGTCCCTAAATAATGATAGTAGTTTCAGCACGCTATAACTCCTTCAGGTAGAACTAGAATAAAAAGTCCCGGTTTGATTTGAACGTCCCATGTATGTTTCATCTATGAGATCAGTTATTCGGGCCTATACGCTGAACCACGAATTCGCTATTATGTATGTTTTTGAATGTATTAATTAGTTAAAATGTTTATGAGAACAAAATATTGTTTGAAATTATTATTCTGGCAACAGTGAATCAAATTAAAGCAGCCAGCGACTCATAGACGGCACCTCACATCCAGGTCAGTGAGTCATAAAGGACAAACACCATATTTCACCTCTCATTGGTGGCCCTGGAAATAGACTGCATCCGTGCAGACTTGTCGAGAAATAAGAGATGGAAGAGTGAAGACAAAAGCCGAGTCCTAAAAATGGCGTGCTGATGATCGGATGTGCCCGGCTAAAATGGACATATATCGTAGACTAGATGCAAACTATGATACACGTCTTTTTCAAAATGAATGCCGAAGAAGAAGAAAAAGAAGAAGAAGAAAAAAAGTATATTTCCATGTTAGTCATCATTTATTGATCGTTCGGTTTCTGTGTCAGTATTCCATCCGACCTCACAGTCTATCACATCTTTAACTGTCCTGCCAGTGAACACAAATCACTCTCTACTGATGGCTCATGTACTAATCTCCACCAAGAGCAACTTCATTCTTCCCCTATCCCTCCCTCTCGCATCGGGTATCCAGCCTTGTGCCCTCTAGGGATGTTTAGGATATTATTTGCTTTCGTCACCTTCACTGGACCAACATCACGTGAGAGAAAAGCCATACAAGTCACGAACGTGATGTTATGCCGAATGCGTCCTCAATTCAACTTTGGAGAACAGTACAACGCAGGTTATTTTATTCTGTTATGCGATGGTAAATAGAACTAACATTACTGCAACATGGGTAAACCTATAGGTGCTCCGTTTTAGTTATGGTGAAAAATAGAGATACTGGTGGTTGTTTATTTAAACATTTTTTAAAATGTTTGCCTTATGGATTCTACTGACAAAGGCACGCTTATTTCAACCACAGACTCTAGTATTTTAGGCTAAAGGCACGCTTATTTCAACGACAGACCATAGTATTTTAGGCTAAAGGCACGCTTATTTCAACCACAGACCATAGTATTTTAGGCTAAAGGTACGCTTATTTCAACCACAGACTCTAGTATTTTAGGCTAAAAGCACGCTTATTTCAACCACATAATCTAGTATTTTAGGCTAAAGGCACGCTTATTTCAGCCACAGACCGTAGTATTTTAGGCTAAAGCACCGGAGGCGAACACCTTACCTCGAGAAGTAGTCATACCGGAAAAAATCTCCAACATGCCCAGTCGAGCTGACCACGAAGTGAACATGAAGTGATTTAGGACTCGGTATGTTGGGATTGCAAACTAAGCCTACACTCGATTTACACACCTACACGGGGAGGGACAGTAACGTCTGATCAGAAAATATACTGATCGGACATGTTAGTCATCGTTAGGCAAAACATACTGGCCAAGACCCTCACCTCGGCTTCCTAGATGCCCTCCCTCGAAACGGGCCGTTTTTATGGCAACCTGACTAACGGGGTGAGGGATTGACGTGATCCCCGTAGAAGTGAGTGACACACAGATGAAGCTAAGCATAGCACAACCGCCTGGAGGACACCGATCAACTTTTATCAGCACGTTGGGATATAAGGAAAGCTACTGCAACCCGTCACTTAACGTCCTTTTCAGGGCGCAGAAAAGAGTAACCTACTAATTGTGGACATTCACAAACAACAACAGCAGCATCCCTATACTACGCACTTATGCAGAATTCTGGCGGTTCTTGAAACTCGCTGACTTTACACACTATTTCTCATTTCTCGGAGACGTCGTTCTTTGTTCGAATCATGATTTTCAAAACCCTATAGTTTGTCAAATGCTTATACATGTACGTCAGTAGTTTGATTAACAGGCGTTCATTGACTTATTTCGGTGGCGTATCCTCTGGAGTCTCGTGAGGATAGGAGGTCGGGAGTGGGAAATACACAAACATAAAATCACTTAAATAGTTGTAGTTGATAGACCGCGACTACAGTACGATGTCCCAAGTGTAGCTAACAAAAAATATAGTCAAAGAATATATATTCAGGCATATTGTAAGTGTCAGTAAGAAGATGACAAAATGTTCATTACATGTTCAGAAACATTCTCAAAAAAACAATTCAAGTCTGCAGTTGAACAGAAAATAACACCGTTAACGAACATCATCAAACTAGAGATGAACAGAAAATAACATCATTAAAGAGCATCATGTATCTGTAGTTGAACAGAACAAAATAAGAATTCAGCATAAAGATTAAGACAACCAGGAGGGAAAAATTGAACAGAAAAAAACAGTAACAAAACAAAGGGAATTTGGAGTTGAACAAAAAAATAAGTTAAAGAACAGCATGTACGTGGAGATGAAATTTTAATGAAGAATAAGAGCTGAGAGAAGAACGCAGTAATGAAGAATAAGAGCTGAGAGAAGAACGCAGACGCACAGATGACAGAGACATGATAGAAACATGTTAACAAACAATTAGACGCAGCAATCCTATAAATGCGCCGGCTCAAGAAATCAAAGAAGGGGTATATGGCAATATTATGAAGATTACAACAAACACTCAAGCCAGTAAAATCAACATACACGCTGATAATTGTGGGCGACGGTAACGCAAATGTGAGAGAAGATCAATAAAAAAAAATATATCGTTAACAATATTGAATTAGCAATAAAGAAAACAACGACATCATCATCATTAATTTTCCTTCAGATGGCGCTAAAACATCATGTGTTTAGATGCCCCTTTTTGTATAATTCCGATTATTTGCTTTCTTTGGATTCACACTCCGCCGTTGTTCACCATGTATTAACTTAACTTAACTTAACTTAACGTATTTATACTGGTATAGAAGACTCTACAGTCTGTATACAACCAGTTTCTTGGAGGACGGTTTTTACCTATGTGCGAGTCCATCTTAATAGACGCTATAGTCAAGAGGTTAAGGCACCCGCTTCTCACAGTGATTGAACGGAAACGGTGGGCGATCGAAACCGGCAAGTTTCAAGCGACCCATGGTCTCACGGGGGGTAAGACCACAGAGCCTGCATTCCAGTAGTCTCGACTAATTGTTTTGCCACTGATCCAAGGTAACTCGGGATTAGAGTGAAATTGATGACCATAGAATATTTTTTTCTCTCACTATAATCCTCATACAGCGCACATCACATTATTAAGAGAAAACCGTCTGATGTTGTGGCCTTCATCGCTTCGCTATGGGCAATAAAAGAAAGAACAAGAAAGATCCAAACACTAGAGCTAAGTAGACCTGCAGCCAGTCATGCGCTATCTATCTGTTGCTCTTAACACACTACCTGGGTTTTAAAATAACTTGGGTAGATTTTTAATTCGAATTTTGCCCGGGCAGCGGCCGTTAAGCCTAATCTTTATGATTTCCAACTGCCAAGGAATTTTTAACGCGGGAGTCCGATCTCACTAACCAGAGATCAGGCCAACTTTTACCAGAAGATCCCAGTGACAAAATGCCTGTCTCCACCGTGATTGAATACGCGACACCAGGCACCCGAGACCGACACCCTACCTCGAGACCACTGAGTCCCCACTGTTATTTGGTCACACCTCTCTTATCTTTCTAAGTGTGTTCCAATCAGGTGCATGTATGATTGTATTGCTAGGCTTCAGACTAGTGTGTGTCGTATTCATCTCCGAATTTTTTATCCTTTTTCTCCATCTATTCAATGCTGCCATGCCACAACTCTCGGATTGTGTTGTACATCTAGCCAACTGCTACCAAGTATGCTCTCTATATATTCGCGGGTGACATCTGCATTATTCATGAAATATTTTTAGTTACATGCCAAATTCTGTAAATCATACTGCAAGATTGATTTTACATTGAAGCTTGGGGAGTTTAATAGTTTTTGACTAGGAATTTACTGCCGATTTGAGATTTGGCAATGGTGTTTTAAAACAGATCTGGTTTTGTTAATAACTACGTTGAAATTTGAAAATATTCTGATTTCCATTTTTGTCGATGATATATAAAAAAATAAAAAATAAAACTGTTTACTGCTTCAATAACCTCACGTTTAATCTTTATGTAGTTTATTATTTATTGCGTGGGACCAAGTGGTCTCCTCGAGGTAAGGTGCTCGTCTCCGATGCTGACGATCGCGGGTTCAAATCATGGTGGAGACCGGGATTATTTCACTTGGATCACAGGGTGAAAACTTTCCTGATCTCCGAGTAGTGAGATCAGACACCTGTTTCTAGTGGCGCGCACGGTAAAAATCCCTTGGCAGTTGGACATTGAAAAGAGTAGGCTTAACGTCCGCTGCTTGTGCAAAATTCAAGTTAAAAATCGACTCAAATTATTTTAGGGATTCTCGCCCTACAGAGAATATGTCGCAAAAAGGGGGACTGTGTGGCTATCAGGTCTTGGTTATGTGGTTAGTAGGGTTGGCATTGATGGTGCCTAACAAGCTGCGGATCTACCTTGCTCTAACTTATGACCAGTCCCAAAAATAGGCAATTGTATGTTCCATGGGCTTCAGTAGATTCTGGATTGACCTTGCAATTCACTAGCGTATTGTCATCTGCCAAAATAAAAAAAATATGAAACAAAGGAGGTCACACCTCCCCACGAGATCTAACGGTACAAGTAGACTGAAGATAGATAGATATATAGATAATTTTGTTTCATTTCTTGTGTTTATATTGTCCCCATTGTTCTGTTATTGCTGCTTCCATTGTTACCCGTTTGGAATATGGTTAACAGGAACACTTCACTGAATACAATGAGAACAGGCTGTGCGGAGATGTCTCAAAAGTTTAAGAAATATGTGAATCGGTGGATATAATCGCACTATAAGATCAAGGGAAACGAGATGGCAAAAACTAACCAAAGAGAGTGAAACTGTTACAGAGAGAATTCTTAGTCAAATATAAGGAAACAAAATGTT
The DNA here is from genome assembly GCA_036924085.1 of Ariolimax columbianus. Lineage (NCBI taxonomy): Eukaryota > Metazoa > Mollusca > Gastropoda > Stylommatophora > Arionidae > Ariolimax > Ariolimax columbianus. The sequence continues at coordinate 44,578,641 of JAVGWX010000005.1, read as the reverse complement.
AGATAAATTGAAGCCAGTGGATTTTATTTATCTTGATTTTGCAAAGGCGTTTGATAGAGTACCTCACTAAAGATTATTTAGGAAGTCAAATTCACATGGAATAAGTGGGGAAGTTGCAAAATGAATGGAAAATTAGTTAACGTGAAGAACACTAAGAGTGTGCATAAATAAGGAGTTTTCTGAGTGGTGTGAAGTAAAAAGTGGAGCGGCACAAGGCTCGGGTTTGGGATCAATTTTGTTCTTGATATATATATATACACACACACACATATATACATACATATACATGATTTGGACAAAGATAACGGACTTCGTGATAGAAAAATTCGCGGATGACACTAAACTATGCAGCAGTGTCTTATTTAAAGCAGAAATGAATTTATTTAGGTAAGATTTAGATAAAATTCGGGAATGGTCTTCTAGCTTGCAAATGGAGTTTAATGTAGATAAATGTACAGTAATCAACATGAGTAGACCCAATATGGAACATAATTACATAATAAGAGTGAAAGATATTAGAATGATAGAAAAGGAAAGCGACCTAGGGGGACGGCGTGGGCTAGTGGTTAAGTGACACGGCTCACAACCGAAGGTGCTGCGTTCGATCCCCACCACAGCACCGGCTGTTACCCCGGGGAAGCAAACCCTTAGAAAATGCAGGAGGAAGCAGACTATTACATAAAATGGACGTTGAAGTCGGATGCATTGGGCCGACAGGCGCAGAATAAAAACCACAGTGCAACACCACCTTGGGGAATAACTAAATAAGGCGAACGCAAAAAAAAAAAAAGAAAAAAAAAAAAAAGCGACCTAGGGTTTAAAATAGATCATACAGGTACGGCGAGTGAGCAAGTCAAGGTAGCAGTTAAAAATATCAAATGCATTGTTAGGTATTATACAAAGAAATTTTAAACATATGGGCAAGGAAATGATACTGCGTAAAGCATTAGTTAGACCTAGATTTGTAATTCTGTGTACATGTGCAGAGTCCTTATCGTAGAAGGGATATAAACATGGTGGGAAGGATACAAAGAAGAGCGACAAAACTGATAGTGGGATTATATAATTACAGTTATGAGGAAAGACTCAGAAAAACCGGCCTACAGTGTCTAGAACAGAGAAGAATTCAAGGTAACTTAATACATGTTTATAAGATAATCAACGGAAAGGATATATTAGATTATAACCAGTTTTTGTTTCAATTTACAACCACCTTCAAGAACAGAGTGGCACAGCTACAAATTAACTAAAGAAAGGTGCAGATGAAATATTAGGAAAACATTTTTTAGTCAGAGAGTGGTGAATGCTTGGAATGCATTGCCACAAAAAATATTGGAAGCAGGGTTAATTGATGCACTCAAGAATATATTGGCTGCGCACAGCTTTTCCATCAAGGAAAATGAAACTGGTTGTATACATACTATGCAGACTTTTCTAAAACCAGTATAAAGACATTAAGTTAAGTAATGTTAATGGTCGTAATGAAAGAGCAATATAATATAAAGTAGAAGAAAGAACAACCTAAACATTACGCATTTGTCGGATACTACCAATTGCTCTGAAAATTCAGGTCATCATACTTCGTCTCCGAACTGGCCACAACAGAATGAGATACCACTTGTATACCAAATTCAAGATATATATCACCAGTCTATGTTACTGCGGTCTGCCAGACATGCCAGCAGCACATGTACTTCATGAGTGCTACAGCAAGCAGATCTGAGGAGCAAGATTGGACCCACGCCGACTCTCCTCGAGGAATAACTGTGGGAAGACTTTATTGAAGAATCCGGCGTTTCAGTATAAATAAGCATTGATCGCAGAAGAGGAGCAAGGTTATGGCATACATTTGTGCAATCGAAAAGTGAGAAAATCTCAAAGTCAAGGTAGTAGAGTAACCAAGACTGAACCTAGTTAAAGTTCAATGGAAGTTTTTGAACGAGGAATCGGCTTTCTGTGAGGTGAACTATACTAGAAGTAAGAACTACCAATGACCGTATCTATATTGTGCGAAATCCAATCTTCTGATTATGTGAACTGAACAACACTAGACATACAAACTACCAATGTCTGTATCTATATTGTCCGAAATCCCATTTTTTTGTAATGTGAACTGAACAACACTAGACATACAAACTACCAATGTCTGTATCTATATTGTCCGAAATCTCATTTTTTTGTAATGTGAACTGAACAACACTAGACATACAAACTACCAATGTCTGTATCTATATTGTCCTATATCTCAGATTATTGTGAGATGGATTGCTCTAGAGATTGAAACTGTCGATAATTGTTCCTATATTGTATTAGGTCTCAGCAATTGTGTGATGTAGACTGCACCAGAAGTAGGGACCACCTATCAAGGAATGATACTGAGGCAATGACTGCTAAACATCTGCAACATAAATGCACAACATAAGGAACACAAACAAAGCGCATATGGTCATCATCAGTGCCACTCCTTGATTGTCTCTGAGGAGATGTCGATTACCTCAGGCTGATCACGATTTTATTTAGTTGTATTCTAGTTGACGTCTGGAAGTTAAGCCTCCCCAGGACTCTCGTAGACGAAACCAAAGATAGTCACTGAAACAAGCTTGAGCACGCCTAAAGAGGACTATGCAAAAAAAAAGCTACGGCCAAAAGAAAAGATGGGGGAAAATGATTGGTTCACAAAGAGATTTTGGATTCTAGCAGAGAAAAGTTCAAACAACCAACCAAGCCAATGGTTGTGATGAACAACAATAGAATCTCATTGACATGTCCTCAGTGATTCTGCAGCTGGTTTCGCATTCTTCTTCCTTTAGCAGGTCCTCCCACGGAAGCGTTGTTGCAGGAGGCATGTTTCGAAGATGTGTTCTGGTGTTAATAGCCTCCTCTGATTTGTGTATTGTGCAGTGTGTGCTGCTTTCATTTTTTTGGCATGTGTTTTTATAATGTTCTGTTCTAAGGCGGAACAATTGTGGCATACTGTTTTCTGTTCAGTCTGTTGTTGGGGTCTTGCGGGTGTTTGCTGTTTGTATGATTTTCCCCCAGTTTATTTTTGTTTTGGATGTGTGCTCATATTGGGTGGATGAATTATTCTCCCTGTATGCCCTCTCTGACCAGTCTGTCTGCACTCTCATTTTCCGAAATGCTGCAGTCAGCTGGGATCTACTGGAGAGGGATTGTGTTGTGTTCTGAGAGTTTATTTAGGTTACAAATCCGTTCTATTTCCATGTTATCCTGTGGGACACCTTATATGAAACTAAACAACTACTATCAAACACATGCAAATGCCATTACATTGCAGTGGATAGAAGGGTGAAGGCCATAATGCGACTGAATCAATAAGAACATTAACAGCGTGGACACAATTAATGTCAAATACAAATCATAGACGAGCGACTGCATAAATATTCATGACCAAATCCTTGAAAACGAGCACATTTGATGTCAGCTTATATGACAGCGTGTATGCATACAAGCTTATATGACAGGATGAAGGTAAAGCTCAAAATGTCAATTGCAGGATTAGCAAAGACAAATATGATTTCATCTCTGTTCATTAAAAATCAGCAGCTTTCTCGTAAGACAACTTAATTACTCTGTCCTATGTATGTGTAACATCTGTCCTACATTATGGCTTGGTAACATGGTCTGTAACTTAGTCCTAAGCGAATCGGTGTCTGAGTAGCTTACTTGGTATCAGATGGTCATGTAGGGGCCGAAGACGCGGCGATCAACGAGCTGAAGGCAGTAAGAGTGGCATAGCTGGTTGCTTGCGTCAGGGTCTGCGAACTGAAGGCAATAAGAGACACATAGCTGGTTGCATACGTCATGGTCTGCGAACTGAAGGCAATAAGAGACTCATAGCTGGTTGCTTGCGTCATGGTCTGCGAACTGAAGGCAATAAGAGACTCATGGCTGGTTGCTTGCGTCATGGTTTGCTAACTAAGGCTGACCAAAACAGTATTCGGTGTCCCTGGAAACTAAGGCAATAGGGATCGACAAGGAAAGCCAAAACTGATCCCACAAGTGCCTTGCTGAAATATAATGTGTCAAGATGAAAGGCAAGCATATCTCAGTCTAGTTTAGACCACGGCACAACGTAACAAAACGCCTTTTAAGAAGCGAACTCCGAAGATGGAGAAAAAGATGATACAAGCACATATTTCTTGAAGAGAGCAAGAAACCAGCCATTAAAGACCACGACTGAAGATAGTGACGATATATAGGGCATGTCTTCAAGATGCAGCCTAGCAGTAAAACTAGGTGTCTTCTGAGAAACTAAAACACAAGAAAAAGGGAAGAGAAGAAAGGGGAAGGATATGAGAAATCAAAGGGCAAGAGAAGACTATAGCTAGCGAAACTTCATGTGAGAAGAGGGGATCCAGAACATACGGAACGAGTGAGAAGTTTAAAGGGAAAATAGAACAAGTGAAACTTCATGGGAGGATATGAAGAACGCATCACAAATAAGAAATCAATGACGGGTCATCACAAAAAGATCAGAGATACTGGTATCTCAGTTTGTAAGCTCTTTCGTGCTCTCTTTGCTATCTTTTCACCTTAGCTGGGATCTCCATTTACTTCGAAGGTTCTTAAGTGCCCATTAACTCAAGTAGTAGTAATTAGTGGTGATTATATCAAATCACATACCAGTAATTAGTGGTGAATATTTGAAGTCACATACGAGTAATTAGTGGTGATTATATGAAGTCACATGACACAAATAGTGGTAATATATGAAGCCAGATGCCTACGAAGGATAATAGACATAAAAATACATGGCATGGTGAAAAATGAAGACCGATGGGAAAGGAGCCAACAACAGGGAGCGGAACAACAAACTAAGCGAAGAAAATGGGGGTGGTTAGGACAGACAGGCTCTTACCTGGAATCATCAAGAGAAGAGAAAGAGAGAGAGAGAGAGAGAGAGAGATAGAGTAGATCAACAAATTTATGGATAAGGGAATGTCATAAGGAACTAAGATTCCATGATTAAACCTTGAGAGAGGCAGAAAGAGTAGCCGAGGACCGTTGATGTTGGCGAGATGTTGTCAGTGGCTTAATGCACCGAAAGGAGGGATGGGCTTTGATTGATTGATTGATTGATTGATTGAACGATTGATTTACAATCACGCACCAGTAATTAGGGATGATTATATGAAGTAATCTGCTGGTTGATCAGTCGTAAGACTGGTTGTAAGGTTGCATGAGCATGTCTCTGCATTTGACGCTTTTTGCTGCAGCTCTGTTCATTACAACATAGGTTCGTACTTTCATGTATCTGCAAGCTTGAAATGCAAAGGTAAGTCTTGGTCGCCACCTTCCTCTTTTTAACTGGTTCTAGTATCGTCCGTAGAAGACTTTTATGCCGCATATTGTGTCCCAGACAACTCAATCTTCGTTTTTATATCATTTTCAGTTTTTGTCTTTGTGTGCCTGCCTTAGGACGATGTTGTCATTGAATCTTCCTTCTGTCCAACTCATTCTTTCCATTCTACGATAAAACCACATTTCAAACGCTTCCAATCATTTGTTATCCTTCTTTACCACAGTTAATGTTTTAGTCCCATACAGCGCAATTTGGGAGTCCGATCTCACAACCAGAGAACAGTGGTCATTTTTTACCAAAAGATTCATTTGAAAAATTCCCGGTCTTGACCGTGATTCGAACCCTCGACCTCCGATACTCGAAGTGGACACCTTACCTCAAGCCCAAAGAGACCGACCACATGTGAGAAAAACATAACACAAAAATTATTGTTGATGACGAATCGAAAAAAAAACCTTTCACGTCTGATTCTATTAGGACACTTTGCTGTAATTGCCACCCTCTCCATATTGCTATTTACGATCGTCTTCTCGCTCTTTATATGAGCTAAATTTGCCTTGGCCCCCATCTTCAACAGTTCAGAACCTAATCTTCTTGACCAAGTGCGCCACTGTTTGTATATTCGCCTGACATATAAGTGCACACATATGCAGTGTTCCATATCCGTTACACTTATACTCAGTCAGATCTGTAAGGCACTCATCAAACGATCCGCGAGGATGGAATGGAGAGACCATCACATAGAATACAAGTAAAACAAATTACTGTATATACAAACTTGACAGAAATGGGCAGAAAAAGATCTTCAGATTTAGAACGGGACATTGCAAAATCAGAGATAGTCTCTTCAGAACGAGTCTTAAAGAGACCGTCTCATTTGGAACCTCCAAGCAGCAGACATCAGACCATATATTGCAAGACTATCCCACTTATGCAGACCATAAAGATGGAGTTTGGTCCTGGAGAGCGACTCTGATCTAAAAGCTGTGTGGGAACGACGAAGACCTGAAACGGAGTCTCTTTCGTGGACCTCACCAGGCTAGCAGAATCAGTTGATCGAAGAACAAAAAGAAAAATGATCTAGATGTTGGATGTTTCAATTTGTGATTCCCTTAACACTGACGAAGACATGAAAATGGTACAGCTGCTGATGACTTTGTGCTAGTACGGAAACAAATATCATTCCGAACATCCTTGTATTATATTTACATTTAGTATTCGATTTTTACATACCATTTTTACCGGGTGCCGAGTGTGGAACAAAGTATTGTACAACTGTAACGGACCAGGCATGTCGTGAGAAGCAATTAAGAAGTGTTGGACATGGAACTGACTACCTCATCTTGTGAAAACGTTCTGCAACTTAAACTTCAATAAATGCTGGTGAGTCAACATTTATTGATTTAATGAGTATTTGCTGAAGACCTATTGTCGTCAGGGAGCTGAGAAATATTTGATTGATTGATTTATTGATTGATTGGCTCTAGCTTCTATAATTGTTACGTTCTTGGCCTCCCCAACTCATCTCTTTCACTTTTTGTTCCAAGCCCAGGTCCACGTAGATGTGTGTGTGTGTGTCCACCTGTTTGTTCCAAGCGAGCCTATGTCCACGTAGATTTGTGAGTGGCCACCTGTTTGTTCCAAGCCAGCCCATGAGCACGTAGATTTGAGAGTGTCCACCTGTTTGTTCCAAGCCAGCCCATGAACACGTAGATTTGTGAGTGTCCACCTGTTAGTTCCAAGCCAGCCCATGAACACGTAGATTTATGAGTGACCACCAGTTTATTCCATCTATAAGAAGAAAAAGCAGCAAATTACGAACAAATTCAATTTAAGTGACATCAAAAGTTGGCTGCAGTGGACCTCTATTATCTTCACTCTGTTGTCTTGACAGTACACCCTGCCACTCTGACACAAGTCCATCTTTTGATGCGGCTCTCCCACTTATATCGCCGCCAACCTCTTATCTTGACAGTACACTCTGCCACTCTGACACAAGTCCATCTTTTGATGCGGCTCTCCCACTTATATCGCCGCCAACCTCTTATCTTGACAGTACACTCTGCCACTCTGACACAAGTCCATCTTTTGATGTTGCTTTCCCCCTTATCTTGACCTGCCTTATATCCGCTGACCGTCAACCTTCCTCTTCAGTATTATTTACAATAAAATATTGTGTAAATATGACAAAAATATTTGACATGCCTAATTCTAACATCTGTCAAAAGCTCTCTATCCAAGGCAACTCTCGTCAGGACATTGCTATTTGTTTGTTTTTCGTTCCACAAAATGAGACACCTTCTTCTTTATAACCGCATTTCGAGGGCATCTATCTTGTTTCCCCAATTGTGTGTTTCTAGACAATGTTTCTGCACCGTATAATAATGTTGAATATATGTAACACTTGATGAGTCTCATTTTTATGTATTGCTTATTTGCTTGGATGCCAATATATTCCTCATCATATTAAATACACTTTTTGAATTAATTGTCTTCAAGAAACGAAATAAAACAAAAACAGATGAGAAAGAAATAAACTGTTTTGTCCATAACGCCTATGTAGCCATTTTTGTGCCACGGATTGGAGACGTGGGCTCCCCCAAGTTGCTATTAATAGCTGATTCAGCCGCCTGTTTGTTGGCTCAGGAGTTGCAATGGGGTTCAATCTGTAATTATGAACCGAGGGAACAGGGCCCATAACTGTCTGAGACCCTCATTGCTAGGGATAATCGGGGGAAGCGCCATTGCTGTCTTCAATTTCGAGATCGTGACAGCGAGGCCAGTAATGTGTTCCATTTTGTATAGGTTAATTGCAAGCTGATGAAGATTCATCCATCCATGTATCGATCTATCCATTGATCCAGCCATACACCAATCCGTCCATTTCTCTATGCACACATCCACAAATTCAAGGACACTTCCATCCATTAATTCATGAATCGATCAATTGATCCATTCATTCATCCTTCCATCCATCCATGCCTTCATTCATCAATCGATCTGTTCATCGATCTATCTAAATTTTCACACATTCATCCATTAATTGATCAGTTCTTCTTACTCATTCAAAAAGCCATCCATTATCCATTAATCTCTCCACCAATATATTAACACACCAGGAACAATCCATACCCCCATCAAAGAAAAGGAGACATGAAAGGCACAGAAAACAACGCATGAACAGGATCTAAATCAGCACAAACAGCAAATATGACATCAAACATTTCAAGTACATGTCACAAAAAAGCACAAAAGCATAATATAAAATGCCATTAGAGTAGAACATTAAACATCACAAGAACACGACATCAAACATATAAGGTATATAGAACAACACATGGACATGCTTTGGATCATAGCAAACAGCAAACAAAACATCAAACATCACAATTAAAATATAATTAATTATCACAATTAAAATACCATTAATTATCACAAGAAAATGTCATCAAACTTCACAAAAACTAAATGTAATGCAACATCACAAGAAATAGCATCAAAACAACACAAGAAAATGCCATAAAGCAACACACAAAATGTTATCAAACATTACAAGAAAATGTCATCAAACGTCACAAGAGAATGCCATCAAGCATCACAAGAGAATGTCATCAACCATCACAAGATAGTATAATTTGCCATCAAATATCAAAAGAAAATGCCATCAAGCATCACAAGAGAATGTCATCAAACATCACAAGCAAATACCATTAAACATCACAAGAGCATGTCATTACACATCACAAGAAAATGTCATCAAACATCACAAGACAATGTTATCAAACATCGCAAGACAATGTCTTCAAACATCACAATAGAACGTCATCAAACATCACAATAAAATGTCATGAAATATCACACGAAAAGGACATCAAATATCACGAGACAATGTCATAAAACTTCACTAGACAATGTCATCAAGTATCACAAAAAAATACAATCATCACTAAAAAATACCATCAAGCATCACAAGAAAATGTCAACAAACATCACAATAAAATACAATCCAACATCACAAGAAAATGTCATCAAAAATCACAAGAGAATATCATCAAACATCACAAGACAATGTAATAAAAAATCAAAAGACAATGCCATCAACCATCACAATAAAATGCTATCAAACTTCACAAGAAAATGCCATTAAACATCACTATAACATGCTATGAAACATCACAAGAGCATGACATCAACCATCACACCAACGTGACACCAAACATATCAAGAACACATGACATATCAACAGCACATATCAAGATCACATAACATATCAAGAACACATAACATTTCAAGAACAGATAACATATCAATAATATCGAACAAACGTTCTACTGGTAAAATGACCACTGAACATCTGCTGCAGAACTGCCCGACATACGAGGATCAGAGAGAGCAGATGTGGCCATCACCACTGGAACTGCAAGACAAGCTCTATGGCAGTGGCGACAGCCTCAGGATGACCGCCGCTTTTTTCGAAAAAATAATGGTTACTGTCTGACTGTGTACGCAGAAGAAGAAGAAGAAGAAACGTTCCAAGAGCTTGATGTAGATCTTCTGAAGTACAAGACATCATGCGTCTCAAACACATACCGAATACCAAAACATCTAAAAACTCACGAACACATCAAATATCTAGACAAATTATATAAAATATTCAAAGAACATGACAGAAGAGACATACTGAACAATTTATGAAAAGGGGGAATAACATGATATTATAATGCAACGATTATGGTATCACACATCTTACGAATTTAACACAAGACGTATACAGTACATGACAAATATCAATTATCTCAAGAACATAAATATCATTTCAAAATACAACCCATCTCAAGAACATTGAGCATTCTAAGAACACAACACGTACTATTTGAATAATATTAATTATATCAAGAACATAGCATTATTCATTTATTTATAAGAACATACCATTTAAACATATAAGGATTGTATAACATCTAAAGAACATATATGCTAAATCAAAATATAGCCCATCTCAAGAACATTGAGCATTCTAAAAACAAAACACGCACTATTTGAAGAATATTAATTACACCAAGAACATACCATTATTGATTTATTTATAAGAACATATCATTTACAGAAAAACCATGTCAAGGAAATATAGCATCTCAAGAACATAAAACATCTCAAGAACATATACCCCCTCAAGAACATAAAACATCTCAAGAATATAAAAGATGTCAAGAACATATAGCACCTCAAGAACATAAAACATCTCAAGAACATAAAACATGTGAAGAACATATAGCACCTCAGGAACATAAAACATCTCAAGAACATATAGAATTTCAAGAAGATAAACCATGTCCTCCAAGAATGTGGTTGGATACATACTCTGCAGCGTCTTCTAAACTAGCGTGAAGACGTTAAGTTATGTAAAGAAGATAAACCATCCCAAGAACATACATAATGTTCGGAACATATAGCATCTCCAGAACATCAAGCGTGTCAAACAGAGCAAAACTTCTCAAGAACAAACAACATCTCAAGAACATAAAAGATCTAAAAATAAATTGATATCTCAAGAACATTAAATCTTTAAAAAAATATGCACCATCTCAAGGACGTCAAACATTTCAAGAACGTCCAATGACTTAAGAATCTTTAGCACTTCAAGAACATCAGACGTCTCAACAAAATCTAACAAATCAAGAACATCCAATGCCTCAAGAACTTCTAACTTCTCAAGAACATATAATATCTCTAAAACTTAAAAAAATCCCCAACACATCCACTATCTCAAGAACCTCTAACGTCACAGGACATCTTACGTCTAAAAAATCTCAAGAACTTCTAACGTCACATGACATCTTACGTCTCAAAAACATCTAATAACTCAAGAACCTCTAACGTCTCAAGAACATCTAACATTTCTAAAACGTAAAACATCACAAGAACATCAAATAACTCAAAAACCTCTAAAGCCTCAAGAACATACCAAGATCATATAATATCTAAAATATTAGAGATCTCAACAACATCTCACTTTTTTAAAACGTAAAACATAAGAACATTCAATAGCTCAAGAACCTCTAACGTCTGAAGAACATCTAACATCTATAAAGCATACACCATCACAAGAACATCCAATAACTCAAGAGCCTCTAACGCTTCAAGAACATCTAAGGTCTCAAGAACATCTAACGTCTCAAAAACATCTAACATCTTTATAACGGAAAACATCACAAACACATCAAATAAGAACCTCTAACGTCTACAGAACATCTAACATTTCTTAAACGTAAAACATCACAAGACAATCCAAAATATAAAGAGTCTATAACGTTTTAGGAACATCTAATTTCTCTAAAACACAAAAACATCACAAAAATATCGAAAATCTCAAGAACCTCTAACGTTATAGGACATCTAACGTCACAAAAACATATAAAATACCAAGAACCTCTAGCGTCTCAGGATTATCTAACATTTCTAAAACGCAAAACATCACAAGAACATTCAATAACTCAAGAACTTCTAAACGTCTCAAGAACATCTAACGTTATCACTAGCATTAGGTAAGAAAAGTAATTAAATGTGAAGTGATACGTCGTTAGAACATTGAACATGTCAAGAACACTGTATCACACATCTCAAGTAAATGTCACGTGGTAAATTTGACCCTTGTGTTGGACGTTGACACACGCTACCTAGCCTCATCAAACCACGGATCAGGTCTGGGGCTATATATAGATCACGTCTTTAAGATAACGGCTACTTAGTTTTATGGACAGGAAAATTTATAGCATAGATTTATTTTTGGAGTGAGATGGAAACTAATCCTCGCTGCCCCGTTGAAAAACAACAGTTAAAAGAGGCAGGGGTACCAAGACACAAAGAACGCGAAACATTTCAGACCTTTGTGTTGCTGTTATTTGAAACGGAGAGCCACACTTCTACCTAAAATAACTTGATTCTGTTTAGTGAATAAACCTGCTCTTGACTGTGCTTCTTAGACATTACCAAATTTTTCAAAGAACAACTGGCTAGAAGAACAAGAGGGCTACACATTGTTTAAAGACAGGTCTAGGTTAGATATTTTTAAATATTTTTTTAATCAGAGAGTGTTGAATTCTTGGAATGCATTGCAGCAGGATATAGTGGTAGCAGTTAATGCATTCAAAAATAGATTGGATGCTCACAGTATTTTCGGTATTCGTGGAGTGAAATAAACTGATTGTATACAGACTCTGTAGCGCCTTCTAAACTTGTATAATGAAGTCAAGTTACGTTCTTGTATGTTTCACTTAATGAAGTCAAGTTACGTTCTTGTATGTTTCACTTAATGAAGTTAAGTTACGTTCTTGTATGTTTCACTTAATGAAGTTAAGTTACGTTCTTGTATGTTTCACTTAATGAAGTTGAGTTAGTTCTTGTATGTTTCACTTAATGAAGTTAAGTTACGTTCTTGTATGTTTCACTTAATGAAGTTAAGTTACGTTCTTGTATGTTTCACTTAATGAAGTCAAGTTACGTTCTTGTATGTTTCACTTAAATCTGTTCTTCTTAATATCATTTATGTGTGGAGCCACTGGCGGCCAGAGACTTGGCTTCTGGCGAATATGACCTGACCCGAGGTAGGGTTTGGGATGGGCTTTTTGATGTTGCTGTTGTTATGGATCCAACGTTACTAGTGTCCTTGCCCATCGATCCAATGCCATGTAATTGTATCTGAACAAATGCATTAGTTGTTGTTTAGTTCCTAAGACTGACATAGAAATAAGATGCATTTTCCTAACATTTAGTGTGGTCCAGGTACTTAAAAATGATTCTGATTTACTGCTTCGTATGTATGTGTGCATATGTGATACTGTGAGGGTCAGCAGAACGTCTGGGGCATTCAACATAAGTGTAAATGATATTTACTAAACTCAACTTAATGTCTTTATACTGGTTTAGAAGACTCTACTGAGTCTGCATACAACCCGTTTCTTGGAGGGTGATTTTTACCGATGTACGAGTCCATCTTAGTAGACTCAAACACTAAAGCCTACGTAGACCCACAGTGAGCTAGGCGTCATCTATAACTGCTCTTATCAAACCACCTGGGGAAAGGTACAAATAACATGGGAAGATTTACATTCTCCCGAGTGGTCTGCCGGGGTCTTTGTTAATGACAAAGACAAGAATAGCACCACTGTCTCACAGAGAGCATGTCGTAAGAGGCGACAAGGCATACCAATGGCCATGGTTAGGTGGTTTGTTTAGAGCAGCATAGATGGTGCCTAACAGGCTGTGGGTCTACTTTGCTCTGTTGTTTGAGTCTATTATGATGGATTGCACATTGGTTTACCAAACTCTGTAAGCGCTTGTCTCAACGCAGCGGAGTTTTAAGCTGCTCGAGCCTAGCCGCTAAGCAGGAAACCCTTCTCCCGGCTTTATGCAACTCATACCAGAGCTGGCACCTGCACATGGGCATCTGCCTCTGTAGAAGTACAGGTTGACTAAGTGTACCTGCACATGGGCATCTGCCTCTGTAGAAGTACAGGTCGACTAAGTGTACCTGCACATGGGCATCTGCCTCTGTAGAAGTACAGGTCGACTAAGTGTACCTGCACATGGGCATCTGCCTCTGTAGAAGTACAGGTCGACTAAGTGTACCTGCACATGGGCATCTGCCTCTGTAGAAGTACAGGTCGACTAAGTGTACCTGCACATGGGCATCTGCCTCTGTAGAAGTACAGGTCGACTAAGTGTACCTGCACATGGGCATCTGCCTCTGTAGAAGTACAGGTCGACTAAGAACTAAAATATTTTAATTGAATTTTGTCCGGTCAGCGGCCGTTAAGTCTACTCTTTTCGATTTCCAACTGCCGAAGAATTTGTAACGTGCTTGACACTGACTTCAACACGCCAGTTCATGTATTTCGATATTTTTTCGACTGATGATAGGCTCAACAAGGAAGTCAGGACTAGGTGTTAGAAAACATCTGATGTGACTTATCAGCTGTTACAACTGCTTTTGCACCTGATCATTGAGCGTGACAATAAAGCAACAGCTGATAAACTGTATATTGATGCCGACTCTGTGTGTGCTACCAGTGCCTTCTTCTTCTTCTTCTTTCGTTCGCTTTAAAATATTGTCTATATCTGCAATGTTGTCTCTTGTATAAACTTCACTGTCTTTTGTAGTTCACACACAGGTCCATAAAGTTTCTCTTCCAGTGTTGTTTCTATGGGCCAGTGAGATTTTCTCTGTATATCATATTCGGGGCAGTTTTGCAGTATGTGCTCCGCTGTCTGGGGCGCCTGTCCGCATGTACACATGGCTGAGTTGCCAATCTTCATTTTTGTGTACATGTGGCTGCGGAGTCGGTTGTGTCCTGTTCTAAGGCGCAGCACAACAGTTTGCTCTTGTCTGTTCATGTTATGGTAATCATCTGGTGTTACTGTTGGTGGCTTTCTGATTGATTTGATCATCCTTATCTTCTGTTGGTATGTAACTGGCACATCTGGTTGCTCGTCTGCAGCACCCTCCTTTGCCAGCCGATCTGCTCTCTCGTTTCCTGGTATTCCACAATGAGAAGGTATCCACTGCTTGACAATCTTGCGCTGGTTGCTCAGTTCAGACAGTAGAGCCTGTAGATCTGGCAGTTTCTCAAATTTAAGTGTTTCGAGTGCTGATTGTGCATCTGTAAGAAGTACTACAGGTTGTGGACCGACATTGGTGTTCAACAATTTCTCAGTTGCCACCTTGATTGCCTGTATTTCTGCATCATATATATGACAGCATTTCCCAGTTGGTACTTTGACTGTATCCCTAATGTTGTTTGGGTATTCTATGTACACTCCCGCTCCACCATTCTTTACTGCATTCTGTGCTGACCCCTCTGTGTATACTCTGATCCAGAGGTCTTGTGGGTATTCTTCATCCAGGAAATTGAGGATAACTATCCTACGTTGCACACTGTTCTGTTCATCCTTGTCTAATATTCCTTACACTTTTGTTTGAATGCATACTGATAGTCCGTGCTCCTCTCTCCAAGGGTTTGTTCTGGCACAGACTTTAGGGAGATGTCAACTTCAGGTAGATCCATAATTTGCCTGCGAAGTCGTTTCGCCTGATGCATAAAACTACTTCTTTTCAGTCTTCCCATTGCTAAATTTTGAATCTGTCTTTCATTGGATGGCTCGGCATGCAGTGGAACTTTTCTGCCTGTGTTAATACCTTTGTGTCTCTGCGCTCTCTTAGTGCTTGTATCCTTCCCATTTTCTCCATCTCCACAATAGGTGTTGATTTCATTGCTCCTGTAATGACCCTAAGTGCCTGATTTTGCACCTTATCCACCTCTTTTAGGGTAGTGTTTGCTGCGGGGCACCACGCTGCTGACCCATATTCCAGATGTGGCCGTATACCTTGTTGGTAAACTTTGTTAAGTATTTTTCCACTAGCACCCCATGTGGTTCCACTTAATTTTCTCAGGATGGATAACTTCCTCCTAGCTTTTTTGGCTGCCTTGTTGACGTGTTCCCTCCATGTCAACCTATCATCAAATGTAACTCCAAGATAGGTGGGTTGTTTATCTTCTTTGAGGTGTTCTCCATTTATCTTGATAACTCCAGCTTTTTGTTTTGGGGAGAGGGTGAAAAGCGTAGTGCTACATTTTTCTGTGTTAATGTTTACACACCATCTGTTTGTCCATGAGGTCAAGGCATCAATAGCTCTTTGCAGCATTCTGGTGGCCACTGTTGCTTGCTCATTTACACACCATATTACCAAGTCATCTGCATACATTGCAACTTTTGTTCCTTGTGGTAGCTCAGCAATCAAGTCATTGATGAAGACTATGAAAAGTGTAGGGGAAAGAACTCCCCGAGGCACACCATGACGCAGTAGAATTTTCTTACTCTTGAGACCATCTAGTTGGACTCTGGCTCTTCTGTTATGTAAGTATGCTTTTATCCATTTGTACATCCTACCCATCACTCCATTATTTCTCAGTTTCTTTAAAAGTCCTTCTTTCCAAACTTTATCAAAAGCTTTCCTTAAGTCTATCCATGCTGCTAATACTAATTTCTTGTCCTGGAATGCGTCCTCGATCTCTTGTGAGAGGTATGTTGCCTGGTCTTCAGTGGAGTTGCATTTCCTAAATCCTGCCTGTTGTGGCACAAGAAGGTTTTGGCTCTCAAGATACCGCTGGAGCCTTAGATTGATGATACGTTCCATTATTTTACATATGCAGCTTGTGAGGCTGATTGGTCTATAACTGGATGCCATGGAACTGTCTTTCCCTGGTTTTGAGAGTGGTATCATGATTGCTTCTCTCCAGGTCTGTGGGACTGTACCCGATGTCCAACAAATGTTGAAGATCTGAAGCAGCTTTGTTTTTGCTGATGTTCCCAAGTTCTTGATCATCTCATTGGACACTCCGTCTGTTCCTGGCGACTTTCTCATTTTCAGTTTGGATATTGCAAACTCCAGTTCTTTGTATGTGATTGGTGTCTCCATAACTTCGGGCATGGCACCATCTCGCTCTGTATTTTGTCGTTCCCCATGAACACTTTTTGTTTCTCTCTGTCTACTTCAATGTTGCTATCTTTTGCAAAAGAGTCCGCAAAGTAATCAGCGGCTTGTTTGCCTGTGAGGATGTTTCCATCTTTGTTTAATGTAATTTTTGTGTTTCTCTGTGCACCCTCATCATTAAGTTGTTTTACCAACTTCCACAGTTTCCTAGTATCCTTTTCAAAGTTCAGAGACTCTGTTTTCTCCCTCCAACTTCTTCTTATAGCCTGCAACTTTTCCCTTTGAAATTTGGCCTTAGCATGTTGATATTTGTTGTGGTGTTCTTGACATGGACTAATCTCTGCTTGCTTTCTAGATGTTTCTACCTCGTTTTGCAGTTGTTCTAATTCCCTATTCCAGTATGGCCTATATTGTTTGCGGGCCCCTCTAGGTATTGTTTCATGGGCAGCCTGTAGTATGCATCTGCTGAAATTATTGACTACCTTATTTATGTCTTCATCTGTCGTTAGATTTCTAGTCAGCACACTAGACCGATGCTGGTACATTGACCAGGCTGCCTTCCTGTAATTCCACCGAATACTACTTTCCTTGACATATTCATTTTCAATAGTTAGAAATACTGGTCTGTGGTCACTACCTCCAAGTTGTTTCCCTAAAATGCGTGTAATGTTCCATTCCATGCATGGTGAGTGGAATGCCAAATCTGGTGTAGAAGTGGTGTGCCATGATCGCGAGTAGAAGGTCGGTGGGTCAGTTGGCTGGTTAATCAGGATAAGTCCATTGTCATCCTGCCAGTTTTCTAGCTCCTCACCCCTCCTATCTATTTGATCATAGCCCCAGCTCTGTGAGTGGCTATTGAAGTCTCCACACACAACCAGTCTTTCCTTTGTTGCTATCGTATTCAGTGCCAGTGGAAGATCACTCGGACAGTAATAATTTAGAAGGTGGAACTCTGTACTTTCTGTCTTGAGATGCATCATCTGGTATTCTGCCCCCTCCATATATACTTCCTGCTGATAAGCATTGATGCTATTTCTCACAAGTGTCAGTATTCCACCCTTCTGCCTGTCTTGTCGGTCAGACCTATAGCACTGGTATCCTCTAATTTTGAAGGCTATATCTTTATTGAGATGCGTTTCTTGCAAGCAACTTACATTTACTTGCTCTTCATATAGAATATTCTAAAGCTCTAATTTTTTACTATAGCCATCTCTTTTGCTGTTGACGCCTTCAGCATTCCAGTGCATTATTTTAAGTGTTCTTTTATTTGTTTTGGGTTTTGTTTGGCCAGTAGCTCTATTATCGTGCCTCCTGACTCCACTAGGCATCCGAGAAGGACCTCCAGTAATAAAGTTTGGGCCTTTTCGAGACAGGGGACCCGGCACTGTACCTGCCTGGTTGTCCACCATAGGCCGAGCGCCATAACGTTTTGCAGATATAGGCATACTCTCATGTTGCGTATTTGCGTGACATCCTGATTTCTGTGGTGCGCCTTTTGGCTGGTTGCCTCCGTCTTCAGCACCTTAACGTTGCTTGGGCAGACTGTGGTCTTGCTCGAAAGGATGTGTGATGATGATGATATGAACTTATGGACCCATTTTTCAAGTATCCCTGAAGAGAGGCAGTCCAGTGTGTCTGTGTCCCAGGATCGTCACGTCCTGCCAGAAACGTAGCATATACATTTGAGTGGGGTATCTCATTACTCCCCTTTAGTATTCTTGACTCCTCAGCAGTGATGGTACGCCTGGCATTCCCCGCCACCTGGGAGGTTGTCACAAAGGGGCAGAGGTGCAATGTCCTCTGGCCTGCATCTCTTCTGCGTCCATTGGGATGACTGATAGAAGACAAAAGTAAAGAACGAGGCAAGAATGCATTTAACCCATGAAGTGGGGGTGGATTGGTTTAGCCCAGAGCGTGTACCACTCGCCGGTGGGTTATGCAGCTCCACCTAAAGGGCTCCACCTGCTCCTCGGCCTCTTAGTCTGGCCCCTCTCCAAGGACCTGTCCGGCTTGGGTGACCCTAACAGGAGTAAAACTTCCGCCGGCATAGCCCCCCTGGATCACTGGGACACGCAAGCTCTCCAACCCCGTCAAGGTAGGCCTACACTTGGAGAGGCTACCAGTGCCAAATATGGTCTCTGTCCAAGGCATGTGAGAGCACAATTTTGACAAGTGAAATGAAGTGTTTGAGAAATTTGTCGGTGTTAGGATCGACATTAATTATAAACGAGGACATTCGAAGCATGGTCAGCACTGTGTGTTGTACAGAGTACATGTCCATACACAAAATACGATGGTTCGGTCATCTCATGAGAATACATCCTAAGTAACTACCCATGATGGCTTATAAAACTGGTAGATCTGACTACAGGAAATGAGGATGGCAGAGAGTCAGGTGGATAGCTGACATTAGAGTGATTGTGCTACGACACGGGCTCAGGTCCGTCGCAAATCACTTGATGTAGACAGACGATTTAAGCTCCCCGTAGCGCTCAACATAGTAAGTGGAACAAGACAAACATTAAAACACAATTATCAATGCTACGTGTAGATCAAATTGAAAAGAGGCCACCAGGGCGATTACCACCAGCTCTTCAGACATGATCAGGTGATGACCTTCCGGCTGCGCACGGGACACAACAGACTGTGATGTCATCTTTATAATCAATTCAAGATTGACACTACGGGTATTTGTACTTGTGGCACAGATCCCACGACAGCGGAGCACCTGTTGCAGTTCTGCCTATCATGGACTAGTTAATGGAGTTAGAACGTAGCATCAACCAGTCCTTGCATTAAAAAAAACGGTGAAAGTGCATAAAGCCTCGAACTGACTGCTGCCTCTGTTTGAGTCATTGATGCCAAAGTCTAAAAACGAACGAAAGAAGAAGAAGAAGATTGCTATCAGAAATGTAAAATGAGAAATGAGGGCATTAGGAATATTGTGAAAGCTATCCATTGTGCCGAATACATATAAGAACAAAAAATACGCTCGTAAGATACCTCTATCAACTCAGAAGAATGCAACCTGATCAACGACCCTTGCACGCTTTCAATACAAGGAGATATATCTACAAGACACGAGGAAAAACTGGGTGGCAGATGACAACATACATCCTACAACATCGTGGAATTACAGCAACGAACGCAACACACTTGGCCCTAGAAGGGCAACTTAAGCTTCCCACGACGCTTAACGACATAAGTGGATGGAAAAGTCAGTAAGTAAGTAAGACCCATTCACACGCATTATATTGACACGCATATACACATACATATATATGTACGCAAAGGCACATAAACATATATAGAATATGAATATATCAATATATAAATAGAGATATGGAAAGAGAAGAAGATAAAAAGTGGACCAGAGAAAGAGACAGAGAGAGAAAGAGAGGAACAGACAGGGAAGACTATGTAAAAGTAATGAATATGTTAAGCCCATAAGGTGTAAGGCGTTATATCATCATCATAGCCACCATTATCATCACCATTATCCTCATCATCATGTGCCATGCCGGTTGACACAGACGATCATTGATCTCCATTCATTACTATCATGTGTATTGTTTACCAACTCTGTTGATGATCGTCCCCGTGCCATTCCCTCTGGTTGTCCAATATTTTCTCTCTCTGTCTCCTTCTCTCTCTTCTCTGTTACTTTGCCAGTTGTCACAGTATGTTTCAACCCGCCTTTTTTATGACATGCCCGTAAAAGAATGACTGTTTTGACCTTTTTGCAATGAGTTGTCTTTTGCGTCTGTTTTTCGTAAAGTACCGCATCTTTAGTGTTCTCTACAGTTCATGACATTCTGAACATTATTATATAAATCCACATCTCCATTGTCATCTTTGCGCTTGTTTACTGATTGTCCATGATTCACTGCCTGGTACTGGTTCCACATAGCATTCAAGAACTCTCTTTCTCAATTCCAGCGATAGAGTTTTGTTGCACAAAATTCCCTTCATGCTCTGGGAGATCGATTTTGCCTGGAGATCCTAACTTGACCCGATTCTCGAGATCATGCAAGTTTCGGTCATCAAGGGGCAAGAGGCGGAAACAATGACCTTGATATCTACCTTTCCCTGGTGCCCAGCACAGATAAGTGTCCTACCAGGAAGCCTGGGTGACTAGCGTTTTTGTCGGAAAGCAAAGACAGAGATCTAGGCCAGCCATTCCAATGTATGTTATTGTGCAGGTGACAAACGACAGTGTAGATTACACCGAGAGACTGGTCTCTGTGAATTAATTTTACAAGATTGTATTTCACATGACTTTTGTCCGACTGTGTGCACTTCTATTTCTCAGATTTCAACCAACTTCCTCATAATCTAGAGTAGTGTTTCCTAACGGTTGGTCCACGGACTTATGCCGGCCCGCAACCATTTTCTGCCGGGAATTTTCGAGACAACTATTTTCGGCTTAACTGTGGATGTCGTCTAAAGGTTATCTACGCTCATCATCATCATGTAGCATGTCCTTTATAGAACGTCGCTCCCATCACTTAACTGTGGATGTCGTCTAGAGGGGATCTACGCTCATCATCATCATGTAGCATGTCCTTTATAGAACGTCGCTCCCATTACTTAACTGTGGATGTCGTCTAGAGGTGATCTACGCTCATCATCATCATGTAGCATGTCCTTTATAGAACGTCGCTCCCATCACTTAACTGTGGATGTCGTCTAGAGGTGATCTACGCTCATCATCATCATGTAGCATGTCCTTTATAGAACGTCGCTACCATCACTTAACTGTGGATGTCGTCTAGAGGTGATCTACGCTCATCATCATCATGTAGCATGTCCTTTATAGAACATCGCTCCCATCACTTAACTGTGGATGTCGTCTAGAGGTGATCTACGCTCATCATCATCATGTAGTATGTCCTTTATAGAACGTCGCTCCCATCACAGTCTGTCTGAAAGAAACTCGTTCCCTTGCCAAAACTTCAGCCTCCGCCACAATCATACCCAGGCATTCCTGGATATCTTGGTGCCATCGTCTTCTTGGTATACCTCTTCCTCTTTTACCTGGCACCATACCTTCCATAACTGTTCTCTCGAGACCGTTGTGTCTCTTGATGTGACCAAAGTATTTTGCATTTTCTAGCCAAAATGGAATTGATAAACCAGTTCTCCTCTATGCTCAACTCTTGCAAAATGTCTTCAATTGTATTTTTCTGTCCATGGTATTTTGAGGATCTTTCTGTAACATTTTGACTCGAAGGATTCGATTCTTTGTCTGGAAGTTTTGTTAATCATCCATGATTCGTAGCCATAAGCTGCCACAGGAAAAACACAGGCTCTCAAGACTTTTACTTTTATCATTTTGTTGGTGTTCTGCCATAACTTCGTCAGCCTGTTCAGTCTCTGCATTGCCATAGCTAGTCTTCTTGTGATTTCTTTTGAGCAGTCGCCATTTTTTCAATTCTGGAGCCCAGATATTGGAAATGGGGGACCTGATCTATTCTCCCATCACCCACTGTAAATTTGTAAATTTATGCTGACATTGTGTTAAGACGGTGGTCATTATCTTCGTTTTATTTATGTTTATAAACAGGTTTTGATATTTACTGTGTCAATTTACGGCTGAAATTAGCTGCTCTAGCCCTTCTGCACTTCTAATAGTGTTACTATGTCGTCTGCGTATCGTCATTCTGGAATCTCGTACCCGCCAATCGTAACTGGGTCAAAACTTTCAATGTTCTCGTCTTCTCGAACATTTCTCATTACACATTCCGCATCTAAGCTCAGATGAGCTAATTTTGTTAACTGAAATGTCGTCAGCTGCACAAGTATCCATAT
Organism: Ariolimax columbianus; assembly: GCA_036924085.1. Lineage (NCBI taxonomy): Eukaryota > Metazoa > Mollusca > Gastropoda > Stylommatophora > Arionidae > Ariolimax > Ariolimax columbianus. The sequence goes on along the minus strand of JAVGWX010000005.1, from coordinate 44,556,016 downwards.
TTTTCGGACACAAGAGCTCACATAAATGTTTCTTATTTATAAAAAACATGTGAGGTTGTTACTATTTAGGTTGTATTTGTTGTTGTAAATGAATAGGCTAAACAGCAATTAGGTCAAACGGAAATTGATAGACACGTTTTAGTTATGAATATATCTACTAATAATGTGCTGTGCCAAAATTACAGAACAATAAGCCTCGTCAGCCACCCTAGTAAGGTTAATCCTCGACCGATTGAAACCCCAAGCAGAGAACATCATTGCCGAAGAGCAAGCAGGGTTCAGACAGGGAAGAAGCACTACAGAACAGATATTTAGTCTGTAGACGACTAATTGATCAGAGTGTAGGTTAGAGAGTGGCGGAAGAGGATCTCACGAAAAGAGGAATTGCATGGCGGATTAGAATGGGGAGGGGGTGACGTTTTAGAAACAGTTTCACACGATCCCTTCTTAGGTTTTGATTTAATCTTCCTGCTAGACTCTCAATATCTCTGCATGTCTCAGTCTTTTTGTCAGGGCTTCAGAATAATATAACATTCCTGGCTATGATATGGTCCTCCTTAGCATTACTGCCGTAGGGGTGTACGGTGTTAGCGATCTCACATTTCAAAGGCTCGGCTATATAGGGCGGTAGCCATCTCCTCTCCCACGCCGCTTTTACTTCACAGTCTGAACCGGTATCCATTTAAGGCTGGGTCGACCCATGAGCCATTGCGGTCTGAAAAAACATTACCACCTCAACTGAGGAATGAACCCAGGACCACTCAGATACGAAGCCAGCGCGCTAACCACTGCGCTACGCGGCTCAATAATGTAAACACGGATAATAATGAAGTCATTTTTTGTGATATTCCTTCGTCGTGCTGACTTCTTTTGAAGTAAAGGGACGTTATTGATCTTCGACCTGATCATTCGCCCAGTCAGAAAGTACTTTATCCATTTGTTCAGCCTGCAAAGAGTTGTGATGAATTTTAAGACAAGCTTCTCGGGCTGACTCCAGATTAACTTAACTTCACTTGACTTAACTTAACTTAACTTGACTTAACTTAACTTCACTTCACCTAACTTAATTAACCTAACTTAACCTACCTTAACCCAACTTAACTTAACCTAACTTAACTTAAACTAACTGAACTCAACTTGACATAGAGTCAGTCATCTTCACTGGCAGACCTTTTCCTCAAACCCGATCATAAACATGTTGCAAGTGAAGGAGATGGCAACACAACGGTTGCTATTCTGGAAGTCAAACTGTATAAAGCATTAGGTAGACCTAGATTGGAGTACTGTGTTCAGGTGAAGAGTCCTTTTCGTATAAGATAAGCCTGCTGGAAAGAATACAAAGAAGAGCGACAAAAGTGATAGTAGGATTACATATTACAGAATACAGTTATGAAGAAATAAAAACCGCCCTACAATGTCTAGATAAGATAAGTATTCGAGGTGACTTAAAACAGGTTTATAAGATAATCAAAGAAAAGGATAAATTTGATTATAACAAAGCTTTTCAAAATACAATCACATACAATAACAAGAGGACACAGCTACAAATTAATTAAAAAAAGGTCCAGATGAGAAACTATGAAATATATTTTTAGTCATAGAGTGGTGAGTGTTTGGAATGCATTGTCACAGGAAATATGGGATGCATGGTCTATTAATGCATTCAAAATATATTGGATGCACATAGTTTTCAGATCAAGGAAATGTCAAAGAAACTAGTTGTATACATACTCTGCATAGTCTTCTAAACTGGTATAGAGAGGTTAAGTTTAGTCATTGTGCATTGTGCATTGATAGTCAAACTGTATACACAATTGGTGAGATCTAATTTGGAGAACTGTGTTCATGTATAGAGTCCTTTTTGTAGAGGGGATATAAACGTGTTAGAAAAAATATTATGGGTAGCTATAAATCTGATCATGGGATTCCAGAATGATAGTTATGAGGAAAGATTCAGAAAAAAACTGGTCTACAGTGCCTACAACAGAGAAGAATTCGAAGTGATTTAATACGTTAATAAGATGTTCAAGGCATAGGACAAATTAGACTATATCAAATTTTTCAAAATGCAACCGTCTACAAGAAAAAGAATTAACAACTACAAATTAATTAAAGTAAGGTCCAGATTAGATATTACGAATAAATGTTTAGTCAGAGAGTGATGAATGATTGGAATGTATTAATTAATTAATTGGTACATGATTATGGTGGATGCAGGATCAGTTAATGCATTCACAAATAAATTGGATGCTCAGTTATTTTAAGTATTGGTGAGGTGGAATAAATTGGGTGTATACAAACTCTGCAGGGCCTTCTAAACCAGTATTATGCAGTTAAGCAAAGTTAAGTTACGTTAAGTTAGGTCAAATTAAGTTAGGTTAAGTCAAGTTGAGTTCGATTAGTTTAAGTTAGGTTAAGTTAAGTTGGGTTAAGGCAGGTTAAGTTAAGTTAGGCTAAATTAAGTTAGGTGAAGTGAAGTTAAGTTAAGTTAAGTCAAGTTAAGTTAAGTAAAGTTAAGTTAAGTTAATCTGGAGTCAGCCCGAGAATCTTGTCTTAAATTTCATCACAACTGTCGATTTCTAACGTTACTTGTACCTAACTTAAGATATTATAGCTAACAATAAATCGATAGGCGACATTTGCTTTTCATTCCCTCCGCTAATTTGTCATAGGACGATGTTAGGATGGTGGACCGGTAACCTTTTGTGTTAATCTTGAGTATTATTTTCCAGCACAAGCTCTACACTTGCATTGGACACCTGTAGTTCCGGCGTTGGAATTCCGGTCCACAATTTACTTCACTTTCTTTTATGTGGTTTATTATGTGTGCTGCGTGGGTGCAGATAAATACTTGCTTTTCGATAGTTGTTGTGACTAACATTGTTATTTTCCAACTCGCTGTGTTAAAGTTTCCATATATAGTTTCACTTACTCACTACGTTCCTCAATTGAAACTACTATTGTTCATTGTATGTCTACCAGCGACACACTCATTTAATACCTGTATGGTCTATGCTTTAAGATAGTATCTGACCTGAGGTCTGGGACCCTACTTCTAGAAGATAATAATATTAGCTTCTGTGGGTGTGATCTGTCCTGAGTGTGACTTAATGTAGGGTATCTTCTTCTTCTTCTTCTTCTTCTTCGTTCGTTGTCAATCTCCCACTACCAAACCCTGAAAGGGGTTAAGTAGCAGAATGTAGTCCAGAGAACGGAATGCGTTGTGTCGTAGTTTACAGCTTGGCTGCGATATTTGCACCTTTCGGTCCAGCACATCCGACTTCAGCAAGCATTTTTTGAGTACCGGGTTAGCATTCCTTCTTCGATCCCTTCTCCTTAGCCAGTCTGCCCTGCTGCGGCCTGTTATCCAGGATAACTGCGTAGAGGTGTAGAAGGGTCTTGGCAGCTATAGTTCGCTAGCCCTGACGCTAGAAGTCAGCTATGGGTCGCTAACCACTGCAGCTCATGCGCTGCTCAGCATCTAGATCCCAATGTAGGGCATGGAACTCAACGTCTAAGTGATGAAAGTTCTAGCCTGTATGTGTGTGCTGGCCTAGGAGTGTGACTTAATGTAGGGCATGGAACTCAACGTCTAAGAGATGAAAGTTCTAACCTATATGTGTGTGCTGGCCTAGGAGTGTGACTTAATGTAGGGCATGGAACTCAACGTCTAAGGGATGGAAGTTCTAACCTGTATGTGTGTGCTGGCCTAGGAGTGTGACTTAATGTAGGGTATGAAACTTGTAGGGTGTGAGAGATTCAACTTCGTAAAGGATCACCTGACTTGGGAGTATGACCTGTTATTGCGGGATACGAGAGACATAACATTACTGGGTGGCCCAGATCTGTTGACATGAAACCTGACAACGAAAAAGATCAAACTTTTGGGGGTTTGACAGTGCATGGAGGTATACGTTCAGACGTGTGGGGGTGAGCGATTTGAATTTTGGTGACTTGAGACAAGAATTATTAGTGTGTATATGACCTGTCTTCTGAGAGATAAGACACTTATATGAGTGAGAGATAAAGTGTGAATGTTTTCATAGCCAACACTTATGGATGTCTGGAAATCAGACTTATAACGCGTGAGAGAACACCTTCCCGGTGTGGAAGGGATAATACTCCGCGGTTTGTTAAAGATAAAGAGTTTTGAATGTGTAAAAGATCAAATGTATATACATATAACATACGGATGTATGGAGATAAGCCACTGGACGTGTTCGTGAAACTATTTTGGTTTTTTGATGAATATGACTTGTGAGTGTATGGGAAATAGGACATCTGAGTCTATGAGAAATATAGCTTCCGAGTTTATGAGAAATATGACTTCTGAGTTTATGAGAAATATAAGTCTATGATGTCTTGTGTCCATCTACGACTTGGTCGGCCTCTACCTCGTCTTACTGGAATACTGCCCTCCAGAACAACTTATTTCAGTCCGTCATGTCGCTTGATGTGGCCGAACAACCTCAGTTTCCGAGACATAACGTGATTTATAAGCCAGTTCTCTTCGACTCTCAGATCTGGCAGGGTAGCTTTATTTGTCGTTTTCTTTACCCAAAATACTTTGAGGATTCTTCTGTAGCCTTTTGTCTCGAAAGCCCCGATCTTCTTTTTTAAATATTTGTGTGATTGTCCATGTCTCGCATCCGTACAATGCCACAGGGAGTACTTATGTTCTGAGCATCTTCAATTTGATTGCTTTATTAACATTGTGCAACACATTTTGTATATTAATCGTTACGAACAATCGTCTCCTTATTTCTTATGCACAGTTCCCTAAATTGTGGACTAGCCAAATTTGATCTTCTCAGTTTATTTAGTTTCAACATTTGACTGTACGCTTTTCGTCCTTGAGTACATTATCACTGGATATTCTTTCTGTCCAACTGGCTGGTTCAGTTGCACGGTATCACCACATTCCAATCCCTTACAGACGTTCTTTCTTCTTCCTAAGCTAAAATCCATGTTTCATACCCATACAGTGCAAATTGGCCATATATGAATGAAGTGATTATTATTTTCCTTAGATCGATCTCTACATGATTGTCTGTATCGATATTCAAATCGTTTATAATCGAATCTTCTTCGCCAAATAAAGTAGTGGACGTGAATTCGCTCGCTCATATTGAAACTCCTGGATATGGGAATCGACTGTACTCAGATTTTCAATTTGGACAATCAGTGACAATGAAATACCAGATATTCTGCCGACACAGTTATTGTCTAAAGGCGCGTCAAGGGAATAGAACAGGTGATTTCGTCTGTTATATAAGACAAACAAAAATGAAATCTCTACCCAAAGATCAGTAACACCAAGATAACCGATACTGATGAAAGCACAAAGCAACCCAAATAATCATAGGAAAGGACCCGTTTCCACAGACGGGACTAATATCTCGTCAGGAAAAATATACTGATCGGACACGCTATTCAGGGTCAGGTAAAATATTTTGGCCTACGCCCCCAACTCAGGTCGTCCTGGAAACGTGCTGTTTCTATGGCAGACTGTTTAGCGTAGTGGTGGATCGACGTGATCCCCTAGTAATGAGCGACACGCAGATAAAGCCAAGAATAGCACAACCGCCTGGAGGACCTCGGTTCACCTTTACCGGCATTCTCAGGATTTGAATGAAGATGCTACAACCCACCATTTAATGCTCTCTTCAGGGCGCGCGCACAAAAATAGTGTTACTCATCGTGGACATTTAACAACAACAACAACAACATCATCAACAACAACAACATCAACATCATCAATAACAACAACAACAACATCATCAACAACAACAACATCATCAACACCAACATCATCATAAACAACAACAACAACAAGATCATCAACACCAACATCATCATCAACAACAACAACATCATCAACAATAACAACAACAACAGCAACAACAACATCATCAACAACAACAACAGCATCATCATCATCAACAACAACAACAACAGCAACAACATCAACAACAACAACAACATCAACAACAACAACAACATCAACAACAACAACATCATCAACAACAACAACAGCATCATCATCATCAACAACAACAACAACAGCAACAACAACAACAACATCAACAACAACAACAACATCAACAACAACAACAACATCAACAACAACAACATCATCAACAACAAGTACATCATCAACAACAACAACATCATCATCAACAACAAGATCATCAACAACAACAACATCATCAACAACAACAATAGCATCATCATCATCAACAACAACAACAACAGCATCATCAACAACAACAGGAACAACAACAACAACATCAACAACAACATCAACAACATCAACAACAACAACATCAACAACAACATCATCAACAACAAGTACATCATCAACAACAACAACAAAATCATCATCAACACCAAGATCATCAACAACAACAACATCATCAACAACAACAGCAACATCATCAACAATAACAACAACATCAACAACAACAACATCATCAACAACAACATCATAATCATCATGAACAACAACAACAACATCATCAACAACAAGATCATCAACAACAACAACATCATCAACAACAACAACAACATCATCAACAATAACAACAACATCAACAACAACATCATAATCATCAACAACAACAACATCATCAACAACAACAACATCATCAACAACAACATCAACAACAACAACAACATCATCAACAACAACAACATCAACAACAACAACATCAACAGCAACAACAACCATAGGAAAGGAAGAAATCGAAAATGTCTCAAGTTATTAATACATCGACTCCATTATAAACAAAATGAAGTCTGCCAAAAAGAGGTCAGAAGAGGAAGGGTCATAGTAACGTAGACATTCGATAGAATGAAGGCCGCATGGCAGAACATTTACAAACAATCAACCACACAAGTAAATTATGAGGTTATTCATTTTCCTGGTTGCAACGTATGGATGCGAAACATGCACCAACAAACACAATGACTAAAGAAGAAAATTGAATCCTTTTGGCTAAAATGCTGCAGGAAAGTTGTCGGAATACGAACAAGAAAAACACAGGCGTTCTAAAACACAATGGTATAGAAAAAGAAATTGTTGCGTAAACAATATAATGTATGTGAAACTAAAATACTTTGGAAATACGTATTGTATCGATGGTTTAGAAATGAGTTTTTATACCAATGGAGATATGATTTGAACATAAGCAGTAGGTCAGTACCAATTCACCAACTCAAAAGAAACCAACAAACTACCTTACATCGCATGAGAACTGGCCACTGAAGACTACTAGAGCATCTATACCGACTAAAGGTCTCACACACCGATGAATGACAATGTGGAACAGTGGTCCTCAACACATTCTATAACAGGGGTCCTTAACACAGTCTGCAACAGGGGTCCTCAAGACAGTCTATAACAGGGGTCCTTAACACAGTCTATAACAGGGGTCCTCAACACAGTCTACAAGAATGTCCAGTCTATATGGAAAGGAGATACGAGATCTGGTCAGAGGATGCGGAGCTCAGACAAAAGTTGTGTGAGCCGCTCCATGGCGAGTGGTCTGAAAATTAAGCATGACCAATGATCATGAACGCAAAGAAGAAGAATGAAGAATAACCCAATACATCGATTCTGGAAGGTATAATACCTGATAAATCAGGCAGAGAAAGGCCAAAGAGAAAATTGACACGTGGCATGAAAGATGTTTTGTATATGGCAGTGACGTAGACAGGAGAACTGACCAAAGATAGAGTTCTTACAGATCATATGCGAAGAGAGTGATGTCCTGAAATGGTAATGCTACATGATGATGAAGAGCAAGGAAATGACCTTTGCCTTGCAATATATAGCGACACTAAATGTTATTATCTTGGCTTTCACAAGCTCCGAATTGGAGATATTTTTGGCTACTTAACACCAGCAAACGCGACGTCACAAATTCATGTATCCACTCCTTTGGTCTGAATTTCTTAAAGAGCTCTAGCTAGCCTTCGAAATATAAGTAATATGTCTTACAACCACATCGGCAATTACAGCTATAAAGGGTTGGAGTGAAAACAGATAAATGAAATTCTGAAGATAGAGCCAGAAAAAAACATAGAAAAGGATAGATACACTATTGCCTTAAATAATATATTGTTACTTTCGAGCAATTTGTAATTTCGCATTATTAAGTAAGTAGCTTGCTCTTTTCAGAACAAGTCTTCTTATAACCGCCAACCTATTTGACGGTTACAGGTTGCGATTCCTCTTCAGGTGCCTGGTCTGGAACAGACATTGGTGATCACGATACTCTAATCTTGTCTGTCTTTGGATAGTCTAATGAGGTTGTTGGGTATTTCCCAGTTGTTTAAGTCCTTCACGCACAAGAAACCATCTATGAAGATACAAATAAAATATCAATTACTGGAACAGGTACAGAGTTTCTCCTATCTAGGTCATATAATAACGGAAGAGCACATCTGTGAAAGAAGAAATCAGAAAGATAATAGGTATGTATGGTATTCAGCAACATGCGACACATACTGATATTCAAAAAGATAAATCAGAATTTGGAAATGAGAATTGTCAGGTTTTATTTCTACTCGCAACTATTTTATGGCACAGAAACATGGACATTGAATAACAAGTTAGAAAAGAGTACTGAAGACTTTACAATATCGGATTATAGAAGATTGGGTCGCATTTCTTGGAAAGAGAAGACAATCAATCTGGAGGTATTGACAAAGTAATGAGTGAAAAGATAATTAATGACCGAAGTCAGGGTTAAACAGTTATAATTTGTTGTTGTTCATACAACAAGACATACCTCGTTGTTGAAGACCATACTACAGGGTAAAGGCATTCGTTCAAGAGTGAGACAACATTTTAAGTGGGTAAATAACTTCAGGAGATGGGCTGGAGAAAACCTGTCAGATTGCAACATTATGGCAATATATAGAGTACACTGGAGATCCATTGTAGCCGACCTTCGATGCAGTTGATGACACGTGTACTGAACTGAGCGTACATTTCTCTCCCTCTTCCCATTCCTCTCCTACCTGGTATATTCCCCACATAGTACCAATTCCTCCATGCCTTCTTCTCCGTTAATGTGTCCCATGCATTTCATATGCCTTTTCCTGATAGTTTAGATGAGCGATCGTTTAACATCCGCAGCCATCAGTACCTCTGCATTTGTTTTCTTCTCTGACCACAACATTCTCCAAAACCATCTCAAAAACCACAAATAAAAACAACATACCCGTTGTCACCTTGTGTTCCTATCCCACCTTTTCTCATAAAAGCCCACAATATGATGACTGTCTTGCCCTTATTTTGGCCATAAGATGTCGTGTCAGTGCCTCTTCAAGTACCACGTAATTAGCTTCTTTTTAGTCCATGAAATTCTTAACATTCTTCTGTAAAACTACAATTCCTTTGCCTTCAATGATCTATGTTCTTGTCTGCTAATGATCTATTACTCGCTGCCGTGTGTAATTGCGTGCTCCACGTAGAATCTAATAACTTATCCTCTTTAATTCCAAGGACAAAATTTTGTTACACAAGATTCCCCAGATATTCTGGAAGAATGATTTTACCTGAACTATTCTTCTTCTTTTTTCATAAGTACATCTTTCCATCAGGTCCTGTGGGGATGTTCAAGTATTGCAATATGTATGCTTGCCTTTGTTCCATCTCGTTTACTTTTATACAACAGTTTAGAGATTTGTATTTTGTTAGTCACTACCATTATTTCTGATTTCTTTTGATTTAAGCTGAGTCCTTTATTTTCGCGTTGAATAACTACCGTGTTGACTAATTCATGTAAGTAAGTCTCATTCTGCGCTATGAACATAGTGCCACCAGCGTAACGCAACGACTGATATTCCTGACATTGTCTCGATGGATTGCAACATCAATTCGCTGAACAGAGAGAAGAGGTTAGGGGCCAACACACATCTATGCCTTCCATTCTTTTTAATGTGCATGAAGTTTCCTAATTATATAATTATTATCAAATTCATATAGCTGCAATTTGTCCATAGTATATGTTTTGAATAACTCTCAGTTACTTGTCATCAACATGGTGAGAAAAAATAATTGAAAAAAAAATGTTTAAAGTTGATTAAAATTAAATCTAATCAAATTTTTAAAATAGGTATGGTCAGATACCGCACCGATACGAGAACACAAATAAAACCTACGTTACGACCGATAGGTCTTCATTAAGGACAAGAAATAACAACAATGCTGAACTAGAAAATCAACATATAAGAAAAAAATGGTCTACTTATCTGATATAGTGTCTATCATCGCGACTTGTTAAGTGGAAGGCTACACTCTAAATGACGGACAACGGTCACATAAAGTGGCCAGGATAGCGTAAGAAGTGAGAGGGAAAGGGTCGGATAAGCCAGTGACGGCCAAATATGGAAAATACAAAATAGTGATCTAAGTGGGGGGGGGGGGGGGGTGGTGGTGAGGAAAGGGATACAAGCGGTGGGGGGGGGGACTGAAATAAGAAGGGGGGAGAAGGAATATAGGTGGAGGCATGTTTCAGATTTTAAGAAATATTATGGAAGATATTAATGCCATGATGTTAGAGGCAACCCATGCTGGAGATAAGTCTGTTCTCAAACGCGAATCGATGACGATCGTCATAGAAGTAAGAAATTAGGTCTGTGACACTAATATCAGCCTCAACCCGGTGTCAGCAAAGCAAGAAACTAGGCACGTGACACTAACATCAGCCTTACCCCGGTGTCAGGAAAGCAAGAAACTAGGCACGTGACACTATCATCAGCCTTACCCTGGTGTCAGGGAAGCAAGAAACTAGGCACGTGACACTATCATCAGCCTTACCCCGGTGTCAGGAAAGCAAGAAACTAGGCACGTGACACTAATATCAGCCTCACCCCGGTGTCAGGGAAGCAAGAAACTAGGCACGTGACACTAACATCAGCCTTACCCCGGTGTCAGGAAAGCAAGAAACTAGGCACGTGACACTAACATCAGTCTTACCCCGGTGTCAGGAAAGCAAGAAACTAGGCACGTGACACTAATATAAGCCTCACCCCGGTGTCAGGGAAGCAAGAAACCTGGCACGTGACACTAACATCAGCCTTACCCCGGTGCCTAGGCCCATTGAAGTGGTTGGCAATTAGAGAACCAGTGATTTTACGGTAAGGTGCTGTTTTTCTCTAATGGGAATATTCACAGCAGGTGGTTTTCTACATAGTTGTCTAGTGTTTTAATGTGAGCAAGTACTGTTACCTAATTTTGCTGCGTTTTCAGCTGTCGTGGCCAGGTCATGGATACATTGTTTTTTATTTCTATAATCATTAGATTTCACCATTTTATTTTAGAAGGCATGTATTTCGAGCAGGAATCATATTGAGCAGTTGATGTAGCTGCACGGTGGTTTGTTGCTGTTGTTGGGAATGCTTTCCTCACATGCCGGGCTTGCTAATGTAGATAGAACCGGGTATTCCAGACGGTTGTGCCATGCTTGGCTTCATCTGCGTGTCGCTCACTACCTCGGGGATTACGTCGATCCCCACCTCGTTAGTCAGATTACCATAAAGACCAGCCAGTTTTCAAGAGGACTGCGTGGAAGTCGACATGGGGGGTCTTGGCCAATATATTTTACCTGACCCTGACTAACATGTCTGATCAGTATGTTGTGTCTGACCGTGACTAACATGTCTAATCAGTATGTTTTGCCTGACCCTGACTAACATGTTTGAATTGTATTTTGTGCCTAGCCCTGACTAACATGTCTGCTCAGTATGTTTTGCCTGATCGTGACTAACATGTCTAATCAGTATGTTTTGCCTGACCCTGACTAACATGTTTGAATTGTATTTTGTGCCTAACCCTGACTAACATGTCTGCTCAGTATGTTTTGCCTGACCCTGACTAACATGTGTGATCAGTATGTTTTGCCTGACCAGATGTTAGTCTTCCTAGCCGCAAAAAGGTCTAACTTTACCGTTTTTCTTTCATGTATCATACCCAAAGTGCTATCACAGATCCACTTTTCTCCTTGTGTTTGGAATTTCCTGCACACGTTACTGCTGTCTCCATCACATCTGTTCGAAATTATTCCAATTGATCAAGAAACGTGTTAATAGTTATGTCATCGTCTTATTCTGATATGACATGAACATTATTGTGTATCTTGACATTCTATTCAACTTGTACCTTGCTTGATAGTCTGTGTACGTCTATTTCCTTTTCCTTATCCCTCTGGTCAAGTGTCCTCATTTTTATCTTTAATTTTGTATATACAGATTATGATCACTGACAATGTCCACCCCGCGCTAAGTTCTGTCATTTTGAACTTAAGGATAACATAGGAACTTATGCAACAATGATCGATTTATTCTTTGCCTTGTCATCTGAAGAGTTCCACTTGACTTTGAAAACATTGTATGTGGAAAGATGACGTCTGTAACAACCAGATTTGATATCTTACGGAATGCTATTGTCCTTTCGTCGTTGTGAACCATATCTGCCATGCCTTAGGGGCCCTATATGTCTTGAAATTTCTTCGTTTATGTTGTCAACCTTGGTATACAAATCACCCATCATTGCCACTTTCAATAGGACACTTTCAATAAGACACTTTCAAAGGACACTTTAAATAGGACACTTTTAATAGGAAATAAATAGGACACCTTAAATAGGACAATTTAAATAGGACAATTTAAATACGACACTTTTAGTAGGAAATAAATAGGACACTTTAAATAGAAAACTTTAAATAGTACATAAATAGGACACTTTAAATAGGACACTTTAAATAGGACCTAAAAGGACCCTTTAAGTAGGACCAAAATATGACACTTTAAATAGGACACTTTAAATATGACACTTTAAATAGGAAACTTTAAATAGGACATAGATAAGACACTTTAAATGGGACACTTTAAATAGGACACTTAAATAGGACATAAATAGGACATATTAAATATAACACTTTAAATAGGAATGTTGTTAATTATCCTACAAGATTACTGTTTTTTTTGGTGTTTTTTTTTGCGTTTACCTTATTTATGTATTCCGCAAGGCGGTGTGCGTTGCACTGTTGTTTTAATTTTGCGCCTGTCGACACAGTGCATCCGACTTCATCAATAATTTTATGTAAGGGTCTGTTTCCTCCTGCATTTTCTGAAGGTTCGCTTCCCCGGGGTAACGGCCGGTGCTGTGATGGGATCGAACCCAGCACCTTCGGTTGTGAGCCGTGTCACCTAACCACTAGCCCACGACGTTCCCAGATTACTGCTTAATTAATGATAATCATTTTGCGAAACTTAAATGAAATCTGCAGACCGTGCTAAGTGCTGCGCAATTAAAATAAAGCGATTGCTGGAACCATTTTTCTAATTAGTTTTTTGAAGCTTCACAATTATTTGAAAGAATAAATTATTAACGAAAATAGAAGCAAAGTAATACGTGATAAGTGCTATTTACATTTGTTTACTGGTGTTTTTTTCTTTTTCATACTTTTTCAACGGTTAGCATTATGCACGAAAATCAGATTATTGCGTACACTAGCCCTGTTTATATTACTCTATGCTTGTGAGACATGGACAGTTACAGCTGACCTTCAGCGAAGTATACAGGCCTTGGAGATGAGATGTTTCCGAAGATTTTTAAACGTCACGTACAAAGATCGAATTACAACTGAGGAAATACGAGATAGAATTACGACTAGAAAAGGGACTTTTGAAGACCCCTTAGCAACTGTCAAAAGAAGGACACTCGCTTGGTAAGGTCACATATCGAGATCAAATGGTCTTGCAAATACGATCCTCCACGGAAATGAGCAAGGCAGACGACGAAGAGACGGCCTAAAACAAAGGTGGGAGGACAACATAAAAGAATTGACCAATCTCTGACCAGAAGATGCAACGGCCGCTTCTCTTCTTCTTCTTCTGCTTTTTCTGCGTTTGTTCTCAATCTCCCGCTGCCAAGTCCTGAACAGGGCTTTGCAAGTAGCACGATGTAGTCTGGAGAACGAAATGCGTTGTGTCGCTAGATCACGGCTTGATTGCGATATTTGCAACTTTCGATCCGACACATCCGTCTACTCCATGTCAAATCGGTCTAACAATGAGTTGAGGCTACTATCATCACGACGCAGTTAAGATGTCATGAGAACAGCCATGGTCGGCTGTCTTGGTACTACAGTGTTCCCTGCCTGTTACCTGGATGGTGCAGTCTGACAAGCGTTACCTTATCCATCACTTGATGTTATTCTCCCACGTGCAGCACCGCTTAGGCTTGGCACGATCAACCTCACGATAAACCATTACCTTGATGGTGCAGTCTGCCAAGCTCTATATTGTCCGTATGGTGCTGTTATTCTCCACCTTAACATTGTTTAGACATGGCATGTTTACCCCGCCCTTCAAGATAAGACATTACTTTAATCAGGGAGGAGCATAGGATCAAAGCGAGAGTGCAGAACATTGTTTATTCTAAATGCCGATTAATTGCTTACCCGTAATTGCGTGACCAAAATGGGCTGATTGACATTGTTTTACCTTTGTTAAAAGACGGTTAAAATCTAAAGAAAACGTTGTCCTTGTCTAGCCGTATGTAAGCACTTAGGTATTCGTGTTTCTGTGACCGTGTTTGACATGGTGAGATTGTCTATCTCAAATGCATCATTGTTTAGTTCCCCTTTATGGTACATTCGTAGAGTTGAACACAGTGGGTCTATTCTTTCGTCCCTAACAAGTTATCCGAGAATCTACACTGTTGGGGTGGGGGGTGATGGGGGTGGGGTGGGGAGGGTGATTTGGATTACTACTCGTATATAATTTTATTTAAGCAATAATAATATTGAAATTACTGGTTTAACACTTTCGTGTTTTACAAAAAAATAAATTTAGAAATTATTTTAAGATTGTCTACTTAGTGTAGTCGAGGTAAGTTAAGGTTTATCCCTTGGTAAGTACACTACTGTTGGGGAATGACATTGGTTATTAAACGTCAGTATTCTACGTCAATGTTTGTCTTATTGTAGTTACATTGTTTGAGAATGACGTTGTTAGATACTTCAGTATACTAAGCCACGGCTTGTGTGAAGTAAAGTGTCCAGTTCCTATCTTTTGGTGCCTTTTACTTCTATAGTTGCATGTCTGGTAGCCAAGGCAATTAGAGCGCCCTGATAGCAGGATTCGAACATCTGTCATAATAAGCCAGTGCTCTACCATTTACGCAATTGGGGCTGTCTGCAGACTACAGTTGACCCAGTTAAAATAGTGGCATATGTAAATGAGAACGCGATCTACGTTATAGAAGGAAAGGCAGCTTGGAAGGGAGCTGGCAACCCCACGTCGTACAAGCTGTGTTTAGTTAAGTCTCTAACAATTTAATCTCGACATCAGTTTTAACAATTAGACATAACCAAAAGGTGTAAATATGGTGTCAAGCTGTAAACTACGACTCAACGTATTTCTCTGGACAACATCAATCTACTTGCAAAGCCCTTTTCAGGGCTTCGTAGAGGGAGTTTGAGAAGGAATGACGGGCAAGTAGCATGAGCTGAATTATTTGAAACTATACATTTGTCATTCATATGCTATACGTTTGGTTAATTATGTTCCGTGTTAAATTTTTGACCAAACAAAACAACCATGTAAATCCTGTTTAGGCACGCTTTTGTTTTATTATAAATTGTAGTTATTTGAAATCTAATTGATCCTGGATTGTTACTTTTGTTTAGAGTTTGTCATATCGTCAATAACTGTTTCATTAACATTTCTATTTAATAGGTTGAGAATGGTAGGCTGTGTTAACACTGTGGATTAAAATCCAAGAACAGCGACTGAAACAACGCTTTGTGGTCTTGCTTTGCTAAACACTAGTGGCAAACAGGAAACACGTCAGATCCAAGACAGGCTAAAGACCATAGAGATGCATTTCCATAAACATACATTAGTTTTATACATAATTTGGATTAGTTCCCTTGCTTCAAGAACATTTGCGTCTAGCCAGATTTTGTCCAGCACCACAAGCGCTGAATTCAACTACCATATTCCACAAATTCTCGATAGTGACTTTGGCACCAGCAATAACATTAACGACGAGGGTCGGACAGGAAGCGGCAACCCAGTCCACCACGGCACACGTCACCGACATCGCAATGGCAAACTCCCCATTAACAGCGATAGCAACAAAAACCACAACAGCAAAACCAACACTGTTCACAGTTCAGGGGATGAAGAAATTGAGGAGACCGATGACCCTCTTCTGCTAGAAAAATTGACAGAGTCAGAAAAATTGCGTAGTAAATTCAAACACAATTTTAACTTTACGTGGCCTCTTCGAGAATTGGCCAGTGTTGAAGAAGGTCACATTGTTCTTGGAGCTCTACATATGGTTCATGAGAGGTCAGACGACAAGATATGTGGCAAGGTCATGGACCAGGGAGGCATCCAAGCTCTGGAGGCCATGCTGTACACTCTAGATAAGATCAATGGGAAGTACGGCCCCATGTTGATACCTGGAGTCAAGATTGGTGTACTAGCTAAGGACGACTGCGATACAGACATATTCGGTTTGGAACAGGCGCTGGATTTCATACGCGGTAGGTGAAGAGTTGTCATTCTTTGTTGTGTATACACTTTCCAGTGACATTCTATCTTTCTTATCTCTCTCTCTTTCTCTCTCTCTCTCTCTTTCTCTCTCTCTTTCTCTCTCTTTCTCTTTCTCTCTCTCTCTCTCTCTATAAATATATATATATATCTTAGTCTTAGTGGACCTGTACATCTATACGAGCATAAGCTCCTCTGCAGGTTCCATATCTGATGTGGGCTGGATGATGCCAGGATGAGGATGTCCTGCTAGACTTGAGCAGCTATTACTCCACAATGGAGGGTGGTTGACTGTTGTGCGAGTCCACCTTAATAGACTCAAACACTACAGCAAAATAGAGCCGCAGGCTGTTAGGCGCCATCTATGCTGCTCTTAACAAACCAACTAACCATGACCGGTATTATGCAATGTCACACAGTTAGTCTCCTCTTACGACATGCTCACTGTGCGGCAGTGGTGCTATTCTTGTCCGTGGCATACACACAGACCCGGGAAGACCACTTATATAGTCTTCTTCTATTTCTATCCCCTTGTGTCGATAGACGAAGGGGGGGGGGGGGTTGTAGTTTTCTGTCGAGTGCCGGCTTTGTCGTTGTTATGTCATGTTTCGACAATGTCTCACTGACACCATCTATCCATCGTTTTTGTGGTCTGCCTCTTGCTCTGGCACCATTCTGTCATTCTATGTATTCAATGCACGTTGTTGCACCCACTGGCTGTCTGATTACTTCGTTTCGGACACTCTGTTCAGCTTTCTGACCCCGACAGCCATTCTCCGACACCTCAATTCGTATATCAGGATTTTTCTTTCTTCTTCCTTGGTGAGAGTCGCTGTCCGGCACTGGTAGGAGACAGTTGGTATAAAAATACTATTTTCAGCTGTCTCTTTGTCTTCCGAATGGTTTCGATGCCTGCCTACTGACAAGGAGGGCAGGGGTTCGAATGCCCGGTATCGCATATGTTGTTTTTCTGCTGGGGGTGAAATGAACAAACAAAGTCAGCACACGTAATGGTGGCAGCAGTGGCGAAGCGGCCTGTAGTCTTAAACCTAAAAAAGAAAAACTCGACTATCCCAGCAATGGGAACACGTCGCATGACAGATAAGAGTTTGATGCTGTCATCTGTCAATTCAGTTTTATTTTATATGTTTTTAAATAAATTTTTGTTTCTTCTTTGTCTTCACTGCAATATGTCTTAATAATGATACGAGCTGATATGAAAACGCATTAGCTTCCTGTGTTCTTGATTCCACCTCTCTCTCATCTTGTATGAACACTGCTGCCCAAGTATTTTAATTTTTAATTCTCTGACCTCTTTTAAGTTCTGTGCTTTTTTCCTTCAATATTTAGTGTTTTCTCTTCCTACTGATTTTCAATGTCTCCGCCTTTGGTATACTAATCCTTATATAAATCGCATGCATACATAATTCTGATAATTACGAATGATAATACTACACTGTTTAACATGTTTGCCAGCTGTTGACGTTTCTCGCAGACGGCCGTTCATCATCTGCCGTGAGGTCACGGACACACTTTTAAATGGATTTTACGGGACTCCAGATGTTTCAATTATAAGGGATCTCCCTGACAATCACTGGGGAATTACTGAAGCTGGCGTGTTTCACTTATTGATATTTTTTGGCCCTCCCTTGCCAGGTGCTCAGTCAAGATGACGCCATGCTGTCTAATTGTCAGGAGTTAATGTTGTCTGTTTGTGGTCTAATGCTTCATTGACTTTATATTTAAACGTAACAGCAACATTAAACAGAATCACTTTGTGTATGATGAAAGTACAGCAACATTAACTATAACCACATTGTGTATGTTAAACACATGGCGACATTAATCATAACCACGTTGTGTATGTTAAACACATGGCAACATTAATCATAATCTAACTGTGTTTGTTAAACGTAAAGTAAAGTAACCCATAGCATTACTGCCGTAGGGGTGTGAGGTGTTAGCGATGTCACATTTCAAAGGCTCGGCTATATGAGGGCGGTAGCCATCTCCTCTCCCTTGCCACTTTTACTTCCCAGACTGAACCGGTACCCATTTAAGGCTGGGTCGACCCGGGTTGACTGCGGTCTGAAAAAACATTACCGCCTCAACTGGGCAATGAACCACTCAGATGCGAAGCCAGTGCGCTACCCACTGCGCTACGCGGCTCCCTTAAAGGTATGGGAACATTAATCATAACCACGTTTTGAATGTTTAACGTATGGCAACATAAATCATAATAACAATGTGTATGTTTAACGTATACCAACATTAATCATAATCACACTGTATATGTTAAACGTTTGGCGACATGAATCATAACTAGATTGTGTATGGTAAACGTACGGTAACATTAATCATAACCACATTATGTATATTCAGCGCCCAGCAAGAGAAATCATAACCACATTGTGCACAGCAAGAGAAATCATAACCACATTGTGCACAGCAAGAGAAATCATAACCACATTGTGCACAGCAAGAGAAATCATAACCACATTGTGCACAGCAAGAGAAATCATAACCCCATTGTGCACAGCAATGACTTTTGTGCCTGCGGCTGCAGTCTATTCCATTTTCTGTAATACTATCTTCTTCTACGCCGCTCGTTCTCAAACTCCCGCAACCTAGCCCTGACTGCAACCTCCCGCTATCTAGCCTTGACTTCAAACTCCCACTACCAAGCCCTGCACGTTCTCAAACTCCCGCTACCAAGCCCCAATAATGAATGACTTTGCAAGTGACAGGATGTTTAGAGCGGAATAGTTGTGTTGTAGTTTACAGCTGACTGTATGTTTTGTTAGTATTTCAACATAACAAATATTAATATTGGGCTGAATTAAACATTTTGAGTGCCTTAATAACTTTGAGATTTAATGACCGAAATCATGGTTTGACAGTTACGTTATTTTGGTCAAATAACAAGACATACCTTCTGGTTGAAGACGATACTGGAGGATAGTCGTTCAAGAGGCAAACAGCGTTTTTAGTGGGTGGATAACATCAGGAGAGGTACTTGAAAGAGTCTTTCAAACTTCACCATTACGGCAAGCGATATAGTACACTGGAGACGCATTGCAGCCGACCTTCGATGCAGAGATGGCACTTGAACTGAACTGAATAACTTTGATGATGTTTTGTGGTCAGTTCCCCAAAACCTCTGTGTTGCGGAGTCTGGGGAGACTGTGGTAAAAATATTTGATCACGTACCAGGTGGACAGTATTCGTCATCGCTTGTCTTACCTGCCGTTAGTATTAACGTACACGTATCTTGGTCATGATTATCTTGGCTGTGCATAGGCGCCAGACGTGCTTGAAGGGGCGACACTGAAAGAAATCGATACCTTCACATATTTGTTGTTGTTGTTTAATGCCCCCAATGAGTAAGTTTACTCCTTTATGCGCACGGAAAAGGGATTACGTGCCCGGTTGTAGTAGCTTTCCTCACATCCCGAGCGTGCTGATGAAGGTAGACCGTGGTAGTCCACGCGGTTTTGCTATGCTTGGCTTCAGCTGCGTGACGCTTACTACTACGGGGATCACGTCGATCCTCATCTCGTCACACAGACTACCTTGAAAACAGTTATTTCCAGGAAATGCTACAATGAAGAAAGATAATGGTCAGTATGTTGTGCCTATCCTGAAGCGACGTACTGGTCAGTATGTTGTGCCTGATCCTGACGCGAAGTTCTGGTCAGTATGTTGTGCCTGATTCTGACGCGACGTTCTGGTCAGTATGTTGTGCCTGATCCTGACGCGACGTTCTGGTCAGTATGTTGTGCCTGATCCTGACGCGACATTCTGGTCAGTATGTTGTGCTTGATCCTGACGCGACGTTATGGTCAGTATGTTGTGCCTGATCCTGACGCGACATTCTGGTCGGTATGTTGTGCCTGATCCTGACGCGACGTTCTGGTCAGTATGTTGTGCCTGACCGGACTTAGTTTCCCACCTTCACATATTTTAGCAACACCATTGATACTTCAGAGAACACATAGGCAGATGTAAGGGCTAGGATTAGAGAGACAAAGACATATGCTTATAGACAAATGTTACTGAATAATATATGGAAATCCAGGAAACATGAAGACTAATAAGACTGTTTAATTTCAATGTAGTAAACAATAAGTGACATCAGTCCAGAAACATAGTGAAGCCCAGGATCTCTACCTGAATACAAAGAAACATAGTGAAGCCCAGAATCTCTACCTGAATACAAAGAAACATAGTGAAGCCCAGGATCTCTACCTGAATACAAAGAAACATAGTGAAGCCCAGGATCTCTACCTGAATACAAAGAAACAAAGTGAAGCCCAGGATCTCTACCTGAATACAAAGAAAACAAAAATAATAACAACTGATAAGACAAAACTTCAACCTAAAATCGAGATAGCTGGCGAAGAGATTGAAAATGTTTCACATTTTGAATATCTGGGATCAATACTGAACAACAATGGAGACTGTACAAAAGAAGTCAGAAGACGATCGACTATGGTAATGCAGAAGATAAGGAGTAGGCAGAACCTATGACATAATATAAACAAGAAACTAAAAGCAAAGATAAAAAAAAAACATGCATTTTTTCAGTGGCAACCTATGGATGTGAAACATGGACGATTACACCAGCAATAAGAACGAAGATCGGTGCTTTTGAAACACCGTGCTGAAAATAACGTGGACAAAGAAAGAAACAAACAAATCCATCCGGCAAGACCTGAATGTAGAGGAGAATTGGCTCATAAAGGGCGTAATGACCCGAAAACTTAGGTTTTTTTGTACACGTCAAACGACACTCCGGACTGGAGAGAGAGCTTTTATGTAAGGCATGTTCACTGGGAAGAGAAGCAGAGGCCGACCAAGAAGACGATGGATTCAGAACATCAAGGTGACGCTGAATTTGACCGTGGGCAAGTCGGAAGACTGGTGAAAGATAAAGTTTCCTACAGACAAACTGTCATGAGAGCGACGTTCTGCAAAGGGCGTGCTACATGATGAATTACAATGTAAAGTCAGCTGTGCTGTACGATCAGGAACTTGGAGAACACTAAAGGCAATACAGATGAAGCTCCGGTCGCTCGTCAATCTACTGTGGATAAAGGGTACAGGCTAGCAGGACATGGTGAGGATTGGAGACACACGGGAAAGAAGCCAACAATAACCAGTTGAGCGACAGATCAAACGTAGCAAATGGGGTTGGAAAGGAAACGTTACGGAAAATACCATCACAGATGGTCAGCCACGCTCTTACTTGGAGCAATAAGGAAAGATGAATATACACATGGAGAAGGGCCTGGGAAAATGAACTCCCATCCCTGGAACCCAACTGGAGAGAGCCAGAAACGGCATATCAAAATCGAAATTGTTAGGGGAGGGTTGTCAATGCATATGCCCCGAAAGAAACGTCGAGCATTGATTGATTGACAAAGATAATTTATATCTTTTCCTGGCAGACTGGCTTACTTCTTTTACCTCCTTACTTGT
This sequence comes from Ariolimax columbianus, assembly GCA_036924085.1. NCBI lineage: Eukaryota > Metazoa > Mollusca > Gastropoda > Stylommatophora > Arionidae > Ariolimax > Ariolimax columbianus. The sequence continues at coordinate 44,533,957 of JAVGWX010000005.1, read as the reverse complement.
ATGTCTTTTCATTTCATGTTTCAGAAATGTGAACTTTTCTTCTGTGTTCAACTTAACAATAGAATCATACGCGTTTTATTAAAAAATTAGTAATGATAATTCAAGATAACGAAACTCCTCAAATGGAAGCACGCCATTGGTCAGTTTTGAATTTGAATTTGGAAAACGAAAATCATTTATTTTCTTTTTATTTCTTCTGTTGTTTCGTTTAATTTCGCCATTTTATTTCCAGAAAGAGATTGCATAATTTCATGCGAAACTCCAAATAGAGAAATGATCTCGATAAATGATACTAGAATGACTGGACTTAATGATGCCGGTTTCCGATGAAAGATTCTATTTTTGGTCGTCCTGTAAGCTCCTCCCATGAGGTGCCAGTTGTCTTGGCGTTCAATGCGCTATCTTCATCAGGTGTAATTTAACGTTCTGGCTATTCTCTTTCTCTGTCATCTTCAATCCTACGCAAGTTTGATTGTTATGTTATGTTTCGTTATGAAGAAGTGTCCTTTTCACCTTGACATTCTCAACCCTGAACTCCAACTGGTAATGATTGTTGTCATGCTTTTTAACACGTAACTTAACTTAACTTAACTGAACATTACTTAACTTAACTTAACTGAACATAACTTAACGTCTTTATACTGATTTAGAAGACTGCACTGTATGTATACAGTCAGTTTCTTGGATGGTGTTTAAGCGATGTGCAAGTTCATCTTAATAAACTCAAAACACTAAAGCAAAGTAGACCCGCATTCTGTTAGGCGCCATCTTTTCTGCTCGTAACAAAGCACATAACTATGACCGGTGTTATGCCATGTGACACAGTTAATCTCCTCTTACGACATGCTCTCTGTGGGGCAGTGGTGCTATTCTTGTTTTTGTCATACACAAAGACCCTGGCGGACAACTCTAATAATTGTTGCTATTAGTAAATCTGGATATTCCAGTGGTGGGTATAGAAAGAGTATAGTTAGCGCAGTGGTAGAGCTCTCGCATTTTATGAAAAAGGGGAGGGTACAAATCCCGCCACCAGTGAGCTCCAGTTGATTCCCCTCTAAATGGGTTCTTGATTAAGTAAACAAAAGGCAGCGAAGAAAGGAATCGGCTTTCCTATCTCATTCAAGATGTGGCTTAGTACACTGAAGTCTCTAACAACTTCATTCCCCGACAGTAGTGCAACTACTATGGGACAGACCTTTACGTCACAGAAAGGTAGCATCTGATTAGTGCAGTAGTGGATCAGTCATTATTCAAGGCACATGTACGGGTTTCCACTCAAACTACAGCACGCTTCAGTCGACCAAATTGTATATTGGGTTCATTTGTAAATGTGTACCTGATCTATGATTAGATTACGAAAAGGCAGTGAGGAAGGGAACTGGTCACCCCACCATCCACAAGCTGTGACTTAGTACGACGAATTCTCTAAACTTCATCACCGACGGCAGCTTCTGCGATAGGACTTATTTAAAAACAATGGAAAGCAACGTTTCAATTCTTCTGCCACTTATGTTGTGAGAAGACAACTCTTGAATGGAGGAAACGATGGCAATGACCAGTCTGATGTCCCTCTCAGAGCGTGTCCAGCAGTGAAATTGGTAATCTCAACATTTGCTCGCTTTGTTCTTGATGTTGTTGTTAATGCCGCTCGTACTTGAGTTAAATACCCTTTACAAATTTCTTTGGTGGCAGGCTTCAATGAATCTCCTGACATCCTAAAACGTACTTGAGAAGGTGGACTGGAGTCCTTCTGCCTGTAGTGCAATGTTCACTACTATGACTGGCACAACATGAGGAGCCAAGCCAGATGTCCTTAGAACATCAGCACTCGCTCTATGTTTCTCTGTATCTGAGTACGCCGCACCAGTCAGGAAGAACTCTGCACGTGTCAAACATCTCTGTATCTGAGTACGCCGCACCAGTCAGGAAGAACTCTGCACGTGTCAAACATCTCTGTATCTGAGTACGCCGCACCAGTCAGGAAGAACTCTGCACGTGTCAAACATCTCTGTATCTGAGTACGCCGCACCAGTCAGGAAGAACTCTGCACGTGTCAAACATCTCTGTATCTGAGTACGCCGCACCAGTCAGGAAGAACTCTGCACGTGTCAAACATCTCTGTAGCTGAGTACGCCGCACCAGTCAGGAAGAACTCTGCACGTGTCAAACATCTCTGTAGCTGAGTACGCCGCACCAGTCAGGAAGAACTCTGCACGTGTCAAACATCTCTGTAGCTGAGTACGCCGCACCAGTCAGGAAGAACTCTGCACGTGTCAAACATCTCTGTATCTGAGTACGCCGCACCAGTCAGGAAGAACTCTGCACGTGTCAAACATATCATCAATAAATGAGGCAGGCCGTATAGTTACTGGAGGCCTAAAACATACACGAGCTGAAACAAATATACCCCATAATCGGCATAACATCACCAGAGATACGAAGAACTATAGCGTCAGAGACAGAAGGAGAGAAACAGGTGAATGATCCAAGATACTCTATGTTCAGTCATCAGGTGCAGCGTGTAAGACTGAAGTCAAGACAACGTTTTTTACAGTCAACTAAAGACTAGTCCAGAAAATCAAAAGTTGGAAACAGCTGACACAGGTTCCATTGATCGAGTTACGGAAGGATCATGAACATTTGCCCTACGCAACATGGAAGTCACTAAATAGACTTCGAACTGGTGTATCACGATGCAGGAAAAACCTGAAAAGATGGGGATACAGGGATGGTGAAACATACGAATGTGGAGCAACACAAGAGCAGGACCATCTGATGATATGCCCAAACCTCCCGGAGAATTGTAGCATGGATGACCTGCTGAGTGCCAGTGACAGGGCAATCCACGTAGCTGAATACTAGAAGAATGAAGTGTGACGTAGTGCCTACCCCACGGAAAATAAAAACTATGGGGATGAAATGTGCCGATACCTACCTCGTTAGTCAGACTGCCATGAAACAACCTGTTCATGGGGAGAACTGCATGGCGGGCAGTTTTGCCTGACCAGCACTAAGATATTCTGATCAGTACAATTTGCCTGACCCGGAACTTCTCTACTCTTTGTTCTTCGTATGATGTGCATTTCTGTAGTAGGAGCCGTGCTGGTACAGTGGCTAGTGCACTGACTTGCCTAGCCGAGCAATCTTGGTTCAATACCCCATTAGTGCGGGGCTGTTTTTTTGATCGCAAACGCCGACCCATTCTTATAAATTGAGTACCAGAACAAGTCTGAGAAGCATATGCATCCTGCGTGCTACTGCCACAATAATATAAGTGTGCCTTTTGTAATGAAAAAAGTGCCTTTGGCCAAATCCCAAATATGTCATATAACATCTAAATGGAATTGTTCTTTTATTTATCTGTGTACACCATATGTTCGTCGGCAACAATAATAATCTTCTGGCGTGTTCAGTTAAGAATCGACATCTTTGTACTCCAGGCAGACCTATAGGTGCTCAGTCCGTCTTAGTAAATGATGAATAGCTTAGATACTGATGGGCCACTTAGCTCGCTGGTTGTGCACTCTCTTTTCTCGTTTTTCTTTTCATACGCTCATCTAATTAAAAAAAATATTTAAATGTTTATCGACTGCAGTGCTGTTACCCAAAAGTGGTCCGTCGGTCTCTTTGTGTATGACAGGGACATGAATAGCGCAACTGCCCCACAGAGAGCATGTAGTAAGAGGGGACTAACTGTGTGACATGGCATAACACCGGCCGTTGTCAGATGTTTTATACAGATGGCGCCTAACAGGATGCGGGTCTATGTTGCTCTAGTGTTCAAGTCTATCAAGATGGACTCGCACATCAGTTAACCACTATCCGAGGCACTTATCTAAACACAGAGGAGTAATAAGCTACTGGAGCCTGTAACGCTAAGCGGAAAATCCTCCTGCCAGCTACCAACAGCTCACGGGAGAGCTGGGACCTGCACAGTGGCATCATCCCCTGTAGAAGTACAGGTCGACTAGACTAAGGTAATAACTAAGACTAAGTCTAAGACTAAGACTAAGATTAAGTCAAAGACTAAGACTAAGACTAAGTCAAAAACTAAGACAAAGGCAATAACTAAGACTAAGACTAGGACTGAGACTAAGGCTCAGTAAGGCTAAGACTAAGTCAAAGACTAAGACTAGCATAAAGAATAAGACAAAAACTAAGACTAAGTCAAAGACTAAGACAAAGACTAAGAATAAGACTAAGACTAATAATAAGACTAAGACTAAGACTAAGACTAAGACAAAGACTAAGACTAAGACTAAGACAAAGACTAAGACTAAAACTAAGACTAAGACAAAGACTAAGTCAAAGACTAAGGCTAAGACAGAGACTAAGAATAAGACTAAGACTTAGACAAAGACTAAGACTAAGCCAAAGATTAAGACTAAGACTAAGCCTGAGACTAAGTCAAAGACTAAGACTAAGCCAAAGACTAAGACTAAGACACAGACTAGGACTAAAACTAAGACTAAGGCTAAGTAAGACAAAGACTAAGGCTAAGTAAGACAAAGACTAAGACTAAGGCTAAGTAAGACAAAGACTAAGGCTAAGGCTAAGTAAGACTAAAACTAAGGCAAAGTAAGAATTAGACTAAGGCTATGTAAGACGAAGACTAAGACTAAGACTAGGACTAAGACTAAGACCAAGGCTAAATAAGACTAAGACTAAGACTAAGACTAGGACTAAGACTAAGACTAAGACTAAGGCTAAATAAGACTAAGACTAAGACTAAGACTAGGACTAAGACTAAGACTAGGGCTAAATAAGACTAAGACTAAGACTAAGACTAAGACTAAATAAGACTAAGACTAAGACTAAGACTAAGACAAAGATTATTCAAAAGACAGTTGTTGAACAACTTCACAATTTCACTTCCATACATTGCCAATGACGTCATTACTGATGCCCCTGAGGCCCGGATGCCAGCTACAAATCATTGGTAATTTGTATTCATATTTTTTTAATTCAGTTGGTTCTCAATCTGTTGTTTTAAATACGAAGTCAGAAGATTACCATTTCTATTAAGCTGGTTATGCGTGAATACTGGTACAGAAAGTAATACTGTGATAGCTTGAGGGTGCAGACAGGGCGGATACAGGGATACCTTTTCTCGCCCCTTCTGTTTGTTGTTGGCTATAGATTGGATAATGAAGACATCAAAGGATGGAAAGATAACTGGTATTCAGTGGGTACTGTGGTCACAATTGAAGAGCCTAGACCTCACAGATGATTGTATACTTTTGTCATACAGTCATAGTCACATTTAAAAGTAATTGAATAAGGTGAAAGAGCATTCAACAACATTGAAACTGAATATCAACATGAAGAAAAAGATGCTCATTAATATGAACCCGATCAATAAATAGCCAATCATAATGTAGCTAGAGATAGATGAATTTATTTATTTGGACAGCAGAATTGACACGTCTGGGGATAAAGATGCAGATGTGAAGAACAGAATTTTAGAGGTAAGACTGACAATTCTGACACTAAACAACATATGGAGATCCAGAGAAAACGATGAGTACCAAAGTTAAATTATTCAACGCAGTCTTTAGTCGGTGATATTGTATGGGGCCGAAACATGAAGAACGGACAAGGCCATTCAGCAAAGACTCCGGTCTCTCGTTAGGACATTTCCTAGGAAAGGATAATGGGCATACAGTGGCAGGACATGGTGAGGAATTAAGACCAACCGGAAACGAGACAGCAAAAGCTACTGGAACAATAAATTGGAAGAAGAAAATTGGGTTGGAAAGAAAATACGATTAGCAAGGCACAGTCCAATTTAGATAGTCAGGCTCTCATTTGAAATCTACAGTTGACGAGAAAAAGAAGGAGATCTTAATATACACGAAGAAGACAATGTCAGAGGGAACGATTCAAAGATTGAACCTGTCGAAAGGCAGAATGAGTAGTCCAGGACAGTGAAAGATGGTGGGATATATATGATTCGAAAAGAAGACGGGTGTTGATTGGTTGATTGATGCGGGAATATTGATGTTGTATCGATGAAAAGAATCAACTTTATCGTGAGAACATGCCAGTCTTTGTATTGGATTAATTAAATAGATAAGACCGATTTCATGAGAAAGTTCTTGTTTCTATGCTAGTGCTTGGGCCTCGCGTGTGAAGGTTTCCAGTTCAAATGCCCGAATAACCGGGTCTTTGTGTATGATAAAGACAAGAATAGAACCACTGCCCCACAGAGAGCATGTCCTAAGAGGCGACTTCCCGTGGGACTTAGTAAAACACATGCCATGATTAGGTGGTTTGTTTAGAGCAGCATAGATGGCACGGGTCTACTTTGCTCTAGCGTTTGAGCCTATTAAGATGAACTCGAACGTCGGGTAACTATCCTCCAAGAAATTGGTTGTACACAGAATCTGCAGAGTCCTCTAAGCCAGTACAAAGACGTTAAGTTAAGACAGTGAAGTTGAAGCATAACATAATCCATGAGGTCCTTGATCTGGATGATGCTTATAAGCGTGTTGTAAAGTAAAGTAAAGTCAAATAAAGTAAAGTAAAGTAAAGTAAACCATAGCATTACTGCCGTAGGGGTGTGAGGTGTTAGCGATCTCACATTTCAAAGGCTCGGTTATATGAGGGCCGTAGCCATCTCCTCTCCCTCGCCGCTTTTACTTCCCGGACTGAACCGGTACCCATTTAAGGCTTAGTCGACCCGGGAGCCATTGCGGTCTAAAAAAAACGTTACCGCCTCAACTGGGGAAAGAATCCAGGACCACTCAGATGCGAAGCCAGCGAGCTAACCATTGTGCTGCGCTGCTCCCTACGCGTGTTGACTGTGGGACAATGCTGCGCTGTTTGTGAGAATCTGGCATCAATCCATGGCTGGTGAGCCAGCTATTAGCTGTTCTTCTTCTTCGTCTTCTGCGTTCGTTCTCAATCTCTTTCGGTCCGACACGTCTTCGTCAGGTGTAGCTGTTCTCATAGAAAGATTTTCTGCACTCCGCTAATGATCAATGTATCGTCACCTATGCGCATATATCTGGGTCCATCATAAGGCTCTCCTCTCTCCCCAGCAACGTTCAATATTTCCACGATAATAGAAGTTGATGATGTTGTATGCCCACAATGAATAGGATTACTCTTGTGTGCCCCCTGAAATCGACGTCTACTGGAGGGTTGTTGTAGCTTTCGTTTCATCCCGAGCTGATAATGAAAGCTTGCTGGATCGTAGTCATACAATAGGTTGGGCTATGCTTGGCTTCATCTGCGTGTCATTCACTGCTATAGGAATCACGTCGATACCTTTCCTCATTATCCAGCCTGCCATGAAAACAGCCCGTTTCCAGGGAGGGATGTCGAGGTGGGGGCATTGACCAGTATGTTTTTGACTGACCCTGATTAACATGTCTGATCAGTATGCTGTAATTGACCAGACGTTAGTCTTCCTCCCCACAAAAAGTGGTCAACATTCAACCAACAGGCATAGAATACATGTTGACATTTGCAGATGTCATACTCACAAAGCCTCCAGATCAATCCTGACATTACTGGCGTGCTGTAGTGCTACATAAACATCTAAATAGTAAATACTCACCTTCTAACATAACTCTTTATGGATGGTTCATTGAAAAAAGCGATATCTTGAGATATCAGAGTGACCTTTGATTGCAGCCTGTCTTTGAAGATCAAATCATAACCTTCTACACCGTCACGCGGTGATCCTGGATAACAGGCTGCAACAGGGCAGATTGGCTAAGGAGAAGGGACCGAAGACGGAATGCTAACCCGGTACTAAAAAAATGCTTGCTGAAGTCAGATGTGTTGGACCGAAAAGTGCAAATATCGCAGTCAAGCTGTAAACTACGACACAACGCATACTGTTCTCTGGACTATATTCTGCTACTTAAGTCCTTTCAGGGTTTGGGAGCGGGAGATTGAGAACGAACGGAAACCAAGCCAAGCCAAATCATATAGAGATGCTAGCGAGGTCTGGCAACACTAAAGACAACGATAGCTGCCTGGAGTGGAATGTTGTCGATTCTGAACAGAACATGTGTTCTATATGATGCATCGTAAGTAACCTAGAGTTTACACACTGCATACCTTCCTGGACAGGTGTTTCAGCGATACATTCATCATTAGATGACCATTTTGGTATAAGAAATGCAGATTTGCGCCAAAGAACACAAACACAACAAATCCATGGTCATTCGACATTCATTGCTCCCCGTTCCGGTTTTAATAACAAATGGACGATCAAAATCACTCATGTGTTTTTATTGTAATTGCGCAGACTTGATTGCATACATTACACGGATATTAAATGCGACATTTAACAACGTAGATTAAACCCGTATGAATTCTGCCGGTTGACCTTAGCGATGAAAATAAACACCTCAGCCTCAGCAATGGGCAAAAACACCTCATCGATTTCATCAAACCCCTCAAGGGAAAAGCACTTCAACAAGAGACAATATTGAGCGATTGGTTTGTCAAAAATATTAAAAAATGTTATCGGGCATCATCATCATCATCGTGTAGCATGTCCCTTGCAGAACGTCGCTCTCATGACAGCTTGTCTGTAGGAAACTCTATCTTTCACGAGTCTTCCGGCCGGTCACAAGGTCAAATCCATCGTCTCCTTGATGTCCTGAGTCCATCGTCTTCTCGGTCAGGCCCTGTCTCTCGTTCCAGTGACCATGCCTTCCATAATCGCTCTTTCAGTCCGCTGTGTCGATTTACGTGTCCAACAAATCTACGTTTTTGGGTCATTATGTTATTTATGAACTAATTCTCCTCTACATTCAAGTCTTGCCGGATTTCTTTGTCTCTTTCTTTGCCCACGAGATTTTCAGGACTCTTCTGTAGACGTGTTTCAAAAGCACATATCTTCGCTCTTATTGCTTTTGTAATCGTCCATGCTTCACATCTATAGGTTGCCACAGGACAAATGCATGTTCTTAGGATCTTAAGTTTTAGTTCTTTGTTTGTGTTATGCCATAGATTCTCCATAATCTTTATAAGGACAAGTGTAGCTTATTTAGTTGTGTCAACTAACATACGGACGGACCATTGTGTCTTCGCGTTGCCATTTCATTGTACACTTCACAGAGTGTTTTCATGGTTCCTACTGATTGGGCACTTCAAGGCGAGTGTCTTCGTGTTTTTATCTCATTGTACATTTTACATCGAGTGCGTGCGTGTGTGCAGCATGACCGTAGTACAGTTGTGCTATTGCTAGCGAAGAGTGCTAATACCCTATATGTCACACACACAGACAGACACACACACACACACATGTATATTATCATCATCATGTAGCATGTCTTTGGCAGAACGTAGCTTTTATCCCAGCCATTCGATAGAAATCTCGATCAGAAGCCTGCTCCATGTTCATGTTCAAGGTGTCTTTGATGTCTTGTGTCCATCTACGCCTTAGTTCCTGGAACAATGCCCTCCAGAACTGCTTTCGCAGTCCTTCGCGGTGCTTGGCGTGGCCAAAAAACCTCAGTTTCCGAGACATAACATGGTTTATAAGATCTTGTAGGATGGCTTTATTTGTTATTTTCTTAACCCGAGATATTTAAAGGATTCTCCCGTAGTATTTTGTCTCGAAAGTCCTGATCCTTCCTTAAAATGTGAGTGATGGTCCATGTCTCGCATTCCCACATCGCCACCGGAAATACGCATGTTCTGAGGATCTTCAATTGTAATTCTTAGTTAGTATTGTGCCACACATTTTGCATACTATTCAGTTTCTGCATCGCTATGGACAATCGTATCCTTATTTCCCTTGCACAGTCCCCATCGTTATCAAAGAGTCAAGATATTCAAAGTAATCCACGTGTTCAATTTCTTTATTACCCAAAGTGGTCTTGGGTTAGGGTCTGTGTGTGCTAATGTACATTATCTTTGTGTTTTAATTTTCATAAAAAGATTCCGATCTTCTCTAGACTTTTGAGCGGACGTTAGCAATTGTACCATACCCAACAACGCTGTTTGAGAGCGTAACTGTATCATCTGCATATCATAGTTCTGAAATATCTTTTTCCTCCAATTGAGAATGGGTCGAAATACATATAGTTTTCATTTATTTTTCCTATCGCATTATATTCTCTACGCATATATGGAATAAGTAGGGGGAGAGGATGCAGACTTGTCTTTGTGTATCTCAAACCAATCGGATGTGCCTTCATTAATTCTGACGGTGGCTTGTTGAATACTATAAAGTGTTTTTATTATGAGTATCAGATGTGTGGCAAAACCCTCGTTTTTCATTATTTTCCATTGTTGCTGATATTGTACACATTCAAAAGCTTTGGTCTAATCTATGAAGCATGTATATAGGTCATGTATCTATATATTAACATACATTCTGAATGCCTAGGAACAGATCAACAAATAAATTTATCATAACTTGATTATTATTTAAAATTACAATTTTGTATTTTTAAACTGTCGTACGACATTTTTCCCATTGCTGGAGTAATCGAGGGGTTTTGAAGGCTGAGGACTACAGGCCGCTTCGCCACTGCTGTCGCCACGTCGTGTGGTGGCTATGTTTGTTTATTTCACCCCCAACAGAAAAACAACATGCCATAACGGGGATTCGAACCGCTGCCCTCCTTGTCGGCAGACAGGCCTCAAAACCATTCATAATTATCTGACAAATATGTTGATTTCATTGTGTGTTCAAAGTTTCCTCATATAGTTAAAACACAGGTCTTGAGACACTTCCACTATTGAACGACTTCCGCGCCGATTGTGGTTTGATGTTGATTGTACAGGCGGTCACAATTTCCTTGTTTTCAATGATCTCTCTTATCTTCGAAAGATTTCCTTTCCCAACTATTTGGCCCCAAACTACATAGTCAACACGATTCCGGTAGGACTGTTGTGTGCCCAAAATGTTGGAAGTACAAAAGTAAGAGTCTCATTTTTAAGAAATTCAAGTTTCTCTATCAGGTTGAAAGATACAAAAGTCTGAAAATGAACGAATATCTGGAACGAGATGTTATTTCAGAAAAACATCCCATTAGTAATTAACGCTTATTTGCATGCCTAACGATTAAGTTAACATAAGCTTAACTTTCCGACAGACGATCATCGTCGATTTGCTGAAAGCTTGTTGCAATTCATGTACTCTTAATGAAGTTTGTAAGTTCCGATTTCGGAGCATATTGATTGCATCGTGGTGTAGCAACAGTGAACAACTTATCAACAGCAAACGAAATTAAATGTATCACTAGCGCTGAATCTACTTTCGATCTATGCTTTCTTGTCGCTTTGCTAGCTTCTTTTAGTTCAGTCGCTCTCGGTTTATTCAACCATTTCAGTTTCAGATCTTTCTTGATAATTTCTGGAATCAACGAGTGTAAAATGTTCAAATCTCTTGAATTTTATATTTCAGTAAGATGAGTTTAAGATTTATCTTGCTGGCTTAGCATTTGCCTTTGGAGATCGGCAATGATTTTGTAAGTTGGTACATATCTCAGTATTCCATTTCGAGTATGGAGTTTTACTGAATCAGTTCAAACATGTTTTTCTTAAATGTACGATCGCCTTGTTTCTCTGTTCCACAAGGCGTTGCACTGTGATTTTTGTGTGGGCCTATCGGACCAATGAAACCGACTTCGGCATTTTATGCTTTGCTTCCCCCCTGCTTTTTCTAGTGGTTTGTTTCCCCGGGGTAACAGCCGATGCTGTGTTGGGGATCGAACCCCAGCACCTTCGGGTTGTGAGCCCTGTCACTTAACCACTAGGCCACGCCGTCCCCTACAGAATCAGTTTAATCAACCATGCCCGAAGGTTTGCCTCGTGGTCAGACGTTCGGGGTTCGAATTCGAGCTGCGACAGTCGGTCCATGATGTCAATATTTTCCGGACATCCCTGGAGCTACGGAGTTCGTGGTTTGTGCGATGCTCTCGACATCTGCCTAGAGAAACCGAGCTAAATGGGGAAAACCCGAGGTATTTTGTTTTTTGTGTGCACAAAACCGTGCCAGGAAACTTCAAAAATAATCTTGAACTGTAATTTTTATATTTAAGAAAACTTCTAGAGTAAATGCCATTGTGACAAAGACAGATCAAATAATGACTTCATTCAAACATCACAAGAAGAAGTCAATTCAATACAAACGGCACAACTGCTACTATCCGAATTATAATAAATTTTGTGAAACAAAAATAATTCTTTACAAAATTGCAGTCTTCTTTGTATCTACTTACCGTGTGTGTATGTGTGTTCGCGTACAAGAATGCACGTATGTATGTATGTATGTATGTATGTATGTATGTATGCATGCATGCATGTATGTATGTATGTATGTATGTATGTATGTATGTTGGTATGTATGTATGTATGTGTGTATGTAGACACGTTAGTAAAATATTTAGAAGAACTATGTGCTTCCTGAAGAAGAATAAAAAAGGCCAGCTGATTTGATTGCTCCAATCTGTCAAATAAAGTAAAGTAACCCATAGCATTACTGCTGTAGTGGTGTGAGGTGTTAGCGATCTCACATTTCAAAGGCTCGGCTATATGAGGCCGGTAGCCATCTCCTCTCCCTCGCCGCTTTTACTTCCTGGACTGAACCGATACCCATTTAAGGCTGGGCCGACCCGGGAGCCATCGTGGTCTGAAAAAGCATTACCGCCTCATCTAGGGAATGAACACAGGACCACTCAGATGAGAAGCCAGAGCGCTAACCACTGCGCTACGCGGCTCCCAATCTGTACTTGGAGTTTAAAGAAGACAAAAGTACCACAAGAATGTAGCATAAAGCTGAACACAGAAAACAGAATTTCATAAGAAGCAGGCTACGGTCAAATTAAAAATCGCATCTGGCCAGATTTTGCTAACTGCCATTATCGACTCTTGGATTAGAGGAAATCCGGTATTATTTCATATCTTTTCTTAAAGACGACGTTGTGTTAGCGTTGTTTAATGAGGAAATATCAACAAGTACATATCTATAAAATTAATTGAAACAATTTAACATCTAAAATACTTTCTTGAAATTGAAATTTCATTTCTTCTTCATAAATTTAATGAACCCAAAGATCAGCCTGCGATTATTCTTATGTTTCTTTATACAGCATGTCCATGAATCGTACTGACGATGAAATTAAATTGAACATTTTAATTATCTGATGGCTGCTAAATATTCTAGGATGTGAACATAGATTAGAAAAAAGTCAATCCGATTTGTTGAAATAGTTATCACATGGACGTTATTCGTTGTTAGCTGCATGACCAGATTTAGACTTGGTCATTCTTTAAAAAAAAATAAAAGACTTGATGACTCCTTATTAAATGATTACCACAGAAGGAGAGCACACATTTGTTTCGAGAATGTCAATTTAGTGGAAGTAAGGTTCTATTGTACAACCTATATTACCCGATGTTAATCGAGATGTAAGTCAACCAATTCATTTCCTCGTCCATCTTTTCTCACCTCCAAACTTGACTACATCAACATTTTTCCTGTCAGTCCATCAATACCACTATCCATCTCTTCCGCCTCTAAGCCTGCCCTCGTCCATGTATAGCAAATGTATTTCACATTTACAAAATTATCTTCTCAAATGCAAATCGCCTTCGTTGTAAAGAAATTCAATACACATGCAATTTAAAAAGCCTTCCCAACCAAACCCATCCTTCCTTGCAGCCCCCCCCCCTCCCACACCCCCTCCCCAATTCATGAATCCAATTTTTCTTATTTTATTTTTAGTTCACTACGGATTGTGAGGTCCCAATAGGGGTGAGGAAAAGCATGCTCCAATGAGGCAGGGAAATATGACGGAAGGGAACTATGTTCCTAACAGCGTCATCCAGACCGGTCAGATCACTGAACATGACTTCCGGGTCCTCTATTTCGGGGGCGAAGTACAGTGTTGATAGCTCTGCACCAGTATACAAATTATTCTATACGGAAACTTCTCCAGGAAATAAGTTCTCTTGATGTTCGGCTGCCTTGTCACGCAGCACCTATGCCAGCATGACCAGCATGGGTCAGAGAGGAAAGAAGGCTCAGGTCGGGCGGCCTTGAGACGTAGCCCCTCTTTCACGATGGATTAAAGCCGAAATGGAAGATCGTGTTGGGAACTCAAGTATAATGAACATCAAAAATAAAGATTAAAGAGGGTTTTTGGAATGTGAGAACTATGATTGAAACAACCAATTCCTCACAAGTAATGGAAAAGAAAACAAACAAACTACAAATTGCTTTTTCCAGGCATCAGTGAAAACAGATAAACCAACTTTGGACAACCTACAACTGGATTGGGAACAACTATACTATATTCAGAAATAAATGATAACACATACTGCAAATGAGTCGCACTCATATTAAGAGAGGGATTGAACAAACATCGTCTAGAATTCCCAGCTGCTTTGTTGGCTACCTGTTAAACAGGAAAGGCTTCAGTAGTAAACCATGAGGTAAAATCTTCTTCGTCTTGACTACGTATTGCCACTGGACCAGGATAGCTCTAGACGGGAGAAGGAGGCTGACGACAGCGCACATCTTCCTGACTTAAATCTATTTAAGCGCGAGTTACAGCGCCAGACATCTTTATCAGATATACCGTGTGATTGATACGAAATGAAGGCTGCTACCTTCGGCACGTAGAACGTGCGCACATTACCTGACAGCATCAAGGCCGAAAGACCCGAAAGGAGAACGGCACTAGTTTCCAGAGAGCTGTCGCGCTACAAGACGGATGTGGTTGGTCTTAGTGAGACTAGATTACCAGGAGAGGGTCAAATCACAGCAGCTGTGGGCGGATACAAATTCTTCTGGCCTGGACGCGATATAACAGAAAGACACAGAAGGAGTATCCCAGTGATCAGCGAAATTAACACGTGCTCAGAACAGGTCAAGGAGGCAATCGTGAATGAGTTCTCAACTGCGTTAACTAATTTTGGTCTTACTGTAAACACCAAGACAACGCAGGCAATGTTTCTACCTACATCCGGAGAGGCCTACCACATCACCGAACAAGGACAATGCTTAAAAGCAGGGTATAGCTTACCTACCTTGGCAGCACCCTCACCAGAGAAGAAAATATTGACTCTGTGGCCCACAACAGTGTTTCCAAGGCGAGTGCTACATTCGGAGGACCACGAGAAAATATTTGGGACCGGCAGGGAATCAGTGATGCCACCAAGATTAGTATGTATCGTGTTGTTGTGCTAGCCACCCTTCTGCACGCATGCGAAACATGGACAGTCTATAGCAGGTATATCAGTGAACTTAATAATTTCTGTGCAAACTGTCTCTACAGACTGCTCAGGATTGGTTGGCATAG
Source organism: Ariolimax columbianus (assembly GCA_036924085.1). Taxonomy (NCBI): domain Eukaryota; kingdom Metazoa; phylum Mollusca; class Gastropoda; order Stylommatophora; family Arionidae; genus Ariolimax; species Ariolimax columbianus. The sequence continues at coordinate 44,518,676 of JAVGWX010000005.1, read as the reverse complement.
ACAGAGTGTCCAACTCTGAAGTCCTCAGCAGGGCTAGACTCTCTGGCATCCATATGCCGCTACAGAGAGCACAGATCAGATGGACAGGGCATGTTGTTCGCATGTCAGATAAGCGGCTTCCTAAACAACTGTTGTACGATGAGCTCATTGCAGAACAGCGCACACAGAAGGGAAAAAAGAAACGATACAAAGACACTCTAAAAGTCTCTTTGGAAAGTTTCTCCGTTGATGTTGCTGACTGGGAGCTGCTTGCTACGAACCGCTCAGCCTAGCGCACTGATGTCGCACATGGTGCTTGCACCGCTGAGCAGAGGCCAATCACTGAGGCTCAGAAAAAGCGAGATGCACGAAAGAAAAGAATGCAAGACCGCCCAACTAAAATGCTCTTCATGTGTGCCCTACGTGCGGTAGAGTTTGTCCCGCTCAAGTCGGACTGTACAGTCGCATCTGAATAAACATGTCTGACGCTGTCGACATCTTCGCTTGCGACTGACAACCGACTAACTCTAGAATGACAACCAGTGAATGAAAGGATTATGATGGCATAATGTTTAACAGGACATGTTCAAAACTCTCTTTAATTCAATGTTATGCTCCGACAAACAAGGCAGAAGAGGAAGTTTAAGAAACATTCAATGTAAGACTCCAAGAAACAATAGACAAGGTTCACGACAGACTTTTAGAAGTTTAACCTCCAAGAGGACAATAACAATAAAGATAGAAGAGCAGCAATGAGAATAGAAGGCTGTTGCAACGTGAACAAAAATGTCGAATGCTGATAGATTTTGCATAAAAAACCGACTCGTATTAAGAGACACAATCTTCCCACATAAAAAACACATAAACTGACACGGAAATCCCCAAATGGGAAAGATAAAAACCAGATTGATCACTCATATACAGCTGAAGCTAACATAAGTGCATATGTAAAACAGGCAACAACAACACGGTTCAACGGTTCAATGTTGTTCTCTTGAAGGAAGTAGATCCGAGAGGTATAGAATGGATACCATTCAACTTGCTGGGAGACCTTATGTTTCAGCTCTCCTGGCTCACGAATTTTAGCGGATCCAGGACAGCGGCACCAAGTTAGAAACAATTCTAAAAGTAATACGAAGAAAACAAACTCCAATTATGACCAATTGTACAAACCAGCAACCAGTGTCTCAAGGAAACCAAATGTTAGAAAATATAGAAGTTTTCTTATATAGGAAGTGTAGTATCACTCCTTGGAGGCACGGAAGTGGATATTAAATATCGCGTAAACAATGTATCTAAAATCTATGTGCATTCAATCTATTCTTAAATGAATTAATAAATCCTGCCCCCGCCATTAATGCATTCTAAGCATTCATCACTCTAATTAAAAAGGTATTTCCTAATATCTAGCCTAGACCTCGTAATGAAACCTTTACAGGGTAGTTGGGGGACCCAGTGTTCTCGAGGTAAGGTGTTCACCTCGAGTTCTGGAGGTCACGGATTCAAAAAAACGTGGAGATCGGGACTTTTTACGTGGGTCATTGTGTAAATATATCCCTTGATTTTTGAGTAGTGAGATCAGACACCCGTGTGCAGTGGCACGCACTTGAACAATACCTTAGCAGTTGGAAATCGAAAAGAGTAGGCCTAACGGCCGCTTTTTTGGCAAAATTCAAGTTAATATTCTACTCAAATTATTCAAGGGAAATTCGCCGTACAGAGAATATGTCCCAAAAAAAGGGACTGTGTGGCTACAACGTCAGATCTTGGTTATGTGGTTAGTGTAGCGGCATAGATTGCATCTGATAGGCTGCGGGTCTACCTTGCTCTTATTTACGCCTCCACCTCCACCAGTCTCAAAAATAAGCGATCGTATATTCCAGGGGCTGACAGATGCTGGGATTGATCAGTGGATTTTCACCTGTAAAGTTAAATGAAACAGGAGGTCACACCTTCCCACGACGTCTAATGACATAAGTGGATTGAAAATAGGAGATAAATGGATAGGGTAGTTTGTATAATTGCTAATGTAGACGAAATGCTTTGCGTTGAAGGAAAATGAAACATTTACACTGTCACCTAATGTATCGACACGTCAAATAAATAAACTGTATTCTTCCCAATCTTTCTGTGCTGGCCATACAGTTGCACTGGCAAGCACTGACGTTTGCTGAAGGTCAGCGGTCCACGTTATAAGGGACTGGCCGTCTGATTTCATTGGCTCAGGAACTCCCACAGGATATTATCTCGCGTTTAAGGAAATGGAAAATTCAGGATAGCGCGTGGGGCAAGCCTCTTGAAACTTAATTTAAGAAAGCTACACGTAAAAATCAAACGAAATAGAACGCAGAGATATAAATTACATTATTTGGGAGGAGCGTTTGAACTTGGATGTGTGGCTAATAGAAGAGGGAGAGCTTAACAAGGCCCGGTGCGGGATATAAATAAGTTAAATGTACAGGTCCTGGAACATAACCAGGTTATAAACAAGAGATACACAATATAAACAGGACGGAGAAAACAGTATAATATATGAACAGTATAAAGTACAAACCAGACTTTCCGTGTGTGTGTGTACATAACCCGCGCCCCGAGTCACCGGTTTGCCGGTAGAGCACACGTATCTTATAACAACGAGCATAGTATGGATAGACAGAATATGCAGAATTTGCATACTACTTCCGGAATGTTACTTCAAAATGGTGGCGCCCATGAACTGATCACATTGCGACACATTTTTACAATATTTTCACGATGAAAAGACATGCAGAAAAACCAGTAAATGAGCGTTCTAAAAAGCTTACAATGAAACAAGCTGTCGAGATTGTTCTCAATGATTCGGAGGACGATGAATTAGATTTAGATAGCAAATATTCTGAAACTGATATAGAAGTTGAATCAGATGATCATTTGAGTGATAACATGTGTTCATTAGACTCTGATGAAGCTACATCTTACCCTGTTCCTGTTTTTTCTGGCGATCAGGCTGTTTTACAGGGGGGTGGAAAGGGGGCGTCTCCCAGGTAGTGTCTCTAGTAAATTTGATGCAGGTTGGTCTCCAATAAATATATTCAGACCTGTGTCTGCAGTAGACACAACATTGATGGAGCAGACAGGCCCTAAGAACATTCCAGAATCTATTAATCCAGAAAGTAAAGCCAGCGAATTTTTGGAACTTTTCCTGGATAATGATTTCTGGCACAATTTGTGGGAGCAGACAACTCGACGCGCTGAGCAGGTGAGAAGCAAGAAACCAACTAGCTACTATGCCAAAAATGTTAAAAGTGTAGTAGTGCCAGAGATGAAAGCATTCTTTGGACTGCGTCTTCAAATGGAACACAGTGTGAGTAAACCACGTTACGAGGAGTACTGGTCTAGCTTGTCTGCTAACTTCGTGTCTCATACTCCTGGTTTCCGCACTGTGATGAACCGTGATCGCTTCCTTGCTCTCTGGACTTTTCTTCATCTTGTTTATGAGGAGGACCCGGCTTTGGATAAAGCAGATACACTTTACAAAGTAAGGCCTATGTTGGATGTGTTGCTACCAAAAATTCTGCACTATTATTCGCCTTCACAGCAGGTGAGCTTAGACGAAGGTATGATCCCCTCGAAGAGCAGGCTTGCCTTCAAACAGTATTTCAAGTCAAAGCCCATAAAGTGGGGAATAAAGGCTTACATGGCTTGTGAAGCAAGCTCTGGACATATTCTGAATCTGGAAATCTACACTGGGAAAAGCAGACAATATTATTCCAGATCTTGGTGTTGTTGGTAGAGTCGTTATTAGAATTTTAACTTCTGGGAATTTGGTCAACAAAAACCATATTGTTGTTATGGACAGATTCTACAACAGTGTAATTCTCTTTGACAAGTTGTACACTGATTGTGGTACACTTGCTGTAGGTACAGCAATGACAAATAGGAAATTTTATCAAAAAATACTGGCAGGAAAGAAGAAAATGGACAGGGGTCATTCAGAATTTATTTGTCATAACAACATTGTATGCCTTGTCTGGATGGACCAAAGACTTGTAAATTTTATATTCAACTACCACAACCCAACAGAAATTGGAACTGTTAGAAGGAGAAGAAAGGATGGAATAGCTGTAGATGTTCCAACTCCTCAACTTTGTATTGACTATAATGCTTTCATTGGGGGCACAGATGTCAACGACCAAATTTGTCGTCTCAACAAGACACGACGGCATTATCGCTGGCCTAGGAGGCTAATTCTTAAATTCTTTATGTGGGCATGTAATAATGCCTACATACGTGTCGATCATTATAGTCCCCACAATACAACAGGAAGACGCTATAGGACATTTGGGATGTTCATGAACGAAGTTTGTTTATCCCTCATTGGGGATTATAGAACAGCTACTGCAAAACTTCACAACCGTGTCGAGGCACAACAGAGACTGCAAAATGTTGGTTCCCATCATCCACAAATGTCTCCAAAAGCTACAGGAAATAACGTTTGTGTAGTATGTTCATTTAAATTTAACAAGCATGTCAAGGACTTCCCAAACATGGCCTACAAAGACAGATCATTCAAACAAGTCAAGACAAATTTTGGTGTAAACATTGTGAAACTTATCTGTGCCTAAAGGATGGGTCTACATGCTGGGAGGACTGGCATAATAAGCAGGAATATTGGAGATGATCAGGTCAGTCTATTTGAGATAAAATAATTGAAACAGATCACTTAGTTTTGTCATTGTAACTAGTTTTGTTCACATGTCCATTTTTGGCTTTTTTTCTTCAGGAGCCCAGGGGAGTGGGGTTTTACGGGCCATGTGACTAGGGTTCAAAGGGAAACATATTTCAAATACAGGAAGGAGAATAAACGGATGCAAAATATAAAATGGAGAACATAGACTGATTTGAAATGCATGAAGGAGAATGTGCACAAGTTTAAAAAACAGGACGGAGAATCTAAACAGTTTTCAAATACAGGAAGAAAAATATAAACAGATGTAAAATATAGGACCGAAAATATAAACCGATTTCAGATACATAAAGGAGAATATACACACGTTTAAAATACAAGACGGAAAACATAAACATGTTTAAAACAACGGAATGACAATACAAACATGTTTGAAACACAGAAAGGACAATATAAACAGGTTTAGGCGCACACCGCCTTGGCGATTAAAGAAATAAGGCGAACACAATAAAGAAAAAAACTCCAAACCAAAAAAACACACACAAAAATAAACAGGTTTGAAACAAATACAGGACAATATAAACAGGTTTAAAACAAAGGAATGAGAATAAAAGTAGAACGGGGAATATAAACATGTATGAAGTACGGCGAATATGATAAGGTTTGAAAAACAGGACAGAGATTATTTTCTTTCCTCTTCTTCTTCTTCTTTTTGTTTTTCTTCTTCTGTCTCATCTTCTTCTTCATCTTCTTATTCTTCTTCTTCTTCTTCTTCTTCTTCTTCTACTCTCTTTTCTTCGGATCTCGTTCTGAAAAGGAAGCTGTGATGTTGAGTCGTAGTTTATAGAAAGACTGAGATTTATGCACCTGTCGACCTGACCCCAGTTTCAGCTATATTTTACAAAAACACGAGGTTTGCCTTCCAACTACGAACCTAATTTTCTCAACCAGACTATAGTATTAGATCATGTATCCAAGGCCGTCGCTAGGAGTCGGAAAAGGGTCTTGGCATGTTCTGGTTTGCTGACCATAACGATAGCGACCAGCTATACGTCGCTGGCTATTGTCGGCTCAGTCACTGTGCTACGTCTTCGACCCCATGACATAGATTACAAACGTGTTATAAATATGGAAATAAGAATAATAAAGAACAGAAAATACAGGACCGAGAATATAAACATGTTTCAGTTTGAACAAAGAACATAAACAGGTTTAAAATATCAGACAGAGAATATAAACTACTTTAACCACACGAATGTAGAACTAAACGTTTTTAAACTACATTCAGGAGAATAAAATACATATATGTATTTTTAAAAGTGCTTAAATAACACACATCAAAAGAAAGAAAAAAAAAGAAAAAAAATATGAAATAGTTGCCTCGAAAATTCGAATGGCTAACTTAAAAAAGTCAAAAGCAGTACCTCGCTTGGCTGCAAGAAAAAAAGCAATTCTGGAAATACGGACAACTTAACAACCATACAATTTTTTGCCCTGAAACAAGAACAGTTTTACCATTGATTCATCCTTTTTTACGATCAGACAGCAAATATCAAGTGTATACCTAGAGTGATATAGGATCTGAGAGACAGAAAATGATATTTATTTGATATTTCTGGAAGGAAGATTGAAGTACATGAATAGTAGAAACTATCTACCCTTTTGAATCATACTCCATCACGTGTCTTCTACATACGCACATTAGAAAGTCACAAGGATCTACAGAGACCAGTTGATTGATTGTATGAAGCATACAAGACATGCGCCCTTTTAATAACCACGACAGCAGATCATACGCATATATTTCTTTACGCTTTTTTGTCCTGCTTGTGCCTTTCAGCGTCAGGTTATGAAGAAATTTCTTGACCGGATCCTAATATATACTTCGTACTTGGGGAGTTTCACTGCTTCTGTTATTTCTGCTTCCCATATCTTTGCGTCAGCGGCCCTTGGCTTTGCATCCAATTGTATCTGTATAGCAAAGCTTTCTGAGGGATGATATCTGGTGTTTGGTGTGTCACGTGGCCGAACCATTTAGTTTGCTGTCTCCTTATGAAATTGAGCACCGGTGTTGTACCTTCTTGTTTCCTAATATCTTCGTTTCTGATTATATCCATTCTTGTTACTGTAAGCATTCTGCGCAGCCATTTCGTCTCTGTTGTTACGATGTGTCTTTTTTGTTTGTTAATGGCTCAATCTGGTACTGATAACACAATGTGAGAAAGAATATTGTCTTGTATAGTGTTCTTTTTGTATCCATTGTTACGTGCTTACATTGTAATATCAGGGACATTTGCCCAATGATTTGACTATCTTTATTACGTCTGTTTTGGATTTCGGTGTTGCCTAGGCCGTCTGCTGATATTATGTTACCCATGTGCGTGGAATTTTTCACCTGTTTTACTTGGTGGTTTTGCATTAATATTGTTGTTTCTTTGGCTTTTCTATAACTTCGGTTTTATCTATGTTGATTTTCATTATGTAATCCGTACAGGCCTCATTAATATTGTTGATATGTTCCTGCAGTTGGTTTTCTGCGGTCTCTACCATTGCTTTGTCATCAGCAAAGAGACGTTCATTTAAGTGCTCACTGAGGTTGTTTCCCTTACTAATGTTGGCTTTTTTTAAACATTTTGCGTTTACATATCGGATAAACAGTAAAGGATAAGCCAGAGTAGCCCGCCGGGGTCTTTGTGTATGACAAGGACAAGAATAGTACCACTGCCCCACAGAGAGCATGTCTTAGGAGGTGTCTAACTGTGTCACACGGCATAACACCGGCCATCGTTAGGTGGTTTGTTTATAGCAGGCTGCGGGTCTACTTTGCTCCAGTGTTTGAGTCTATTAAGATAGATTCGCACATTGGTTAACCATCTTCCGTGTCATTGGTCCCAACGCAGCGGAGTATTAAGCTGCTCGAGCCTAGCCTGCTAAGAGGGAAAACATCTCTCTGAGACATCCAAATCACTAGAGCTGGAACCTGCACAGGAGCATCTGCCCCTGTAGAAGTACAGATCGACTAAGACTAAGACTAATAGTAAGACTAAGACTAAGACTGAGACTAAGACTGAATAAGACTAAGTATACGACTAAGTATAAGACTAAGACTAAGGCTGAGACAGAGTAAGAAGACTGAGACTAAGACTGACTAAACTAAGTATAAGACTAAGTATAAGACTAAGTATACGACTACAACTAAGGCTGAGACAGACTAAGACTAAGACTAACACTGAGACTAAGACTGAGACTAAGACTAAGTATAAGACTAAGTATACGACTAAGACTAAGACTGAGACTGAATAAGACTAAGTGTAGGACTAAGTATAAGACTAAGACTGAGACTAAGACTAAGACTGTCACTAAGACTGAGACTAAGACTAAGTATAAGAGTAAGTATACGACTACGAATAAGATTGAGACTGACTAAGACTACGTATACGACTACGTATAAGACTAAGACTAAGTGTAAGACTAAGTATAAGACTAAGACTGAGACTAAGACTAACACTAACATTGAGACTAAGACTGAGACTAAGACTAAGACTAAGACTCACACTAGCACTGAGAGTAAGACTAAGACTCACACTAGCACTGAGACTAAGACTAAGACTAAGACTAAGACTCACACTAGCATTGAGAGTAAGACTGAGACTAAGACTAAGACTCACACTAGCACTGAGACTAAGACTGAGACTAAGACTAAGACTCACACTAAGACTGAGACTAAGACTAAGACTCACACTAGCACTGAGACTAAGACTAAGACTAAGACTAAGACTAAGACTAAGACTAAGACTCACACTAGCATTGAGAGTAAGACTGAGACTAAGACTAAGACTCACACTAGCACTGAGACTAAGACTGAGACTAAGACTAAGACTCACACTAAGACTGAGACTAAGACTAAGACTCACACTAGCACTGAGACTAAGACTGAGACTAAGACTAAGACTCACACTAAGACTGAGACTAAGACTAAGACTAAGACTCACACTAGCACTGAGACTAAGACTAAGACTAACACTAACACTGAGAGTAAGACTGAGACTAAGACTAAGACTCACACTAATACTGAGACTAAGACTAAGACTAAGACTAACACTAACACTAAGAGTAAGACTGAGACTAAGACTAAGACTCACACTAACACTGAGACTAAGACTACGACTAAGACTGACACTAACACTGAGAGTAAGACTGAGACTAAGACTAAGACTCACAATAACACTGAGACTAAGACTAAGACTAATACTAACACTAACACTGAGAGTAAAACTGAGACTAAGACTAAGACACATCCTTGCCGTACACCGGATCTAAAATATTCTGGAATATCCTGCGTTTGTTCTAACAGCACATTGGCTATTAACGTAAAGACTTTTACATATATTGATCAAATGCTTATTTACTCATTAACGTTCTAATGTTGTCCTCAGCTGCTATCCATCCACTTGTTCGAATGCCTTCTCTTGATCTACGTAAGCAATGTGCAGTGCCTGATAGTTCTCGTTTGTTATCTCCGCTAGTTGCCTGGGTGCGAAGATTGTACCTGTGCAGCTCCTGTTTTACCTACATCCCATGTGGGTTTCGTTAAGCTGCGGTTCTATGGGTTGGGCGTAGTCGTTTTTCCAGTATTTTACCAAATAATTTCACTGAAAAGGACTAAGTATTACTCTTAAAGGTAACAGTGTCGATAGAAATACAATATAATATGTATCGATATACTAGCGAAATGACCTTTACAATCGCCGGATAGAAGATCCAACAGCTACGATACACAAACGATACTGTGATACTTTCAAACAGTACAGAGCGGTTAAGGCAGTTAATTGGAACCGTAAGCAGATGCAGCGAAGATAAAAACCTCTTTCTAAACATAAACACACACAAAAATGACCACCGATAAAACAAGAAATCAACATCACTTGAAATTCGAGTGTGTTACAATATGATCACGAAATTATCTGGGCTCCATAATTGAAAACAATGCTTACTGCTCAAAGAAATCAGAAGTATATTGACAATTGCAACTCAGAGGCTTCACAACCTGAATAAACTTTCGCATAATACCAGCAATTCAATAAAACATTTTCAGATAATATGTTTTTCTCGTGGCGTCTTTCTGCTGCGAAATATGAACAGTTGCCCAAACATCAAGGAAGAGAATCGAATCCTTCGTGTCGAAATGTTATAGAAAGATCCTAAGAATACCATGGACCAAAAAAAGAAGAATGTAGATGTTCGGCAAGAGTTGGACATAAAGGGGAACTGGTTCATACATTTCATCGTGAACAGATAATCAATCTAGATAAAGACGGTAATGGAAGGTATGGTGCCGAGAAAGAGAGGCAAATGCAGACCAAGAAGGCGATGGCACCAAGATGTCAAAAAATGCTGGAGATTTGGCTTAAAAATCGAGTTTCTTTCAGACGGGCTGTCATTGGCGAGACGTTCTGCAAACGACATGTTACACGATAAACAGATTGATCTAAAATTCAAATACCCCCGAGGGCCTCACCATCAGGCGTGTAAGCTTGATGATCTAAGAGATACAGTATAGTTTATTCTTTCTTACATCAATACGTCAACTTGATTGTTTGGGTACTGTTGTTGTTATTACCTTTTTGATGCATATCAGGACATCAGGATAGGGCGTCTCGACTAGAGTGAAAGAATATGTCGTTGCTGTGCGGAGTGCGGCATACGTGTCAATAGCCTTCAGTTTGAAAATGGCGATGGAAGCAGTGACCTCGCGCTGAGATCGCTATCTGAGACCCGTTTAACAAGGGCAGCCATCGTGACAGACGCGCAAGCCGTACTTCAGAAGGTACAGATGGGATGGCTAAAATACGAGTAGAAAGCAGCTGTTGAGGGCTCAAACCTCTAGGGGTTAACATGGTTCTACTGTCCTGGTCATGCTAAGGTTCAAGTCAATGAAAGAGATGACAGCTAGACTTGACAAGTTCCCATCATGGGAGTGATGGATAAGAGTGCCATTTTGAAATCAATCAATGACAGTCTGCTGGATGAGGACACCGAAATAGATCAATCAACAACCTGCAAAACGTAGACGTCAAACGAGATGCGATTGGATTGGTGCCTTGAGAGGACGGAGTAGGAGAGTGTACAACCAGCGAACTACAGATACCATCAGCATCCAAACCGTTCGCCATTTGCTGAGACAGACTGACCATTTATGGGTATGCCAAGATTGTATTGACGTCGATTCTTAGAAACAGAAACAGATGTCGTTAGCAGGCCAGATCATGGCCTCATTTTTGTACCACGTCTGCTATCTTCTAAAGAGCCGTCCAATGTGAATGACATGTTATACTTATTTTTGCATATTTATTCAAGAAAGGTGTCATTATTTTTCATATTCTGGCCAGAATCGCTGTGTGCATTACGGTTAAGGATAGGTCTGCCTGCGTCATATAAAGACATCCTCAGACTGTCCATAATGTCCTGCTCCCAACTTCGTCTGGGTCGTCCTGTACTTTTACTACTTTTAAGAACCAGGCCCCTTCACTCTCGCTAGACTGCTATCTCTCTTCACATAACCGAAATATATAAGCTTCTTTTCTTGCCATGTTGTCAAGGAACCAATTTTCTGCAATATGAAGCGATTGTAACATTTCTCTATTTTCTTATTATTTCTGTCTATGATATTTTCAAAATCTTCCACACCACAAATTCTAATGAATAAATGAATAAATAAATCAATCAATCAATCAAACAGACAGTCAATCAGTTAATTAGTCAGTTAGTCAATCAGTCAATGAATTAGCATTCAATCAATCAGTCAATTAATCAATCAATCAATCAAAGATAACATTTTTAGCTCATTGTGGAGCATATGTATTTACCAAATGCATGTCAAGTCATCACACATTGACCTTCCTATAGCTGTTTAAGTATTTGTGACTTAAAGTTTCTACGTGATCGGGTAGACAGCCACATGCACAACCTTCCAAAGTCGCCTCTTACAACATGCCTGGTAGGATAGAATATTTCTATTCTGTTGTCTACTTTCAGGTTCTGGGGAATCAAAAGGCTTATGAATATAGGGCGCATGTTCTAACAGTCGTCCCGTAGAGTACATTACCAGGTTTAAAAAAAACCTTCTTCATACCGTTGACTTGAACTGTCTCCTTGATTAGAAGATTTGTATCATAACCGTTTGGTCTCCCACCATTTGAAAATAATAATTTCACTGTAATCTTACATTTAATCGACGTTTTCGTTTTGTGGCGACTATTACTTTTGTTTGAAAGAGCGGCATATATGGCGCGAACCGACTGCGGGTCTACATTGCTCTGGAGTTTTAGTCCATTATGATTGCCTCCAGGAGACGAAATTCACAATAGTCGACGATTTACACTTGTGTTCACGGAAACTTGTCGTTTTCCAATTTTACTGGTTAATTTTTTTGTTTTTTGTATTTACTTCGTGGAATGGACATTGGCTATATGAATTAGCACTATGCTTAAGATAGTGTCGAATTTTCTGGGTCTAGTACACACGGTTGAACTTCACGAGATTGGCACCTTTCGCGCCACCAGCAGACAGTGTCGTTTTGGTGTGACTGTGAAACGTTGACAAGACTATAATGAACTAGAACACGACCCAGAAGAGATACCCAATACATCACTCACACGCAGAGTGATGTCCTTACGACCTCTTGTCGTTTGGGAAATGTAAGACACACAGCGATAGATGTCATCCCCCTCCGTTGTCTTGCGGGATACTTTTTTACACGAAAGGCTTTGAGAGTTCACCCTGAGGAAAAATATGTATCCTGTGCTATCTCCAATGGTCTCGATAAAATATTGCCACTGGCTAAAGGTAGGTCAGGACGAGAGAGTGAGGTTGAAAAAAGGCGAAGTTTCTTCCTCACTTTAATCCAGATCACCGCGCAAGTCCCCCATTTCAGCGACCACAGCAAGACTGTCCACACCGCTGAACAAAGCGAGTGGTTTTCATTACATGTGATGAACGAATATCATCTGTTTGGTTAACAGAAGTCAAGTAACTGAGATAATAACGCACATTATCTACATAAGGGTGAGATCAGGTTATAGTAATATTGAAGATGGACGAAAAACATTAGGAGATACCGATGACGAAAAATGTCTTCATCACCACCATCATTATCTGGTTGATCAGTCCTGAGACTGGTTTTAAGATTGTCTGTCTCTCCATTTGACTATATCCTCTGCAGTTCTCGTCATTGCATCATATGTTCGTACTTTAATGTCCCTGCATACCTGAGATGTAAAGGTGTCTTGATTGCCCCGGTGTCCTCTGTTCCCTCTCTAATATCTTCGGTAGAAGACTTCCATGTCTCATATTGTTACCCAGCCAATTCAACTGACGTTTTTTGTATCATATGCAGTCTGTGGATCTATTTTTTGCCTAACTCGATCCTTCTACTTTAGTACCACATTTAACACGCGTCCTAGCTTTCTTCATCCTTCTTCACTAAAGTCCATGTTTCAGCACCATACAGTGCAATTGGCCATATATGCTGGGCGATTATTCTTTTCCTCAGTTCTGTCCTGAAATTATTTGAGGTTAACAAATTTCTTGTTTTTATCTAAAACCCGTTTTTGCCCTTGCCTTGCCTTAATGTCTATCTTATTGTGGGGATCTCTGTTATGGTTTGCCCCAAATATGTAAATTTATGTACTTGCTCGATTATTTCTCCAATGATGATTATATTTATTTGTCTACATTTCTTGAATGTTAACAAAGTCTTTGTCTTCGTTGTGATTATTTTCATGCCAAACTCTTTGGCTGTGCTGTCATTTTTTCAAACAGCATATGAACAGATAAATAGTGGTCGACCTTGATCGATCATTCTTTCTCCGAGAAGTCGCAATGATCCAATAGCATCCCGTATAGAAAGAATGGTCCCTTGGCAGTTGAAAATCGATATCTGTTGATTCTCAGCTGCTGCCCGGGCACAAATTGCAACAAGTAAAAGCTACGTTTTTTTTGGTGCAATCTTTTTTAATACTCATATATTGTTGTTTTTTTTGACACTATAAGAATGTGATGTTGTTATTTTGGGTATTTTCTTGGTGAATTTGTTAAATGACGTTTTCAAGTGGTTTTCTTTTTGATACGATAATCAGTAGAAATTTGACAGCTTAAAAGGTCGCACTATCAGAGGCTAGTTATGCGAAAGTTGGTTAAAATAAGAGAAATACAAGTCCACGACAGAGGACAGTGGTCATGTCAAGAAGGTAACGCAAGCAGACAGCAGTTTTGTAAAGTTAATGAAAACTTGTCAAAAACAATGAAATTCCTGCCGAATATGCAGTTTTGACTGCCCCCCCCCCTCCCAGCTGAGAAAGTCACGGGTAGTAAATATTACAAAATATAAAAAAACACTTTACGGATAGTTTAGTTTAGTCGAAGAATCAACGTGATTGCACGCGATTTAACCCACAAGTGCTCTGTTTATCTACAAATTTGTTTGGAGAATCTCAGCACATTGCCTGAGATCCGTAACACTGGCCAGGATCCCATTATAGACTTGCTAGATTTTTAACATAATTTTGAATTATGCACGGGAAGCGGCCTTTAAGCCTATTCTTTTCTTCTTCTTCTTCCTCGTTCGTTTTCAGACCTCAACTTCAATGACTCTAACAAAAGCAGCAGTCGACTCAAGGCTCCATACAGCTTCTCGTGGAAGGACACTGGCTGTTGCCAAATGCTACTTCTTTTGTCGGTATACAGTTGACAGGACTGCAAAATATGTTCTGCCTTCATGGGGGCTGTGCCGCAGGCACAAAGGTCTGTAGTGCCAATCTTGAACTTGTTGTACAGATGGCATCTAAGTCTGTTGTGAACTGTGCGTAGCCGGAGAATTATCACCTGGTCTCGCCTGGAGAGTTGATGGTAGGCATTGTTTTCTATGTGGCCAGGTTGGTCTTTTTGCCATTTTGCACTTCACGTTGCCCTGATGAATGCTTCTGTCTCATTGTATGTGATTTCTGTATCACTCTGCTGCAGCATTTCTCCCTCTCTGGCGAGTCTGTCTGCCTCCTCTTTGTCTGGAATGTTACAGTGATCTGATAACCACCGGAGTGTGCTTTTTTTTGAAGCACTGGGACAGGCGTTCGAGCGAGTCTACCAGAGCACTAAGTTCATTTTTGTGCTGGTTCTTGAGCGACATTAACACTGCGAGGGCGTCTGTGAAAATGACCACTTGCTTTTCTGCCTGCTCCGTATGGTCTATAAGGACTTCAGCTACTTGTCTCAGGGCACTGGCTTCGGCACTGAAGTTGCTGCAGCGTCTCCCAGTGGCAAATGCTGCTGAGTATTCTTTGCTTTTTAGTTTTATAGTGATGCCTCCTCCCCCGTTTCCAATGGCATCTTTGGCTGAGCCATCCGTATAGGCGTGCGTCTAGGCTGTTGGTGGGAATTTGGTTGATGTAATTTGTAACTAGCTTATTCTTTTCGATTTCCAACTACCGAGACACTGAACACGGACGCCCGATCTCTACTACTAGAAAGTTCAAGTGAAAAAAATCCGTGGTCTCATCTCGATATCACTAAGTCTCCTCAAACGCAACGGATAGCATTCGGCTACCTGGCATGAGGCATAACTTTCCTATTTGAACACAAGGATTCAACGTATTCCGAATATATTATCATCATTTTCTCCAATATCGGGGGAGGAAGACTAACATCTGCTCAGGCACAACATACTATCCAGACAACTAGTCAGGGTCAAGTCAAATATACTGGTCAATTTACTGGGCGGGAAGCCAAGCTCTTCCAAGAAACGGGCTGTTTCCATGGAAGCCTGGCTAACAAGTAGGGCATTCGACGTGATCATCCGTAGTAGGAACCGACACACAGATGAAGTCAAGCATAGCACAACAGCCTGCAGGACCCCGGTCCACCTTCATCAGCACGCTTGAGATATGAGAAAAGTTGTTGCAACCCGCCATTTAACGAGCTTTTCAGGGCGGACAAAAGAGTAGACTTACTCATTGTGGGCATTCACCATCAATCAACCAACCAATCAATCAATCAATCAATCAATTAATCAACCTCTAAAATCCCCTTTTGACACCAAGGAAGCTCAAGGATGCTTGCTATGGTTCGGTTGAGTTTCAAAGACAAAGCAGACACTACTTTAAAATAAATGTTTCCCTACGTTGTGTACCAGACTGAAACTGATGTGTTGATATACATCCCTGCTCGAAGTAATGAATGACAGATTACTTGATATACATCCCTGCTCAAAGTAATGAATGACAGATTACTTGATATACATCCCTGCTCAAAGTAATGAATGACAGATTACTTGATATACACCCCTGCTCGAAGTAATGAATGACAGATTACTTGATATACATCCCTGCTCGAAGTAATGAATGACAGATTACTTGATATACACCCCTGCTCGAAGTAATGAATGACAGATTACTTGATATACACCCCTGCTCGAAGTAATGAATGACAGATTACTTGATATACACCCCTGCTCGAAGTAATGAATGACAGATTACTTGATATACACCCCTGCTCGAAGTAATGAATGACAGATTACTTGATATACACCCCTGCTCGAAGTAATGAATGACAGCTTACTTGATATACACCCCTGCTCGAAGTAATGAATGACAGATTACTTGATATACATCCCTGCTCGAAGTAATGAATGACAGATTACTTGATATACATCCCTGCTCGAAGTAATGAATGACAGATTACTTGATATACACCCCTGCTCGAAGTAATGAATGACAGATTACTTGATATACATCCCTGCTCGAAGTAATGAATGACAGATTACTTGATATACATCCCTGCTCAAAGTAATGAATGACAGATTACTTGATATACACCCCTGCTCGAAGTAATGAATGACAGCTTACTTGATATACACCCCTGCTCGAAGAGAATGACAGATTACTTGATATACACTCCTGCTCGAAGTAATGAATGACAGATTACTTGATATACACTCCTGCTCGAAGTAATGAATGACATATTACTTGATATACACTCCTGCTCGAAGTAATGAATGACAGATTACTTGTTATACATCCCTGCTCAAAGTAATGAATGACAGATTACTTGATATACACCCCTGCTCGAAGTAATGAATGACAGATTACTTGATATACATCCCTGCTCGAAGTAATGAATGACAGATTACTTGATATACATCCCTGCTCAAAGTAATGAATGACAGATTACTTGATATACACTCCTGCTCGAAGTAATGAATGACAGATTACTTGATATACATCCCTGCTCAAAGTAATGAATGACAGATTACTTGATATACACCCCTGCTCGAAGTAATGAATGACAGATTACTTGATATACATCCCTGCTCGAAGTAATGAATGACAGATTACTTGATATACATCCCTGCTCAAAGTAATGAATGACAGATTACTTGATATACACCCCTGCTCGAAGTAATGAATGACAGATTACTTGATATACATCCCTGCTCGAAGTAATGAATGACAGATTACTTGATATACATCCCTGCTCGAAGTAATGAATGACAGATTACTTGATATACACCCCTGCTCGAAGTAATGAATGACAGATTACTTGATATACATCCCTGCTCGAAGTAATGAATGACAGATTACTTGATATACATCCCTGCTCGAAGTAATGAATGACAGATTACTTGATATACATCCCTGCTCGAAGTAATGAATGACAGATTACTTGATATACATCCCTGCTCGAAGTAATGAATGACAGATTACTTGATATACACCCCTGCTCGAAGTAATGAATGACAGATTACTTGATATACACCCCTGCTCGAAGTAATGAATGACAGATTACTTGATATACATCCCTGCTCGAAGTAATGAATGACAGCTTACTTGATATACATCCCTGCTCGAATTAATGAATGACAGATTACTTGATATACACCCCTGCTCGAAGTAATGAATGACAGATTACTTGATATACACCCCTGCTCGAAGTAATGAATGACAGCTTACTTGATATACACCCCTGCTCGAAGAGAATGACAGATTACTTGATATACACTCCTGCTCGAAGTAATGAATGACAGCTTACTTGATATACACCCCTGCTCGAAGAGAATGACAGATTACTTGATATACACTCCTGCTCGAAGTAATGAATGACAGATTACTTGATATACACTCCTGCTCGAAGTAATGAATGACAGCTTACTTGATATACACCCCTGCTCGAAGAGAATGACAGATTACTTGATATACACTCCTGCTCGAAGTAATGAATGACAGATTACTTGATATACACCCCTGCTCGAAGTAATGAATGACAGATTACTTGATATACACTCCTGCTCGAAGTAATGAATGACAGCTTACTTGATATACACTCCTGCTCGAAGTAATGAATGACAGATTACTTGATATACACCCCTGCTCGAAGTAATGAATGACAGATTACTTGATATACACTCCTGCTCGAAGTAATGAATGACAGATTACTTGATATACACCCCTGCTCGAAGTAATGAATGACAGCTTACTTGATATACACCCCTGCTCGAAGAGAATGACAGATTACTTGATATACACTCCTGCTCGAAGTAATGAATGACAGATTACTTGATATACACCCCTGCTCGAAGTAATGAATGACAGATTACTTGATATACACTCCTGCTCGAAGTAATGAATGACAGATTACTTGATATACACCCCTGCTCGAAGTAATGAATGACAGCTTACTTGATATACACCCCTGCTCGAAGAGAATGACAGATTACTTGATATACACTCCTGCTCGAAGTAATGAATGACAGATTACTTGATATACATCCCTGCTCGAAGTAATGAATGACAGATTACTTGATATACACCCCTGCTCGAAGTAATGAATGACAGCTTACTTGATATACACCCCTGCTCGAAGAGAATGACAGATTACTTGATATACACTCCTGCTCGAAGTAATGACTGACAGATTACTTGATATACACCCCTGCTCGAAGAGAATGACAGATTACTTGATATACACTCCTGCTCGAAGTAATGAATGACAGATTACTTGATATACACTCCTGCTCGAAGTAATGAATGACAGATTACTTGATATACACTCCTGCTCGAAGTAATGACTGACAGATTACTTGATATACACCCCTGCTCGAAGAGAATGACAGATTACTTGATATACACTCCTGCTCGAAGTAATGAATGACAGATTACTTGATATACACTCCTGCTCGAAGTAATGAATGACAGATTACTTGATATACACTCCTGCTCGAAGTAATGAATGACAGATTACTTGATATACACTCCTGCTCGAAGTAATGAATGACAGATTACTTGATATACATCCCTGCTCGAAGTAATGAATGACAGATTACTTGATATACACCCCTGCTCGAAGTAATGAATGACAGCTTACTTGATATACACCCCTGCTCGAAGAGAATGACAGATTACTTGATATACACTCCTGCTCGAAGTAATGACTGACAGATTACTTGATATACACCCCTGCTCGAAGAGAATGACAGATTACTTGATATACACTCCTGCTCGAAGTAATGAATGACAGATTACTTGATATACACTCCTGCTCGAAGTAATGAATGACAGATTACTTGATATGAGATGTCCAGATCACGATATGATTTTCTAAGTATTTAGTGTACGGACTTAGACACTGGTTCAATTTGTTCCATCATCGGCTATAGAAATAAATAGATCGAAGATTTAGCGGTACTGAAGGTTACCAGTCCATAAAAACACATTAGGTTCAGTGAAGGCACCATGACAAAAATAAATTGGTATCTACTTTACTGCACTAAAGCATTTGTCAGGCACAATACTTGAACGAAACCAACTAACAAATCTGAACAAAAAACAAAACATGCTGTAAAATCAGCGGTTTTAGTTCGTCGCCACTACCGGAGAAGGCAGGACAGTGTGGGATTCGCCATGCCTGTTATGAAATAGTGTGGACTACTCAATAAATGGACAATATGATAGCACGTAGGTAAAAACAGACCACATCATAAACAATCACAAAAAAATAAATAAAATGAACCCCCCCCCCCCCCCTCTCCCCGCAAAAAAAACCCCAAAACACAAAACAAAACCAAAACCAAAACCAAATATTAAGAGAAACGCTAAAATTCTCAAGTAATTTGAAAGCACGAGACAGAAACATTGTAAGGTGAATTAGAAGCTATACAGACAGACGAATGCAATGAAAGTTACGTAAATGTGTTTAAACATATGTCTTGTCCGTGGTTACAGCGCTAAAGAGCCAGAACAATGCAGGCCTAAATTACCTAATATCACTACTTTGTCAACTATGCCAGCATTCCAAACCCAGAAGAGTCGTAGTACAGTGTGTCCAATCCCACTGTAACATTCAAGACAACGAGGAGGCAGACAGATTGGCGAAAGAAGGTGAAAGGTCCATAAGTTTATTAGGGCCAGATGAGAAACAGAACATCCTGGCTACACAAACAATATACTGATTAACAGAACATCCTGGCTACACAAAAAATATACTGATTGGCTACACAAACAATATACTGATTACCAGAACATCCTGGCTACACAAACAATATACTGATTAACAGAACATCCTGGCTACACAAACAATATACGGATTACCAGAACATCCTGGCTACACAAACAATATACTGATTACCAGAACATCCTGGCTACACAAACAATATACTGATTACCAGAACATCCTGGCTACACAAACAATATACTGATTACCAGAACATCCTGGCTACACAAACAATATACTGATTAACAGAACATCCTGGCTACACAAACAATATACTGATTACCAGAACATCCTGGCTACACAAACAATATACTGATTAACAGAACATCCTGGCTACACAAACAATATACTGATTACCAGAACATCCTGGCTACACAAACAATATACTGATTACCAGAACATCCTGGCTACACAAACAATATACTGATTACCAGAACATCCTGGCTACACAAACAATATACTGATTACCAGAACATCCTGGCTACACAAACAATATACTGATTACCAGAACATCCTGGCTACACAAACAATATACTGATTACCAGAACATCCTGGCTACACAAACAATATACTGATTACCAGAACATCCTGGCTACACAAACAATATACTGATTACCAGAACATCCTGGCTACACAAACAATATACTGATTACCAGAACATCCTGGCTACACAAACAATATACTGATTACCAGAACATCCTGGCTACACAAACAATATACTGATTACCAGAACATCCTGGCTACAGTTGTACAAAAAACGTACAGCAAGTGATGGTCCTTAGACTCCGCACAAACCACAACAGACTGAGGTACCATCCATAACATGAAGATAAGTGCTACTGACGCCTCGCTATTAGGAAAATGACCCCTGAATATCTGCTGCAAAATGTCCCGACACACGAGGACAAGAGAAAGCACATGTGTCGACAACAGTGTCAGCACGAGACAAGCTCTAGAGCGGCGGAAACATATTTTTGGGAACAAATTCAAGTCGTTGTCAGACAGCGTACGAAGAAGGAGAAGAAGAAATATCAAAATATCAAGAGACACACATATACAAAGATATGGGTACACACATCTATAATTAAATAATAATAATAAAAGATATATATACATATATATATATATATATATATATATATTTATATATACAGATAGATAAATTGATGAGCAAAGAGAATAAAATGTGAAGTGAAGACTTCGCAAAAGTATGGAATGTATTAATCCCATGAGATCTGAGGCAAACCACAAGGAACCCAAGCCAGTTTAACGATCGTTTGTTATGCCTTGCATGCCTGTCTCACACTTATCTGGATCATTCTGTTTTTGTCCTGGTGTGGCAACTGATCCATTACCTAAACGGCAAGAAATGAATTGACAGGAGCACAGTTAAATCAGAACAGCTTAGAAACTTTTGAATGTGGGATCGTTTACTTTGACAACGATCTGGTTTGCTCAACCTTTATGTTCTATATAAAACTCTGATCTATGTTGTAGAACGAAAGTAGGCTACTAGGCGCCCATCACCTTTACCATTTGCCAAGAAAGTGTTTTTTGTTCTTGTTGCATATTATATTGTCTTCTGATATATATATATATATGGGAAAAGTGTCATTTTAATTTCACCTTGGCTAGCTATTAACAAAGGTTAGCGCTTGCGAAATGGAGATAATTTTCTCCAAGCTGATATCTCAGAAACTAAAGATGAGAATATTGAGACGCTATGTGCATTCAGTTCTATTTTTTGGATTTGAATCCTGAATCATGGCAAAGAAATTGGAAAAGTGGATTGAAGCCTTGACAATGCGGGTCTCTATTATACTTTGGAGCAGCGTAGGGCAGTGGTTAGCGCTCTGGCTTCGTATCTCAGTGGTCCTGAGTTCATTTCCTACTTGGGGCGGAAATATTTTTTCAGACTGCAACGGTGACCAGGTCGACCCAACCTTAAATGGGTAAATGGGTACCGGTTCAGTACAGGAAGGAACATCGGTGAGGGAGAGGAGATGGCTACTGCCATCAGATAGCGGAGCCTTTGAAATGTGAGATCGCTAGCACCTCACATCTCTTCGGCAGTAATACTATGGGTTACTTTACTTTTAATTTATAAGACTTGTACGAGTTTCTTGAAAGATAAGAAAACAAATAGTGAGGTCTTGGAACAACAGAAGGTAGTGAAGATGCTTCTGAGAGAAATAAAAAGCAGAAAAATTAAATATTTTGCTCATATCGAGAGACACAAAACTCTGCTGAATGTTATATTGTAGGATCGAGTGGAAGGCAAGAAAGACAGACGGCGGCAGAGGTACAGACAACATTAGAATGTGACCGGGACCTTGCACGGATGGAGATTGCTGGAAATCTATTACCGGCAACCTGAAATCTGGAGGCCGGCACTTGATGATGATACATACATATATATATATATAAATATTTAAAAGTACATATATCAATATATCATAGTTTTGCTCTCAAGCAGCGCCAATGGCCTAGAACAATTAATTGTATAAGTCTAGAAACATAGTGCAGCCCAGAATCTCTACCTGAATACAACGAAAACAAAGAGAATGACAACTGATAGACAAAACTCCAACCTAAAATCGAGAAAGCTGGCGAAGCGATTGAAAATGTTTCACATTTTGAATATTTGGATTAATAATGAACAACAAGGGAAACTGTACAAAAGAAGTAAGAAGACGACAGACTATGGCAAAGCAGAAGATAAGGAGTATGCAGAACGTTTGGCATAATACAAACAAAGAAGTAAAACTAAAGTTCCTAAGAACTTTCATTTTTCCTGTGACAACCTGTGGATGTGGAACACGGGCGATAACAAATGCAATGAGAACGAAGTTCGGTGCTTTTGAAACGCAGTGCTACATAAGAGTCTGGAAAATCCCGTTAACAAAGAAAGAAAGAAACAAACCCGTCAGATAAGACCCGAATTGAGAGGATAATTGACAAATAAATGACGTAATGACCCGAGAGGTGAGGTTTTTTTAGACCCGTCAAACAACACAACGGACTGGAGAGTGTGGTTATGGAAGGCATGGTCATTAGAAAATGAGGCAGGGGAGAAGACGATGGACTCAGGCCAACAAGGAGACGCTGGATTTGACCTTGGAGCAGGTCAGAAGATGCGAATGATAGAGTTTCCTACAGACAGGATGTCATGAGAGCGTAGTGCTGCAAAAGGAAATGCTTCATGATGATGATGATAAATACGTATAGAGATAGATATATTTCAGTCCATTATGGATGGACAGATAAATATGTATTTACACACTCACACACTTTCATACATATAGATAAGGTAATAAAGTGATTGATTTTGAGATATGCAGAGCGATAGACGTATATATAGATAGCACTAATCAAATATAATGAACACAAACAAAGACGACTTTGGAAGACACAGGAATGGCATTGCCAGAAAAAAACCATGCAAATGTATCGTAGAAAACAAACAAATGATGACATAGAAGGCGACAGAATGAGACATTCATGTCCGATCTTATAACCTCTTTTTATTCTCAATCTGAAACACGAGAAGAACGCGTTATACGCTCTGGGATACGCTATACTCCATTCTGGGTTGTTTGTACAGCTGTATGTCAATCCGAAATGGCTATTATAAAATCTTCAAATTCTTCGTCTGTTGGAAGGCGAGGTGTGCAATGTCATGTCTCACCCTAAAGGAAGCTGTGCGCACACCTTTTACACATAATTCAGCAAGATGGAATGTACAGATATACAAGTTCACTTCACTTCACTGCTACTTTTCTGTTCGATTCCATAAGTTCAGGATCGATTTAATCGGTCAGATCCCACATATTCATATTTTGAGTCACCTTTCTGAGTTGCCCCCTAAAGAAAAATTACTTCCTAGACCACTATACTTTCTTTCATCGTGTCTGCTGTCATATACACCGACGGATCAGGTGTGCGCAGTGGGACATTAGAATGGGGTTTCTCGGCTAGAGTGAGAGGAGAGGTCATTATTGAGCGCAATAGGGCATACATGTCAGCAACCTCCAGTATGAGAATGGAGACAGAAGCAGTGACCTCAGTACTGAAATGGATATCTGAGACGTCTATAACAAGGGCAGGCATCGTGACAGACGCGCAATCCGTACATCCGAAAGTACAGAAGGGATGGCTTAGGTACGAGTGGATAGCTGCTGTTGAGGCCTCAAACCTCCAGGGGTTGACATGGATCCACTGTCCTGCTCACGATTCAGGGCAATGAAAGAGCTGACATTATGGCTTCACAAGCTCCCATCATGGGCATTTTAGTGATGGGTAGAAGTGCCATTTTGAAATCAATCAATCACTGCTTAGTCCCTCGAGCATTAGTTGGACAAAAGGCAATAACGTTAAATAACAAATTCACACTGACTGTGTGCTACCAGTGCCAACACATTGTCCACGTACAAGATGCGAAAAGGCAGAATTTTGAAGATTGAAATGAAGTGTTTGAGAAAGATCATAGGGGCTACCAGGAAAGTCAGAACGCGAAACAAATACATTCGAAGTATGGTCGACAGTATCATCATCATCAGTCCTGTAACCTGAAAGGTCATTGGGGCACCAATACTGCAGATTGTTGAACCAGTTTCCCCACTCCACTAGGTTGTGTGCCAGGATGTAGAATCTTTCGTCTGGACGAGTGAGCCTCAGTGGTATGATTGTCATTTCTGTGTATTGAGACGGCTGGGGCATTTCTGATGTCTCTAAAGGATTTTTACAATATCGGTGTGTCTCGGGACGTATTGCACCTGGCGGAGCCCATTCCTCTACAGGCAACGAGTCCCTCCACATTGTGAATTTTTCTATGATCTCCCTGTCTACTCAAGCATGGTGTCACAGGTTCATTCTGAAGGTTATGCCTTTCCGTATTTTTCCGGCCTCGTAATAATCTTGGCCGAATGCTGATATACGCCTCTCGCGTATTCTGTTTTCGACTCCATCCTGTAAAATGTCGATTGAAATACATCTCGGCACTTAGACGGGCACGTGCAATTGTAAAAACGCACATAAAACACGATATTCAAGAGGAATCTGTAACACTGCAAATGTAGACACAAAGATCACAGTAAAACACACGTGATTCAAGAGCGAATCAGATCAGTAGCCATATTTGTGCTCGACTCGGAAAGAATATATTTCCAAGCAAAAAATGCGCTGGTCCAGTCATATCATTAGAATGTCCCACTCACCAACTCGACTGATGACTTACAAAAAGTAGATCTAGTTACAAGGCAAACGGCCGACCTCAAGACAAGTTACAATATGGAATTAGAGAGATTTTGCAGCCACGCGGTCTAACAATGAGCAGCGCAACCCCGTCGCTCAAGGGCATACGGGGAAAGCCAGCTAACTAACAAACTAACTAACTAACACACTGACTAACACACTAACTAATTAACAAACCAACTAACAAACTAACTAACAAACAAACTAACTAACAAACTAACTAACAAACAAACAAACAAACAAACAAACTAACTAACTAACTTACTAACAAACTAACTAACTAGTTAATTAATTATCTAACTAACCAAAACAGCGACGTGATTGGTTGTTATTGTGTTAATTTCCACTTGTCTTTTTTGCAGTTATGTCTGGTCAGCCGATATGAAATTCGCAACACGCAATAAGTGAGGAATTAAGGCACTGTACACCTTATGTACACATTGCGGGAAAGGTAGTCATACAGTGTAGACAAGTGTGTCCCAACCGCCTGTCCGCTGACTCGTGCCGGTCCGCAATAGTCTCCTGCCAGTCCACGAAAATGTTATTACGACTTAACCTCTAAACTGCGGAGTTCACCTTGAGATGAAATAAGATATGTTGTTATTGTTGTTGTGTTCGCCTTATTTCTCTAATCCCCAAGGTAGATATCTTTGAACTGTGGTTTTTATGTTACGTATGTCGGCCCAGTACATTCGACTTCAGCATGCATTTTATGTAAGGGTCTGCTCCTCCTGCATTTTATAAGAGTTTGCTTCCCAGGAGTAACGGCCGGTGATGTGATGGGGATCGAACCCAGCACCTTCGGGTTTTGAGCCGTGCCACTTAACCACTAGCCCACGTTGTCCCGCATAAGTTCTTTTAAATTGTTGGTCGTATATTCGACTAGCGGGAGAAGACTTTTTCAAACCAGCCAGTGATCAAAACCAAACAGAGAAACCAAATGGATGCAGATCTTCGTCTTTCCGATACAACGCTGCAGCCACGATTATCAACTATTCTAGTAAAGAAACAATAACTTATTTCCGCGCTAACTATACTGTAAGGAAAGATTGACATGAATGTACTTCGGTAATATCAAACGGCCACAATGACATATAACGAACGGTACTAGAGAGTACCTGGCAAAAGGAGGCAGACGAAGACCACGGAGAAGCTGGACAATGCAGAGGTACTGGGTTTGACAATGGCAGAGGTTCTGGGTTTGACAATGGCAGAGGTTCTGGGTTTGACAATGGCAGAGGCGGGAGAGCTGGCTAGGGATTGAGTGTCTTACAGATCGGCTGTCAATGGGATCGACGTTCTGCAAATGAAATCCTACATGATGATTGTTTTCTCAGAAGTTCAAGACGTTCTATTATTATCATTGTTATTTGCTGCTCAGTTTCTGGTTAATTTAAATAACCACAATCAATATTCATTTTTGTAGATTAGATTTAAAAACTAATGCAAAAACAGTTTTTAGAAACAATTTGCTGAGCGGTCCGCGAAAAATGTTTTCTATTTTCATCTGTCCGCATATTGGAAAGGTTGGAAAACACTGGTATAAACTGTCATCAATGATGAAGTGCTAGAGACTTCGTTGTCAAAGGTTTTGAAGAGCTGGAGTGACCATTTCCGTTCCTGTCTGTCGTGTCTTCCATAACTGTGTCAGATTTATGTTTATAGCTAAGGAGACTACAACGTTTCACGATCTGTTTTACGATCTGTTTATGAGGAACAACATTCAGTGCTCCGCAACTCGGATGTTCATATCTCTCACGTACAATTTTTCAAACATTTCACATAGGCCAGACCAAGTCATCAGACGTAGCTGAGATATACATTAACAGCGTGTTGAGAAGTTGACAACTTAAAAGCTTTATTATGCCAGCAGTAATTTCCCGGACTGCCACATCGATATAAATGCTTGATTCATTAAATCAATAAAACCTTTCAGTTCCATGTGGAGCACATGTCGTCAACAAATACACGCTAACTTCTTCTGTACTAGACCATTCGTCTCAGCTCTGTTTGTTACTAGCTCCTTTCTTTGTGTTTGTCTAGAACTCTCTTCTACGTGTGTACTTGTCTGGCCTTGTGAATTCCATAACAGAGAATGTCGTGTAATGCTACCAACTGGTTCCTTAATGTGTTTCCTGACTAACGTCAACGCCTTCTCCTTGTGTCATGTTCCACTGATATCTGTCTGGTTCTTTTAAACGGTTCCACATTAGTGATCTTAACCTACCATTTCAATCTTTCCGTTCTACCCAGTCTCCGTTTTACGAACGTTTGTGGCATCTTCGCTGGTGTTGTTCTTGTTGTTCCTGTTGTTCTTGTTGTTGTTGTTGTTCTTGTTGTTGTTGTTGTTCTTGTTGTTGTTGTTGTTCTTGTTGTTCTTGCTGTTCTTGTTGTTCTTGCTGTTCTTGCTGTTCTTGTTGTTGTTGTTGTTGTTCTTGTTGTTGTTCTTGCTGTTCTTGTTGTTCTTGTTGTTCTTGTTGTTCTTGTTGTTCTTGATGTTCTTGCTGTTCTTGCTGTTCTTGTTGTTCTTGTTGTTCTTGCTGTTCTTGATGTTCTTGTTGTTCTTGTTGTTCTTGTTGTTCTTGCTGTTCTTGCTGTTCTTGTTGTTCTTGTTGTTCTTGATGTTCTTGCTGTTCTTGTTGTTCTTGTTGTTCTTGTTGTTCTTGCTGTTCTTGTTGTTCTTGTTGTTCTTGCTGTTCTTGCTGTTCTTGTTGTTCTTGTTGTTCTTGTTGTTCTTGCTGTTCTTGTTCTTGTTGTTCTTGCTGTTCTTGTTGTTCTTGCTGTTCTTGTTGTTCTTGTTGTTCTTGTTGTTCTTGTTGTTCTTGTTGTTCTTGCTGTTCTTGTTCTTGTTGTTCTTGATGTTCTTGTTGTTCTTGCTGTTCTTGTTGTTCTTGTTCTTGTTGTTCTTGCTATTCTTGTTGTTCTTGCTATTCTTGTTGTTCTTGCTGTTCTTGTTGTTCTTGTTGTTCTTGTTGTTCTTGCTGTTCTTGTTGTTCTTGCTGTTCTTGTTGTTCTTGTTGTTCTTGCTGTTCTTGTTCTTGTTGTTCTTGCTATTCTTGTTGTTCTTGTTGTTCTTGCTGTTCTTGTTGTTCTTGCTGTTCTTGTTGTTCTTGTTGTTCTTGCTGTTCTTGTTCTTGTTGTTCTTGCTATTCTTGTTGTTCTTGCTGTTCTTGCTGTTCTTGCTATTCTTGTTATTCTTGTTGTTCTTGTTGTTCTTGCTGTTCTTGTTCTTGCTGTTCTTGTTGTTCTTGTTGTTCTTGTTGTTCTTGCTGTTCTTGTTCTTGTTGTTCTTGTTGTTCTTGCTGTTCTTGTTGTTCTTGCTATTCTTGTTGTTCTTGCTGTTCTTGTTGTTCTTGTTGTTCTTGTTGTTCTTGCTGTTCTTGTTGTTCTTGTTGTTCTTGTTGTTCTTGCTGTTCTTGTTCTTGTTGTTCTTGTTGTTCTTGCTATTCTTGTTGTTCTTGTTGTTCTTGCTGTTCTTGTTGTTCTTGTTGTTCTTGCTATTCTTGTTGTTCTTGTTGTTCTTGCTATTCTTGTTGTTCTTGTTGTTCTTGCTATTCTTGTTGTTCTTGTTGTTCTTGCTATTCTTGTTGTTCTTGTTGTTCTTGCTATTCTTGTTGTTCTTGTTGTTCTTGCTATTCTTGTTGTTCTTGCTGTTCTTGTTGTTCTTGTTGTTCTTGTTGTTCTTGTTGTTCTTGCTGTTCTTGTTGTTCTTGTTGTTCTTGTTGTTCTTGCTATTCTGGTTGTTCTTGTTGTTCTTGCTATTCTTGTTGTTCTTGCTATTCTTGTTGTTCTTGCTGTTCTTGTTGTTCTTGCTGTTCTTGTTGTTCTTGTTGTTCTTGTTGTTCTTGTTGTTCTTGCTATTCTTGTTGTTCTTGTTGTTCTTGTTGTTCTTGTTGTTCTTGTTGTTCTTGTTGTTCTTGTTGTTCTTGTTGTTCTTGCTATTCTTGTTGTTCTTGTTGTTCTTGTTGTTCTTGTTGTTCTTGTTGTTCTTGTTGTTCTTGCTGTTCTTGTTCTTGTTGTTCTTGCTATTCTTGTTGTTCTTTTTGTTCTTGTTGTTCTTGCTGTTCTTGTTCTTGTTGTTCTTGCTGTTCTTGCTGTTCTTGCTGTTCTTGCTGTTCTTGCTGTTCTTGCTGTTCTTGCTGTTCTTGTTGTTCTTGTTGTTCTTGCTGTTCTTGTTGTTCTTGTTTTTCTTGCTGTTCTTGCTGTTCTTGCTGTACTTGTTGTTCTTGCTGTTCTTGTTGTTCTCCGTGTTTCAGTGCCACAGAAAAGAGCGAGCCTTGAAGATAGGTTTTTTGGATTTAATTTCTTTTGATAACATATCCTCCAATGCAATTAATGTTCCTCTCGTCTTTTGTTTTCCTATTTTGATATTTCTTATCTTTTTTTTCGCTTATCCTGGTAGAGTTGTCATTCAACTCATATGCTTACATTCCGTTCTACATATCTCTTTTGTGAGCGCAAAGACCAATAAATAAGTATCCACTGTGTGCTCGCTAGACCAGTCCCAGTGTTATCAGGGCTTTGTTCAGAACGGCATCTGGTGCCCTACACATTTAGTTGAAATGGAGTCTGAATTGACCCATTCAAGAAGTTTAGAGAAAACCTCATTCGGACATGACGCCATCTCTAAGCGCTTTTCATATTTCTATATGCACCTTGTTAACAGTAATAAAGTATAGATTCAGTTAGCATGCCAGTGTGGCGTGCTGGGAATAAGGTGTTTGATCCATATTGTTCCT
The DNA here is from genome assembly GCA_036924085.1 of Ariolimax columbianus. Classification (NCBI taxonomy): domain Eukaryota; kingdom Metazoa; phylum Mollusca; class Gastropoda; order Stylommatophora; family Arionidae; genus Ariolimax; species Ariolimax columbianus. Next base: position 44,488,502 of record JAVGWX010000005.1, on the reverse strand, counting down.
TCTTTATGTATCCGTTACTTTGTCTACATTGCTGCCAAGATACATGAATGAACGCAAACTATGTGGGAATGTGTCTCCCAACACAATCTGCTTGTTGTTAATTACCATAGTGCGTCTGTCATTATGTGTGTGGCTTAACTTTCACTCTGTGACAACACTTTGTGAATATCTAGATCATTATGTAGTTTCCTAAGTTTCTGTGCCATTTGTTATGAACATATAGATTGAGTAATGGGCATCCTACATTTCCAACCCATTGTGTGTCACACATGCCTTGCAGGAAGTTCTGTTTACAGGAAAGGCTTCGGGAGTACATAACCGTCCCAGTCTTTGCAGACCATGTACGGGGCAATCTGTGAGTAGCCTCTCAGGGCGCAAGCCTGGGCGCTGAATATGGAGAATCTGGGATGCCCAAACTGCAGGATCCCCCTCTCGGCCTCGCTGATGTAATCCAAAGGAATGACAGCTTGACAATGTGGCACCAGCTCAGCTGCAGGAGCTAACGGAATGAGTTCGCAATTGTGAAACCATCCTTCTTAGGTGCTACCACTAAGGATTTTCTGTCTGGGCTTACTCCCGTAGCCCTATTCTCTCCCAATGTTTCCACAAGGCGTTGTCGTTGTCGTTGTCGAGTCGTTGTCTGTAGATGCTAGTTACTCGAGACATCTGATGATACGCTCACCGTCCCAAGCCTAGCCAGCACTCTCCGGTACATGTGGATTTAAAATCAGAGTTCCTCCTTTCCTAGGCGAACTGCCCGAACAGGCTAACGAGCTTCGTCTACCCGCGTTTAGAGCCAGAGCTTACCTTCTCTTAGATTGGCTGCCATCCAAGGCTAATGAGCCCAATCTGCCCGCCCAGTTAAACTGCCGGGTACTTGGTCGCGCCCCACAGCAGACTCTGCAAGAAGCAGGGAGACCCTCATGAAGGTGCTGCTGGGGACAGAATAATGTAGGAGAGGTCATTGGCATGGAAACTCCTGAACGTTAAGCCGAACAATGAATCCACCGACGATTTCTACACCTGGAAAGAAGAGGCTATATCAGACGCTTCACGTTCCTTTAACGAGCGGGACGTCCAGCAAAGACGTCGCTACCCCCCTTTTGAAGTAAGCCGTGAGGAAACCTCTGCATCCTGTACTACCTCCAGTCGTCTCGACATGTCTTGCCAAGCTAGCTCGGAACCAGAGAGAGAGAGAGGTTGATGACGAGCGCAGTTACTCCCTCACTATAATCCAAATGCAGCGCAAGTTACATCACCAAGACAAAACCGTCTGCTGGTGTCGCCATCATCGCTTGCGATAGGCAACTAAACTAATTGCATTTATTCTCAATCTTTGCAATTTCTTTCCCAATTTCTGTGACCTCTAATCATTTATTTTAATTTTATATTGTGTCTAATTGCTCAAGTCGACAAAGTCCAAGATTCGCTATCTGTTTTCAGAAATTCTATCGAATTTCATTTATTTTAGTTGATGATGTTTTTCATAATCTGGTCAATAGTCTGCAGAATGAGGAATGGTGATACGCAACATTTGAGTCACATATCAGGCTCAAACGGCTCAGACGTGTCATTTAGTAATAAGTTTTCTTAATTATGTCTAATCAGCGTAGTGTTCTGCAGGGCAGACACTGGTCACCTCTACGTCAAACAAACAGTTGCGGCCTCGTACAATAAAGTGTCTAACACTTCATCACCGACAGCTGTGTAGCCTATGGTATTACCTCTATCTTAAAAAAAACGTTAGTGAGCTATTTTAATTACTGATTGTGTTTTAAATGCAAACACAATAGCAATTAGCTTCGTTCAAATAGAAAGGTTTTGAAAATTTGACAAGTTCCAAGGTGAATGATGTATGGATGATAGACCAAATTCTATGCAAAATGAGAGATATAATAAGATTCAATATCACATCATAATATAAATACAAATGAACACTGTGTCGAAAAGGGAAAGATCAGAGAATAAAAACAAAGTACACAAAAGATGACGATTTGGGAAACAAGCAAGCACATCACTATCAGTTTGTACGTAGAAATGACACCACAAAGGTGACTCAAAGAGGTAGAATACATATTGTTGAGAAAGATACATTGAACAAATGTGCAGAATTTATAAATGAACTGTTCGACACAAGAGTAATAAAACCATGACAATTTAATAGTAAAGACCCCCGCATTCTCGGGTCAGATGTGGAGACAGCAATAATGGATTGTAGTCAACGGTAATCAACAGGCGTAAGCCCCACACTTATAACAGCTATATCGGCCCTAAATGATTTCATTGTTAATAAAATCACCAATCTGGGGAATAACAACTCCAACACACGATTTACAACACGTTGTTTGGTACAACAATGCACAAGAAGCCTATAGGATGTCTCGTAATCCAATGTTTCGATTTTACATAAGCCAGAATGATGCATCAAATGCTTAAGATAATGCACAAAATTATACCGGAGAGGAAAATACAAAGTAGTTTCTACAGAGCAGTTTGGAGTTCGACAGAACAGTTTGGAGTTCGACATAATAGTTTGGAGTTCGACAGAACAGTTTGGAGTTCGACAGAACAGTATAGCTAGAGAAACAAAATTAAAAAAAATAATACTAGCAAATATATAATATATATATCTATGAGGTGTTCAAATGAAACCGGACCTAACTGCATCAAGTGAACATACGTACGATGCGCATGATGACGTCACTTCTGATGTAAACAACACATACCAACCGTCAAGTTTGCAAAATTTCATTATCCTCCGACTCATAGTTTCCTCAGCGGACCGTTGAAAACATAGCGAGTATGATACGGAATCCGTCCAGAGTTGATCAGCGAGCGGTGATTCGGTTTCTAACAGCTGAAGGATGTCGACCAGTTGACATTCATCACAGAATGCAGGCAGTTTATGGTGACAAAAGTGTGTCGAAGACAACAGTGAAGAACTGGACAAATTCTCTTTTTCTCTTTCTCTTACACACACACGTGTACAGGAAATAATAGATATTTGCTTTACAGACAAAGGAGACTCCAGGGGGATTGCAATCAGCACAGCCATCGGGTGTTCCTTTGAAGCGAAAATTCAGTCGGTCGATCCGAAACACTACCATGGGTTATAAAAAGCCCTCCTGTCAATTTTAATCAACATAGAGGGACTCTCTATCGGTAAAGAAACACTACTGTCTGACATATGCACAGCGCAAAAGCGATGTACTGATGGTTCAAGAAACTCACCGAGCAATAGCTGATTGAAGGCCTAGGTTAATGGAATAAGTCGTTCTGTGTAGAGACCATATGAGCAATATGAGAGGCGCCTTGTCTGTCACACACGACACAAACATAAGCTTAGCGAACCATCGCTCCAAAGGAAATACAGAGCTCCCGACAACGCCTGAACAATAACATCAGTAACAATAACATCAGTAACAATAACATCAGTAACAATAACAAGAATATATTTAAATCGTCTAATAACTTCAGATGACATAACAATAAAACAGTCATGTCAGAATTTAATTGTCACGGGACTGCATGTCAGTACACAAAATCAGACGCTAATGGCGAGGAACTGTGAAACTGGACATAATATAACGGATTACAACTATTGTATGACCCACAAGTTATCATCACCCTTTGTAAACAAATAATAGATGCAGATTGAGCAGAGAATACAATTCTGACAACATATTTGTGAGCGGCACTGTAACACATGAAGTAACGAAATCTGTTGAGGTACTATACCATGGACGCAGCACAAGCCAATCTGGTACAACGTTGCCTCAGTTGTCAGACATGAAACTATAACTTTTAAACGACCCTCCAACATCAAACTAGCAAAATGGAGTTTCCATACGTGTACGGCATCAAGAAAGATATGGTTAAACTTGAAAAGATATGGCACAACCCCAACACAATACGAGACTTTTGTAGAACTAAGCAAAAAAGTATCTCCAGACGTCACATATTGAGATCATGAAGAGCCTATTATATTTCTGGCCTCAACATGACTCGAAGACACTGTTTTAGCAATACCAACGGCACGATGAGGCTAACGTCTGGTCAAGCAAAACACACTAATCAAACAATGTTAGCCAGGGTCAGGGGAAATATACTGGCCAAGACCCTCTCATGACCGCCTCGTTGGTAGTCATGGAAACGGGCTGTTTTCGAGGACAACACTCTGGCTATCAAGGTGAGGTTCGATGTAGTGAGTAGTAGTGTGTGATACGCAGATGAAGCCAAGCATTGTACAACCACCTGGAGGACCCCGGTACACTTCATCAGCACGCTCGGGATGTCAGGAAAGCTACTACATTCTGCCACAAGTTCAGTCCTTTTCAGGGCGCACAAAATGGTTACATTGTGGGAATTAGCAACCAAACAACCAACCAGCAATACTAACAACTTCTCGTATTTCGAAGAGAACCCTTCTCTTAGCAGGCCATGCCAGTTGAGAAAAATCTCATTAATGACGCAAACCGAGCGACATTGTGGAAGACCTGGACATGAAACAAAACAGTCGACGCCTTGTAAACATGTCACGAATCGAAATGATAACTCAGTGAGCACTCGAGGAAGACATACTGCAAGTTACCCTCAACAAAATAGCCCACCAATTACTTGTGAATGGTAAAACCACTAAAACAATGCAAACCAACATCCAGTTGGGTTGTTGAAGTGAGAAGAATTTTCTAAACAATAATCTTCTCCCCACAGGAATGCCCTTATTATCTGAGGACAGAATAAATTAAAAACTTTGATCCAGAAACAATAAAATGGCTACTAAATTGTTCAAAGCATGCATCAAATCTATGCAAGTCCCTAAAATCGCGTGGAAGTCCCAGGTGGTTCCGCTGATAAACCTAGGAAAAACGTCGAAAGATTCCAAGAATTTCCCACCGGTGTCGTTGCTATGCCAACCGTATAAGGTTTTTGAAGGAATTATCCAGAACCGTATCGCCCAATCGATAAACAAAATATAATCAAGTAACAAGCAGGGTTCAGAAATGGAAGACCATGTTGCAGCCGAATTCTGAACCTAAAACAACTAATCGAGGTCGAATATGAAGACAAGCAAATCACAGGAGTGGCTTTTATCTAAGTGCAGCATATGACACTATAGACCACCAGAAACAGCTAGCAAAGTTATATTCTATGAGGAAAGTTTGGCGCAATACCAATCGTAAATTTCTTTATAAACAGAGGTGGCAAACTTCATTTATGTCCACGACACGACAGTCTTTGCTCAATGAAATGGTTTTGAAGAGGTTGGACACAAACTGATAAGCGCCAATGATGCCCTTGTCGCATATTACCAAAAACAGTCCCTTGAAGCAAAGCCCCAGAACACATAAACAGAAAGACAAAGAGAAAACTGCAGATCAAATGGCAAGAATATAAGCTCGAGCCCCGAACACTCGCCCAAATACCTGGTAAACGTTGGATCCCACGCTGTTCTACGCTGCCTTGCGGTTATATCCATTTGTGAAAAAAGCTTTGGGAGCTAACACAGAGATCAAATCAGGAGCCGGAGTCCCTTAATCAGTCAGACACTGTACTCTTCGCAATACACTGCTAGAAAACACAATGGGAGATATGCTAGAAAACACAATTGGAGACACATGTTAGAAAACACAATGGAAGATACATGCTAGAAAACACAATGGAAGACACATGCTAGAAAACACAATGGGAGATACAAGCTAGAAAACACAATGGGAAATTCAAACTGGAAAACACAATGGGAGATACAAGTTAGAAAACACAATGGGAGATACATGCTAGAAAACACAATGAGAGATATGCTAGAAAACACAATGGGAGACACATGCTAGAAAACACAATGGGAAATTCACACTGGAAAACACAATGGGAGATACAAGTTAGAAAACACAATGGGAGATACAAGCTAGAAAACACAATAGAAGATACAGACTAGATGTAATATCATCCGAAAATTGACTGACGCAATATAGGGAGCACTGCCAGATGTCCTCCGAATATCAGTACTCGCCTTATGTTTCTCTATAGCTGAGTACGTCTCACTAGTTAAATAAAACGCTGCATAATTACATTTTTTGGATACATCAATGAATGAGACTGCCTGCATAGTTACAGGGTTCCTTAAACCTACTTCAACTAAAATATCTCTCCCTTAACAGCATTACATGAGACAAGAAGAATTGCATCATCAAAAATCGAAATAGAGAAATAGGTCAACGACTCAAAACATACTGTGTTTGGACGCCAGGTGCAGAGGACAAAACTTAAATTTAGACGAAGTTTCTAACAGATTAATACCGGGGAACTTCCTTTCGAAAAATGGAATGAACTGACGATCTATCCCCTGTATGAATCTGCGGGAAGGAACCTGCGCCTGGACACTACTTGGCTTACACAACAAAGAAGTCACTAAATGGACGCTCAACTGGTGTATCACAATGCAAGAAACACTTATGGATATACAGGGATGATGAGGCATTCAACTGTGAAACAACACAAGACCCAGACCACCTAATGATCTATCCAAACCTCCTGGATACATACAATATGGATGTCATGCTGAAGTGGTACAAAAAGGCAAAAATACAATCCACGTAGCCAAACATTGGCATCATGCTTTCTGACGTTCTTCCAACGACACTGGAAGGTGGATGACGTTTTGATGAAATTGGATGACAAAAAAGACTTGAATGAGGATGAGGAACTATTTAAAACATTTACTATCTGGAAAACAAAAGCTCTGACGGAGAAGACACGTTAATACTTAGTAACTTATACTTGCAACAAACTGCCATTCTTAAATATTACTCACCATTTACATATATTTAAAACGTTTCTGGTTTCAAGAATGCGTAGTCCCTTTGTCTGCCTAAAATTTACACAGCAGACGTTTAAAAATAGATAGAGGAAATACTAAGACATCGCTGGAATGTTTAATACATTATCTCAGATATGAAGATAACACAGATCTGTTGAGTGAAAATAATCAATAAGTACATAAAGTGGTCGTTCAAATAAAGAAAATAGACAATCATACGAATGGACAGCATTTATATGTAACTCTTTATAGAACAATGCAAAAGATGGTGGACATCTGAGCGTGAGAAGTGCTTCCACATTTGAGCAAGCGTTTTGGCTATTTTAGATTCTTGACACTGCAAAGGAAGAGTATGGGATCACTTTGATCATGGCTTTCAAGGGCCGTCTCCTGCTGTTTTCCTGTTGCTGTTTTGTTTTTGTTTTTATACCTCTCTATCAAACCTGGCTATTGAACTCACATTCCATTTTTGTTTTATCGTTGTAAAGCTAGTGTCTTATTCATTGAGCTAATTTGAGGTGGTGATGAAACTAGATATTTTTGGTTGCAAATAAACCTAGTATCCTACATTAAGTTGCAGTTGTTCTTCGTCCAGCGTGAGACCCCTACAGTGAAATGGAAGATGACTCATTGAACGCACTTCATGAGCCTAGTCACATCTCATTGCTGCAAGTACAGAGGACGGAGTAAGGACGCCGAAAGTTTATGTCCCCTAAGCTAAATAACCAACCATGTTTACAATAATGTTTATTGTTCTAGTAACGAACAAAGGGATACATAAAACTGATGGCTTTGCTATGTTTTTCAACTTGGAGAGCCCTGAGACTAGCACACTGTAAACAAACCAACGACAACCATCGAAAAGACCTAAGTGTTTTAAAGCACACGGAAGACATTGACAAAAGAGAATAAAAAGGCAGTAGTTGTTACTAAGGAATTGAACTAGGTATGTCCAATTACACCGCCTTGTGCAAACCTCGGGAAAGTGTAAGGCTTCAGGAGTAAACCCAAACAGACGATTCTGAGTGGTAGCACCTTTGGCAGTTGGTTTCAAAGTTACGAACTCATACTGGCAGTTCCTGCAGCTCAGCTGGTACCAAATTTTCATGCTTTGAATTCCTTTGAATTACACCAGTGAGATTGGTCCAGTCTCCATATTGAGCGCCCTGGCTTGAGCCCTGGAGAGGCACAACACTGAAGCTGGAAGACTACGGATTATTGGCGCAAAGAAGGCTCCAGCTCTTCGATTGACAGTATCGACACAGGAGACAAAGCTGGACACAACTCACAGAGCGCCACCAGCAAAGTCTACAGAGACTGAGACGTCTATGATAATGATGATGCTATCAAACTACCATTACTTTTTACATGTCCAAAATAGGGATGTTCATTTGAAAGTTTACCTAAATGTCTCACTATTTTGTAAAGAATCGATTGTATCATCTCTACGAATGGGACTCAATTCTTATATTATCACGTTTTAATTTGTCTGTGTCGTCACAGTTTTGAATTATTGTAAACTTGTTGTTGCCCCCAGTTAGCATGTTTACTTTTTTGTGGGCCCTAAAGAAGGCTTTAAATAGCAGGCTAAAATAGCTTTTCTCACATCCCGAGCTTGCTGATGAAGGTCGACCATGGTCCTTCAGGAGTATGTGTTATATTTGGTTTCATCTGCGTGACCAACACTACTACGGGGATCCCGTCGATCCACATCTCGTCAAACGTACTTCCTTGAAAGCAGCATGTTTCCGCGGAACGTTACATGGAAGATAGTGGTCTTTGTCAGTATATTGTGTCTGACCCTGACACGACGTCCTAGTCAGTATATTGTGTCTGACTCTGACAGGACGTTCTGGTAAGTATATTGTGCCTGATCCTGACACGACGTCCTGGTCAGTATATTGTGTCTGACCCTGACTTGACGTCCTGGTCAGTATATTGTGTCTGACCCTGACACGACGTCCTGGTCAGTATATTGTGCCTGACTCTGACACGACGTCCTGGTCAGTATCTTGTGCCTGACAGGACTAGCGTTTCAACATCCCCTTTTGTAACCTTACCTTGTTTTATTATCTCATTACCTTGTCATCATCTCTTCCCTTAATTTATTATAAGTATATTCATCGCTGCTTTTATAATATTTTGGCTGCTTTGTTGTATGTTGATCTTTGTCCTTGACGAAGCCTTCTTGATAGCAAAGTAGGTCTCGTTTATAATTCTGTGATAAACAGGTGGTCGATGGGAACAACAGATCGTAGTGTATTTAGCGAAATGTCACAGCCAAACAGTAATGATGGCATAAATAAACTACATAGAAGAGATCGAAGTCTCATCTTTCATTTGCGAACAGGACATACCAGAGTCAATAGTCACTTCAACCTGTTCAATCCCCGGCACCTGCCTCTGTGCAGACATTGCTCTCATCCTGATGAAACTGTTCGACACCTACTCATTAAGTGCAAGGCGCTTGGGTACATGAAAAAAGATTCTTACAAGCACTGCCGACAATTACCAATACACTGTACAGAGAAGTGACACAACTGAAGAAGACCTGTGTATATATTAGAATGGCATTGGGCTGCCAAATGCAGTCTTGCTCAGCAGCTATGGGATAATAACAACAACATAATTCTGTTCCTACATAGTGTGTGTCTGTGTGTTATACTAGCTTATACTTTTATATAGTTTTACTTGTACTTTACATTCCTATTGTTAGGGGTATATCCTTGACCATATGCTTTGAAAAATAAGCTTCTCGATCGTTCTTGCTAGGCTGCATATAGGTTGTTGATTGTAAGTTTGAAAAATGTGGTAAGATTCTTTGCTTCTTGCGTAATTCAGATCTCAAAAGCTTTTCATAATGTCATTTAGTAATTATCTGGGATTGCAACTTTCGTAGAAATTTTTCTCATAATTTTGTTTCACTGAGATTTCGGTCAACGTTTTCATAAAACTTACATCGTTAACAGGAAGTTCTGACCGGTTCTGTGATGAACGTCCGGGTCATGTGAACAATTGTAGGAGCTGGACAGATAAAGGGTCCAAATTAATGACTTCCTGTGCGCCGAGGCATAACATAGTATTTCGATTTGTAAGATATGAGGGGATGAATTTAATTTTTATTTCATTTTGTGGAATAAATACCTTGTGATAAAAACTGAATTATTACACATTGATATTTTGTTTTACTTTTTTGTCTTATTGGTTATTTTGGAATATAGGGCTGCAGCAATAAGGCACCACAGACTGCTAATTTTGACCGTCTTCCACCAATGAACCACATGAACACGAACATATCATAAACTATAAGTTCCATGTGGAGACAATGAATGCATCAGGACATACAATCGTGGATACATAAGAAAGCACATTGTCTGGCCCAATTATGGCCATGGGCTGACATTGGGTACTGCTTCTATAACATCCACACTGTACTCTGCAGGCTGCTTCTATAACATCCACACTGTACTCTGCAGGCTGCTTCTATAACATCCACGTACTCTGCAGGTGTTTTGTAGTATCCCAACTCTTATTTTCCAAGCGGATAACAAACCAGAGCATGTCTAGCTGTATTGTTTGGTTATTTTCACATGGCATGACACATTGTCCATCTAACGTCTACCTACCTACCTATCTACATACCTACCTACCTACGTACCTACCTACCTACCTACCTACCTGCCTGCCTGACTGCTTACCTACCTACCTGCCTGCCTGCTTACCTACCTACCGGTCTGCCTGCCTGTCTGTCTCTCTGTCTGTCTGTCTGACTGTCTGTCTGTCTCTCTGTCTGTCTGTATGTCTGTCTGACTGATTGTCTGTCTGACTATATGTCTGTCTGTCTGTCTGTCTCTCTGTCTGTCTGTCTGACTGTATGTCTGACTGTTTGACTGTCTGTCTGTCTGACTGTCTGTCGGTCTCTCTGTCTGTCTGACTGTCTGTCTGACTGTCTGACTATCTGTCTGTCTGTCTCTCTGTCTGTCTGTCTGACTGTCTGTCTGTCTTCAGTGCACTTGTGTCGTTAGACGTTGTAAGGAGGTGTGATTTCCTTTGTTTCAAATTGTTTCTTAGACGAAAATCCGGTGATGACTTGCCAGGTCAATCCCAGGATCTGTTACCAACCGTTAGGCTTACAGTCCCTGGATTATACGATCGGCTATTATTGAGACTGGTGGTGCAACCTGGGAGCGTAAATTAGAGAAAGGTAGGCCCCCGGCTTGTCAAACGCCATCTATGTTGTTAACCACATAACCAAGACCTGATTAGCCACACAGTTTCCATCTTTGCGACACCTTCTCAGTGGGGCGAGAATCCATTTAATAGTATGAGAAGATTTTTAACTTGAATGTTGCACGAGCAGCGGTCGTTAGGCCTACTCTTTTAGATTTCCTACTGCCATGAAATTTTCTTTAGATATGTCGAGTGAAATAAAACGGTTTGAATATTTCTATGTATTGCACTCTACTTGGTATAGAAAAACATAAAAAACACAGTGCGTGCATGTTTTTGATGCTTGTCCTGAACTGCACAGAAGTTCAAATGTTATTGCCGTCACAGCTTACTCGGGTTTTTGTCATTGTGATGTTGCTAGTGTGCGTTCTCCGACATGTGGCTTGACCGTACTTACTAAGTATCTAAATGTATTGCTAGTTCTTTGTTTCCTATTTTACAAGGGCAAATCAGTAAATAAGCCACAAATGGCTGTCATCATCATCATGAAGCATGTCCTTTATAGAACGTCGCTCCCATCACAGTCTGTCTGAAAAAAACTCGTTCCCTTATCAAAACTCCAGCCTCCGCCACAGTCATACCCAGCAGCCATTCCTGGATATCTTGGTGCCATCGTCTTCTTGGTCTGCCACTTCCTCTTTTACCTGACACCATTGCTTCTATCACTGTTTTGTCGAGACCTTTGTGTCTCTTGATGTGACCAAAGTATTTGCATTTTCAAGACATGTTAACCTGGGCCAGGAATAATATGCTGGCAAGACCCTCACCTTGACTTCCCCGTAGCTTCCATGGAAACAGGCTGTATACATGGCAACCTGGCCAACGAGGTGAGGGATTGACGCAATCCCCGTAGTACTGAGCGAACTGCAAGTGCAGCCAAGCAAAGCCCAACCGCCTAGAGGACACAGGTTCACCATCATCGGGATGTAAGGACAGCTATAATTACTCGCCACTAAATTACCTTTTCAGGGCGCACAAAAAGTAATCCTGCTCATTGTGGGCATCCAACAACAACAACCTGGCAACAGAATGACTTCTGAAGTATGTTTTTGCCCAAAAATCAGTCAAAGGATCGTCGTCGTGTGTTGTCAGGCATGAACTCCATTCACATATTCTGGTCCAAGCAGAAATTCTCTATGGAAACCACGATGACCTAAAACGATAGTGTTTCCTTTACATTCTCCTTTACGGCTTGCAGATTTTAAATGTCGATATTAAGCGCCTTGGTGTCTTCCACATGCGGAGCCAACGTCAAATTCTTGGAATTTTCTGGCAATATGTAGTCACTTACATTGAGGTCTCCTCAACTCTGGATCAGAGCCGACCCTCAGTCTTCGGCCATATGAGCGGGCTTCTCTCAAGACGTCTCCGCTCGACATCCTCTGCATCTGTCCATATAAATCAGAGACGGGAAAAGACCTGAAGGATGAGACTCATTGCCCACCTCCATCTGCCCTACATGCGTGACGAATATTGGTTGCCTATGCGGATTGTTTGGCTACCTGACTACTGTAAGAAAAGCACCTTAACCGCAGCATGCATCTGTCACTTTGACTATTGTGTGTGTGTGTGTGTGTATGCGCGTGTGCTGTGTTTATATATATACACACATGAAAATGAACATAGAGAAACCCGAAGTTATGACGATCGAAAAAAGAAAAGAAATAGAAACAACAATATTTATTTTTACAAAATCTAGCAAGTAAAAGAGGTGACCCATTTCAGGTACCTGGCTAACATAATCTTAGCAGATGACAAAAGAGAAACCTAAATCCAAAACAGATAAAATGAAGCAAGTCAAATCATTGGTCAAATGTCCCCGAAATTACAATGCAAACACTTAACAGTTGATACAAAATACATTATGCAACACAATATTCCTATGGACAGTGTGTTATCAGTGCCAGAATTGGACATTAACGAACACAGATAAAATCCCCATGATAACAACAGAGACGAAATGCCTTCGCAGAATGATTGGAGTAACAAGGTTGGATAGAATCAGAAACGAAAATATTGTTAGACAAGTAGGTACAGCACCAGTGCTAGAGCTCATTAAGAGACAGCAAGCCAAATAGGTTGGCTACGTAACACGCCAAACACCAGATAGTATCTCACAGAAAGCTAGCTTTGTTATTCTTCTTCTTCTTCATCGTACGCAGTCAGACAGTAACCATTATTTTTTCGAAAAAAGCGGCGGTCATCCTGAGGCTGTCGCCACTGCCATAGAGCTTGTCTTGCAGTTCCACTGGTGATGGCCACATCTGCTCTCTCTGATCCTCGTATGTCGGGCAGTTCTGCAGCAGATGTTCAGCGGTCATTTTACCAGTACCGCACGGGCATTCGTCGGTACACCCAATCTTCAATTTGTTGAATAGATGGTACCTCAGTCTATTGTGGCCAGTGCGAAGTCTGAAGACAACGACCTGCTCTCTTCGGTTCAACTGGTAATAGGCATCGTTTTTGGTGTAACCAGTATGTTCGGTTTCCCATTTGGTCATGTATCTGGCTTTGATAAGCCGTTTTGACTCTTCGTACGTCATACTAGTATCTGTTTGTGGTAGTCTTGCACCTTCTTTTGCCAGTCTGTCTGCCTCCTCGTTGCCTTGGATGTTGCAGTGTGATGGGACCCACTGTACCACTACCCTTTTTGGTGCGGACTGCTGGCACAGTTTGCAGAGTGCTGCTCTTAAGTCATTAAGCTCAGTATTTTTCTGGCTTTTTAGCGCTGTGACTACGGCGAGAGCATCTGTAAGCAGGACTATATGGCTTTCATTTTCATTGTGTGTCACCATTTCTTCCACTGCCGCCCTCAGTGCCTCTGCCTCCGCTCTGAAATTGCTTGTGTACTTACCAGTAGCGAATGACAGTGTTATTTTTCTGCCATTTGGTAGGTTCAGGAATGCTCCTGCCCCTCCATTCTGTGTTGTGTTTGTTACAGAACCGTCGGTGTATGCATGGGTCCAGTCCATGCTTGGGTAGCTTTTCGTTATGAAGCTTAGGGTAGTATCTTTCCTTTCTTTTTCAGTCTGGCAGTTTTTTTTTGCAATACCTGGTATATTTTCTACCACCTCTGGAAATATTTCCTGCCTCCAGGTAGGTTTTCGTACAATAGTGATGGGTTTTGGTGTTGTTAGTGCATTTATGGGATCTTCGTGCATCTTTGCTTTGGCTATTTCTGCAAAGTTTCTCCGCTTTAGTTTCCCATTTCCCAAATTGTTTAGTCTCTGGTGCATTGGATGGTCGGTCAGTCTTCGGTGTTTCTCTGACTGCAGCTGGGCTCTGCAGTCTCTTCTATCGGTCATGGATTGCAGTTTTGTAATCTTTTCAAGTTCTACAATTGGCGTTGACTTCATGCCACCTGTTATAATTCTCATGGCTTGGTTTTGAAGTTTGCTAACTTTATCGAAGTTCGCCTTTGCTGCTGTTGTCCATGCCGCAATGCCATACTCGAGAACTGGTCTCACTCTTCGAGTGTACAGTTTCTTTAGTATGCCTTCGTCTGCTCCCCAGCTTGTGCCAGCAAGTTTCCTCATGATTGCCATTCTTTCTCTGGCTTTCATTCGGTTTCTCTCAATCGCTTTGTTATTCAAATACAATGGATACAAAGCCAAGGCCGCATACGCAAAAGATGGATAGCAGAAAAAAACAGTAGCAGTGAAACTCTCCATGAACAAAGCACATATTAATACCCTGTAAAAAGACATCTTCGTTCATAAACTGTCGCTGTAAGGCACACACACGCAAAAAAGCGAAAAGAAAGAAAGAAACGATATATAAACTCACCCTGAATTTTTAAACATGGTAAACATTAAAAAGGAGGACGAACATTTATTCCTAGACGGTACTGTCTATTATAGAACTACCTTAACCTTGACCTTCACGTGATTGCTTTCCAAGCCTCATTTCTACTTCGAGGATTCCGTGGAAAAACGTGCCCGGTTCGGTGATATAGTTTTTTTTTTGTAGTTACGTTACCGCTGAATTTTTTACTAAAAACTTGACCAGGATTTCGCAAATATCAAATATATTTTAAAAGATGTAGAAAAAAAAACGAAATCCGAAATTGGGCTCACTTTTTTGAATAATCAATAATGATGTATCATACCGTCACTAAAATGTCCGTGGGCTTCCAGTGGCCAGCGGTTATCAACTAAATCTGACTGGAAAGTGTGCATTTTAACTAGTGTCTCAGTTACTGACAGTGGAGACCGTCAATAAATTGTGCTTGGCTAGAAGTACTATTGAGGATTGGGTCAGTTCTGATACATTTCTGTTTCTTTAGAAGTGCTAACTGTTGTTGACGAGCATTACCTCGCACACATCTCCATGTTCTGTAAGTTATTTGTCGAACCTTGTGTTGATATTTGCATGTCTGGATGCAACATTATACAGAACGTTTGTTTGCCCATATTTGCCATATTTCTTTGGGATTTGTTAATCTGTTCAAGCCATACGTATGTATCAATCTATATATGTATCAGACTAAATCAATTATGCTACATTCTAATACAACGAAGATGGAAGTCAAGCATAGTTTCAACAAATGCACTCCCAGGAGCAGATTGTGACTGATCATCAACTTTTTGTAGCAGAAAACCAAACACGACTGAAGAAAATCATCAAAGAGGAAAGTGATACGCTTCAATGTAAAACGTCTCCTATAAATTCGAGTAGGCTTCACATGAAAACCTTAAAAAAATACCATGCCTTTGTGTTTTAAGTTATTCGTATATCTGCTAACTTGTCAAGCGTGTCCTGTACGTGCCATCACGGTACAGACGAACAGAAAGAAGGCCGAACCTCTACTGGCATGCACCAAAGAGGAGCAACGTTCTTCTGTTTTCCGTTTTTTGACCAGTCAAGAGACCTATAAAAATCCATTGGCAGATGAAGGTACGGTGCGGTGATGCATGCCTTTCATTCACAATCAATCAGGGATTTTCTTTTATTAGTCGGTCATTGGCTGCAATCGACTCTGGGGATCACGGTTCTGCGTGCTTTGCCCGGTCGTGAACAGTCTCACAGAATTCATGCTGTTTGGAAACTTCCTACTCGACTCATACACTTGATGGATCTATTGGAACTACTGCCGCGATCATTCTGGGGCTCAGGTAAACGAAAGAGCTGCTGTCATGCTGGCTTCATAGACACAAATGAAGAGTTCCTTTTCTGTTATACTACAACTGTTTTGGTATCTTCAAGGATCTGGGCGATTTGCAAGTGCCAAAGCTAAGATCTGAGTATTCGCACAGAGCCGAACATGATGTCTCGCTGCTGGAACAATTTATCTTAAGCGACTCTGATAACTGCAATAAATTCATGAATTCTTTTACGTGGGCCAATGCTGATAATTGCAATAGATTAATGGCGTCTTAATGCCCAGAAAATGGCGTAAGCTATTTGTTTGGTGGGGTAAAATTCGTGTGAAAAAACAGAAAAAGCTGCAAAAAAAAATTTAATTCGGAGAATGACAAGTACGGAGTATTATTTCAGAATTAGCTTGCCGAGAGGTCATTAGCTGTAGCGGTGGGCGGCCCGGAGTTGGATGATAGTGTCAGGGATAGCCGCCCACAGCTGTCAAAATCCTTTTCCACCTCCACCTTATGATCCCGAATAACAGGCTACAACAGATTGGGTAATAAGAAGGGATCGAAAAGCGAAGACTGACCTGGTAAGGATAAATGCCACGAAGAAGTCGCATGTATTAGACCGAAAATAACACCGACGGCTCTGTAACAAACACAACACAGAACGGAGGGGCAGGGGTATTCCTGAGCCTACCAAATGGTAGAAAAACAACACTATCGATGGCAACTGGAAAATACTCAAGCAATTTCAGAGCGGAGGCAGAGGCACTGAGGGCTGCAGTAGAAGAAATGGTGACATGCAAAATAAATGAAAGCCATATAGTCCTGCTTACAGATGCCCTGGCCGTAGTCACAGCACTAAAAACCAGAAAAATACTGAACTTAATGATTTAAGAGCAGCACTCTGTCAACTATTTCAGCAGTCCGCACCAAAAAGAGTAGTGGTAAAGTGGTTTCCATCCCAATGTAACATCCAAGGCAACGATGAGGCAGACAGACTGGCAAAAGAAGGTGCAAGACTACCACAACCAGATACTAGTGTGACATATGAAGAGTCAAAAAGGCTTATTAGAGCTAGATACATGACCAAATGGGAAACAGAACATACTGGCTACACCAAAAACGATGCCTATTACCAGTTGAACAGAAGAGAGCAGGTCGTGGTCTTCAGACTTCGTACTGGCCACAATAGATTGAGGTACCACTTATTCAACAAATTTAAGATAGGTGGCACTGACGAATGCAGGTGCGGTAACGGGAAAATGACCGCTGAACATCTGCTGCAAAACTGCCCGACATAAGAGGATGAGAGAAAGCAGATGTGGCCATCACCAGTGGCAACACTAGACAAGCTCTATGGCAGTGTCGACAGCCTAAGGATGACCACCGCTTTTTTCGAAAAAATTAAAGTTGTCTCACAGCGTAAGAAGAAAAATAAGACCAAAAAAGTTCAAATTTCGCAGTAAGGCCGTGAATTTGACAAAATGCATTCCGTTGTCAAAACTACATCCTGCAATTTGCAAAGCGCTTTTAATGGTTTGGTACCGGGAGTTTGATAACGTTCAGGGCTTGGTAGCGCTGGTTTGAGAACGTTCAGGGCTTGGTAGCGCTGGTTTGAGAACGTTTAGGGCTTGGTTACGGAAGTTTGTGAACGTTCAGGGCTTGGTAGAGGAAGTTTGAGAACGTTCAGTGCTTGGTAGCGGAAGTTTGAGAACGTTCAGGGCTTGGTAGCGGAAGTTTAAGAACGTTCAGGGCTTGGTAGCGGAAGTTTGAGAACGTTCGTGGTTTGGTAGCGGAAGTTTGAGAACGTTTAGGGCTTGGAAGAGGAAGTTTGAGAACGTTCAGGGCTTGGTAGCGGAAGTTTGAGAACGTTCAGAGCTTGGTAGCGGAAGTATGAGAACGTTCAGGGCTTAGTAGCGGGAGTTTGAGAACGTTTAGGGTTTGGTAGCGGGAGTCTGAGAACGTTTAGGGCTTTGTAGCGTGTTTTAAAGAACGCTCAGAGCTTGGTATCAGAAGTTTGATAACGTTCAGGGCTTTTTAGCGCTGGTTTGAGAACGTTCAGGGTTTGGTATCGGGATTTTTAGAACGTTTATGGCTTGGTAGCGGGAGTTTGATAACATTCAGGGCTTAGTAGCGGGAGTTTGAGAACGTTTAGGGTTTGCTAGCGAGAGTTTGAGAACGTTCAGGGCTTGGTAGCGTGTGTTAGAGAATGCTCAGGACTTGGTATCAGAAGTTTGATAACGTTCAGGGCTTGGTAACGGAAGTTTGAGAACGTTCAGAGCTTGGTAGCGGAAGTATGAGAACGTTAAGGGCTTGGTAGCGGTAGTTTGAGAACGTTCATGGCTTGGTAGCGGGAGTTTGAGAACGTTTAGGGCTTGGTAGCGGAAGTTTGAGAACGTTCAGAGCTTGGTAGCGGAAGTATGAGAACGTCCAGGGCTTGGTAGCGGCAGTTTGAGAACTTTCAGTGCTTGGTAGCGGGAGTTTGAGAACGTTCAGGGTTTGGTCGCGGGATTTTTAGAACGTTCAGGGCTTGGTAGCGGGAGTTTGATAACGTTCAGGGCTTAGTTGCGGGAGTTTAGAACGTTTAGGGTTTGCTAACGAGAGTTTGAGAATGTTAAGGGCTTTGTAGCGTGTGTTAGAGAACGCTCAGGGCTTGGTATCAAAAGTTTGATAACGTTCAGGGCTTGGTAGCGCTGGTTTGAGAACGTTCAGGGCTTGGTAGCGGGAGTTTGAGAACGTTTAGGGCTTGGTAGCAGAAGATTGAGAACGTTCAGGACTTGGTAGAGGAAGTTTGAGAACGTTCAGGGCTTTGAAGCGGAGGTTTGAAAACGTTTAGGGCTTGGTAGCGTTAGTTTGAGAACGTTCAGGGCTTGGTAACGGGAGTTTGAGAACGTTCAGGGCTTGGTAGATCAAGTTTGAGAACGTTCAAGGCTTTGAAGCGGAGGTTTGAGAACGTTCAGGGCTTTGTAGATCAAGTTTGATAACGTTCAGGGCTTTAAAGCGGAGGTTTGAGAACGTTCAGGGCTTGGTAGCGTTAGTTTGAGAACGTTCAGGGCTTGGTAGCGGAAGATTGAGAACGTTCAGGACTTGGTAGCAGGAGTTTGAGAACGTTCAGGGCTTGGTAGCGGGAGTTTGAGAACGTTTAGGGCTTGGTAGCGCTGGTTTGAGAACGTTCAAGGCTTGGTAGCGGGAGTTTGAGAACGTTTAGGGCTTGGTAGCAGAAGATTGAGAACGTTCAGGACTTGGTAGAGGAAATTTGAGAACGTTCCGGACTTGGTAGAGGAAGTTTGAGAACGTTCAGGGCTTTGAAGCGGAGGTTTGAGAACGTTCAGGGCTTGGTAGCAGGAGTTTGAGAACGTTCAGGGCTTGCTAGCGGGAGTTTGAGAACGTTCAAGGCTTGGTAGCGGGAGTTTGAGAACTTTCAGGGCTTGGTAGCGGGAGTTTGAGAACGTTTAGGGCTTGGTAGCGGGAGTTTGAGAATGTTGAGGGTTTGGTAGCGAAAGTGTGAAAACGTTCAGGGCTTGGTAGCGGAAAGTTGAGAACGACCAGGGCCTGGTAGCAGAAGTTTTAGAACGTTCAGTGCTTGGTAGCTGAAGTTTGAGAACGTTCAGGGCTTGGTAAGGGCAGTATGAGAACGTTCTGGGCTTGGTAGCGGGAGTTTGAGAACGTTCAAGGCTTTTGGCGGGAGTTTGAGAACGTTTAGGGCTTGGTAGCGGTAGTTTGAGAACGTTAGGACTTGGTATTGGGAGTTTGAGAACGTTCAGGGCTTGATAGCAGGAGTTTGAGAACGTTAGGCCTTGGTAGTGGGAGTTTGAGAACGTTCACGGCTTGGTAGCGGAAGTTTGAGAACGTTCAGGGCTTGGTAGCGCTGGTTTAAGAACGTTCAAGGCTTTGTAGCGGGAGTTTGAGAACGTTTAGGGCTTGGTAGCAGAAGATTGAGAACGTTCAGGACTTGGTAGAGGAAGTTTGAGAACGTTCAGGGCTTTGAAGCGGAGGTTTGAGAACGTTCAGGGCTTGGTAGAGGAAGTTTGAGAACGTTCAGGGCTTTGAAGCGGAGGTTTGAGAACGTTCAGGGCTCTGTAGCGGGAGTTTGAGAACGTTCAAGGCTTGGTAGCGGGAGTTTGAGAACGTTCAGTTATTGGTAGCGGGAGTTTGAGAACGTTTAGGGCTTGGTAGCGGGAGTTTGAGAATGTTGAGGGTTTTGTAGCGAAAGTGTGAAAACGTTCAGGGTTTGGTAGCGGAAAGTTGAGAACGTCCAGGGCCTGGTACCAGAAGTTTTGGAACGTTCAGCGCTTGGTAGCGGAAGTTTAAGAACGTTCAGGGCTTGGTAGCGATAGTTTGAGAACGTTTAGTTCTTGGTAGCAGGAGTTTGAGAAGGTTCAGGGCTTGATAGCAGGAGTTTGAGAACGTTAGGCCTTGGTAGTGGGAGTTTGAGAACGTTCACGGCTTGGTAGCGGAAGTTTAAGAACGTTCAGGGCTTGGTAGCGGAAGTTTGAGAAAGTTCAGGGCTTGGTAGCAAAAGTTTGAGAACGTTCAGGGCTTGGTAGCGGGAGTTTGAGAACGTTCATGGCTTGGCAGCGGGAGTTTGAGAACGTTCAGGGCTTGATAGCGGTAGTTTGAGAACGTTCAGGGCTTGGAAGCGGAGGTTTGAGAACGTTCAGGGCTTGGTAGAGTTAGTTTGAGAACGTTCAGGGCTTGGTAACGGGAGTTTGAGAACGTTTAGGGCTTGGTAGCGGAAGATTGAGAAAGTTCAGGGCTTGCTAGCAGGAGTTTGAGAACGTCCAGAGCTTGGTAGCGGAAAGTTGAGAACGTCCAGGGCTTGGTAGCAGAAGTTTTAGAACGTTCAGCGCTTGGTAGCGGGAGTTTGAGAACGTTTAGGGCTTGGTAGCGGAAGTTTGAGAACGTTCAGGGCTTGGTAGCGCTGATTTGAGAACGTTCAGGGCTTGGTAGCGGGAGTTTGAGAACGTTTAGGGCTTGGTAGCAGAATATTGAGAACGTTTAGGACTTGGTAGAGGAAGTTTGAGAACGTTCAGGGCTTTGAAGCGGAGGTTTGAGTACGTTTAGGGCTTGGTAGCGTTAGTTTGAGAGCGTTCAGGGCTTGGTAACAGGAGTTTAAGAACGTTCAGGGCTTGGTAGAGGAAGTTTGAGAACGTTCAGGGCTTTGAAGCGGAGGTTTAAGAACGTTCAGGGCTTGGTAGAGGAAGTTTGAGAACGTTCAGGACTTGGTAGAGGAAGTTTGAGAACGTTCAGGGCTTTGAAGCGGAGGTTTGAGAACGTTAAGGGCTTTGTAGCGTTAGTTTGAGAACGTTCAGGGCTTGGTAACGGGAGTTTGAGAACGTTCAGGGCTTGGTAGCGGAAGATTGAGAACGTTCAAGGCTTGGTAGCAGGAGTTTGAGAACGTTCAGGGCTTGGTATCGAGAGTTTGAGAACGTTCAAGGCTTGGTAGCGGGAGTTTGAGAACGTTTAGGGCTTGGTAGCGGGAGTTTGAGAATGTTGAGGGTTTGGTAGCGAAAGTGTGAAAACGTTCAGGGCTTTGTAGCGGAAAGTTGAGAACGTCCAGGGCCTGGTAGCAGAAGTTTTAGAACGTTCAGCGCTTGGTAGCGGAAGTTTGAGAACGTTCAGGGCTTGGTAAGGGCAGTATGAGAACGTTCTTGGCTTGGTAGCGGCAGTTTGAGAACGTTTAGGGCTTGGTAGCGGGAGTTTGAGAATGTTGAGGGTTTGGTAGCGAAAGTGTGAAAACGTTCAGGGCTTTGTAGCGGAAAGTTGAGAACGTCCAGGGCCTGGTAGCAGAAGTTTTAGAACGTTCAGCGCTTGGTAGCGTTAGTTTGAGAACGTTCAGGGCTTGGTAAGGAAAGTATGAGAACGTTCTGGGCTTGGTAGCGGCAGTTTAAAAACGTTGATGGCTTGGTAGCAGGAGTTTGAGAACGTTCAGGGCTTGGAAGCGGGAGTTTGAGAACGTTTAAGGCTTGGTAGCGGGAGTTTGAGAACGTTCAGGGCTTGGTAGCGGGAGTTTGAGAACGTTTAGGGCTTGGTAGCGGGAGTTTGAGAATGTTGAGTTTTTGGTAGCGAAAGTGTGAAAACGTTCAGGGCTTGGTAGCGGAGAGTTGAGAACGTCCAGGGCCTGGTAGCAGAAGTTTTAGAACGTTCAGCGCTTGGTAGCGGAAGTTTGAGAACGTTCAGGGCTTGGTAAGGGCAGTATGAGAACGTTCTTGGCTTGGTAGCGGCAGTTTGAGAACGTTTAGGGCTTGGTAAAGGAAGTTTGAGAATATTTAGGGCTTGGAAGCGGAAGTTTTAGAACGTTCATGGCTTGGTAGCGTTAGTTTGAGAAAGTTCAGGGCTTGGTAGCGGGAGTTTGAGAACGTTCAAGGCTTTTTGCGGGAGGTTGAGAACGTTCAGGGCTTGGTAGCGGTAGTTTAGAACGTTTAGTTCTTGGTAGCAGGAGTTTTAGAACGTTCAGGGCTTGATAGCAGGAGTTTGAGAACGTTAGGCCTTGGTAGTGGGAGTTTGAGAACGTTCACGGCTTGGTAGCGGAAGTTTGAGAACGTTCAGGGCTTGGTAGCGGAAGTTTGAGAAAGTTCAGGGCTTGGTAGCAAAAGTTTGAGAACGTTCAGGGCTTGGAAGCGGCAGTTTGAGAACGTTCAGGGCTTCTTAGCGGAGGTTTGAGATCGTTCAGGGCTTGGTAGCGTTAGTTTGAGAACGTTCAGGGCTTGGTAACGGGAGTTTGAGAACGGTCAGGGCTTGGTAGCGGAAGATTGAGAACGTTCAGGGCTTCGTAGCGGAAGTTTGAGAATGTTCAAGGCTTGGTAGCGGGAGTTTGAGAACGTTCAGGGCTTGGTAACGGAAGTTTGAGATCGTTTAGGGCTTTGTAGAGGAAGTTTGAGAACGTTTAGGGCTTGGAAGCGGAAGTTTTAGAACGTGCATGGCTTGGTAGCGTTAATTTGAGAACGTTCAGGGCTTGGTAGTGGGAGTTTGAGAACGTTGAGTTCTTTGTAGCGGAAAATTGAGAACGCTCAGAGCTTGGTAGCGGGAGTTTGAGAACGT
The DNA here is from genome assembly GCA_036924085.1 of Ariolimax columbianus. Taxonomy (NCBI): domain Eukaryota; kingdom Metazoa; phylum Mollusca; class Gastropoda; order Stylommatophora; family Arionidae; genus Ariolimax; species Ariolimax columbianus. The sequence continues at coordinate 44,465,324 of JAVGWX010000005.1, read as the reverse complement.
TTAGTTCTTGGTAGCAGGAGTTTGAGAACGTTCAGGGCTTGATAGCAGGAGTTTGAGAACGTTAGGCCTTTGTAGTAGGAGTTTAAGAACGTTTACGGCTGGGTAGCGGAAGTTTGAGAACGTTCAGGGCTTGGTAGCGGATTTTTGAGAAAGTTCGGGGCTTCTTAGCGGAAGTTTGAGAACGTTCAGGGCTTGGTAGCGGGAGTTTGAGAACGTTTAATGCTTGGTAACGGGATTTTGAGAACGTTCATGGCTTGGTAGCGGGAATTTGAGAACGTTCAGGGCTTAGAAGAAAAGTTTGAGACTGTTCAGGGCTTGGTACCGGGAGTTTGAGAACGTTCAGGGCTTGGTAGCGGGAGTTTAAGAACGTTCAGGGCTTGGTAGCGAAAGTGTTAAAACGTTCAGGGCTTGGTAGCGGGTTTTTGAGAACGTTCAGGGCTTGGTAGCAGAAGTTTTAGAACGTCCAGCGCTTGGTACGGGAGTTTGAGAACGTTCAAGGCATGGTAGCGGAAGTTTGAGAACGTTCAGGGCTTGGTAAGGGCAGTATGAGAACGTTCTGGGCTTGGAAGAGGCAGTTTGAGAACGTTCATGGCTTGGTAGCGGGAGTTTTAGAACGTTCAGGACTTGGTAGCGGGAGTTTGAGAACGTTCAGGGCTTGGTAGCGGAAAGTTGAGAACGTCCAGGGCTTGGTAGCAGAAGTTTTAGAACGTTCAGCGCTTGGTAGCGGGAGTTTGAGAACGTTCAGGGCTTGTTAGCAGAAGTTTGAGAACGTTCAGGGCTTAGTAAGGGCAGTTTGAGAACGTTGAGTTCTTGGTAGCGGAAAATTGAGAACGCTCAGAGCTTGGTAGCGGGAGTTAGAGAACGTTCAGGGCTTTGTAGCGGGAGTTTGAGAACGTTCAAGGCTTTTGGCGGGAGTTTGAGAACGTTCAGGGCTTGGTAGCGGGAGTTTGAGAACGTTTAGTTCTTGGTAGCAGGAGTTTGAGAACGTTCAGGGCTTGATAGCAGGAGTTTGAGAACGTTAGGCTTTGGTAGTGGGAGTTTAAGAACGTTCACGGCTTGGTAGCGGAAGTTTGAGAACGTTCAGGGCTTGGTAGCGGATTTTTGAGAAAGTTCAGGGCTTCTTAGCGGAAGTTTGAGAACGTTCAGGGCTTGGTAGCGGGAGTTTGAGAACGTTCAATGCTTGGTAACGGGAGTTTTAGAACGTTCAGGGCTTGGAAGCGGAAGTTTGAGAACGTTCAAAGGTTATTAGCGGGATTTTGAGAACGTTCAGGGCTTAGTAGAAAAGTTTGAGACCGTTCAGGGCTTGGTAGCGGGAGTTTGAGAATGTTCAGGGCTTGGTAGCGGGAGTTTGAGAACGTTCAGGGCTTGGTAGCGAAAGTGTTAAAACGTTCAGGGCTTGGTAGCGGGGGTTTGAGAACGTTCTGGGCTTGGTGGCGGAATTTTGAGAACGTTCAGGGCTTGGTAGCAGAAGTTTTAGAACGTCCAGCGCTTGATACGGGAGTTTGAGAATGTTCAAGGCTTGGTAGCGGAGGTTTGAGAACGTTCAGGGCTTGGTAAGGGCAGTATGAGAACGTTCTGGGCTTGGAAGAGGCAGTTTGAGAACGTTTATGGCTTGGTAGCAGGAGTTTGAGAACGTTCAGGACTTGGTAGCGGGAGTTTGAGAACGTTCAAGGCTTGGTAGCGGGAATTTGAGAACTTTCAGGGCTTGGTAGCGGGAGTTTGAGAACGTTTAGTGCTTGGTAGTGGAAGTTTGAGAACGTTCATGGCTTGGTAGCGGGAGTTTGAGAACGTTTAGGGCTCGGAAGAGGAAGTTTGAGAACGTTCAGGGCTTAGTAGCGGAAGTTTGAGAACGTTTAGAGCTTGGTAGCGGAAGTATGAGAACGTCCAGGGCTTGTTAGCGGCAGTTTGAGAACGTTTAGTGCTTGGTAGCGGGAGTTTGAGAACGTTCAGGGTTTGGTAGCGGGATTTTTAGAACGTTCATGGCTTTGTAGCGGGGGTTTGATAACGTTCAGGGCTTAGTAGCGGGAGTTTGAGAACGTTGAGGGTTTGCTAACGAGAGTTTGAGAATGTTCAGGGCTTGGTAGCGTGTGTTAGAGAACGCTCAGGGCTTGGTATCAGAAGTTTGATAACGCTTAGGGATTGGTAGCGCTGGTTTGAGAACTTTCAGGGCTTGGTAGCGGGAGTTTGAGAACGTTTAATGCTTGGTAACGGGAGTTTGAGAACGTTCAGTGCTTGGAATCGGGAGTTTGAGAACGTTCAGGGCTTGGTAAGAGCAGTATGAGAACGTTCTGGGCTTGGTAGCTGCAGTTTGAGAACGTTTAATGCTTGGTAACGGGAGTTTGAGAACGTTCAGTGCTTGGAAGCGGGAGTTTGAGAATGTTTAGGGCTAGGTAGCAGAAGATTGAGAACGTCCAGGGCTTGGTAGCGGGAGCTTGAGAACGTTCAGGTCTTGGAAGCGGGAGTTTGAGAACGTTCAGGGCTTGGTAAGGGCAGTATGAGAACGTTCTGGGCTTGGTAGCGGCAGTTTGAGAACGTTCATGGCTTGGTAGCGGGAGTTTGAGAACGTTCAGGGCTTGGTAGCGGGAGTTTGAGATCGTTCAGGGCTTGGTAGAGGAAGTTTGAGAACGTTTAGGGCTTGGAAGCGGAAGTTTCAGAACGTTCATGGCTTTGTAGCGTTAATTTGAGAACGTTCAGGGCTTGGTAGCGGGAGTTTGAGAACGTTGAGTTCTTGGTAGCGGAAAATTGAGAACGCTCAGAGCTTGGTAGCGGGAGTTTGAGAACGTTTAGTTCTTGGTAGCAGGAGTTTGAGAACGTTCAGGGCTTGATAGCAGGAGTTTGAGAACGTTAGGCCTTGGTAGTGGGAGTTTAAGAACGTTTACGGCTTGGTAGCGGAAGTTTGAGAACGTTCAGGGCTTGGTAGCGGATTTTTGAGAAAGTTCAGGGCTTCTTAGCGGAAGTTTGAGAACGTTCAGGGCTTGGTAGCGGGAGTTTGAGAACGTTTAATGCTTGGTAACGGGAGTTTGAGAACGTTCAGGGCTTGGAAGCGGAAGTTTGAGAACGTTCAAAGCTTATTAGCGGGATTTTGAGAACGTTCATGGCTTGGTAGCGGGAATTTGAGAACGTTCAGGGCTTAGTAGAAAAGTTTGAGACCGTTCAGGGCTTGGTAGCGGGAGTTTGAGAACGTTCAGGGCTTGGTAGCGGGAGTTTAAGAACGTTCAGGGCTTGGTAGCGAAAGTGTTAAAACGTTCAGGGCTTGGTAGCGGGTTTTTGAGAACGTTCAGGGCTTGGTAGCAGAAGTTTTAGAACGTCCAGCGCTTGGTACGGGAGTTTGAGAACGTTCAAGGCTTGGTAGCGGAGGTTTGAGAACGTTCAGGGCTTGGTAAGGGCAGTATGAGAACGTTCTGGGCTTGGAAGAGGCAGTTTGAGAACGTTTATGGCTTGGTAGCAGGAGTTTGAAAACGTTCAGGACTTGGTAGCGGGAGTTTGAGAACGTTCAAGGCTTGGTAACGGGAATTTGAGAACTTTCAGGGCTTGGTAGCGGGAGTTTGAGAACGTTTAGTGCTTGGTAGTGGAAGTTTGAGAACGTTCATGGCTTGGTAGCGGGAGTTTGAGAACGTTTAGGGCTTAGAAGAGGAAGTTCGAGAACGTTCAGGGCTTAGTAGCGGAAGTTTGAGAACGTTTAGAGCTTGGTAGCGGAAGTATGAGAACGTCGAGGGCTTGTTAGCGGCAGTTTGAGAACGTTTAGTGCTTGGTAGCGGGAGTTTGAAAACGTTCAGGGTTTGGTAGCGGGATTTTTAGAACGTTCATGGCTTTGTAGCGGGGGTTTGATAACGTTCAGGACTTAGTAGCGGGAGTTTGAGAACGTTGAGGGTTTGCTAACGAGAGTTTGAGAATGTTTAGGGCTTGGTAGCGTGTGTTAGAGAACGCCCAGGGCTTGGTATCAGAAGTTTGATAACGCTCAGGGATTGGTAGCGCTGGTTTGAGAACGTTCAGTGCTTGGAATCGGGAGTTTGAGAACGTTCAGGGCTTGGTAAGAGCAGTATGAGAACGTTCTGGGCTTGGTAGCTGCAGTTTGAGAACGTTTAATGCTTGGTAACGGGAGTTTGAGAACGTTCAGTGCTTGGAAGCGGGAGTTTGAGAATGTTTAGGGCTAGGTAGCAGAAGATTGAGAACGTCCAGGGCTTGGTAGCGGGAGCTTGAGAACGTTCAGGTCTTGGAAGCGGGAGTTTGAGAACGTTCAGGGCTTGGTAAGGGCAGTATGAGAACGTTCTGGGCTTGGTAGCGGCAGTTTGAGAACGTTCATGGCTTGGTAGCGGGAGTTTGAGAACGTTCAGGGCTTGGTAGCGGGAGTTTGAGATCGTTCAGGGCTTGGTAGAGGAAGTTTGAGAACGTTTAGGGCTTGGAAGCGGAAGTTTCAGAACGTTCATGGCTTGGTAGCGTTAATTTGAGAACGTTGAGTTCTTGGTAGCGGAAAATTGAGAACGCTCAGAGCTTGGTAGCGGGAGTTTGAGAACGTTTAGTTCTTTGTAGCAGGAGTTTGAGAACGTTCAGGGCTTGATAGCAGGAGTTTGAGAACGTTAGGCCTTGGTAGTGGGAGTTTAAGAACGTTTACGGCTTGGTAGCGGAAGTTTGAGAACGTTCAGGGCTTGGTAGCGGATTTTTGAGAAAGTTCAGGGCTTCTTAGCGGAAGTTTGAGAACGTTCAGGGCTTGGTAGCGGGAGTTTGAGAACGTTTAATGCTTGGTAACGGGAGTTTGAGAACGTTCAGGGCTTGGAAGCGGAAGTTTGAGAACGTTCAAAGCTTATTAGCGGGATTTTGAGAACGTTCATGGCTTGGTAGCGGGAATTTGAGAACGTTCAGGGCTTAGTAGAAAAGTTTGAGACCGTTCAGCGCTTGGTAGCGGGAGTTTGAGAACGTTCAGGGCTTGGTAGCGGGAGTTTAAGAACGTTCAGGGCTTGGTAGCGAAAGTGTTAAAACGTTCAGGGCTTGGTAGCGGGTTTTTGAGAACGTTCAGGGCTTGGTAGCAGAAGTTTTAGAACGTCCAGCGCTTGGTACGGGAGTTTGAGAACGTTCAAGGCTTGGTAGCGGAAGTTTGAGAACGTTCAGGGCTTGGTAAGGGCAGTATGAGAACGTTCTGGGCTTGGAAGAGGCAGTTTGAGAACGTTCATGGCTTGGTAGCGGGAGTTTGAGAACGTTCAGGACTTGGTAGCGGGAGTTTGAGAACGTTCAGGGCTTGGTAGCGGAAAGTTGAGAACGTCCAGGGCTTGGTAGCAGAAGTTTTAGAACGTTCAGCGCTTGGTAGCGGGAGTTTGAGAACGTTCAGGGCTTTGTAGCAGAAGTTTGAGAACGTTCAGGGCTTGGTAAGGGCAGTTTGAGAACGTTGAGTTCTTGGTAGCGGAAAATTGAGAACGCTCAGAGCTTGGTAGTGGGAGTTAGAGAACGTTCAGGGCTTTGTAGCGGGAGTTTGAGAACGTTCAAGGCTTTTGGCGGGAGTTTGAGAACGTTCAGGGCTTGGTAGCGGGAGTTTGAGAACGTTTAGTTCTTGGTAGCAGGAGTTTGAGAACGTTCAGGGCTTGATAGCAGGAGTTTGAGAACGTTAGGCCTTGGTAGTGGGAGTTTAAGAACGTTCACGGCTTGGTAGCGGAAGTTTGAGAACGTTCAGGGCTTGGTAGCGGATTTTTGAGAAAGTTCAGGGCTTCTTAGCGGAAGTTTGAGAACGTTCAGGGCTTGGTAGCGGGAGTTTGAGAACGTTCAATGCTTGGTAACGGGAGTTTTAGAACGTTCAGGGCTTGGAAGCGGAAGTTTGATAACGGTCAAAGGTTATTAGCGGGATTTTGAGAACGTTCATGGCTTGGTAGCGGGACTTTAAGAACGTTCAGGGCTTAGTAGAAAAGTTTGAGACCGTTCAGGGCTTGGTAGCGGGAGTTTGAGAACGTTCAGGGCTTGGTAGCGGGAGTTTGAGAACGTTTATGGCTTGGTAGCAGGAGTTTGAAAACGTTCAGGACTTGGTAGCGGGAGTTTGAGAACGTTGAGGGTTTGCTAACGAGAGTTTGAGAATGTTCAGGGCTTGGTAGCGTGTGTTAGAGAACGCTCAGGGCTTGGTATCAGAAGTTTGATAACGCTTAGGGATTGGTAGCGCTGGTTTGAGAACTTTCAGGGCTTGGTAGCGGGAGTTTGAGAACGTTTAATGCTTGGTAACGGGAGTTTGAGAACGTTCAGTGCTTGGAATCGGGAGTTTGAGAACGTTCAGGGCTTGGTAAGAGCAGTATGAGAACGTTCTGGGCTTGGTAGCTGCAGTTTGAGAACGTTTAATGCTTGGTAACGGGAGTTTGAGAACGTTCAGTGCTTGGAAGCGGGAGTTTGAGAATGTTTAGGGCTAGGTAGCAGAAGATTGAGAACGTCCAGGGCTTGGTAGCGGGAGCTTGAGAACGTTCAGGTCTTGGAAGCGGGAGTTTGAGAACGTTCAGGGCTTGGTAAGGGCAGTATGAGAACGTTCTGGGCTTGGTAGCGGCAGTTTGAGAACGTTCATGGCTTGGTAGCGGGAGTTTGAGAACGTTCAGGGCTTGGTAGCGGGAGTTTGAGATCGTTCAGGGCTTGGAAGAGGAAGTTTGAGAACGTTTAGGGCTTGGAAGCGGAAGTTTCAGAACGTTCATGGCTTTGTAGCGTTAATTTGAGAACGTTCAGGGCTTGGTAGCGGGAGTTTGAGAACGTTGAGTTCTTGGTAGCGGAAAATTGAGAACGCTCAGAGCTTGGTAGCGGGAGTTTGAGAACGTTTAGTTCTTGGTAGCAGGAGTTTGAGAACGTTCAGGGCTTGATAGCAGGAGTTTGAGAACGTTAGGCCTTGGTAGTGGGAGTTTAAGAACGTTTACGGCTTGGTAGCGGAAGTTTGAGAACGTTCAGGGCTTGGTAGCGGATTTTTGAGAAAGTTCAGGGCTTCTTAGCGGAAGTTTGAGAACGTTCAGGGCTTGGTAGCGGGAGTTTGAGAACGTTTAATGCTTGGTAACGGGAGTTTGAGAACGTTCAGGGCTTGGAAGCGGAAGTTTGAGAACGTTCAAAGCTTATTAGCGGGATTTTGAGAACGTTCATGGCTTGGTAGCGGGAATTTGAGAACGTTCAGGGCTTAGTAGAAAAGTTTGAGACCGTTCAGGGCTTGGTAGCGGGAGTTTGAGAACGTTCAGGGCTTGGTAGCGGGAGTTTAAGAACGTTCAGGGCTTGGTAGCGAAAGTGTTAAAACGTTCAGGGCTTGGTAGCGGGTTTTTGAGAACGTTCAGGGCTTGGTAGCAGAAGTTTTAGAACGTCCAGCGCTTGGTACGGGAGTTTGAGAACGTTCAAGGCTTGGTAGCGGAGGTTTGAGAACGTTCAGGGCTTGGTAAGGGCAGTATGAGAACGTTCTGGGCTTGGAAGAGGCAGTTTGAGAACGTTTATGGCTTGGTAGCAGGAGTTTGAAAACGTTCAGGACTTGGTAGCGGGAGTTTGAGAACGTTCAAGGCTTGGTAACGGGAATTTGAGAACTTTCAGGGCTTGGTAGCGGGAGTTTGAGAACGTTTAGTGCTTGGTAGTGGAAGTTTGAGAACGTTCATGGCTTGGTAGCGGGAGTTTGAGAACGTTTAGGGCTTGGAAGAGGAAGTTCGAGAACGTTCAGGGCTTAGTAGCGGAAGTTTGAGAACGTTTAGAGCTTGGTAGCGGAAGTATGAGAACGTCGAGGGCTTGTTAGCGGCAGTTTGAGAACGTTTAGTGCTTGGTAGCGGGAGTTTGAAAACGTTCAGGGTTTGGTAGCGGGATTTTTAGAACGTTCATGGCTTTGTAGCGGGGGTTTGATAACGTTCAGGACTTAGTAGCGGGAGTTTGAGAACGTTGAGGGTTTGCTAACGAGAGTTTGAGAATGTTCAGGGCTTGGTAGCGTGTGTTAGAGAACGCTCAGGGCTTGGTATCAGAAGTTTGATAACGCTCAGGGATTGGTAGCGCTGGTTTGAGAACGTTCAGTGCTTGGAATCGGGAGTTTGAGAACGTTCAGGGCTTGGTAAGAGCAGTATGAGAACGTTCTGGGCTTGGTAGCTGCAGTTTGAGAATGTTTAATGCTTGGTAACGGGAGTTTGAGAACGTTCAGTGCTTGGAAGCGGGAGTTTGAGAATGTTTAGGGCTAGGTAGCAGAAGATTGAGAACGTCCAGGGCTTGGTAGCGGGAGCTTGAGAACGTTCAGGTCTTGGAAGCGGGAGTTTGAGAACGTTCAGGGCTTGGTAAGGGCAGTATGAGAACGTTCTGGGCTTGGTAGCGGCAGTTTGAGAACGTTCATGGCTTGGTAGCGGGAGTTTGAGAACGTTCAGGGCTTGGTAGCGGGAGTTTGAGATCGTTCAGGGCTTGGTAGAGGAAGTTTGAGAACGTTTAGGGCTTGGAAGCGGAAGTTTCAGAACGTTCATGGCTTGGTAGCGTTAATTTGAGAACGTTGAGTTCTTGGTAGCGGAAAATTGAGAACGCTCAGAGCTTGGTAGCGGGAGTTTGAGAACGTTTAGTTCTTTGTAGCAGGAGTTTGAGAACGTTCAGGGCTTGATAGCAGGAGTTTGAGAACGTTAGGCCTTGGTAGTGGGAGTTTAAGAACGTTTACGGCTTGGTAGCGGAAGTTTGAGAACGTTCAGGGCTTGGTAGCGGATTTTTGAGAAAGTTCAGGGCTTCTTAGCGGAAGTTTGAGAACGTTCAGGGCTTGGTAGCGGGAGTTTGAGAACGTTTAATGCTTGGTAACGGGAGTTTGAGAACGTTCAGGGCTTGGAAGCGGAAGTTTGAGAACGTTCAAAGCTTATTAGCGGGATTTTGAGAACGTTCATGGCTTGGTAGCGGGAATTTGAGAACGTTCAGGGCTTAGTAGAAAAGTTTGAGACCGTTCAGCGCTTGGTAGCGGGAGTTTGAGAACGTTCAGGGCTTGGTAGCGGGAGTTTAAGAACGTTCAGGGCTTGGTAGCGAAAGTGTTAAAACGTTCAGGGCTTGGTAGCGGGTTTTTGAGAACGTTCAGGGCTTGGTAGCAGAAGTTTTAGAACGTCCAGCGCTTGGTACGGGAGTTTGAGAACGTTCAAGGCTTGGTAGCGGAAGTTTGAGAACGTTCAGGGCTTGGTAAGGGCAGTATGAGAACGTTCTGGGCTTGGAAGAGGCAGTTTGAGAACGTTCATGGCTTGGTAGCGGGAGTTTGAGAACGTTCAGGACTTGGTAGCGGGAGTTTGAGAACGTTCAGGGCTTGGTAGCGGAAAGTTGAGAACGTCCAGGGCTTTGTAGCAGAAGTTTGAGAACGTTCAGGGCTTGGTAAGGGCAGTTTGAGAACGTTGAGTTCTTGGTAGCGGAAAATTGAGAACGCTCAGAGCTTGGTAGTGGGAGTTAGAGAACGTTCAGGGCTTTGTAGCGGGAGTTTGAGAACGTTCAAGGCTTTTGGCGGGAGTTTGAGAACGTTCAGGGCTTGGTAGCGGGAGTTTGAGAACGTTTAGTTCTTGGTAGCAGGAGTTTGAGAACGTTCAGGGCTTGATAGCAGGAGTTTGAGAACGTTAGGCCTTGGTAGTGGGAGTTTAAGAACGTTCACGGCTTGGTAGCGGAAGTTTGAGAACGTTCAGGGCTTGGTAGCGGATTTTTGAGAAAGTTCAGGGCTTCTTAGCGGAAGTTTGAGAACGTTCAGGGCTTGGTAGCGGGAGTTTGAGAACGTTCAATGCTTGGTAACGGGAGTTTTAGAACGTTCAGGGCTTGGAAGCGGAAGTTTGATAACGGTCAAAGGTTATTAGCGGGATTTTGAGAACGTTCATGGCTTGGTAGCGGGACTTTAAGAACGTTCAGGGCTTAGTAGAAAAGTTTGAGACCGTTCAGGGCTTGGTAGCGGGAGTTTGAGAACGTTCAGGGCTTGGTAGCGGGAGTTTGAGAACGTTCAGGGCTTGGTAGCGAAAGTGTTAAAACGTTCAGGGCTTGGTAGCGGGGGTTTGAAAACGTTTAGAGCTTGGTAGCGGAAGTATGAGAACGTCCAGGGCTTGTTAGCGGCAGTTTGAGAACGTTTAGTGCTTGGTAGCGGGAGTTTGAGAACGTTCAGGGTTTGGTAGCGGGATTTTTAGAACGTTCATGGCTTTGTAGCGGGGGTTTTATAACGTTCAGGGCTTAGTAACGGGAGTTTGAGAACGTTTAGGGTTTGCTAACGAGAGTTTGAGAATGTTCAGGGCTTGGTAGCGTGTTAGAGAACGCTCAGGGCTTGGTATCAGAAGTTTGATAACGCTCAGGGATTTGTAGCGCTGGTTTGAGAACGTTCAGGGCTTGGTAGCGGGAGTTTGAGAACGTTTAATGCTTGGTAACGGGAGTTTGAGAACGTTCAGTGCTTGGAATCGGGAGTTTGAGAACGTTCAGGGCTTGGTAAGAGCAGTATGAGAACGTTCTGGGATTGGTAGCTGCAGTTTGAGAACGTTTAATGCTTGGTAACGGGAGTTTGAGAACGTTCAGTGCTTGGAAGCGGGAGTTTGAGAACGTTCAGGGCTTGGTAAGGGCAGTATGAGAACGTTCTGGGCTTGGTAGCGGCAGTTTGAGAACGTTCATGGCTTGGTAGCGGGAGTTTGAGAACGTTCAGGGCTTGGTAGCGGGAGTTTGAGAACGTTTAGGGCTTGGTAGCGGGAGTTTGAGAACGTTCAGGGCTTGGTAGCGGGAGTTTGAGAACGTTCAGGGCTTGGTAGCGGGAGTTTGAGAACGTTCAAGGTTTGGTAGCGGAAGATTGAGAACGTTTAGGGCTTGGAAGAGTAAGTTTGAGAACGTTCAGGGCTTGGTAGCAGAAGTTTGAGAACGTTCAGAGCTTGGTAGCGGAAGTATTAGAACGTTAAGGGCTTGGTAGCGGTAGTTTGAGAACGTTCATGGCTTGGTAGCAGGAGTTTGAGCACGTTTAGGGCTTCCAAGAGGAAGTTTGAGAACGTTCAGGGCTTGGTAGCGGAAGTATGAGAACGTCCAGGGCTTGGTAGCGGCAGTTTGAGAATGTTCAGTGCTTGGTAGCGGGACTTTGAGAACGTTAAGGGCTTGGTAACGGGAGTTTGAGAACGTTCAGGGCTTGGTAGCGGAAGATTGAGAACGTTCAGGGCTTGGTAGCAGGAGTTTGAGAACGTTCAGGGCTTTGTAGCGGGAGTTTGAAAACGTCCAGGGCTTGGTAGCGGAAAGTTGAGAACGTCCAGGGTAGCATAAGTTTTAGAACGTTCAGCGCTTGTTACCGGAAATTTGAGAACGTTCAGGGCTTGGTATGGGCAGTATGAGAACGTTCTGGGCTTGGTAGCGGCAGTTTAAGAACGTTTATGGCTTGGTAGCGGGAGTTTGAGAACGTTCAGGGCTTGGTAGCGGAAGTTTGAGAACGTTCAGGGCTTGGTAGCGGGAGTTTGAGAACGTTCAGGGCTTGGTAACGGAAGTTTGAGAACGTTCAGGGCTTGGTAGAGGAAGTTTGAGAACGTTCAATGCTTCTGGCGGGAGTTTGAGAACGTTCAGGGCTTGGTAGCGGAAAGTTGAGAACGTCCAGGGCTTGGTAGCAGAAGTTTTAGAACGTTCAGCGCTTGGTAGCGGGAGTTTGAGAACGTTCAGGGCTTGGTAGCGGGAGTTTGAGAACGTTCAGGGCTTGGTAGCGGGAGTTTGAGAACGTTTAGTTCTTGGTAGCAGGAGTTTGAGAACGTTCAGGGCTTGATAGCAGGAGTTTGAGAACGTTAGGCCTTGGTAGTGGGAGTTTGAGAACGTTCAGGGCTTGGTAGCGGATTTTTGAGAAAGTTCAGGGCTTCTTAGCGGAAGTTTGAGAACGTTCAGGGCTTGGTAGCGAGAGTTTGAGAACGTTTAATGCTTGGTAACGGGAGTTTGAGAACGTTCAGGGCTTGGAAGCGGAAGTTTGAGAACGTTCAAAGCTTATTAGCGGGATTTTGAGAACGTTCATGGCTTGGTAGCGGGAATTTGAGAACGTTCAGGGCTTAGTAGAAAAGTTTGAGACCGTTCAGGGCTTGGTAGCGGGAGTTTGAGAACGTTCAGGGCTTGGTAGCGGGAGTTTAAGAACGTTCAGGGCTTGGTAGCGAAAGTGTTAAAACGTTCAGGGCTTGGTAGCGGGTTTTTGAGAACGTTCAGGGCTTGGTAGCAGAAGTTTTAGAACGTCCAGCGCTTGGTACGGGAGTTTGAGAACGTTCAAGGCTTGGTAGCGGAAGTTTGAGAACGTTCAGGGCTTGGTAAGGGCAGTATGAGAACGTTCTGGGCTTGGAAGAGGCAGTTTGAGAACGTTCATGGCTTGGTAGCGGGAGTTTGAGAACGTTCAGGACTTGGTAGCGGGAGTTTGAGAACGTTCAGGGCTTGGTAGCGGAAAGTTGAGAACGTCCAGGGCTTGGTAGCAGAAGTTTTAGAACGTTCAGCGCTTGGTAGCGGGAGTTTGAGAACGTTCAGGGCTTTGTAGCAGAAGTTTGAGAACGTTCAGGGCTTGGTAAGGGCAGTTTGAGAACGTTGAGTTCTTGGTAGCGGAAAATTGAGAACGCTCAGAGCTTGGTAGTGGGAGTTAGAGAACGTTCAGGGCTTTGTAGCGGGAGTTTGAGAACGTTCAAGGCTTTTGGCGGGAGTTTGAGAACGTTCAGGGCTTGGTAGCGGGAGTTTGAGAACGTTTAGTTCTTGGTAGCAGGAGTTTGAGAACGTTCAGGGCTTGATAGCAGGAGTTTGAGAACGTTAGGCCTTGGTAGTGGGAGTTTAAGAACGTTCACGGCTTGGTAGCGGAAGTTTGAGAACGTTCAGGGCTTGGTAGCGGATTTTTGAGAAAGTTCAGGGCTTCTTAGCGGAAGTTTGAGAACGTTCAGGGCTTGGTAGCGGGAGTTTGAGAACGTTCAATGCTTGGTAACGGGAGTTTTAGAACGTTCAGGGCTTGGAAGCGGAAGTTTGAGAACGTTCAAAGGTTATTAGCGGGATTTTGAGAACGTTCATGGCTTGGTAGCGGGACTTTAAGAACGTTCAGGGCTTAGTAGAAAAGTTTGAGACCGTTCAGGGCTTGGTAGCGGGAGTTTGAGAACGTTCAGGGCTTGGTAGCGGGAGTTTGAGAACGTTCAGGGCTTGGTAGCGAAAGTGTTAAAACGTTCAGGGCTTGGTAGCGGGGGTTTGAGAACGTTCTGGGCTTGGTAGCGGAATTTTGAGAACGTTCAGGGCTTGGTAGCAGAAGTTTTAGAACGTCCAGCGCTTGATACGGGAGTTTGAGAACGTTCAAGGCTTGGTAGCGGAGGTTTGAGAACGTTCAGGGCTTGGTAAGGGCAGTATGAGAACGTTTTGGGCTTGGAAGAGGCAGTTTGAGAACGTTTATGGCTTGGTAGCGGGAGTTTGAGAACGTTCAGGACTTGGTAGCGGGAGTTTGAGAACGTTCAAGGCTTGGTAGCGGGAATTTGAGAACTTTCAGGGTTTGGTAGCGGGAGTTTGAGAACGTTCAGTGCTTGGTAGTGGAAGTTTGAGAACGTTCATGGCTTGGTAGCGGGAGTTTGAGAACGTTTAGGGCTTGGAAGAGGAAGTTTGAGAACGTTCAGGGCTTAGTAGCGGAAGTTTGAGAACGTTTAGAGCTTGGTAGCGGAAGTATGAGAACGTCCAGGGCTTGTTAGCGGCAGTTTGAGAACGTTTAGTGCTTGGTAGCGGGAGTTTGAGAACGTTCAGGGTTTGGTAGCGGGATTTTTAGAACGTTCATGGCTTTGTAGCGGGGGTTTTATAACGTTCAGGGCTTAGTAACGGGAGTTTGAGAACGTTTAGGGTTTGCTAACGAGAGTTTGAGAATGTTCAGGGCTTGGTAGCGTGTGTTAGAGAACGCTCAGGGCTTGGTATCAGAAGTTTGATAACGCTCAGGGATTGGTAGCGCTGGTTTGAGAACGTTCAGGGCTTGGTAGCGGGAGTTTGAGAACGTTTAATGCTTGGTAACGGGAGTTTGAGAACGTTCAGTGCTTGGAATCGGGAGTTTGAGAACGTTCAGGGCTTGGTAAGAGCAGTATGAGAACGTTCTGGGATTGGTAGCTGCAGTTTGAGAACGTTTAATGCTTGGTAACGGGAGTTTGAGAACGTTCAGTGCTTGGAAGCGGGAGTTTGAGAACGTTCAGGGCTTGGTAAGGGCAGTATGAGAACGTTCTGGGCTTGGTAGCGGCAGTTTGAGAACGTTCATGACTTGGTAGCGGGAGTTTGAGAACGTTCAGGGCTTGGTAGCGGGAGTTTGAGAACGTTTAGGGCTTGGTAGCGGGAGTTTGAGAACGTTCAGGGCTTGGTAGCGGGAGTTTGAGAACGTTCAGGGCTTGGTAGCGGGAGTTTGAGAACGTTCAAGGTTTGGTAGCGGAAGATTGAGAACGTTTAGGGCTTGGAAGAGTAAATTTGAGAACGTTCAGGGCTTGGTAGCAGAAGTTTAAGAACGTTCAGAGCTTGGTAGCGGAAGTATTAGAACGTTAAGGGCTTGGTAGCGGTAGTTTGAGAACGTTCATGGCTTGGTAGCAGGAGTTTGAGCACGTTTAGGGCTTCCAAGAGGAAGTTTGAGAACGTTCAGGGCTTGGTAGCGGAAGTATGAGAACGTCCAGGGCTTGGTAGCGGCAGTTTGAGAATGTTCAGTGCTTGGTAGCGGGACTTTGAGAACGTTAAGGGCTTGGTAACGGGAGTTTGAGAACGTTCAGGGTTTGGTAGCGGAAGATTGAGAACGTTCAGGGCTTGGTAGCAGGAGTTTGAGAACGTTCAGGGTTTTCTAGCGGGAGTTTGAAAACGTCCAGGGCTTGGTAGCGGAAAGTTGAGAACGTCCAGGGTAGCATAAGTTTTAGAACGTTCAGCGCTTGTTACCGGAAATTTGAGAACGTTCAGGGCTTGGTAAGGGCAGTATGAGAACGTTCTGGGCTTGGTAGCGGCAGTTTAAGAACGTTTATGGCTTGGTAGCGGGAGTTTGAGAACGTTCAGGGCTTGGTAGCGGAAGTTTGAGAACGTTCAGGGCTTGGTAGCGGGAGTTTGAGAACGTTCAGGGCTTGGTAACGGAAGTTTGAGAACGTTCAGGGCTTGGTAGAGGAAGTTTGAGAACGTTCAATGCTTCTGGCGGGAGTTTGAGAACGTTCAGGGCTTGGTAGCGGAAAGTTGAGAACGTCCAGGGCTTGGTAGCAGAAGTTTTAGAACGTTCAGCGCTTGGTAGCGGGAGTTTGAGAACGTTCAGGGCTTGGTAGCGGGAGTTTGAGAACGTTCAGGGCTTGGTAGCGGGAGTTTGAGAACGTTCAGGGCTTGGTAGCGGGAGTTTGAGAACGGTCAGGGCTTGGTAGCGGGAGTTTGAGAACGTTCAGTGCTTGGTAGCGGGACTTTGAGAACGTTCAGGGCTTGGTAACGGGAGTTTGAGAACGTTCAGGGCTTGGTAGCGGAAGATTGAGAACGTTCAGGGCTTGGTAGCAGGAGTTTGAGAACGTTCAGGGCTTGGTAGCGGGAGTTTGAGAACGTTAAGGCTTGGTAGAGGGAGTTTGAGAATGTTTAGGGTTTGGTAGCGAAAGTGTGAAAACGTTCAGGGCTTTGTAGCGGGAGTTTGAAAACGTCCAGGGCTTGGTAGCGGAAAGTTGAGAACGTCCAGGGTAGCAGAAGTTTTAGAACGTTCAGCGCTTGATAGCAGGAGTTTGAGAATGTTAGGCCTTGGTAGTGGTAGTTTAAGAACGTTTACGGCTTGGTAGCGGAAGTTTGAGAACGTTCAGGGATTGGTAGCGGATTTTTGAGAAAGTTCAGGGCTTGGAAGCGGAAGTTTGAGAACGTTTAAAGCTTATTAGCGGGATTTTGAGAACGTTCATGGCTTGGTAGCGGGAATTTGAGAACGTTCAGGGCTTTGTAGCGGGGGTTTTATAACGTTCAGGGCTTAGTAACGGGAGTTTGAGAACGTTTAGGGTTTGCTAACGAGAGTTTGAGAATGTTCAGGGCTTGGTAGCGTGTGTTAGAGAACGCTCAGGGCTTGGTATCAGAAGTTTGATAACGCTCAGGGATTGGTAGCGCTGGTTTGAGAACGTTCAGGGCTTGGTAGCGGGAGTTTGAGAACGTTTAATGCTTGGTAACGGGAGTTTGAGAACGTTCAGTGCTTGGAATCGGGAGTTTGAGAACGTTCAGGGCTTGGTAAGAGCAGTATGAGAACGTTCTGGGATTGGTAGCTGCAGTTTGAGAACGTTTAATGCTTGGTAACGGGAGTTTGAGAACGTTCAGTGCTTGGAAGCGGGAGTTTGAGAACGTTCAGGGCTTGGTAAGGGCAGTATGAGAACGTTCTGGGCTTGGTAGCGGCAGTTTGAGAACGTTCATGGCTTGGTAGCGGGAGTTTGAGAACGTTCAGGGCTTGGTAGCGGGAGTTTGAGAACGTTTAGGGCTTGGTAGCGGGAGTTTGAGAACGTTCAGGGCTTGGTAGCGGGAGTTTGAGAACGTTCAGGGCTTGGTAGCGGGAGTTTGAGAACGTTCAAGGTTTGGTAGCGGAAGATTGAGAACGTTTAGGGCTTGGAAGAGTAAGTTTGAGAACGTTCAGGGCTTGGTAGCAGAAGTTTAAGAACGTTCAGAGCTTGGTAGCGGAAGTATTAGAACGTTAAGGGCTTGGTAGCGGTAGTTTGAGAACGTTCATGGCTTGGTAGCAGGAGTTTGAGCACGTTTAGGGCTTCCAAGAGGAAGTTTGAGAACGTTCAGGGCTTGGTAGCGGAAGTATGAGAACGTCCAGGGCTTGGTAGCGGCAGTTTGAGAATGTTCAGTGATTGGTAGCGGGACTTTGAGAACGTTAAGGGCTTGGTAACGGGAGTTTGAGAACGTTCAGGGCTTGGTAGCGGAAGATTGAGAACGTTCAGGGCTTGGTAGCAGGAGTTTGAGAACGTTCAGGGTTTTCTAGCGGGAGTTTGAAAACGTCCAGGGCTTGGTAGCGGAAAGTTGAGAACGTCCAGGGTAGCATAAGTTTTAGAACGTTCAGCGCTTGTTACCGGAAATTTGAGAACGTTCAGGGCTTGGTAAGGGCAGTATGAGAACGTTCTGGGCTTGGTAGCGGCAGTTTAAGAACGTTTATGGCTTGGTAGCGGGAGTTTGAGAACGTTCAGGGCTTGGTAGCGGAAGTTTGAGAACGTTCAGGGCTTGGTAGCGGGAGTTTGAGAACGTTCAGGGCTTGGTAACGGAAGTTTGAGAACGTTCAGGGCTTGGTAGAGGAAGTTTGAGAACGTTCAATGCTTCTGGCGGGAGTTTGAGAACGTTCAGGGCTTGGTAGCGGAAAGTTGAGAACGTCCAGGGCTTGGTAGCAGAAGTTTTAGAACGTTCAGCGCTTGGTAGCGGGAGTTTGAGAACGTTCAGGGCTTGGTAGCGGGAGTTTGAGAACGTTCAGGGCTTGGTAGCGGGAGTTTGAGAACGTTCAGGGCTTGGTAGCGGGAGTTTGAGAACGGTCAGGGCTTGGTAGCGGGAGTTTGAGAACGTTCAGTGCTTGGTAGCGGGACTTTGAGAACGTTCAGGGCTTGGTAACGGGAGTTTGAGAACGTTCAGGGCTTGGTAGCGGAAGATTGAGAACGTTCAGGGCTTGGTAGCAGGAGTTTGAGAACGTTCAGGGCTTGGTAGCGGGAGTTTGAGAACGTTAAGGCTTGGTAGAGGGAGTTTGAGAATGTTTAGGGTTTGGTAGCGAAAGTGTGAAAACGTTCAGGGCTTTGTAGCGGGAGTTTGAAAACGGCCAGGGCTTGGTAGCGGAAAGTTGAGAACGTCCAGGGTAGCAGAAGTTTTAGAACGTTCAGCGCTTGATAGCAGGAGTTTGAGAATGTTAGGCCTTGGTAGTGGTAGTTTAAGAACGGTTACGGCTTGGTAGCGGAAGTTTGAGAACGTTCAGGGATTGGTAGCGGATTTTTGAGAAAGTTCAGGGCTTGGAAGCGGAAGTTTGAGAACGTTTAAAGCTTATTAGCGGGATTTTGAGAACGTTCATGGCTTGGTAGCGGGAATTTGAGAACGTTCAGGGCTTAGTAGAAAAGTTTGAGACCGTTCAGGGCTTGGTAGCGGGAGTTTGAGAACGTTCAGGGCTTGGTAGCGGGAGTTTAAGAACGTTCAGGGCTTGGTAGCGAAAGTGTTAAAACGTTCAGGGCTTGGTAGCGGGTTTTTGAGAACGTTCAGGGCTTGGTAGCAGAAGTTTTAGAACGTTCAGCGCTTGGTACGGGAGTTTGAGAACGTTCAAGGCTTGGTAGCGGAGGTTTGAGAACGTTCAGGGCTTGGTAAGGGCAGTATGAGAACGTTCTGGGCTTGGAAGAGGCAGTTTGAGAACGTTTATGGCTTGGTAGCGGGAGTTTGAGAACGTTCAGGACTTGGTAGCGGGAGTTTGAGAACGTTCAGGGCTTGGTAGCGGAAAGTTGAGAACGTCCAGGCTTGGTAGCAGAAGTTTTAGAACGTTCAGCGCTTGGTAGCGGGAGTTTGAGAACGTTCAGGGCTTGGTAGCAGAAGTTTGAGAACGTTTAGGGCTTGGTAAGGGCAGTTTGAGAACGTTGAGTTCTTGGTAGCGGAAAATTGAGAACGCTCAGAGCTTGGTAGTGGGAGCTAGAGAACGTTCATTGCTTTGTAGCGGGAGTTTGAGAACGTTCAAGGCTTTTGGCGGGAGTTTGAGAACGTTCAGGGCTTGGTAGCGGGAGTTTGAGAACGTTTAGTTCTTGGTAGCAGGAGTTTGAGAACGTTCAGGGCTTGATAGCAGGAGTTTGAGAACGTTAGGCCTTGGTAGTGGGAGTTTAAGAACGTTCACGGCTTGGTAGCGGAAGTTTGAGAACGTTCAGGGCTTGGTAGCGGATTTTTGAGAAAGTTCAGGGCTTCTTAGCGGAAGTTTGAGAACGTTCAGGGCTTGGTAGCGGGAGTTTGAGAACGTTCAATGCTTGGTAACGGGAGTTTTAGAACGTTCAGGGCTTGGAAGCGGAAGTTTGAGAACGTTCAAAGGTTATTAGCGGGATTTTGAGAACGTTCATGGCTTGGTAGCGGGACTTTGAGAACGTTCAGGGCTTAGTAGAAAAGTTTGAGACCGTTCAGGGCTTGGTAGCGGGAGTTTGAGAACGTTCAGGGCTTGGTAGCGGGAGTTTGAGAACGTTCAGGGCTTGGTAGCGAAAGTGTTAAAACGTTAAGGGCTTGGTAGCGGGGGTTTGAGAACGTTCTGGGCTTGGTAGCGGAATTTTGAGAACGTTCAGGGCTTGGTAGCAGAAGTTTTAGAACGTCCAGCGCTTGATACGGGAGTTTGAGAACGTTCAAGGCTTGGTAGCGGAGGTTTGAGAACGTTCAGGGCTTGGTAAGGGCAGTATGAGAACGTTCTGGGCTTGGAAGAGGCAGTTTGAGAACGTTTATGGCTTGGTAGCGGGAGTTTGAGAACGTTCAGGACTTGGTAGGGGGAGTTTGAGAACGTTCAAGGCTTGGTAGCGGGAATTTGAGAACTTTCAGGGCTTTGTAGCGGGAGTTTGAGAACGTTCAGTGCTTGGTAGTGGAAGTTTGAGAACGTTCATGGCTTGGTAGCGGGAGTTTGAAAACGTTTAGGGCTTGGAAGAGGAAGTTTGAGAACGTTCAGGGCTTGGTAGCGGGAGTTTGAGAACGTTCAGGGTTTGGTAGCGGGATTTTTAGAACGTTCATGGCTTTGTAGCGGGGGTTTTATAACGTTCAGGGCTTAGTAGCGGGAGTTTGAGAACGTTTAGGGTTTGCTAACGAGAGTTTGAGAATGTTCAGGGCTTGGTAGCGTGTGTTAGAGAACGCTCAGGGCTTAGTATCAGAAGTTTGATAACGCTCAGGGATTGGTAGCGCTGGTTTGAGAACGTTCAGGGCTTGGTAGCGGGAGTTTGAGAACGTTTAATGCTTGGTAACGGGAGATTGAGAACGTTCAGTGCTTGGAATCGGGAGTTTGAGAACGTTCAGGGCTTGGTAAGAGCAGTATGAGAACGTTCTGGGATTGGTAGCTGCAGTTTGAGAACGTTTAATGCTTGGTAACGGGAGTTTGAGAACGTTCAGTGCTTGGAAGCGGGAGTTTGAGAACGTTCAGGGCTTGGTAAGGGCAGTATGAGAACGTTCTGGGCTTGGTAGCGGCAGTTTGAGAACGTTCATGGCTTGGTAGCGGGAATTTGAGAACGTTCAGGGCTTGGTAGCGGGAGTTTGAGAACGTTTAGGGCTTGGTAGCGGGAGTTTGAGAACGTTCAGGGCTTGGTAGCGGGAGTTTGAGAACGTTCAGGGCTTGGTAGCGGGAGTTTGAGAACGTTCAAGGTTTGGTAGCGAAAGATTGAGAACGTTTAGGGCTTGGAAGAGTAAGTTTGAGAACGTTCAGGGCTTGGTAGCAGAAGTTTGAGAACGTTCAGAGCTTGGTAGCGGAAGTATTAGAACGTTGAGGGCTTGGTAGCGGTAGTTTGAGAACGTTCATGGCTTGGTAGCAGGAGTTTGAGCACGTTTAGGGCTTCCAAGAGGAAGTTTGAGAACGTTCAGGGCTTGGTAGCGGAAGTATGAGAACGTCCAGGGCTTGGTAGCGGCAGTTTGAGAATGTTCAGTGCTTGGTAGCGGGACTTTGAGAACGTTCAGGGCTTGGTAACGGGAGTTTGAGAACGTTCAGGGCTTGGAAGCGGAAGATTAAGAACGTTCAGGGCTTGGTAGCAGGAGTTTCAAAACGTCCAGGGCTTGGTAGCGGAAAGTTGAGAACGTCCAGGGTAGCAGAAGTTTTAGAACGTTCAGCGCTTGTTACCGGAAGTTTGAGAACGTTTAGGGCTTGGTAAGGGCAGTATGAGAACGTTCTGGGCTTGGTAGCGGCAGTTTGAGAACGTTCAGGGCTTGGTAACGGAAGTTTGAGAACGTTCAGGGCTTGGTAGAGGAAGTTTGAGAACGTTCAATGCTTCTGGCGGGAGTTTGAGAACGTTCAGGGCTTGGTAGCGGAAAGTTGAGAACGTCCAGGGCTTGGTAGCAGAAGTTTTAGAACGTTCAGCGCTTGGTAGCGGGAGTTTGAGAACGTTCAGGGCTTGGTAGCGGGAGTTTGAGAACGGTCAGGGCTTGGTAGCGGGAGTTTGAGAACGTTCAGTGCTTGGTAGCGGGACTTTGAGAACGTTCAGGGCTTGGTAACGGGAGTTTGAGAACGTTCAGGGCTTGGTAGCGGAAGATTGAGAACGTTCAGGGCTTGGTAGCAGGAGTTTGAGAACGTTCAGGGCTTGGTAGCGGGAGTTTGAGAACGTTAAGGCTTGGTAGAGGGAGTTTGAGAATGTTTAGGGTTTGGTAGCGAAAGTGTGAAAACGTTCAGGGCTTGGTAGCGGGGGTTTGAGAACGTTCTGGGCTTGGTAGCGGAATTTTGAGAACGTTCAGGGCTTGGTAGCAGAAGTTTTAGAACGTCCAGCGCTTGATACGGGAGTTTGAGAACGTTCAAGGCTTGGTAGCGGAGGTTTGAGAACGTTCAGGGCTTGGTAAGGGCAGTATGAGAACGTTCTGGGCTTGGAAGAGGCAGTTTGAGAACGTTTATGGCTTGGTAGCGGGAGTTTGAGAACGTTCAGGACTTGGTAGCGGGAGTTTGAGAACGTTCAAGGCTTGGTAGCGGGAATTTGAGAACTTTCAGGGCTTGGTAGCGGGAGTTTGAGAACGTTCAGTGCTTGGTAGTGGAAGTTTGAGAACGTTCATGGCTTGGTAGCGGGAGTTTGAGAACGTTTAGGGCTTGGAAGAGGAAGTTTGAGAACGTTCAGGGCTTAGTAGCGAAAGTTTGAGAACGTTTAGAGCTTGGTAGCGGAAGTATGAGAACGTCCAGGGCTTGTTAGCGGCAGTTTGAGAACGTTCAGGGCTTGGTAGCGGGAGTTTGAGAACGTTTAATGCTTGGTAACGGGAGTTTGAGAACGTTCAGTGCTTGGAATCGGGAGTTTGAGAACGTTCAGGGCTTGGTAAGAGCAGTATGAGAACGTTCTGGGATTGGTAGCTGCAGTTTGAGAACGTTTAATGCTTGGTAACGGGAGTTTGAGAACGTTCAGTGCTTGGAAGCGGGAGTTTGAGAATGTTTAGGGCTAGGTAGCAGAAGATTGAGAACGTCCAGGGCTTGGTAGCGGGAGCTTGAGAACGTTCAGGTCTTGGAAGCGGGAGTTTGAGAACGTTTAGGGCTTGGTAAGGGCAGTATGAGAACGTTCTGGGCTTGGTAGCGGCAGTTTGAGAACGTTCATGGCTTGGTAGCGGGAGTTTGAGAACGTTCAGGGCTTGGTAGCGGGAGTTTGAGAACGTTCAGGGCTTGGTAGCGGGAGTTTGAGAACGTTCAGTGCTTGGTAGCGGGACTTTAAGAACGTTCAGGGCTTGGTAACGGGAGTTTGAGAACGTTCAGGGCTTGGTAGCGGAAGATTGAGAACGTTCAGGGCTTGGTAGCAGGAGTTTGAGAACGTTCAGGGCTTGGTAGCGGGAGTTTGAGAACGTTAAGGCTTGGTAGAGGGAGTTTGAGAATGTTTAGGGTTTGGTAGCGAAAGTGTGAAAACGTTCAGGGCTTTGTACCGGGAGTTTGAAAACGTCCAGGGCTTGGTAGCGGAAAGTTGAGAACGTCCAGGGTAGCAGAAGTTTTAGAACGTTAACCGCTTGATAGCAGGAGTTTGAGAATGTTAGGCCTTGGTAGTGGGAGTTTAAGAACGTTTACGGCTTGGTAGCGGAAGTTTGAGAACGTTCAGGGCTTGGTAGCGGATTTTTGAGAAAGTTCAGGGCTTCTTAGCGGAAGTTTGAGAACGTTCAGGGCTTGGTAGCGGGAGTTTGAGAACGTTTAATGCTTGGTAACGGGAGTTTGAGAACGTTCAGGGCTTGGAAGCGGACGTTTGAGAACGTTCAAAGCTTATTAGCGGGATTTTGAGAACGTTCATGGCTTGGTAGCGGGAATTTGAGTACGTTCAGGGCTTAGTAAAAAAGTTTGAGACCGTTCAGGGCTTGGTAGCGGGAGTTTGAGAACGTTCAGGGCTTGGTAGCGGGAGTTTAAGAACGTTCAGGGCTTGGTAGCTAAAGTGTTAAAACGTTCAGGGCTTGGTAGCGGGTTTTTGAGAACGTTCAGGGCTTAGTAGAAAAGTTTGAGACCGTTCAGGGCCTGGTAGCGGGAGTTTGAGAACGTTCAGGGCTTGGTAGCGGGAGTTTGAGAACGTTCAGGGCTTGGTAGCGAAAGTGTTAAAACGTTCAGGGCTTGGTAGCGGGGGTTTGAGAACGTTCTGGGCTTGGTAGCGGAATTTTGAGAACGTTCAGGGCTTGGTAGCAGAAGTTTTAGAACGTCCAGCGCTTGATACGGGAGTTTGAGAACGTTCAAGGCTTGGTAGCGGAGGTTTGAGAACGTTCAGGGCTTGGTAAGGGCAGTATGAGAACGTTCTGGGCTTGGAAGAGGCAGTTTGAGAACGTTTATGGCTTGGTAGCGGGAGTTTGAGAACGTTCAGGACTTGGTAGCGGGAGTTTGAGAACGTTCAAGGCTTGGTAGCGGGAATTTGAGAACTTTCAGGGCTTGGTAGCGGGAGTTTGAGAACGTTCAGTGCTTGGTAGTGGAAGTTTGAGAACGTTCATGGCTTGGTAGCGGGAGTTTGAGAACGTTTAGGGCTTGGAAGAGGAAGTTTGAGAACGTTCAGGGCTTAGTAGCGGAAGTTTGAGAACGTTTAGAGCTTGGTAGCGGAAGTATGTGAACGTCCAGGGCTTGTTAGCGGCAGTTTGAGAACGTTCAGGGCTTGGTAGCGGGAGTTTGAGAACGTTTAATGCTTGGTAACGGGAGTTTGAGAACGTTCAGTGCTTGGAATCGGGAGTTTGAGAACGTTCAGGGCTTGGTAAGAGCAGTATGAGAACGTTCTGGGATTGGTAGCTGCAGTTTGAGAACGTTTAATGCTTGGTAACGAGAGTTTGAGAACGTTCAGTGCTTGGAAGCGGGAGTTTGAGAATGTTTAGGGCTAGGTAGCAGAAGATTGAGAACGTCCAGGGCTTGGTAGCGGGAGCTTGAGAACGTTCAGGTCTTGGAAGCGGGAGTTTGAGAACGTTTAGGGCTTGGTAAGGGCAGTATGAGAACGTTCTGGGCTTGGTAGCGGCAGTTTGAGAACGTTCATGGCTTGGTAGCGGGAGTTTGAGAACGTTCAGGGCTTGGTAGCGGGAGTTTGAGAACGTTCAGGGCTTGGTAGCGGGAGTTTGAGAACGTTCAGGGCTTGGTAGCGGGAGTTTGAGAACATTCAGGGCTTGGTAGCGGGAGTTTGAGAACGTTCAAGGTTTGGTAGCGGAAGATTGAGAACGTTTAGGGCTTGGTAGCGGAAGTATTAGAACGTTCATGGCTTGGTAGCAGGAGTTTGAGCACGTTTAGGGCTTCCAAGAGGAAGTTTGAGAACGTTCAGGGCTTGGTAGCGGAAGTATGAGAACGTTCAGGGCTTGGTAAGGGCAGTATGAGAACGTTCTGGGCTTGGTAGCGGCAGTTTAAGAACGTTTATGGCTTGGTAGCGGGAGTTTGAGAACGTTCAGGGCTTGGTAGCGGAAGTTTGAGAACGTTCAGGGCTTGGTAGCGGGAGTTTGAGAACGTTCAGGGCTTGGTAACGGAAGTTTGAGAACGTTCAGGGCTTGGTAGAGGAAGTTTGAGAACGTTCAATGCTTCTGGCGGGAGTTTGAGAACGTTCAGGGCTTGGTAGCGAAAAGTTGAGAACGTCTAGGGCTTGGTAGCAGAAGTTTTTGAACGTTCAGCGCTTGGTAGCGGGAGTTTGAGAACGTTCAGGGCTTGGTAGCGGAAGTTTGAGAACGTTCCGAGCTTATTAGCGGGATTTTGAGAACGTTCATGGCTTGGTAGCGAGAGTTTGAGAACGTTCAGGGCTTAGTAGAAAAGATTGAGACCTTTCAGGGCTTGGTAGCGGGAGTTTGAGAACGTTCAGGGCTTGGTAGCGGGAGTTTGAAAACGTTAAGGGCTTGGTAGCGAAAGTGTTAAAACGTTCAGAGATTGGTAGCGGGGGTTTGAGAACGTTCAGGAATTGGTAGCGGAATTTTGAGAACGTTCAGGGCTTGGTAGCAGAAGTTTTAGAACGTCCAGCGCTTGGTACGGGAGTTTGAGAAAGTTCAGGGCTTGGTAGCGGGAGTTTTAGAACGTTCAAGGCTTGGTAGCGGGAATTTGAGAACTTTCAGGGCTTGGTAGCGGGAGTTTGAGAACGTTCAGTGCTTGGTAGTGGAAGTTTGAGAACGTTTATGGCTTGGTAGCGGGAGTTTGAGAACGTTTAGGGCTTGGAAGAGGAAGTTTGAGAACGTTTAGGGCTTAGTAGCGGAAGTATGAGAACGTCCAGGGCTTGTTAGCGGCAGTTTGAGAACGTTTAGTGCTTGGTAGCGGGAGTTTGAGAACGTTCAGGGTTAGGTAGCGGGATTTTTAGAACGTTCATGGCTTTGTAGCGGGGGTTTGATAACGTTCAGGGCTTAGTAGCGGGAGTTTGAGAACGTTTAGGGTTTGCTAACGAGAGTTTGAGAATGTTTAGGGCTTGGTAGCGTGTGTTAGAGAACGCTCAGGGCTTGGTATCAGAAGTTTGATAACGCTCAGGGATTGGTAGCGCTGGTTTGAGAACGTTCAGGGCTTGGTAGCGGGAGTTTGAGAACGTTTAATGCTAGGTAACGGGAGTTTGAGAACGTTCAGTGCTTGGAATCGGGAGTTTGAGAACGTTCAGGGCTTGGTAAGAGCAGTATGAGAACGTTCTGGGCTTGGTAGCTGCAGTTTGAGAACGTTTAATGCTTGGTAACGGGAGTTTGAGAACGTTCAGTGCTTGGAAGCGGGAGTTTGAGAATGTTTAGGGCTAGGTAGCAGAAGATTGAGAACGTCCAGGGCTTGGTAGCGGGAGCTTGAGAACGTTCAGGTCTTGGAAGCGGGAGTTTGAGAACGTTCAGGGCTTGGTAAGGGCAGTATGAGAACGTTCTGGGCTTGGTGGCGGCAGTTTGAGAACGTTCATGGCTTGGTAGCAGGAGTTTGAGCACGTTTAAGGCTTCCAAGAGGAAGTTTGAGAACGTTCAGGGCTTGGTAGCGGAAGTATGAGAACGTCCAGGGCTTGGTAGCGGCAGTTTGAGAATGTTCAGTGCTTGGTAGCGGGACTTTGAGAACGTTCAGGGCTTGGTAACGGGAGTTTGAGAACGTTCAGGGCTTGGTAGCGAAAAGTTGAGAACGTCCAGGGCTTGGTAGCAGAAGTTTTTGAACGTTCAGCGCTTGGTAGCGGGAGTTTGAGAACGTTCAGGGCTTGGTAGCGGAAGTTTGAGAACGTTCCGAGCTTATTAGCGGGATTTTGAGAACGTTCATGGCTTGGTAGCGAGAGTTTGAGAACGTTCAGGGCTTAGTAGAAAAGATTGAGACCTTTCAGGGCTTGGTAGCGGGAGTTTGAGAACGTTCAGGGCTTGGTAGCGGGAGTTTGAAAACGTTAAGGGCTTGGTAGCGAAAGTGTTAAAACGTTCAGAGATTGGTAGCGGGGGTTTGAGAACGTTCAGGAATTGGTAGCGGAATTTTGAGAACGTTCAGGGCTTGGTAGCAGAAGTTTTAGAACGTCCAGCGCTTGGTACGGGAGTTTGAGAAAGTTCAGGGCTTGGTAGCGGGAGTTTTAGAACGTTCAAGGCTTGGTAGCGGGAATTTGAGAACTTTCAGGGCTTGGTAGCGGGAGTTTGAGAACGTTCAGTGCTTGGTAGTGGAAGTTTGAGAACGTTTATGGCTTGGTAGCGGGAGTTTGAGAACGTTTAGGGCTTGGAAGAGGAAGTTTGAGAACGTTCAGGGCTTAGTAGCGGAAGTATGAGAACGTCCAGGGCTTGTTAGCGGCAGTTTGAGAACGTTTAGTGCTTGGTAGCGGGAGTTTGAGAACGTTCAGGGTTAGGTAGCGGGATTTTTAGAACGTTCATGGCTTTGTAGCGGGGGTTTGATAACGTTCAGGGCTTAGTAGCGGGAGTTTGAGAACGTTTAGGGTTTGCTAACGAGAGTTTGAGAATGTTCAGGGCTTGGTAGCGTGTGTTAGAGAACGCTCAGGGCTTGGTATCAGAAGTTTGATAACGCTCAGGGATTGGTAGCGCTGGTTTGAGAACGTTCAGGGCTTGGTAGCGGGAGTTTGAGAACGTTTAATGCTAGGTAACGGGAGTTTGAGAACGTCAGTGCTTGGAATCGGGAGTTTGAGAACGTTCAGGGCTTGGTAAGAGCAGTATGAGAACGTTCCGGGCTTGGTAGCTGCAGTTTGAGAACGTTTAATGCTTGGTAACGGGAGTTTGAGAACGTTCAGTGCTTGGAAGCGGGAGTTTGAGAATGTTTAGGGCTAGGTAGCAGAAGATTGAGAACGTCCAGGGCTTGGTAGCGGGAGCTTGAGAACGTTCAGGTCTTGGAAGCGGGAGTTTGAGAACGTTCAGGGCTTGGTAAGGGCAGTATGAGAACGTTCTGGGCTTGGTGGCGGCAGTTTGAGAACGTTCATGGCTTGGTAGCAGGAGTTTGAGCACGTTTAGGGCTTCCAAGAGGAAGTTTGAGAACGTTCAGGGCTTGGTAGCGGAAGTATGAGAACGTCCAGGGCTTGGTAGCGGCAGTTTGAGAATGTTCAGTGCTTGGTAGCGGGACTTTGAGAACGTTCAGGGCTTGGTAACGGGAGTTTGAGAACGTTCAGGGCTTTGTAGCGGAAGATTGAGAACGTTCAGGGCTTGGTAGCAGGAGTTTGAGAACGTTCAGGGCTTGGTAGCGGGAGTTTGAGAACGTTCAAGGCTTGGTAGAGGGAGTTTGAGAATGTTTAGGGTTTGGTAGCGAAAGTGTGAAAACGTTCAGGGCTTTGTAGCGGGAGTTTGAAAACGTCCAGGGCTTGGTAGCGGAAAGTTGAGAACGTCCAGGGTAGCAGAAGTTTTAGAACGTTCAGCGCTTGTTACCGGAAGTTTGAGAACGTTCAGGGCTTGGTAGGGGCAGTATGAGAACGTTCTGGGCTTGGTAGCGGCAGTTTGAGAACGTTTATGGCTTGGTAGCGGGAGTTTGAGAATGTTCAGGGCTTGGTAGCGGGAGTTTGAGAACGTTCAGGGCTTGGTAACGGAAGTTTGAGAACGTTCAGGGCTTGGTAGAGGAAGTTTGAGAACGTTCAAGGCTTCTGGCGGGAGTTTGAGAACGTTCAGGGCTTGGTAGCGGAAAGTTGAGAACGTCCAGGGCTTGGTAGCAGAAGTTTTAGAACGTTCAGCGCTTGGTAGCGGGAGTTTGAGAACGTTCAGGGCTTGGTAGCGGAAGTTTGAGAACGTTCAGCGCTTGGTACGGGAGTTTGAGAACGTTCAGGGCTTGGAAACGGGAGTTTGAGAACGTTCAGGGCTTGGAAGCGGAAGTTTGAGAACGTTCCGAGCTTATTAGCGGGATTTTGAGAACGTTCATGGCTTGGTAGCGAGAGTTTGAGAACGTTCAGGGCTTAGTAGAAAAGATTGAGACCTATCAGGGCTTGGTAGCGGGAGTTTGAGAACGTTCAGGGCTTGGTAGCGAGAGTTTGAAAACGTTAAGGGCTTGGTAGCGGAATTTTGAGAACGTTCAGGGCTTGGTAGCAGAAGTTGTAGAACGTCCAGCGCTTGGTACGGGAGTTTGAGAACGTTCAGGGCTTGGTAGCGGAGGTTTGAGAACGTTCAGGGCTTGGTAAGGGCAGTATGAGAACGTTCTGGGCTTGGAAGAGGAAGTTTAAGAACGTTCAGAGCTTAGTAGCGGAAGTATAACAACGTTAAGGGCTTGGTAGCGGTAGTTTGAGAACATTCATTGCTTGGTAGCGGGGGTTTGAGAACGTTTAGGGTTTGGTAGCGAGAGTTTGAGAACGTTCAGGGCTTTGTAGCGTGTGTTAGAGAACGCTCAGGGATTGGTATAGGAAGTTTGAAAACGTTCAGGGCTTGGTAGCGCTGGTTTGAGAACGTTCAGGGCTTGGTAACGAAAGATTGAGAACGTTCAGGGCTTGGTACCGGGAGTATGATAACGTTCAGGGTCTGGTAGCGGGATTTTTAGAACGTTCAGGGCTTAGTAGCGGGAGTTTTAGAACGTTTAGGGTTTGCTAGCGAGAGTTTGAGAACGTTCATGGCTTTGTAGCGTGTGTTAGAGAATGCTCAGGACTTGGTATCAGAAGTTTGATAACGTTCAGGTCTTGGTAGAGCTGGTTTGAGAACGTTCAGGGCTTGGTAACGGAAGTTTGAGACCGTTCAGGGCTGGGTAGCGGAAGTTTGAGAAAGTTCAGGGCTTGGTTGCGAGAGTTTGAGAACGTTTAGGTCTTGGTAGAGGGAGTTTGAGAACGTTTAGGGCTTGGTAGCGGAAGTTTGAGAATGTTCAGGGCTTTGTTGCGGGAGTTTGAGAACGTTCAGGGCTTGGTAGCGGGAGTTTGAGAAGGTTCAGGGATTGGTAGAAGATGTTTTGAGAGCGTTTAAGGCTTCGTGGTTGACGTTTGAGATCGTTCCGGGGTTGTTAGCGGGAGTTTGCGAACGTTCAGGGCTTGGAAGCGGGAGTTTGAGAACGTTCAGGGCTTGGTTGCAAAAGTTTGAGAACGTTCAGGGCTTGGTAGCGAAAGTTTAAGAACGATCAGGGCTTGGTAGCGGCAGTTTGAGAACGTTCAGGGCTTCTTAGCGGAAGTTTGAGAACGTTCAGGGCTTCGTAGCGGGAGTTTGAGAACGTTCAGGGCTTGGTAACGGGAGTTTGAGAACGTTCAGGGCTTGGTAGCGGGAGTTTGAGAACGTTCCGAGCTTGTTAGCGGGATTTTGAGAACGTTCAGGGCTTGGTAGCGGGAGTTTGAGAACGTTCAGGGCTTAGTAGAAAAGTTTGAGATCGTTCAGGGCTTGGTAGCGGGAGTTTGAGAACGTTCCGAGCTTGTTAGCGGGAGTTTGAAAACGTTCAGGGCTTGGTAGCGGGAGTTTGAGAACGTTCCGAGCTTGTTAGCGGAAGTTTGAGAACGTTCAGGGCTTGGTTGCAAAAGTTTGAGAACGTTCAGGGCTTGGTAGCTGGAGTTTCAGAACGTTCAGGGCTTGGTAGCAGGAGTTTAATAACGTTCAGGGCTTGGTAGCGAAAGTTTGAGAACGTTCAGGGCTTGGAAGAGGAAGATTGAGAACGTTCAGGGCTTGGTAGCGGAAGTTTGAGAACATTTAGGGCTTGGTAAGGGCAGTATGAGAACGTTCTGGGCTTGGTAGCGGCAGTTTGAGAACGTTTATGGCTTGGTAGCGGGAGTTTGAGAATGTTCAGGGCTTGGTAGCGGGAGTTTGAGAACGTTCAGGGCTTGGTAACGGAAGTTTGAGAACGTTCAGGGCTTGGTAGAGGAAGTTTGAGAACGTTCAAGGCTTCTGGCGGGAGTTTGAGAACGTTCAGGGCTTGGTAGCGGAAAGTTGAGAACGTCCAGGGCTTGGTAGCAGAAGTTTTAGAACGTTCAGCGCTTGGTAGCGGGAGTTTGAGAACGTTCAGGGCTTGGTAGCGGAAGTTTGAGAACGTTCAGCGCTTGGTACGGGAGTTTGAGAACGTTCAGGGCTTGGAAACGGGAGTTTGAGAACGTTCAGGGCTTGGAAGCGGAAGTTTGAGAACGTTCCGAGCTTATTAGCGGGATTTTGAGAACGTTCATGGCTTGGTAGCGAGAGTTTGAGAACGTTCAGGGCTTAGTAGAAAAGATTGAGACCTATCAGGGCTTGGTAGCGGGAGTTTGAGAACGTTCAGGGCTTGGTAGCGAGAGTTTGAAAACGTTAAGGGCTTGGTAGCGGAATTTTGAGAACGTTCAGGGCTTGGTAGCAGAAGTTGTAGAACGTCCAGCGCTTGGTACGGGAGTTTGAGAACGTTCAGGGCTTGGTAGCGGAGGTTTGAGAACGTTCAGGGCTTGGTAAGGGCAGTATGAGAACGTTCTGGGCTTGGAAGAGGAAGTTTAAGAACGTTCAGAGCTTAGTAGCGGAAGTATAACAACGTTAAGGGCTTGGTAGCGGTAGTTTGAGAACATTCATTGCTTGGTAGCGGGGGTTTGAGAACGTTTAGGGTTTGGTAGCGAGAGTTTGAGAACGTTCAGGGCTTTGTAGCGTGTGTTAGAGAACGCTCAGGGATTGGTATAGGAAGTTTGAAAACGTTCAGGGCTTGGTAGCGCTGGTTTGAGAACGTTCAGGGCTTGGTAACGAAAGATTGAGAACGTTCAGGGCTTGGTACCGGGAGTATGATAACGTTCAGGGTCTGGTAGCGGGATTTTTAGAACGTTCAGGGCTTAGTAGCGGGAGTTTTAGAACGTTTAGGGTTTGCTAGCGAGAGTTTGAGAACGTTCATGGCTTTGTAGCGTGTGTTAGAGAATGCTCAGGACTTGGTATCAGAAGTTTGATAACGTTCAGGTCTTGGTAGAGCTGGTTTGAGAACGTTCAGGGCTTGGTAACGGAAGTTTGAGACCGTTCAGGGCTGGGTAGCGGAAGTTTGAGAAAGTTCAGGGCTTGGTTGCGAGAGTTTGAGAACGTTTAGGTCTTGGTAGAGGGAGTTTGAGAACGTTTAGGGCTTGGTAGCGGAAGTTTGAGAATGTTCAGGGCTTTGTTGCGGGAGTTTGAGAACGTTCAGGGCTTGGTAGCGGGAGTTTGAGAAGGTTCAGGGATTGGTAGAAGATGTTTTGAGAGCGTTTAAGGCTTCGTGGTTGACGTTTGAGATCGTTCCGGGGTTGTTAGCGGGAGTTTGCGAACGTTCAGGGCTTGGAAGCGGGAGTTTGAGAACGTTCAGGGCTTGGTTGCAAAAGTTTGAGAACGTTCAGGGCTTGGTAGCGAAAGTTTAAGAACGATCAGGGCTTGGTAGCGGCAGTTTGAGAACGTTCAGGGCTTCTTAGCGGAAGTTTGAGAACGTTCAGGGCTTCGTAGCGGGAGTTTGAGAACGTTCAGGGCTTGGTAACGGGAGTTTGAGAACGTTCAGGGCTTGGTAGCGGGAGTTTGAGAACGTTCCGAGCTTGTTAGCGGGATTTTGAGAACGTTCAGGGCTTGGTAGCGGGAGTTTGAGAACGTTCAGGGCTTAGTAGAAAAGTTTGAGATCGTTCAGGGCTTGGTAGCGGGAGTTTGAGAACGTTCCGAGCTTGTTAGCGGGAGTTTGAAAACGTTCAGGGCTTGGTAGCGGGAGTTTGAGAACGTTCCGAGCTTGTTAGCGGAAGTTTGAGAACGTTCAGGGCTTGGTTGCAAAAGTTTGAGAACGTTCAGGGCTTGGTAGCTGGAGTTTCAGAACGTTCAGGGCTTGGTAGCAGGAGTTTAATAACGTTCAGGGCTTGGTAGCGAAAGTTTGAGAACGTTCAGGGCTTGGAAGAGGAAGATTGAGAACGTTCAGGGCTTGGTAGCGGAAGTTTGAGAACATTTAGGGCTTGGTAAGGGCAGTATGAGAACGTTCTGGGCTGGGTAGCGGCAATTTGAGAACGTTCAGGGCTTGGTAGCGGAAGTTTGAGAACGTTTAAGGCTTGGTAGTGGGAGTTTGAAAACGTTCAGAGCTTGGTAGCGGCAATTTGAGAACGTTCAGGGCTTGGTAGCAGAAGTTTGAGAACGTTCAGAGCTTAGTAGCGGAAGTATAACAACGTTCAGGGCTTGGTAGCGGTAGTTTGAGAACATTCAGTGCTTGGTAGCGGGAGTTTGAGAACGTTTAGGGTTAGGTAGCGAGAGTTTGAGAACGTTCAGGGCTTTGTAGCGTGTGTTAGAGAACGCTCACGGCTTGGTATTAGAAGTTTGAAAACGTTCAGGGCTTGGTAGCGCTGGTTTGAGAACGTTCAGGGCTTGGTAACGAAAGATTGAGAACGTTCAGGGCTTGGTATCGGGAGTTTGATAACGTTCAGGGTCTGGTAGCGGGAGTTTTAGAACGTTTAGGGTTTGCTAGCGGCATTTTGAGAGGGTTCAGGGCTTGGTAACGGGAGTTTGAGAACGTTGACGGCTGGGTAGCGGAAGTTTGAGAAAGTTCAGGGCTTGGTTACGAGAGTTTAAGAACGTTCAGGGCTTGCTAGCTTGAGTTTGAGAACGTTCAGGGTTTGGTAGAGGGAGTTTGAGAACGTTCAGAGCTTGGTAGCGGGAGTTTGAGAACGTTCAGGGCTTGGTAGCGGAAATTTGAGAACGTTCAGGGATTGGTAGCAGAAGTTTTAGAACGTTCAGGGCTTGGTAGCGGAAGTTTGAGAACGTTTAGGGCTTGTTAAGGGCAGTATGAGAACGTTCTGGGCTTGGTAGCGGCAGTTTGAGAACGTTCAGGGCTTCTTAGCGAAAGTTTGAGAACGTTCAAGGCTTGGTAGCGGGAGTTTTAGAACGTTCAATGCTTGGTAACGGGAGTTTGAGAACGTTCAGGGCTTGGAAGCGGGAGTTTGAGAACGTTCCGAGCTTGTTATAGGGATTTTGAGAACGTTCAGGGCTTGGTAACGGAAGTTTGAGACCGTTCAGGGCTGGGTAGCGGAAGTTTGAGAAAGTTCAGGGCTTGGTTGCGTGTGTTAGAGAACGCTCAGGGCTTGGTATCAGAAGTTTGATAACGCTCAGGGATTGGTAGCGCTGGTTTGAGAACGTTCAGGGCTTGGTAGCGGGAGTTTGAGAACGTTTAATGCTAGGTAACGGGAGTTTGAGAACGTTCAGTGCTTGGAATCGGGAGTTTGAGAACGTTCAGGGCTTGGTAAGAGCAGTATGAGAACGTTCTGGGCTTGGTAGCTGCAGTTTGAGAACGTTTAATGCTTGGTAACGGGAGTTTGAGAACGTTCAGTGCTTGGAAGCGGGAGTTTGAGAATGTTTAGGGCTAGGTAGCAGAAGATTGAGAACGTCCAGGGCTTGGTAGCGGGAGCTTGAGAACGTTCAGGTCTTGGAAGCGGGAGTTTGAGAACGTTCAGGGCTTGGTAAGGGCAGTATGAGAACGTTCTGGGCTTGGTGGCGGCAGTTTGAGAACGTTCATGGCTTGGTAGCAGGAGTTTGAGCACGTTTAGGGCTTCCAAGAGGAAGTTTGAGAACGTTCAGGGCTTGGTAGCGGAAGTATGAGAACGTCCAGGGCTTGGTAGCGGCAGTTTGAGAATGTTCAGTGCTTGGTAGCGGGACTTTGAGAACGTTCAGGGCTTGGTAACGGGAGTTTGAGAACGTTCAGGGCTTTGTAGCGGAAGATTGAGAACGTTCAGGGCTTGGTAGCAGGAGTTTGAGAACGTTCAGGGCTTGGTAGCGGGAGTTTGAGAACGTTCAAGGCTTGGTAGAGGGAGTTTGAGAATGTTTAGGGTTTGGTAGCGAAAGTGTGAAAACGTTCAGGGCTTTGTAGCGGGAGTTTGAAAACGTCCAGGGCTTGGTAGCGGAAAGTTGAGAACGTCCAGGGTAGCAGAAGTTTTAGAACGTTCAGCGCTTGTTACCGGAAGTTTGAGAACGTTCAGGGCTTGGTAGGGGCAGTATGAGAACGTTCTGGGCTTGGTAGCGGCAGTTTGAGAACGTTTATGGCTTGGTAGCGGGAGTTTGAGAATGTTCAGGGCTTGGTAGCGGGAGTTTGAGAACGTTCAGGGCTTGGTAACGGAAGTTTGAGAACGTTCAGGGCTTGGTAGAGGAAGTTTGAGAACGTTCAAGGCTTCTGGCGGGAGTTTGAGAACGTTCAGGGCTTGGTAGCGGAAAGTTGAGAACGTCCAGGGCTTGGTAGCAGAAGTTTTAGAACGTTCAGCGCTTGGTAGCGGGAGTTTGAGAACGTTCAGGGCTTGGTAGCGGAAGTTTGAGAACGTTCAGCGCTTGGTACGGGAGTTTGAGAACGTTCAGGGCTTGGAAACGGGAGTTTGAGAACGTTCAGGGCTTGGAAGCGGAAGTTTGAGAACGTTCCGAGCTTATTAGCGGGATTTTGAGAACGTTCATGGCTTGGTAGCGAGAGTTTGAGAACGTTCAGGGCTTAGTAGAAAAGATTGAGACCTATCAGGGCTTGGTAGCGGGAGTTTGAGAACGTTCAGGGCTTGGTAGCGAGAGTTTGAAAACGTTAAGGGCTTGGTAGCGGAATTTTGAGAACGTTCAGGGCTTGGTAGCAGAAGTTGTAGAACGTCCAGCGCTTGGTACGGGAGTTTGAGAACGTTCAGGGCTTGGTAGCGGAGGTTTGAGAACGTTCAGGGCTTGGTAAGGGCAGTATGAGAACGTTCTGGGCTTGGAAGAGGAAGTTTAAGAACGTTCAGAGCTTAGTAGCGGAAGTATAACAACGTTAAGGGCTTGGTAGCGGTAGTTTGAGAACATTCATTGCTTGGTAGCGGGAGTTTGAGAACGTTTAGGGTTTGGTAGCGAGAGTTTGAGAACGTTCAGGGCTTTGTAGCGTGTGTTAGAGAACGCTCAGGGATTGGTATAGGAAGTTTGAAAACGTTCAGGGCTTGGTAGCGCTGGTTTGAGAACGTTCAGGGCTTGGTAACGAAAGATTGAGAACGTTCAGGGCTTGGTACTGGGAGTATGATAACGTTCAGGGTCTGGTAGCGGGATTTTTAGAACGTTCAGGGCTTAGTAGCGGGAGTTTTAGAACGTTTAGGGTTTGCTAGCGAGAGTTTGAGAACGTTCAGGGCTTTGTAGCGTGTGTTAGAGAATGCTCAGGACTTGGTATCAGAAGTTTGATAACGTTCAGGTCTTGGTAGAGCTGGTTTGAGAACGTTCAGGGCTTGGTAACGGAAGTTTGAGACCGTTCAGGGCTGGGTAGCGGAAGTTTGAGAAAGTTCAGGGCTTGGTTGCGAGAGTTTGAGAACGTTTAGGTCTTGGTAGAGGGAGTTTGAGAACGTTTAGGGCTTGGTAGCGGAAGTTTGAGAATGTTCAGGGCTTTGTTGCGGGAGTTTGAGAACGTTCAGGGCTTGGTAGCGGGAGTTTGAGAAGGTTCAGGGATTGGTAGAAGATGTTTTGAGAGCGTTTAAGGCTTCGTGGTTGACGTTTGAGATCGTTCCGGGGTTGTTAGCGGGAGTTTGCGAACGTTCAGGGCTTGGAAGCGGGAGTTTGAGAACGTTCAGGGCTTGGTTGCAAAAGTTTGAGAACGTTCAGGGCTTGGTAGCGAAAGTTTAAGAACGATCAGGGCTTGGTAGCGGCAGTTTGAGAACGTTCAGGGCTTCTTAGCGGAAGTTTGAGAACGTTCAGGGCTTCGTAGCGGGAGTTTGAGAACGTTCAGGGCTTGGTAACGGGAGTTTGAGAACGTTCAGGGCTTGGTAGCGGGAGTTTGAGAACGTTCCGAGCTTGTTAGCGGGATTTTGAGAACGTTCAGGGCTTGGTAGCGGGAGTTTGAGAACGTTCAGGGCTTAGTAGAAAAGTTTGAGATCGTTCAGGGCTTGGTAGCGGGAGTTTGAGAACGTTCCGAGCTTGTTAGCGGGAGTTTGAAAACGTTCAGGGCTTGGTAGCGGGAGTTTGAGAACGTTCCGAGCTTGTTAGCGGAAGTTTGAGAACGTTCAGGGCTTGGTAGCGGGAGTTTGAGAACGTTCAGGGATTGGTAGCAGATGTTTTGAGAGCGTTTAAGGCTTCGTGGCTGACGTTTGAGAACGTTCCGGGGTTGTTAGCGGGAGTTTGCGAACGTTCAGAGCTTGGTAGCGAGAGTTTGAGAACGTTCAGGGCTTGGTTGCAAAAGTTTGAGAACGTTCAGGGCTTGGTAGCTGGAGTTTCAGAACGTTCAGGGCTTGGTAGCAGGAGTTTAATAACGTTCAGGGCTTGGTAGCGAAAGTTTGAGAACGTTCAGGGCTTGGAAGAGGAAGATTGAGAACGTTCAGGGCTTGGTAGCGGAAGTTTGAGAACGTTTAGGGCTTGGTAAGGGCAGTATGAGAACGTTCTGGGCTGGGTAGCGGCAATTTGAGAACGTTCAGGGCTTGGTAGCGGAAGTTTGAGAACGTTTAAGGCTTGGTAGCGGGAGTTTGAAAACGTTCAGAGCTTGGTAGCGGCAATTTGAGAACGTTCAGGGCTTGGTAGCAGAAGTTTGAGAACGTTTAGAGCTTAGTAGCGGAAGTATAACAACGTTCAGGGCTTGGTAGCGGTAGTTTGAGAACATTCAGTGCTTGGTAGCGGGAGTTTGAGAACGTTTAGGGTTAGGTAGCGAGAGTTTGAGAACGTTCAGGGCTTTGTAGCGTGTGTTAGAGAACGCTCACGGCTTGGTATTAGAAGTTTGAAAACGTTCAGGGCTTGGTATCGGGAGTTTGATAACGTTCAGGGTCTGGTAGCGGGAGTTTTAGAACGTTTAGGGTTTGCTAGCGGCATTTTGAGAGGGTTCAGGGCTTGGAAACGGGAGTTTGAGAACGTTGACGGCTGGGTAGCGGAAGTTTGAGAAAGTTCAGGGCTTGGTTACGAGAGTTTAAGAACGTTCAGGGCTTGCTAGCTTGAGTTTGAGAACGTTCAGGGTTTGGTAGAGGGAGTTTGAGAACGTTCAGAGCTTGGTAGCGGGAGTTTGAGAACGTTCAGGGCTTGGTAGCAGAAATTTGACAACGTTCAGGGATTGGTAGCAGAAGTTTTAGAACGTTCAGGGCTTGGTAGCGGAAGTTTGAGAACGTTTAGGGCTTGTTAAGGGCAGTATGAGAACGTTCTGGGCTTGGTAGCGGCAGTTTGAGAACGTTCAGGGCTTCTTAGCGAAAGTTTGAGAACGTTCAAGGCTTGGTAGCGGGAGTTTTAGAACGTTCAATGCTTGGTAACGGGAGTTTGAGAACGTTCAGGGCTTGGAAGCGGGAGTTTGAGAACGTTCCGAGCTTGTTATAGGGATTTTGAGAACGTTCAGGGCTTGGTAACGGAAGTTTGAGACCGTTCAGGGCTGGGTAGCGGAAGTTTGAGAAAGTTCAGGGCTTGGTTGCGAGAGTTTGAGAACGTTTAGGTCTTGGTAGAGGGAGTTTGAGAACGTTCAGGGCTTGGTAGCGGAAGTTTGAGAATGTTCAGGGCTTTGTTGCGGGAGTTTGAGAACGTTCAGGGCTTGGTAGCGGGAGTTTGAGAAGGTTCAGTGATTGGTAGCAGATGTTTTGAGAGCGTTTAAGGCTTCGTGGTTGACGTTTGAGAACGTTCCGGGGTTGTTAGCGGGAGTTTGCGAACGTTCAGGGCTTGGTAGCGGGAGTTTGAGAACGTTCAGGGCTTGGTTGCAAAAGTTTGAGAACGTTCAGGGCTTGGTAGCGAAAGTTTAAGAACGATCAGGGCTTGGTAGCGGCAGTTTGAGAACGTTCAGGGCTTCTTAGCGGAAGTTTGAGAACGTTCAGGGCTTGGTAGCGGGTGTTTGAGAACGTTCAGGGCTTGGTAACGGGAGTTTGAGAACGTTCAGGGCTTGGTAGCGGGAGTTTGAGAACGTTCCGAGCTTGTTAGCGGGATTTTGAGAACGTTCAGGGCTTGGTAGCGGGAGTTTCAGAACGTTCAGGGCTTAGTAGAAAAGTTTGAGATCGTTCAGGGCTTGGTAGCGGGAGTTTGAGAACGTTCCGAGCTTGTTAGCGGGAGTTTGAGAACGTTCAGGGCTTGATAGCGGGAGTTTGAGAACGTTCCGAGCTTGTTAGCGGAAGTTTGAGAACGTTCAGGGCTTGGTAGCGGGAGTTTGAGAACGTTCAGGGATTGGTAGCAGATGTTTTGAGAGCGTTTAAGGCTTCGTGGCTGACGTTTGAGAACGTTCCGGGGTTGTTATCGGGAGTTTGCGAACGTTCAGGGCTTGGTAGCGAGAGTTTGAGAACGTTCAGGGCTTGGTTGCAAAAGTTTGAGAACGTTCAGGGCTTGGTAGCTGGAGTTTAATAACGTTCAGAGCTTGGTAGCGGAAGTTTGAGAACGTTCAGGGCTTGGAAGAGGAAGATTGAGAACGTTCAGGGCTTGGTAGCGGAAGTTTGAGAACGTTTAGGGCTTGGTAAGGGCAGTATGAGAACGTTCTGGGCTGGGTAGCGGCAATTTGAGAACGTTCAGGGATTGGTAGCGGAAGTTTGAGAACGTTTAAGGCTTGGTAGCGGGAGTTTGAAAACGTTCAGAGCTTGGTAGCGGCAATTTGAGAACGTTCAGGGCTTGGTAGCAGAAGTTTGAGAACGTTCAGAGCTTAGTAGCGGAAGTATAACAACGTTCAGGGCTTGGTAGCGGTAGTTTGAGAACATTCAGTGCTTGGTAGCGGGAGTTTGAGAACGTTTAGGGTTAGGTAGCGAGAGTTTGAGAACGTTCAGGGCTTTGTAGCGTGTGTTAGAGAACGCTCAGGGCTTGGTATAAGAAGTTTGAAAACGTTCAGGGCTTGGTAGCGCTGGTTTGAGAACGTTCAGGGCTTGGTAACGAAAGATTGAGAACATTCAGGGCTTGGTATCGGGAGTTTGATAACGTTCAGGGTCTGGTAGCGGGAGTTTTAGAACGTTTAGGGTTTGCTAGCGGCATTTTGAGAGGGTTCAGGGCTTGGTAACGGGAGTTTGAGAACGTTGACGGCTGGGTAGCGGAAGTTTGAGAAAGTTCAGGGCTTGGTTACGAGAGTTTAAGAACGTTCAGGGCTTGCTAGCTTGAGTTTGAGAACGTTCAGGGTTTGGTAGAGGGAGTTTGAGAACGTTCAGAGCTTGGTAGCGGGAGTTTGAGAACGTCCAGGGCTTGGTAGCGGAAATTTGAGAACGTTCAGGGATTGGTAGCAGAAGTTTTAGAACGTTCAGGGCTTGGTAGCGGAAGTTTGAGAACGTTTAGGGCTTGGTAAGGGCAGTATGAGAACGTTCTGGGCTTGGTAGCGGCAGTTTGAGAACGTTCAGGGCTTCTTAGCGAAAGTTTGAGAACGTTCAGGGCTTGGTAGCGGGAGTTTGAGAACGTTCAGGGATTGGTAGCAGATGTTTTGAGAGCGTTTAAGGCTTCGTGGCTGACGTTTGAGAACGTTCCGGGGTTGTTAGCGGGAGTTTGCGAACGTTCAGAGCTTGGTAGCGAGAGTTTGAGAACGTTCAGGGCTTGGTTGCAAAAGTTTGAGAACGTTCAGGGCTTGGTAGCTGGAGTTTCAGAACGTTCATGGCTTGGTAGCAGGAGTTTAATAACGTTCAGGGCTTGGTAGCGAAAGTTTGAGAACGTTCAGGGCTTGGAAGAGGAAGATTGAGAACGTTCAGGGCTTGGTAGCGGAAGTTTGAGAACGTTTAGGGCTTGGTAAGGGCAGTATGAGAACGTTCTGGGCTGGGTAGCGGCAATTTGAGAACGTTCAGGGCTTGGTAGCGGAAGTTTGAGAACGTTTAAGGCTTGGTAGCGGGAGTTTGAAAACGTTCAGAGCTTGGTAGCGACAATTTGAGAACGTTCAGGGCTTGGTAGCAGAAGTTTGAGAACGTTCAGAGCTTAGTAGCGGAAGTATAACAACGTTCAGGGCATGGTAGCGGTAGTTTGAGAACATTCAGTGCTTGGTAGCGGGAGTTTGAGAACGTTTAGGGTTAGGTAGCGAGAGTTTGAGAACGTTCAGGGCTTTGTAGCGTGTGTTAGAGAACGCTCACGGCTTGGTATTAGAAGTTTGAAAACGTTCAGGGCTTGGTAGCGCTGGTTTGAGAACGTTCAGGGCTTGGTAACGAAAGATTGAGAACGTTCAGGGCTTGGTATCGGGAGTTTGATAACGTTCAGGGTCTGGTAGCGGGAGTTTTAGAACGTTTAGGGTTTGCTAGCGGCATTTTGAGAGGGTTCAGGGCTTGGTAACGGGAGTTTGAGAACGTTGGCGGCTGGGTAGCGGAAGTTTGAGAAAGTTCAGGGCTTGGTTACGAGAGTTTAAGAACGTTCAGGGCTTGCTAGCTTGAGTTTGAGAACGTTCAGGGTTTGGTAGAGGGAGTTTGAGAACGATCAGAGCTTGGTAGCGGGAGTTTGAGAACGTTCAGGGCTTGGTAGCGGAAATTTGAGAACGTTCAGGGATTGGTAGCAGAAGTTTTAGAACGTTCAGGGCTTGGTAGCGGAAGTTTGAGAACGTTTAGGGCTTGTTAAGGGCAGTATGAGAACGTTCTGGGCTTGGTAGCGGCAGTTTGAGAACGTTCAGGGCTTCTTAGCGAAAGTTTGAGAACGTTCAAGGCTTGGTAGCGGGAGTTTTAGAACGTTCAATGCTTGGTAACGGGAGTTTGAGAACGTTCAGGGCTTGGAAGCGGGAGTTTGAGAACGTTCCGAGCTTGTTATAGGGATTTTGAGAACGTTCAGGGCTTGGTAACGGAAGTTTGAGACCGTTCAGGGCTGGGTAGCGGAAGTTTGAGAAAGTTCAGGGCTTGGTTGCGAGAGTTTGAGAACGTTTAGGTCTTGGTAGAGGGAGTTTGAGAACGTTCAGGGCTTGGTAGCGGAAGTTTGAGAATGTTCAGGGCTTTGTTGCGGGAGTTTGAGAACGTTCAGGGCTTGGTAGCGGGAGTTTGAGAAGGTTCAGTGATTGGTAGCAGATGTTTTGAGAGCGTTTAAGGCTTCGTGGTTGACGTTTGAGAACGTTCCGGGGTTGTTAGCGGGAGTTTGCGAACGTTCAGGGCTTGATAGCGGGAGTTTGAGAACGTTCAGGGCTTGGTTGCAAAAGTTTTAGAACGTTCAGGGCTTGGTAGCGAAAGTTTAAGAACGATCAGGGCTTGGTAGCGGCAGTTTGAGAACGTTCAGGGCTTCTTAGCGGAAGTTTCAGAACGTTCAGGGCTTGGTAGCGGGAGTTTGAGAACGTTCAGGGCTTGGTAACGGGAGTTTGAGAACGTTCAGGGCTTGGTAGCGGGAGTTTGAGAACGTTCCGAGCTTGTTAGCGGGATTTTGAGAACGTTCAGGGCTTGGTAGCGGGAGTTTGAGAACGTTCAGGGCTTAGTAGAAATGTTTGAGATCGTTCAGGGCTTGGTAGCGGGAGTTTGAGAACGTTCCGAGCTTGTTAGCGGGAGTTTGAGAACGTTCAGGGCTTGATAGCGGGAGTTTGAGAACGTTCCGAGCTTGTTAGCGGAAGTTTGAGAACGTTCAGGGCTTGGTAGCGGGAGTTTGAGAACGTTCAGGGATTGGTAGCAGATGTTTTGAGAGCGTTTAAGGCTTCGTGGCTGACGTTTGAGAACGTTCCGGGATTGTTAGCGGGAGTTTGCGAACGTTCAGGGCTTGGTAGCGAGAGTTTGAGAACGTTCAGGGCTTGGTTGCAAAAGTTTGAGAACGTTCAGGGCTTGGTAGCTGGAGTTTAATAACGTTCAGGGCTTGGTAGCGGAAGTTTGAGATCGTTCAGGGCTTGGAAGAGGAAGATTGAGAACGTTCAGGGCTTGGTAGCGGAAGTTTGAGAACGTTTAGGGCTTGGTAAGGGCAGTATGAGAACGTTCTGGGCTGGGTAGCGGCAATTTGAGAACGTTCAGGGCTTGGTAGCGGAAGTTTGAGAACGTTTAAGGCTTGGTAGCGGGAGTTTGAAAACGTTCAGAGCTTGGTAGCGGCAATTTGAGAACGTTCAGGGCTTGGTAGCAGAAGTTTAAGAACGTTCAGAGCTTAGTAGCGGAAGTATAACAACGTTCAGGGCTTGGTAGCGGTAGTTTGAGAACATTCAGTGCTTGGTAGCGGGAGTTTGAGAACGTTTAGGGTTAGGTAGCGAGAGTTTGAGAACGTTCAGGGCTTTGTAGCGTGTGTTAGAGAACGCTCAGGGCTTGGTATAAGAAGTTTGAAAACGTTCAGGGCTTGGTAGCGCTGGTTTGAGAACGTTCAGGGCTTGGTAACGAAAGATTGAGAACATTCAGGGCTTGGTATCGGGAGTTTGATAACGTTCAGGGTCTGGTAGCGGGAGTTTTAGAACGTTTAGGGTTTGCTAGCGGCATTTTGAGAGGGTTCAGGGCTTGGTAACGGGAGTTTGAGAACGTTGACGGCTGGGTAGCGGAAGTTTGAGAAAGTTCAGGGCTTGGTTACGAGAGTTTAAGAACGTTCAGGGCTTGCTAGCTTGAGTTTGAGAACGTTCAGGGTTTGGTAGCGGAAATTTGAGAACGTTCAGGGATTGGTAGCAGAAGTTTTAGAACGTTCAGGGCTTGGTAGCGGAAGTTTGAGAACGTTTAGGGCTTGGTAAGGGCAGTATGAGAACGTTCTGGGCTTGGTAGCGGCAGTTTGAGAACGTTCAGGGCTTCTTAGCGAAAGTTTGAGAACGTTCAAGGCTTGGTAGCGGGAGTTTGAGAACGTTAAATGCTTGGTAACGGGAGTTTGAGAACGTTCAGGGCTTGGAAGCGGGAGTTTGAGAACGTTTCGAGCTTGTTATAGGGATTTTGAGAACGTTCAGGGCTTGGTAACGGAAGTTTGAGACCGTTAAGGGCTGGGTAGCGGAAGTTTGAGAAAGTTCAGGGCTTGGTTGCGAGAGTTTGAGAACGTTTAGGTCTTGGTAGAGGGAGTTTGAGAACGTTCAGGGCTTGGTAGCGGAAGTTTGAGAATGTTCAGGGCTTTGTAGCGAGAGTTTGAGAACATTTAGGGCTTGGAAGCGGGAGTTTGAGAACGCTCAGGGCTTGGTAACGAAAGATTGAGAACATTCAGGGCTTGGTATCGGGAGTTTGATAACGTTCAGGGTCTGGTAGCGGGAGTTTTAGAACGTTTAGGGTTTGCTAGCGGCATTTTGAGAGGGTTCAGGGCTTGGTAACGGGAGTTTGAGAACGTTGACGGCTGGGTAGCGGAAGTTTGAGAAAGTTCAGGGCTTGGTTACGAGAGTTTAAGAACGTTCAGGGCTTGCTAGCTTGAGTTTGAGAACGTTCAGGGTTTGGTAGAGGGAGTTTGAGAACGTTCAGAGCTTGGTAGCGGGAGTTTGAGAACGTTCAGGGCTTGGTAGCGGAAATTTGAGAACGTTCAGGGATTGGTAGCAGAAGTTTTAGAACGTTCAGGGCTTGGTAGCGGAAGTTTGAGAACGTTTAGGGCTTGGTAAGGGCAGTATGAGAACGTTCTGGGCTTGGTAGCGGCAGTTTGAGAACGTTCAGGGCTTCTTAGCGAAAGTTTGAGAACGTTCAAGGCTTGGTAGCGGGAGTTTGAGAACGTTAAATGCTTGGTAACGGGAGTTTGAGAACGTTTCGAGCTTGTTATAGGGATTTTGAGAACGTTCAGGGCTTGGTAACGGAAGTTTGAGACCGTTAAGGGCTGGGTAGCGGAAGTTTGAGAAAGTTCAGGGCTTGGTTGCGAGAGTTTGAGAACGTTTAGGTCTTGGTAGAGGGAGTTTGAGAACGTTCAGGGCTTGGTAGCGGAAGTTTGAGAATGTTCAGGGCTTTGTAGCGAGAGTTTGAGAACATTTAGGGCTTGGAAGCGGGAGTTTGAGAAGGTTCAGGGATTGGTTGCAAAAGTTTGAGAACGTTTAGGGCT
Source organism: Ariolimax columbianus (assembly GCA_036924085.1). Taxonomy (NCBI): domain Eukaryota; kingdom Metazoa; phylum Mollusca; class Gastropoda; order Stylommatophora; family Arionidae; genus Ariolimax; species Ariolimax columbianus. The sequence goes on along the minus strand of JAVGWX010000005.1, from coordinate 44,421,380 downwards.
TGGTAGCTGGAGTTTGAGAACGTTCAGGGCTTGGTAGCGGAAGTTTGAGAACGGTCAGGGCTTGGTAGCTGGAGTTTGAGAACGTTCAAGGCTTGGTAGCGGGAGTTTGAGAACGTTTAGGTCTTGGTAGCGGAAGTTTGAGAACGTTCAGGGCTTGGAAGAGGAAGATTGAGAACGTTCAGGGATTGGTAGCGGGAGTTTTGCAACGTTCAGGGCGTGGTAGCGGGAGTTTGAGAACATTCAGGTCTTGGTAGAGGGAGTTTGAGAACGTTCAGGACTTGGTAGCGGAAGTTTAAGAACGTTTAGGGCTTGCTAGCGGCATTTTGAGAACGTTTAGGGATTGGTAACGGGAGTTTGAGAACGTTGACGGCTGGATAGCGGAAGTTTGAGAAAGTTCAGGGCTTGGTTACGAGAGTTTAAGAACGTTCAGGGCTTCCTAGCGGGAGTTTGAGAACGTTAAGGGCTTGGTAGAGGAGTTTGAGAACGTTCAGGGGTTGGTAGCGGAAGTTTGAGAACGTTCAGGGCTTGGTAGAGGAGTTTGAAAACGTTCAGGGCTTGGTAGCGGGAGTTTCATAACGTTCAGGGTTTTGTAGCGGAAGTTTGAGAACGTTCAGGGCTTGGTAGCGGAAGTTTGAAAACGTTCAGGGCTTGATTGGAGGATTTGAGAACGTTCAGAGCTTTGCAGCGGGAGTTTGAGAACGTACAGGGCTTGGTAGCTGGAGTTTGAGAACGTTGAGGGCTTGGTACCGGGAGTTTTAGAACGTTCAGTGCTTGGAAATGGGAGTATGAGAACTTGGTAGCGGAAGTTTGAGAACGTTTAGGGCTTGGAAGCGGAAATTTAACAATGTTTAGGGCTTTGTAGCGAAAGTTTAAGAACGATCAGGGCTTGGTAGCGGCAGTTTGAGAACGTTCAGGGCTTCTTAGCGGAAGTTTGAGAACGTTCAGTGCTTGGTAGCGGGAGTTTGAGAACGTTCAGGGCTTGGTAACGGGAGTTTGAGAACGTTCAGGGCTTGGTAGCGGGAGTTTGAGAACGTTCCGAGCTTGTTAGCGGGATTTTGAGAACGTTCAGGGCTTGGTAGCGGGAGTTTGAGAACGTTCAAGGCTTAGTAGAAAAGTTTGAGATCGTTCAGGGCTTGGTAGCGGGAGTTTGAGAACGTTCCGAGCTTGTTAGCGGGAGTTTGAGAACGTTCAGGGCTTGGTAGCGGGAGTTTGAGAGCGTTCCGAGCTTGTTAGCGAAAGTTTGAGAACGTTCAGGGCTTGGTAGCGGGAGTTTGAGAACGTTCAGGGATTGGTAGCAGATGTTTTGAGAGCGTTTAAGGCTTCGTTGCTGACGTTTGAGAACGTTCCGGGGTTGTTAGCGGGAGTTTGCGAACGTTCAGGGCTTGGTAGCGGGAGTTTGAGAACGTTCAGGGCTTGGTTGCAAATGTTTAAGAACGTTCAGGGCTTGGTAGCTTGAGTTTGAGAACGTTCAGGGCTTGGTAGCAGGAGTTTAATAACGTTCAGGGCTTGGTAGCGGAAGTTTGAGAACGTTCAGGGCTTGGAAGAGGAAGATTGAGAACGTTCAGGGCTTGGTAGCGGGAGTTTGGGAACGTTCAGGGCGTGGTAGCGGAAGTTTGAGAATGTTAAGGTCTTGGTAGAGGGAGCTTGAGAACGTTCATGACTTGGTTGCGGAAGTTTAAGAACGTTTAGGGTTTGCTAGCGGCATTTTGAGAACGTTCAGGGCTTGTTAACGGGAGTTTGAGAACGTTGACGGCTGGGTAGCGGAAGTTTAAAAAAGTTCAGGGCTTTGTTACGAGAGTTTAAGAACGCTCAGGGCTTGCTAGCTTGAGTTTGAGAACGTTCAGGGCTTGGTAGCGGAAGTATAACAACGTTCAGGGCTTGGTAGCGGTAGTTTGAGAACATTCAGTGCTTGGTAGCGAGAGTTTGAGAACGTTTACTGTTTGGTAGCGAGAGTTTGAGAACGTTCAGGGCTTGGTAACGTAAGATTGAGAACGTTCAGGGCTTGGTACCGGGAGTTTGAGAACGTTCAAAGTTTGGTAGCGGGATTTTTAAACGTTCATGGCTTGGTAGCGGCAGTTTGATAACGTTCAGGGCTTAGTAGCGGGAGTTTGAGAACGTTTAGCGTTTGCTAGGGAGAGTTTGAGAACGTTCAGAGCTTGGTAGCGGGAGTTTGAAAACGTTCAGAGCTTGGTAGCGGCAATTTGAGAACGTTCAGGGCTTGGTAGCGGAAGTTTGAGAACGTTCAGAGCTTAGTAGCGGAAGTATAACAACGTTCAGGGCTTGGTACCGTTAGTTTGAGAACATTCAGTGCTTGGTAGCGGGAGTTTGAGAACGTTTAGGGTTAGGTAGCGAAAGTTTGAGAACGTTCAGGGCTTTTTAGCGTGTGTTAGAGAACGCTCAGGGCTTGGTATAAGAAGTTTGAAAACGTTTAGGGCTAGGTAGCGCTGGTTTGAGAACGTTCAGGGCTTGGTAACGAAAGATTGAGAACGTTCAGGGCTTGGTACCGGGAGTTTGATAACGTTTAGGGTCTGGTAGCGGGATTTTTAGAACGTTCATGGCTTGGTAGCGGAAGTTTGAGAACGTTCAGGGCTTGGTAGCGGGAGTTTGAAAACGTTCAGAGCTTTGTAGCGGCAATTTGAGAACGTTCAGGGCTTGGTAGCGGAAGTTTGAGAACGCTTAAGGCTTTGTAGCGGAAGTTTAAGAACGTTCAGGGATTGGTATCAGAAGTTTGAGAACGTTCAGAGCTTGGTACCGGAAGTATGAGAACGTTCAGGGCTTGGTAGCGGTAGTTTGAGAATGTTTAGGGCTAGGAAGAGGAAGTTTGAGAACGTTTAGGGTTAGGTAGCGAGAGTTTGAGAACGTTCAGGGCTTTGTAGCGTGTGTTAGAGAACGTTCAGGGCTTGGAAGCGGGAGTTTGAGAACGTTCCGAGCTTGTTATAGGGATTTTGAGAACGTTCAGGGCTTGGTAACGGGAGTTTGAGAACGTTCAGGGCTTGGTAGCGGGAGTTTGAGAAGGTTCAGGGATTGGTAGCAGAGGTTTTGAGAGCGTTTAAGGCTTCGTTGCTGACGTTTGAGAACGTTCCGGGGTTGTTAGCGGGAGTTTGCGAACGTTCAGGGCTTGGTAGCGGGAGTTTGAGAACGTTCAGGGCTTGGTTGCAAAAGTTTGAGAACGTTCAGGGCTTGGTAGCTGTAGTTTGAGAACGTTCAGGGCTTGGTAGCGGAAGTTTGAGAACGTTCAGGGCTATGAAGAGGAAGATTGAGAACGTTCAGGGCTTGGTAGCGGGAGTTTGGGAACGTTCAGGGCATGGTAGCGGGAGTTTGAGAACATTCAGGTCTTGGTAGAGGGAGTTTGAGAACGTTCAGGTCTTGGTTGCGGAAGTTTAAGAACGTTTAGGGCTTGCTAGCGGCATTTTGAGAACGTTCAGGGCTTGGTAACGGGAGTTTGAGAACGTTGACGGCTGGATAGCGGAAGTTTGAGAAAGTTCAGGGCTTGGTTACGAGAGTTTAAGAACGTTCAGGGCTTCCTAGCGGAAGTTTGAGAACGTTCAGGGCTTGGTAGAGGTGTTTGAGAACGTTCAGGGCTTGGTAGTGGGAGTTTGATAACGTTTAGGGTTTGGTAGCGGAGGTTTTTAGAACGTTCAGGGCTTGTTAGCGGATATTTGATAATGTTCAGGGCTTGATTGGAGGATTTGAGAACGTTCAGAGCTTTGCAGCGGGAGTTTGAGAACGTACAGGGCTTGGTAGCTGGAGTTTGAGAACGTTGAGGGCTTAGTACCGGGAGTTTGAGAACGTTCAGTGCTTGGTAATGGGAGTATGAGAACTTGGTAGCGGAAGTTTGAGAACGTTTATGGCTTGGAAGCGGAAATTTAACAACGTTCAGGGCTTATTAGCGGGAGTTTAAGAACGTTCAGGGCTTGTTAGCGGGAATTTGAGAATGTTCAGGGCTTTGTAGCGTGAGATTGAGAACGTTTAGGGCTTGGTAGTGGGAGTTTACGTACGTTCAGGGCTTGTTAGCGGGAGTTTTAGAACGTTCAGGGCTTGTTAGGGCGATTTTGAGAACGTTTAGGGCTTGGTAGCGAGAGTTTGAAAACGTCCAGGGCTTTGTAGCGGAAGTTTGAAAACGTTCAGGGCTTGGTAGCGGAATTTTGAGAACGTTAAAGGCTTATTAGCGGAAGTTTTAGAACGTTCAGGGCTTGGTAGCGGAAGTTTCAAAACTTTCAGGACTTGGTAGCGGAAGTTTGAGAACGTTCAGGACTTGGTGGCGAGAGTTTGAGAACGTTCAGGCCTTGTTACCGGGAGTTTGGGAACGTTCAGGGCTTGGTAGCGGGAGTTTGAGAACGTTCAGGGTGTGGTAGTGGGAGTTTGGGAACGTTCAGGGCTTCTTAGCGGAAGTTTGAGAACGTTCAGGGCTTGGTAGCGGGAGTTTGAGAACGATCAGGGCTTGGTAACCGGAGTTTGAGAACGTTCAGGGCTTGGTAACGGGAGTTTGAGAAGGTTCAGGGCTTGGTAGCGGGAGTTTGAGAACGTTCAGGGCTTGTTAGCGGAAGTTTGGGAACGTTCAGGGCTTGGTAGCGGGAGTTTGAGAACGTTCAGGGCGTGGTAGTGGGAGTTTGGGAACGTTCAGGGCTTCTTAGCGGAAGTTTGAGAACGTTCAGGGCTTGGTAGCGGGAGTTTGAGAACGATCAGGGCTTGGTAACAGGAGTTTGAGAACGTTCAGGGCTTGGTAACGGGAGTTTGAGAAGGTTCAGGGTTTGGTTGCGGAAGTTTAAGAACGTTCAGGGCTTGCTAGCAGCAGTTTGAGAACGTTCAGGACATGGTAACGGGATTTTGATAACGTTCAGCACTTCTAGGCGGAAGTTTGAGAACGTTCAGGGCTTGGTAGCGGGAGTTTGAGAACGTTCAGTTCGTGGTAGCGGGAGTTTGAGAACGTTCAGGTCTCGGTAGAGTTAGTTTGAGAACGTTGAGGGCTTGGTTTCGGAAGTTTAAGAACGTTCAGGGCTTCTTAGCGGCAGTTTGAGAACGTTCTGGGATTGGTAGCGGGAGTTTGAGAACGTTCAGGGCTTGGTAACGGGAGTTTGAGAACGTTCAGGGCTTAGTAGAAACGTTTGAGATCGTTCTGGGCTTGGTAGCGGGAGTTTGAGAACGTTCCGAGCTTGTTAGCGGGAGTTTGAGAACGTTCAGGGCTTGGTAGCGGGAGTTTGAGAACGTTCCGAGCTTGTTAGCGGGAGTTTGGGAACGTTCAGGACTTAATAGCGGGAGTTTGAGAACGTTCAGGGCGTGGTAGTGGGAGTTTGGGAACGTTCAGGACTTCTTAGCGGAAGTTTGAGAACGTTCAGGGCCTGGTAGCATGAGTTTGAGAATCATCAGGGCTTGGAAACGGGAGTTTGAGAACGTTAAGGGCTTGGAAACGGGAGTATGAGAAGGTTCAGGGCTTTGTTGCGGAAGTTTAAGAACGTTCAGGGCTTGCTTGCGGCAGTTTGAGAACGTTCAGGGCTTTGTAACGGGATTTTGATAACGTTCAGCGCTTCTAGGTGGAAGTTTCAGAACGTTCAGGGCTTGATAGCGGTAGTTTGAGAATGATCAGGGCTTGGAAACGGGAGTTTGAGAAAGTTCATGGCTTGGTAACGGGAGGTTGAGAACGTTCAGGTCTCGGTAGATTTAGTTTGAGAACGTTGAGGGCTTGGTTTCGGAAGTTTAAGAACGCTCAGGGCTTGCTAGCGGCAGTTTGAGAACGTTCAGGGCTTGGTAACGGAAGTTTGAGACCGTTCAGGGCTGGGTAGCGGAAGTTTGAGAAAGTTCAGGGCTTGGTTGCGAGAGTTTGAGAACGTTCAGGTCTTGGTAGAGGGAGTTTGAGAACGTTCAGGGCTTGGTAGCGGAAGTTTGAGAATGTTCAGGGCTTTGTAGCGGGAGTTTGAGAAAGTTCAGGGCTTGGTTGCGAGAGTTTGAGAACGTTTAGGTCTTGGTAGAGGGAGTTTGAGAACGTTCAGGGCTTGGTAGCGGAAGTTTGAGAATGTTCAGGGCTTTGTAGCGGGAGTTTGAGAACGTTCAGGGCTTGGTAGCGGGAGTTTGAGAAGGTTCAGGGATTGGTAGCAGATGTTTTGAGAGCGTTTAAGGCTTCGTTGCTGACGTTTGAGAACGTTCCGGGGTTGTTAGCGGGAGTTTGCGAACGTTCAGGGCTTGGTAGCGGGAGTTTGCGAACGTTCAGGGCTTGGTAGCGGGAGTTTGAGAACGTTCAGGGCTTGGTTGCAAAAGTTTGAGAACGTTCAGGGCTTGGTAGCTGGAGTTTGAGAACGTTCAGGGCTTGGTAGCGGAAGTTTGAGAAGGTTCAGGGCTTGGAAGAGGAAGATTGAGAACGTTCAGGGCTTGGTAGCGGGAGTTTGGGAACGTTCAGGGCGTGGTAGCGGGAGTTTGAGAACATTCAGGTCTTGGTAGAGGGAGTTTGAGAACGTTCAGGACTTGGTTGCGGAAGTTTATGAACGTTTAGGGCTTGCTAGCGGCATTTTGAGAACGTTCAGGGCTTGGTAACGGGAGTTTGAGAACGTTGACGGCTGGATAGCGGAAGTTTGAGAAAGTTCAGGGCTTGGTTACGAGAGTTTAAGAACGTTCAGGGCTTCCTAGCGGGAGTTTGAGAACGTTCAGGGCTTGGTAGAGGAGTTTGAGAACGTTCAGGGCTTGGTAGCGGAAGTTTGAGAACGTTCAGGGTTTGGTAAAGGAGTTTGAGAACGTTCAGGGCTTGGTAGTGGGAGTTTGATAACGTTTAGGGTTTGGTAGCGGAAGTTTGAGAACGTTCAGGGCTTGGTAGCGGAAGTTTGAGAACGTTCAGGGCTTGATTGGAGGATTTGAGAACGTTCAGAGCTTTGCAGCGGGAGTTTCAGAACGTACAGGGCTTGCTAGCTGGAGTTTGAGAACGTTCAGGGCTTGGTACCGGGAGTTTGAGAACGTTCAGTGCTTGGTAATGGGAGTATGAGAACTTGGTAGCGGATGTTTGAGAACGTTCATGGCTTGGAAGCGGAAATTTAACAACGTTCAGGGCTTATTAGCGGGAGTTTAAGAACGTTCAGGGCTTGTTAGCGGGAATTTGAGAATGTTCAGGGCTTTGTAGCTTGAGATTGAGAACGTTTAGGGCTTGGTAGTGGGAGTTTACGTACGTTCAGGGCTTGTTAGCGGGAGTTTTAGAACGTTCAGGGCTTGTTAGTGCGATTTTGAGAACGTTTAGGGCTTGGTAGCGAGAGTTTGAAAACGTCCAGGGCTTTGTAGCGGAAGTTTGAAAACGTTCAGGGCTTGGTAGCGGAATTTTGAGAACGTTAAAGGCTTATTAGCGGAAGTTTTAGAACGTTCAGGGCTTGGTAGCGGAAGTTTCAAAACTTTCAGGGCTTGGTAGCGGAAGTTTGAGAACGTTCAGGACTTGGTGGCGGAAGTGTTAGAACGTGCAGGGCTTAGTAGCGGGAGTTTGAGAACGTTAAGGGCTTGGTAGCGGGAGTTTGAGAACGTTCAGAGCTTGTTAGCGGGAGTTTGGGAACGTTCAGGGCTTGGTAGCGGGAGTTTGAGAACGTTCAGGGCGTGGTAGTGGGAGTTTGGGAACGTTCAGGACTTCTTAGCGGAAGTTTGAGAACGTTCAGGGCTTGGTAGCATGAGTTTGAGAATCATCAGGGCTTGGAAACGGGAGTTTGAGAACGTTAAGGGCTTTGTAACGGGAGTATGAGAAGGTTCAGGGCTTTGTTGCGGAAGTTTAAGAACGTTCAGGGCTTGCTTGCGGCAGTTTGAGAACGTTCAGGGCTTTGTAACGGGATTTTGATAACGTTCAGCGCTTCTAGGCGGAAGTTTCAGAACGTTCAGGGCTTGGTAGCGGTAGTTTGAGAATGATCAGGGCTTGGAAACGGGAGTTTGAGAAAGTTCATGGCTTGGTAACGGGAGTTTGAGAACGTTCAGGTCTCGGTAGAGTTAGTTTGAGAACGTTGAGGGCTTGGTTTCGGAAGTTTAAGAACGCTCAGGGCTTGCTAGCGGCAGTTTGAGAACGTTCAGGGCTTGGTAACGGAAGTTTGAGACCGTTCAGGGCTGGGTAGCGGAAGTTTGAGAAAGTTCAGGGCTTGGTTGCGAGAGTTTGAGAACGTTCAGGTCTTGGTAGAGGGAGTTTGAGAACGTTCAGGGCTTGGTAGCGGAAGTTTGAGAATGTTCAGGACTTTGTAGCGGGAGTTTGAGAACGTTCAGGGCTTGGTAGCGGCAGTTTGAGAACGTTCTGAGCTTGTTAGCGGGAGTTTGAGAACGTTCAGGGCTTGGTAGCGGGAGTTTGAGAACGTTCAGGGATTGGTAGCGGAAGTTTGAGAAAGTTCAGGGCTTGGTTGCGAGAGTTTGAGAACGTTTAGGTCTTGGTAGAGGGAGTTTGAGAACGTTCAGGGCTTGGTAGCGGAAGTTTGAGAATGTTCAGGGCTTTGTAGCGGGAGTTTGAGAACGTTCAGGGCTTGGTAGCGGGAGTTTGAGAAGGTTCAGGGATTGGTAGCAGATGTTTTGAGAGCGTTTAAGGCTTCGTTGCTGACGTTTGAGAACGTTCCGGGGTTGTTAGCGGGAGTTTGCGAACGTTCAGGGCTTGGTAGCGGGAGTTTGCGAACGTTCAGGGCTTGGTAGCGGGAGTTTGAGAACGTTCAGGGCTTGGTTGCAAAAGTTTGAGAACGTTCAGGGCTTGGTAGCTGGAGTTTGAGAACGTTCAGGGCTTGGTAGCGGAAGTTTGAGAACGTTCAGGGCTTGGAAGAGGAAGATTGAGAACGTTCAGGGCTTGGTAGCGGGAGTTTGGGAACGTTCAGGGCGTGGTAGCGGGAGTTTGAGAACATTCAGGTCTTGGTAGAGGGAGTTTGAGAACGTTCAGGACTTGGTTGCGGAAGTTTATGAACGTTTAGGGCTTGCTAGCGGCATTTTGAGAACGTTCAGGGCTTGGTAACGGGAGTTTGAGAACGTTGACGGCAGGATAGCGGAAGTTTGAGAAAGTTCAGGGCTTGGTTACGAGAGTTTAAGAACGTTCAGGGCTTCCTAGCGAGAGTTTGAGAACGTTCAGGGCTTGGTAGAGGAGTTTGAGAACGTTCAGGGCTTGGAAGTGGGAGTTTGATAACGTTTAGGGTTTGGTAGCGGAAGTTTGAGAACGTTCAGGGCTTGGTAGCGGAAGTTTGAGAACGTTTAGGGCTTGATTGGAGGATTTGAGAACGTTCAGAGCTTTGCAGCGGGAGTTTCAGAACGTATAGGGCTTGGTAGCTGGAGTTTGAGAACGTTCAGGGCTTGGTACCGGGAGTTTGAGAACGTTCAGTGCTTGGTAATGGGAGTATGAGAACTTGGTAGCTGATGTTTGAGAACGTTTATGGCTTGGAAGCGGAAATTTAACAACGTTCAGGGCTTATTAGCGGGAGTTTAAGAACGTTCAGGGCTTGTTAGCGGGAATTTGAGAATGTTCAGGGCTTTGTAGCGTGAGATTGAGAACGTTTAGGGCTTGGTAGTGGGAGTTTACGTACGTTCAGGGCTTGTTAGCGGGAGTTTTAGAACGTTCAGGGCTTGTTAGTGCGATTTTGAGAACGTTTAGGGCTTGGTAGCGAGAGTTTGAAAACGTCCAGGGCTTTGTAGCGGAAGTTTGAAAACGTTCAGGGATTGGTAGCGGAATTTTGAGAACGTTAAAGGCTTATTAGCGGAAGTTTTAGAACGTTCAGGGCTTGGTAGCGGAAGTTTTAAAACTTTCAGGGCTTGGTAGCGGAAGTTTGAGAACGTTCAGGACTTGGTGGCGGAAGTGTTAGAACGTGCAGGGCTTGGTAGCGGGAGTTTGAGAACGTTCAGGGCTTGGTAGCGGGAGTTTGAGAACGTTCAGGGCTTGTTAGCGGGAGTTTGGGAACGTTTAGGGCTTGGTAGCGGGAGTTTGAGAACGTTCAGGGCGTGGTAGTGGGAGTTTGGGAACGTTCAGGGCTTCTTAGCGGAAGTTTGAGAACGTTCAGGGCTTGGTAGCGGGAGCTTGAGAACGTTCAGGGCTTGGTAACCGGAGTTTGAGAACGTTCAGGGCTTGGTAACGGGAGTTTGAGAAGGTTCAGGGTTTGGTTGCGGAAGTTTAAGAACGTTCAGGGCTTGCTAGCAGCAGTTTGAGAACGTTCAGGGCTTGGTAACGGGATTTTTATAACGTTCAGCACTTCTAAGCGGAAGTTTGAGAACGTTCAGGGCTTGGTAGCGGGAGTTTGAGAACGTTCAGTTCGTGGTAGCGGGAGTTTGAGAACGTTCAGGTCTCGGTAGAGTTAGTTTGAGAACGTTGAGGGCTTGGTTTCGGAAGTTTAAGAACGTTCAGGGCTTCTTAGCGGAAGTTTTAGAACGTTCAGGGCTTGGTAGCGGGAGTTTGAGAACGTTCAGGGCTTGGTAACGGGAGTTTGAGAACGTTCAGGGCTTAGTAGAAAAGTTTGAGATCGTTCTGGGCTTGGTAGCGGGAGTTTGAGAACGTTCCGAGCTTGTTAGCGGGAGTTTGAGAACGTTCAGGGCTTGGTAGCGGGAGTTTGAGAACGTTCCGAGCTTGTTAGCGGGAGTGTGAGAACGTTCAGGGCTTGGTAGCGGGAGTTTGAGAACGTTTAGGGCTTGTTAGCAGGAGTTTGGGAACGTTCAGGGCTTAGTAGCGGAAGTTTGAGAACGTTGAGGGCTTGGTAGCATGAGTTTGAGAATCATCAGGGCTTGGAAACGGGAGTTTGAGAACGTTCAGGGCTTGGTAACGGGAGTTTGAGAAGGTTCAGGGCTTTGTTGCGGAAGTTTAAGAACGTTCAGGGCTGGCTTGCGGCAGTTTGAGAACGTTCAGGGCTTTGTAACGGGATTTTGATAACGTTCAGCGCTTCTAGGCGGAAGTTTGAGAACGTTCAGGGCTTGGTAGCGGGAGTTTGAGAATGATCAGGGCTTGGAAACGGGAGTTTGAGAACGTTCAGGTCTCGGTATAGTTAGTTTGAGAACGTTAAGGGCTTGGTTTCGGAAGTTTAAGAACGCTCAGGGCTTGCTAGCGGCAGTTTGAGAACGTTCAGGGCTTGGTAGCGGCAGTTTGAGAACGTTCCTAGCTTGTTAGCGGGAGTTGTAGAACGTTCAGGGCTTGGTAGCGGGAGTTTGAGAACGTTCAGGGATTGGTAGCAGATGTTTTGAGAGCGTTTAAGGCTTCGTGGCTGACGTTTGAGAACGTTCCGCGGTTGTTAGCGGGAGTTTGCGAACGTTCAGGGCTTGGTAGCGGGAGTTTGAGAACGTTCAGGGCTTGGTTGCAAAAGTTTGAGAACGTTCAGGGCTTGGTAGCTTGAGTTTGAGAACGTTCAGGGCTTGGTAGCGGAAGTTTAAGAACGTTCAGGGATTGGTTGCAGAAGGTTTTAGAGCGTTCAAGGCTTGGTAGCGGGAGTTTGCGAACGTTCAGGGATTGGTAGCGGGAGTTTGAGAACGTTCAGGGCTTGGTAGTGGGAGTTTAGAACGTTCAGGGCTTGGTAGCGTCAGTTTTTAGAACGTTCAGAGCTTTGTTGCGGCAGTTAGAGAACGTTCAGGGCTTGGTAGCGGGAATTGAAGTACGTTCAGGTCTTTGTAGCGGGAGTTTGAGAACGTTTAGGGCTTGGTATCGGAAGTTTGAGAACGTTCAGGGCTTGGTAGCGGGAGTTTTAGAACGTTCAGGGCTTGGTAGCGGGAGTTGCAGAACGTTCAGGGCTTGGTAGTGCGATTTTGAAAACGTTCAGGGCTTGGTAGCGAGAGTTTGAAAGCGTCCAGGGCTTTGTACAGGAAGTTTGAGAACGTTCAGGGCTTGGTAGCGGAATTTTGAGAACGTTAAAGGCTTATTAGCGGAAGTTTTAGAACGTTCGGGGCTTGGTAGCGGAAGTTTCAAAACGTTCAGGGCTTGGTAGCGGAAGTTTGAGAACGTTCAGGACTTGGTTGCGGAAGTGTTAGAACGTTCAGGGCTTGGTAGCGTGAGTGTGAGAACGTTCAGGGCTTGGTAGCGGGAGTTTGAGAACGTTCAGGGCTTGGTAGCGGGAGTTTGGGAACGTTCAGGGCTTAGTAGCTGGAGTTTGAGAACGTTCAGGGCGTGGTAGTGGGAGTTTGGGAACGTTCAGGACTTCTTAGCGGAAGTTTGAGAACGTTCAGGGCTTGGTAACGGGAGTTTGAGAACGTTCAGGGCTTGGTAACGGGAGTTTGAGAAGGTTTAGGGCTTGGTTGCTGAAGTTTAAGAACGTTCAGGGCTTGCTAGCGGCAGTTTGAGAACGTTCAGGGCTTGGTAACGGGTTTTTGATAACGTTCAGCGCTTCTAGGCGGAAGTTTGAGAACGTTTAGGCCTTGGTAGCGGGAATTTGAGAACGTTTAGGGCTTGGTAGCGGGAGTTTGAGAACGTTCAGGGCGTGGTAGCTGGAGTTTGAGAACGTTCAGTGCTTGGAAGCGGGAGTCTGAGAAAGTTCAGGGCTGGGTAACGGGAGTTTGAGAACGTTCAGGTCTCGGTAGAGTTAGTTTGAGAACGTTGAGGGCTTGGTTTCGGAAGTTTAAGAACGCTCAGGGCTTGCTAGCGGCAGTTTGAGAACGTTCAGGGCTTGGTAACGGAAGTTTGAGACCGTTCAGGGCTGGGTAGCGGAAGTTTGAGAAAGTTCAGGGCTTTGTTGCGAGAGTTTGAGAACGTTCAGGTCTTGGTAGAGGGAGTTTGAGAACGTTCAGGGCTTGGTAGCGGAAGTTTGAGAACGTTCCGAGCTTGTTAGCGGGAGTTTGAGAACGTTCAGGGCTTGGTAGCGGGAGTTTGAGAACGTTCAGGGATTGGTAGCAGATGTTTTGAGAGCGTTTAAGGCTTCGTGGCTGACGTTTGAGAACGTTCCGGGGTTGTTAGCGGGAGTTTTCGAACGTTCAGGGCTTGGTAGCGGGAGTTTGAGAACGTTTAGGGCTTGGTTGCAAAATTTTGAGAACGTTCAGGGCTTGGTAGCTTGAGTTTGATATCGTTAAGGGCTTGGTAGCAGCAGTTTAATAACGTTCAGGGCTTGGTAGCGGAAGTTTGAGAACGTTCAGGGCTTGGTAGCGGGAGTTTGGGAACGTTCAGGGCTTGGTAGCGGGAGTTTGGGAACGTTCAGGTCTTTGTAGAGGGAGTTTGAGAACGTTCAGGACTTGGTTTCAGAAGTTTAAGAACGTTTAGGGCTTGCTAGCGGCATTTTGAGAACGTTCAGGGCTTTGTAGCGGGAGTTTGAGAACGTTCAGGGCTTGGTAGCGGTAGTTTGAGAACGTTTCTAGCTTGGTAGCGGAAGTTTGAGAACGTTCAGGGCTTGGTAGCGGAAGTTTGAGAACGTTCCGAGCTTGTTAGCGGGAGTTTGAGAACGTTCAGGGCTTGGTAGCGGGAGTTTGAGAACGTTCAGGGATTTGTAGCAGATGTTTTGAGAGCGTTTAAGGCTTCGTGGCTGACGTTTGAGAACGTTCCGGGGTTGTTAGCGGGAGTTTGCGAACGTTCAGGGCTTGGTAGCGGGAGTTTGAGAACGTTCAGGGCTTGGCTGCAACATTTTGAGAACGTTCAGGGCTTGGTAGCTTGAGTTTGATAACGTTAAGGGCTTGGTAGCAGCAGTTTAATAACGTTCAGGGCTTGGTAGCGGAAGTTTGAGAACGTTCAGGGCTTGGTAGCGGGAGTTTGGGAACGTTCAGGGCTTGGTAGCGGGAGTTTGGGAACGTTCAGGTCTTTGTAGAGGGAGTTTGAGAACGTTCAGGACTTGGTTTCAGAAGTTTAAGAACGTTTAGGGCTTGCTAGCGGCATTTTGAGAACGTTCAGGGCTTTGTAGCAGGAGTTTGAGAACGTTCAGGGCTTGGTAGCGGTAGTTTGAGAACGTTTATAGCTTGGTAGCGGGAGTTTGAGAACGTTCAGGGCTTGATAGCGAGAGTTTGAGAACGTTCAGGACTTGGTAGCGGAAGTTTGAGAACGTTCAGGGCTTGGTAGCGGAAGTTTAAGATCGTTCAGGGATTGGTTGCAGAAGGTTTTAGAGCGTTCAAGGCTTGGTAGCGGGAGTTTGCGAACGTTCAGGGATTGGTAGCGGGAGTTTGTGAACGTTCAAGGCTTGGTAGCGGGAGTTTGTGAATTTTCAGTTCTTTTTAGCGAACGTTTCAGAACGTTCCGGGCTTGGTAGCTGAAGTTTGAGAACGTTCAGGGATTGGTGGAGGGAGTTTGATAACGTTCAGGGCTTTGTAGCGGGAGTTTGAGAACGTTAAGGGCTTGGTAGCGGGAGTTTGAGAACGTTCATAGCTTGGTAGAGGGAGTTTGAGAACGTTCAGGGCTTGGTAGTGGGAATTTAGAACGTTTAGGGCTTGGTAGCGTCAGTTTTTGAACGTTCAGGGCTTTGTTGCGGCAGTTAGAGAACGTTCAGGGCTTGGTAGCGGGAATTTGAGTACGTTCAGGGCTTTGTAGCGGGAGTTTAAGAACGTTCAGGGCTTGGTAGAGTTAGTTGGAGAACGTTGAGGGCTTGGTTTCGGAAGTTTAAGAACGCTCAGGGCTTGCTAGCGGCAGTTTGAGAACGTTTAGGGCTTGGTAACGGAAGTTTGAGACCGTTCAGGGCTGCGTAGCGGAAGTTTGAGAAAGTTCAGGGCTTGGTTGCGAGAGTTTGAGAACGTTCAGGTCTTGGTAGCGGAAGTTTGAGAATGTTCAGGGCTTTGTAGCGGGAGTTTGAGAACGTTTAGGGCTTGGTAGCGGCAGTTTGAGAACGTTCCGAGCTTGTTAGCGGGAGTTTGAGAACGTTCAGGGCTTGGTAGCGGGAGTTTGAGAACGTTCAGGGATTGGTAGCAGATGTTTTGAGAGCGTTTAAGGCTTCGCTGCTGACGTTTGAGAACGTTCCGGGGTTGTTAGCGGGAGTTTGCGAACGTTCAGGGCTTGGTAGCGGGAGTTTGAGAACGTTCAGGGCTTGGTTGCAAAAGTTTGAGAACGTTCAGGGCTTGGTAGCTGGAGTTTGAGAACGTTAAGGGCTTGGTAGCAGGAGTTTAATAACGTTCAGGGCTTGGTAGCGGAAGTTTGAGACCGTTCAGGGCTTGGAAGAGGAAGATTGAGAACGTTCAGGGCTTGGTAGCGGGAGTTTGGAAACGTTCAGGGCGTGGTAGCGGGAGTTTGAGAACGTTCAGGGCTTGGTAGCGAGAGTTTGAGAACGTTCAGGACTTGGTAGCGGAAGTTTGAGAACGTTCAGGGCTTGGTAGCGGAAGTTTAAGAACGTTCAGGGATTGGTTGCAGAAGGTTTTAGAGCGTTCAAGGCTTGGTGGCGGGAGTTTGCGAACGTTCAGTGATTGGTAGCGGGAGTTTGTGAACGTTCAAGGCTTGGTAGCCGGAGTTTGTGAATTTTCAGTTCTTTGTAGCGGAAGTTTGAGAACGTTCCGGGTTTGGTAGCTGAAGTTTGAGAACGTTCAGGGATTGGTGGAGGGAGTTTGAAAACGTTCAGGGCTTTGTAGCGGGAGTTTGAGAACGTTAAGGGCTTGGTAGCGGGAGTTTGAGAACGTTCATAGCTTGGTAGAGGGAGTTTGAGAACGTTCAGGGCTTGGTAGCGGAAGTTTGAGAACGTTCCGAGCTTGTTAGCGGGAGTTTGAGAACGTTCAGGGCTTGGTAGCGGGAGTTTGAGAACGTTCAGGGATTTGTAGCAGATGTTTTGAGAGCGTTTAAGGCTTCGTGGCTGACGTTTGAGAACGTTCCGGGGTTGTTAGCGGGAGTTTGCGAACGTTCAGGGCTTGGTAGCGGGAGTTTGAGAACGTTCAGGGCTTGGCTGCAAAATTTTGAGAACGTTCAGGGCTTGGTAGCTTGAGTTTGATAACGTTAAGGGCTTGGTAGCAGCAGTTTAATAACGTTCAGGGCTTGGTAGCGGAAGTTTGAGAACGTTCAGGGCTTGGTAGCGGGAGTTTGGGAACGTTCAGGGCTTGGTAGCGGGAGTTTGGGAACGTTCAGGTCTTTGTAGAGGGAGTTTGAGAACGTTCAGGACTTGGTTTCAGAAGTTTAAGAACGTTTAGGGCTTGCTAGCGGCATTTTGAGAACGTTCAGGGCTTTGTAGCAGGAGTTTGAGAACGTTCAGGGCTTGGTAGCGGTAGTTTGAGAACGTTTATAGCTTGGTAGCGGGAGTTTGAGAACGTTCAGGGCTTGATAGCGAGAGTTTGAGAACGTTCAGGACTTGGTAGCGGAAGTTTGAGAACGTTCAGGGCTTGGTAGCGGAAGTTTAAGATCGTTCAGGGATTGGTTGCAGAAGGTTTTAGAGCGTTCAAGGCTTGGTAGCGGGAGTTTGCGAACGTTCAGGGATTGGTAGCGGGAGTTTGTGAACGTTCAAGGCTTGGTAGCGGGAGTTTGTGAATTTTCAGTTCTTTTTAGCGAACGTTTCAGAACGTTCCGGGCTTGGTAGCTGAAGTTTGAGAACGTTCAGGGATTGGTGGAGGGAGTTTGATAACGTTCAGGGCTTTGTAGCGGGAGTTTGAGAACGTTAAGGGCTTGGTAGCGGGAGTTTGAGAACGTTCATAGCTTGGTAGAGGGAGTTTGAGAACGTTCAGGGCTTGGTAGTGGGAATTTAGAACGTTTAGGGCTTGGTAGCGTCAGTTTTTGAACGTTCAGGGCTTTGTTGCGGCAGTTAGAGAACGTTCAGGGCTTGGTAGCGGGAATTTGAGTACGTTCAGGGCTTTGTAGCGGGAGTTTAAGAACGTTCAGGGCTTGGTAGAGTTAGTTGGAGAACGTTGAGGGCTTGGTTTCGGAAGTTTAAGAACGCTCAGGGCTTGCTAGCGGCAGTTTGAGAACGTTTAGGGCTTGGTAACGGAAGTTTGAGACCGTTCAGGGCTGCGTAGCGGAAGTTTGAGAAAGTTCAGGGCTTGGTTGCGAGAGTTTGAGAACGTTCAGGTCTTGGTAGCGGAAGTTTGAGAATGTTCAGGGCTTTGTAGCGGGAGTTTGAGAACGTTTAGGGCTTGGTAGCGGCAGTTTGAGAACGTTCCGAGCTTGTTAGCGGGAGTTTGAGAACGTTCAGGGCTTGGTAGCGGGAGTTTGCGAACGTTCAGGGCTTGGTAGCGGGAGTTTGAGAACGTTCAGGGCTTGGTTGCAAAAGTTTGAGAACGTTCAGGGCTTGGTAGCTGGAGTTTGAGAACGTTAAGGGCTTGGTAGCAGGAGTTTAATAACGTTCAGGGCTTGGTAGCGGAAGTTTGAGACCGTTCAGGGCTTGGAAGAGGAAGATTGAGAACGTTCAGGGCTTGGTAGCGGGAGTTTGGAAACGTTCAGGGCGTGGTAGCGGGAGTTTGAGAACGTTCAGGGCTTGGTAGCGAGAGTTTGAGAACGTTCAGGACTTGGTAGCGGAAGTTTGAGAACGTTCAGGGCTTGGTAGCGGAAGTTTAAGAACGTTCAGGGATTGGTTGCAGAAGGTTTTAGAGCGTTCAAGGCTTGGTGGCGGGAGTTTGCGAACGTTCAGTGATTGGTAGCGGGAGTTTGTGAACGTTCAAGGCTTGGTAGCCGGAGTTTGTGAATTTTCAGTTCTTTGTAGCGGAAGTTTGAGAACGTTCCGGGTTTGGTAGCTGAAGTTTGAGAACGTTCAGGGATTGGTGGAGGGAGTTTGAAAACGTTCAGGGCTTTGTAGCGGGAGTTTGAGAACGTTAAGGGCTTGGTAGCGGGAGTTTGAGAACGTTCATAGCTTGGTAGAGGGAGTTTGAGAACGTTCAGGGCTTGGTAGCGGAAGTTTGAGAACGTTCCGAGCTTGTTAGCGGGAGTTTGAGAACGTTCAGGGCTTGGTAGCGGGAGTTTGAGAACGTTCAGGGATTTGTAGCAGATGTTTTGAGAGCGTTTAAGGCTTCGTGGCTGACGTTTGAGAACGTTCCGGGGTTGTTAGCGGGAGTTTGCGAACGTTCAGGGCTTGGTAGCGGGAGTTTGAGAACGTTCAGGGCTTGGCTGCAAAATTTTGAGAACGTTCAGGGCTTGGTAGCTTGAGTTTGATAACGTTAAGGGCTTGGTAGCAGCAGTTTAATAACGTTCAGGGCTTGGTAGCGGAAGTTTGAGAACGTTCAGGGCTTGGTAGCGGGAGTTTGGGAACGTTCAGGGCTTGGTAGCGGGAGTTTGGGAACGTTCAGGTCTTTGTAGAGGGAGTTTGAGAACGTTCAGGACTTGGTTTCAGAAGTTTAAGAACGTTTAGGGCTTGCTAGCGGCATTTTGAGAACGTTCAGGGCTTTGTAGCAGGAGTTTGAGAACGTTCAGGGCTTGGTAGCGGTAGTTTGAGAACGTTTATAGCTTGGTAGCGGGAGTTTGAGAACGTTCAGGGCTTGATAGCGAGAGTTTGAGAACGTTCAGGACTTGGTAGCGGAAGTTTGAGAACGTTCAGGGCTTGGTAGCGGAAGTTTAAGATCGTTCAGGGATTGGTTGCAGAAGGTTTTAGAGCGTTCAAGGCTTGGTAGCGGGAGTTTGCGAACGTTCAGGGATTGGTAGCGGGAGTTTGTGAACGTTCAAGGCTTGGTAGCGGGAGTTTGTGAATTTTCAGTTCTTTTTAGCGAACGTTTCAGAACGTTCCGGGCTTGGTAGCTGAAGTTTGAGAACGTTCAGGGATTGGTGGAGGGAGTTTGATAACGTTCAGGGCTTTGTAGCGGGAGTTTGAGAACGTTAAGGGCTTGGTAGCGGGAGTTTGAGAACGTTCATAGCTTGGTAGAGGGAGTTTGAGAACGTTCAGGGCTTGGTAGTGGGAATTTAGAACGTTTAGGGCTTGGTAGCGTCAGTTTTTGAACGTTCAGGGCTTTGTTGCGGCAGTTAGAGAACGTTCAGGGCTTGGTAGCGGGAATTTGAGTACGTTCAGGGCTTTGTAGCGGGAGTTTAAGAACGTTCAGGGCTTGGTAGAGTTAGTTGGAGAACGTTGAGGGCTTGGTTTCGGAAGTTTAAGAACGCTCAGGGCTTGCTAGCGGCAGTTTGAGAACGTTTAGGGCTTGGTAACGGAAGTTTGAGACCGTTCAGGGCTGCGTAGCGGAAGTTTGAGAAAGTTCAGGGCTTGGTTGCGAGAGTTTGAGAACGTTCAGGTCTTGGTAGCGGAAGTTTGAGAATGTTCAGGGCTTTGTAGCGGGAGTTTGAGAACGTTTAGGGCTTGGTAGCGGCAGTTTGAGAACGTTCCGAGCTTGTTAGCGGGAGTTTGAGAACGTTCAGGGCTTGGTAGCGGGAGTTTGAGAACGTTCAGGGATTGGTAGCAGATGTTTTGAGAGCGTTTAAGGCTTCGCTGCTGACGTTTGAGAACGTTCCGGGGTTGTTAGCGGGAGTTTGCGAACGTTCAGGGCTTGGTAGCGGGAGTTTGAGAACGTTCAGGGCTTGGTTGCAAAAGTTTGAGAACGTTCAGGGCTTGGTAGCTGGAGTTTGAGAACGTTAAGGGCTTGGTAGCAGGAGTTTAATAACGTTCAGGGCTTGGTAGCGGAAGTTTGAGACCGTTCAGGGCTTGGAAGAGGAAGATTGAGAACGTTCAGGGCTTGGTAGCGGGAGTTTGGAAACGTTCAGGGCGTGGTAGCGGGAGTTTGAGAACGTTCAGGGCTTGGTAGCGAGAGTTTGAGAACGTTCAGGACTTGGTAGCGGAAGTTTGAGAACGTTCAGGGCTTGGTAGCGGAAGTTTAAGAACGTTCAGGGATTGGTTGCAGAAGGTTTTAGAGCGTTCAAGGCTTGGTGGCGGGAGTTTGCGAACGTTCAGTGATTGGTAGCGGGAGTTTGTGAACGTTCAAGGCTTGGTAGCCGGAGTTTGTGAATTTTCAGTTCTTTGTAGCGGAAGTTTGAGAACGTTCCGGGTTTGGTAGCTGAAGTTTGAGAACGTTCAGGGATTGGTGGAGGGAGTTTGAAAACGTTCAGGGCTTTGTAGCGGGAGTTTGAGAACGTTAAGGGCTTGGTAGCGGGAGTTTGAGAACGTTCATAGCTTGGTAGAGGGAGTTTGAGAACGTTCAGGGCTTGGTAGTGGGAGTTTAGAACGTTCAGGGCTTGGTAGCGTCAGTTTTAGAACGTTCAGGGCTTTGTTGCGGCAGTTAGAGAACGTTCAGGGCTTGGTAGCGGAAATTTGAGTACGTTCAGGGCTTTGTAGCGGGAGTTTAAGAACGTTCAGAGCTTGGTAGCGGGAGTTTGAGAACGTTTAGGGCTTGGTATCGGAAGTTTGAGAACGTTAAGGGCTTGGTAGCGGGAGTTTGAGAACGTTCAGGGCTTGGTAGCGGGAGTTGCAGAACGTTCAGGGCTTGGTAGCGGAAGATTGAGAACGTTCAGGGTTTGGTAGCGGGAGTTTGAGAACGTTCAGGTCTTGGTAGCGGGAGTTTGAGAACGTTCAGGGCTTTGTAGCAGGAGTTTGAGAACGTTCAGGGCCTGGTAGCGGGAGTTTTAGATTGTTCAGGGCTTGGTAGCGGGAGTTTAAAAACATTCAGGGCTTGGTAGCGGAAGTTTGAGAACGTTCAGGGCTTGGTAATTGAAGTTTGAGAACGTTCAGGGCTAGGCAGCGGGAGTTTGCGATCGTTCAGGGCTTGGTAGCGGGAGTTTTAAGCCGTTCAGGGCTTGGTAGCGGGAGTTTGAGAAGGTTCATGGCTTAGTAGCGGCAGTTTGAGAACGTTTAGCGCTTGATAGCTGGAGTTTCAGAACGTTTAGGGCTTTGTAGCGGGAGTTTGAGAACGTTCAGGACTTGGTAGCGGGAGTTTGAGAACTTTCATGTTGGTAGCGGGAGTTTGAGAAGGTTCAGGGCTTGGTAGCGGGAGTTTTAGAACGTTCAGGGCTTGGTAGCGGGAGTTTAAAAACGTTCAGGGCTTGGTAGCGGAAGTTTGAGAACGTTCAGGACTTGGTAATTGAAGTTTGAGAACGTTCAGGGCTTGGTAGCGGGAGTTTGCGATCGTTCAGGGCTTGGTAGCGGGAGTTTTAAGCCGTTCAGGGCTTGGTGGCGGGAGTTTGAGAAGGTTCATGGCTTAGTAGCGGCAGTTTGAGAACGTTTAGCGCTTGATAGCTGGAGTTTGAGAACGTTTAGGGCTTTGTAGCGGGAGTTTGAGAACGTTCAGGACTTGGTAGCGGGAGTTTGAGAACGTTCATGTTGGTAGCGGGAGTTTGAGAAGGTTCAGGGCTTGGTAGCGGGAGTGTGAGAAAGAACGACGTAGAAGAAGCTGAAACAAGTACCGTTTTCACCTGTCCAGAGTAGCTCGTCTATTTACAACTTACTAACTCATCTCTTGACATTTTTCCTAATTGGTTTGAATATATATTTGACTGTTTTAGACGAACGGATGTGGTTTCTTTGACCTAATCGAGCAGGCACTAAATATTCAAGCAGACGGCCCAGATCTGAAACAAGGACGAGAATTCAAATACAAGGGTATCGTGTTCACACGATATGGATAGAAATGTGGAACCAAAGAACGCAGAAAGCAAATGCGGTTTCCTTTCAGCTCTGATGGCTATTAGTCCACAAACACATCCTAGTGGAGGCAAAGAGATCGTTGATAAATATAATTTTTATACCAGCTCTCTGCTACCAGTGCCAAACTCTCACCAAGATTCAAGAAAGAAAAATAATGAGCTTTGAAATGAGGTTTTGAGAATAGATGTCGGGATCATCACCAAGCTGGAGAGAAATCAAATAAAGGAGGAATAATGATGCAACACCAATACTGGGATACATGGAAACGCAGAGAATACATTGGTTTTCGACACCTGACAAAAATGCAACCACAGCTACCAACTGCGTGAATCTACAACACCTGACAAGAGGGTTGGATGACAAGATGGAGACCAAGAACAATATGGATGGACGGTATAAATGAGGCATTAAAGAAACACAGCATGACAAAAACATCGGCGAAACATATGGTACAGGAAAAAAAAAACTACATCTCCTCATGTCACCTATCGACACGAGATGATTGAAGATGTTGATGACAACTGAGCTATTACGATCTATATTGTCTATCTTACTATGTATTCAGACCTGCTAATTAACATCAGAAAATTAGTATATAAACAAAACGGCAACTAAAAAAGGCCTTTTTTTTGCCACATCTGTGCTATCAGTGCCAAACATGACCTCTGTCCATGGCAGAGGAAAATTAAATGTCAACCTTTGAACTGAAATGCATCAATGTAATCGTAAGAGATCAAATGAGAAATGATGAGATTATTAAAAAAATAATCTTTGGAACAACATCTTCACAAGAATATACAACTTGTATGCATAAATAGAAAGGAAAGTCAGTTTCATAAGAATAAAAACCAAATCGGCTGCCATGACAAACAAACAACAGCAGAATATCTGGGTTCATAGCAAAGGGAAGAGCACGAGACAAATGGAAAGACAGCATCAAAGACATCCTGTACAAGCATGGGATCACAACAACCACAGCAACACGTCTGGTCCAGGTACGAGACCTACAGCTACCCACTACACTTCACGGCAGCAGTAAAAGGATAAAGTACCTACGTAAGTAAAGTTAGTTAACTCCCACAATGTGTCTAGTATTTCCGTTTCTTGTTCCGTCTCATGCTGACGTTAATGCCCTTTGATACCTTTAATTTAACAGAACCTAATTTCGCTATCCATTGCCTTGGATATTAACCATAACTCGTACATACAATTATAACATTTGTCAGCCTGTGGAATCGTAATCTTGGCGACAAATTCATTTAGCCATTACAACGGGGGAAACCCGATAAGTAGTCATTGATAATTGGAAATAACCTGAAGCAGCTACAACGATTTTAGCAGAAGAGCTCTATCTGTGGTTAAGGAACTCTTGTTGTGCCAGACCGAGTACTGTGATTACAAGTAGCACTTTTCTCCTTGAATTGAACTGGGCTGGTTCTTCGTCACATTATAAGAACTACTGAAGTTTTTTTTCATTTTCCCACTGCTAAATTTATCAAGAATGGGTTGTGAATGCAGAAGAACGAGTAAATAGAGATTATATTAATTCATGTTTCTGAGTTAAGGAATTTGACCGTGCTCATGGCTTTTCAATACTGCACACAGTCCTTTTGGTTATATCGGTCATTAATAAATAGATAGCTTTCCAGGCTTAAACTCTTGAGCTACGATGAAAAACACTGAACGGGCTGCACTCCAAAGCACAGCAAAGAAATGTGCACAGAGTAGAAGATGAAGACTATTGTGTGTTGTTTAGTTTACGTAAGGAGACGTTAACGTATGACGTGTGCAGTTGTTCTTCACATAACGGTCGTAAGTAATTCCATAATAAAACACCAATAACAAGGCGAGGATGCGGTTGTACTGAAGCTGGACGGTAATTACAGACGATCCCCGTTAAGTATATGTTTATGACGGCTTGTTAGTGTTTTAATGTGTTTTCTCAGTTGTTCCTAATAAAGGCCTTTTGTTCGTTACTTAGGTTCTGTTCTTGTTCTTGTTCTAACGGGATAATAGAACTATATTTCTCTGTTTATTTATAGTCCATAAAAAAAGATGATTAAGAGAGACAATATCCTAAAGAGAGTTATTGCATTTACATGTTGCCTCCACTACTTAGTTCTTAATCAACCTATACTTCTACAGGAGCAGATGTCCCTGTGCAGGTCCCAGCTCTGGTATGAGCTTGATGTAGCCGGGAGAAGGGTGTCCTGCTTAGCGGACTAGGCTCGTGCAGCTTAATACTCCGCTGTGTTGGGACAAACGCTTACTGAGGATGGTTAACCGATGTGCTAGTCCATCTTAATGGACTCAAATACTAGAGCAAAGTAGAACCGCAGCCTTAGGCGTCATCTATGCCGATCTAAATAAACCACCAAACGATGGCGGTGTTATGCTATGTCACACAGTTAGTCGCCTCTTACGACATGCTCTCTTTGAGGCAGTTGTGCTATTCTTGTCCTTGTCATACACAAAGACCTCCGCATACCACTCGGGTATTTACTACGTATCTTTGATATACAGATGGTGTAGTTATGCTAGTTGAATGCAAACAAGAACTGCATGACTTGGTGATTCAAGTTAACAACAAATGACAGGTATTTTCATAGAACGAAGAACATGAATTAATGAAAAGCCTTGTTCAATCATTACTGACAATGAACACGAAAACTATGCTAATTAGCAAAGCGGATTCAAGATGTAAGTAAATCAGTGCTCCTCAACTTGTTTATACTTGGCGTCCACTTTTATAGCTTTCAAGAGAGTAAATTTTCTTTACAGCCCACTATAATATAAATTTAAGAAAACTCTTCTAGCGTCCACTGAATCTGTTTTTTGACGTTTTTAATCATCTTGTAGAATGTACTTTGCAGAACGTCACTTCCATGACAGTCCGTTTGAAAGAAACTCGATCTCTTGCGACATTTTCAACGTGTTCCAGAATCATGCCCTTGACATCTTGGTACCATCTTCTTGGCCTGACTTTGCCTCTATTGACCGGTACCATACCTTCTATTATCGTTCTCACAAGATAGTTGCGGTTTTTTTAAGTGGCCAAAGTTTGTCAATTTGCTGTTAAGATAACATTTATGCCGAAACTCTTGTCGAATGTCTACATTTTTTCTTTTTCTTTTTTGGTAAACGGAATTATGAGAACGTTTCTATCACATTTCGACTCGAAGAAATTGAGGTTTTGGTCAAATCTATGTTTCACAGTCGTATCCTGCCATGGGAAAAAACACTGGTTCTCAAAATTTGCAGTTTTGTTGGTTTGCTGGTATTCTGCGATAGTTTCCTCGGGGTTGTGTTTTTAATACAGCATGTAACTGTTATTCCACTGCCCACCTGAAACCTAAAGTCACCCACTTGTAAGCGCTAGTCCCACGGTTGACCAGCACTGACTTAGTGACTTAGACTATCAAATACTTGAACCGGTCAAGGGCTTCTCATATCTTGGAAATTTAACAACGGGGAGCGGATAACTGAAATGGAAATGAAGGAGACAGCAGAGATGGGCCACATCTGTTTGCATCAACATTGGTCAAATATTGACTTTCAAAGAAGCCACCTAAAATTAAAGTGAACTGGCATTACACATAATCGGCTTTACTCAATATGTTAGTTAGTTGTCCAACGTCAGTGATGATGGTGACATGATCAGACGGATTTGTCTTGATGGTGTAGCTCGCGCTGTTTTTTTGATTAAACTGAGGAAGAAACTGCGCTGGTGATCAATCTCACTCTCTGGTTCCGAGCTACCTTTGACCAGTGGCAAGACATAAGTCAAAACGACTGGAGGTAACTCAGGATGTAAACACTCTGGTCCCACCTTATTTGAGACAAGGAGTCGCTAGAAACTTGCGGAATTCGATCACCCACCGTTTCAGCTCATCGCTTTGAGAGACGAGTGCCATACCTCTCGACAACATTAACCAGGTTTGAACCTCTCCAAGGCGATAGTTCATTACTATTGGCCGTGTTGCTATTTCTGTGCGACAAAAACCTTCACAATAAGAAAACCGGGCGAGCGAAGTCAATTTCATGAAGTTCAGCAGTGTGCACTTGACCGGGGAAATAAGACACAGGATAACCAAAATACTATTGTAAATAGCCGCAGACCATGCCAGAATGATCGATGGGAAAACCCCATAAAATGAAAGAAGTAACTAAACCAAAAGGAAAACCACAACACGTTTCCGTGGACACATGTATAAGTCGTCAACTAGTGGGAATTCCAGCCAAATACGTGGCCTGGTCGCATCCAGTTTTGCAGGGATAAATGTTTACTGCAAAGGCTTTAGGAGTAAACCCTGAGAAAAAATCTGCAACTTGTGCTATCTCCAATCGTCTTGATTTAATCTTGCCACTCGTTAAAGGTAGCTCAGGACCAGAAAGTGAAGTTGACAAAAGGTGCAGTTTCTTCCTCACTGTCATCTAAATAACAAGTCACCCATTTCAGCAGACACAGCAAGAGAAAAGATTGTCCACATTGCTGAACAAAGAGAGTTATCTTCATCACATGGGATGGACGAACATCAAAAGACTATATCTCGAGAACAAAACTAGAACGAGCCGGTGTGATGCCATCTTCATGGCGTAGAAACATTGACGATGAACAAACGATTTGAGAAGTGAATTTGTTTCTTAGAAATTAGGATATATCGCAAAAAGCAGCGCATCGCATAGAAAGGAATAAAAAAACAAATAATAAAATCTTTGAGAAATTAGGGGTGTAAAGAGAAATCAGTCCACCAGTTCAGATATTTTGGCCAAATGAAAAGGATATAACATGTTGCTGAAAACAATGCTGGGAGGATAGGGAGATGACAAACGTACCAGAGGTTAACAGGGAAAGCCTGGCAGATTGTAGCAAGAGGGAAAAAAGATGCAGATCCATTACAACTGACCTTTACTGTTGAGATTGCGTCTAAACTGAAGTGAAACTTGAAACAGAAATTCGTTATTACAAAGATTCGTTTTCATGTCACAGAAACAGTAGCAAATAAACAATAGTACAAAAACGTGTCCATAATTGCATTAGTTAATCCAGTCCTCATTAGGAAATAAACAATAGTATATTAACTTCTCCAAGAGTAACATTGAACATTGCCTAAATGGTTACATGTGCAATTGAATAAAAAAAAAATATACTCTTTTCGTAGAAACGATCTATCTCTATCGATTTTTATGAGGCCACACAAGCTAGTTATAGCCAATTTATAAGTGCCATATAGATATTACACAAGATTAATATATATATTAATAAATATATCGTGCTGTTTACCTCTACGCCCACTCGTACTGTTTACCTCCACGCCCACTCGTACTGTTTACCACCACGCCCACTCGTACTGTTTACCGCCTAGACCACTCGTACTGTTTACCTCCACGCCCACTCGTACTGTTTACCGTCACGCCCATTTGTACTGTTTATCTCCACGCCCACACGTGCTGTTTACCTCCACGCCCACGTGTGATGTTTACGTCTAAGTTACAGAGAATGAGAAACTATATCTTCATTTTGTTTTCCGCGCCAGTAATCTAGATGTTTCTTAAATTTGTTTTCCCATCTTTTTTAAAATCTACCTTAAGGGAATGCATCAATGACAACAATCCTTCAGCGTGTCTTGACCCTTATAACCTCCTGTAGTTCATTCCAAGAATGGGTTATGCACAGCTTGTCAATTTTCTATCTCTTATTTAGCTGCTAAAAAATCCCAACATATTCTATTTTCATCCAAGGGATTTTACGTCAATTCAGTTAAATGTCTACTGCAGAATAATTTTCTCTGGCACTTTGGGAGGGAGAAAATATCAATATAAAATAAATAACACGTATGCTGAATAACACATATACTAACGGATAACCTATAGACACAGACATATACTAACGGATAACTTATAGATACAGACATATACTAACGGATAACCTATAGACACAGACATATACTAACGGATAACCTATAGACACAGACATATACTAACGGATAACTTATAGACACAGACATATACTAACGGATAACTTATAGACACAGACATATACAAACGGATAACCTATAGACATCGAGTGGACGACATTCATTTATACCGAAGACTCAGGGTTCCCTGTTCAATGAAAGGGTTTTAAAAAGATTGAGCACAAACTGGCAAGCTCCCATGACGCCCGTATCATATATTACTCCAACAATTTCTTCAATCCAAACCCCAGCAAAACCTAAATATGTGTTTTCCTCCTCAGAAATAGAGTGGCAGCAAAGAAAACAAAATGGAATGTTAAGAACTAAAGCTTGAGTACAACAAGGTAACGTTAGAGGTGGGTTTCATGGCAAACGTTGCCGTCGGGGATGATGATAATTCTTCATGGACTAAGCCGCAGTCGATGCGAGGTGAGGTGGCCAGTTCCCTTTTTTGCTGGTTATTCCTACCGAACTGATACGTCAGTACACCCCCTAAATATCTGGGTGGCGAGTTAAATCACACGCTGTCCAAAACACTACCGGGAAACATAACATAAGATACAATATATATGTAATACCATCCGGCTATTGACTGAAACAATATGGGGAACATGGACAGATGTCCACCGAATATTAGCTCTCCGCCTCTGCATCTTTACAGCTGAGATTGCCGCGCCAATTTGGAAAAAAAACTCTGGATTTGTCAATCTTATTGATACATCGATAAGGAAACTGTCCAGATAGTTACACGCGGGGACGCCGTGGGCTAGTGGTTAAGTGGCACGGCTCACACCCGAGGGTGCTGTGTTCGATCCCCCTCACACCACCGGCCGTTACCCCGGGAAAGCAAGCCCTTAGAAAATTCAGGAGAAAGTAGACCCTTACATAAATGCATGCCGAAGTCGGATGCACTGGGCTGACAGGTGCAAAATAAAAACTGTAGTGCAACGCAAACCGCCTGGGAGAATAGAGAAATAAGGAAAAATAAAATAAAACAAAAAAAAGCTATACGCTGTCTAAAATCTAATCCAACAAAACAATTGTCCCCAAATAATCCGCGTAGCACAATCCGAGGCCTAAAGAAATGTCGTGTGCGAAATTGAATGAGAGAAACAGATAAACAACCCAAGGACCCCTATGTTTGCCCATCATGTGCAGTGAGCACAACTGGAATCTAGAGATGAAAATACAGAGAAGATGATCTGTCCAAACCTTTTGGAACTGTCCAATATAGACGACCAATTAATGGGGAATGACAAAGTAAACCACGTGACTGAGCATTGGAAATATGGTGTCTGACCTGGCGCTGAGGACAGGGGAGGTAAGTAAATACATCTCACGTGAATTTTCACATTGCCAGTCGGCTGCGATTGATCTAAAGCGTCCTCTATCTCTTCCCTTCTTGAATGCGTTCCTAATTCTTTTGTGGATTTACATTTTCCATTGTTATTTTTTGAAGATGGAGAAACTCTTGACAAGTCTCAGTATTTTCGTCTTTTTTTATCTGCAGATTAGATTTCAAATCTAATTTCTTTGCTTTTTACTAATGTTCATCATCGCCAGGTTAGTCAGTCCGGAGACTGGTGTTGAAGTCTTCTGATCATATCAATCCACTATCCTGTTCCCAGCAGATCTCTTCAGCTTAGTATAAGTCTATATCTCAATGTTCTTTGCACATACGCCTGTGTGATGTAATTGTGTCTTGGAAGTTCTTTTTCTCTTTTCCATTAATTTTGCTTTCTAGTATGTTCAATAGTAAATCCCTATGCCTCATGAACCAGCCAAGACAATCTCCCATTACTGTATCTTCGTCACTAGGTTTCTATGTGAACCTATAGCATTAGCACTAGTTCGTTTGTCCTTTTTTCTGTTCAGCTCACTCCTTACATTATGTGATAGCACCACATCTCAAGAGCTACTAATATATATATATATTTGTCATTATTGCTTTGAGTCCATGTTCAAGAGCCGTACAATACGATGGGCCAGATATGTGTAGCGATCAATCTTTTCTGAAATTCAATGTTGATGTTATTTGTTGTAAGAAGTTTATGTTTCCCTCCGGAACGCCATTTTTACTACTGCGATCCTAATTCTAATTTCAACAACTAAGCTAGCGTCACAGATCGACCGAACCATCTCAAGTCCAAACAACAATTTACTGTCTCTTTTAAGAAGCGAGGACTCACCAGGCTGATTAGTCTTTTGTATTATGAATATTTCAACCTTAAGATGTCATGTTTAGGCAAACTTCTTGTCATCAGAAGTTCCACGAGGAAGTCCTTCTTGGTTCAAAGTGTTTATATAAGAAAACAGGGTCCTCCACTCATCCACTGCTCAAATATTTGGTGGCCATCGATTGGTTTAGAAGTGCCACGTCAAATTTCTCGAGACCCTTGTGAACCCGTCGGTCCGCCAGTGCTTGCAGTTTTATTGGTTAGTTTAATATTCTACTCTTTCCCTGTTCAGACCTTCTTCTCAACTGAAGGCAATCCTTTTCCGGCAGAGGTACACTCTCGACTTCTGGGACGTGTGAGCTGTGAAAGTAGTATCAACTAGGACGGGATGGAGTGATCACGTGTATATGTATGTGTATGTGTGTGTGTATTGATTTTCCATTATAGTTGTGCAAGTAATACATTTACCAATACATGTATGTATATATTTATTTACTTCGGGGAGGAGGGGGGTCGCTGTAGTCAAGAGGTTAAGGCATTCGTCTCTCACAGTGATAAACGGAAACGATAGGCGATCGAATCCCGCAAGTTTCAAGCGACCCCTGGTCTCACGGGAGGTAAGACCAGAGTTCCTGCATCCCAAGTTACCTCCAGTCGTCTCGACCAATAGTCTTGTCACTGATCCAAGGTAACTTGGGACAAGAGTAAGATTGATGATCAGAGCATAATCTTTCTCAGTATAATCCTCATACAGCGGAAATCACATGATTAAGATAAAACCGCCTGATGTTGTGGCCATCATCGCCTCGCGATGAACAATAACTATGTGTGTATGGATGTATGGATGTTTGTGTGTGTGTATGGATGTATGGATGTGTGTGTGTGTAGGTGTGTATATGTGTAGGTGTGTGTGTGTAGGTGTGTGTGTATGTATGTGTGTATGTGTATATGTGTGTATGTGTGTATATGTGTGTTTGTGTGTATGTGTCGAATAAACAGCACACACATTATGAGAATAAATCTAACTGATGACAGTGTTGGGAGATACACTCAAACAGGATGTTGCATCATTTGGATGCATCTTGGCAGCATTGTAGACACAGTACTCATACCGATATCAATGTAAGAAAACAAAAGACGAGAGGCCATTTCATTGTATTGAGGAACGAATATAAATCCCTAGAAATTAATTTAGTTAGTTACCTTTTCTCCCACTGATGCGGTTAAGCCAAATGGGAGCCAGTAGCCAGTCCTGCTCCAAATGCGTTGCGTCAGTCAATGTTGAACCCGTGTCGTTGCCCAATCACTTTAATGTAATCAATCCACCAGCCTCTCGGCCGCCCCCTTGCGATTATAGCCAGATTTAGCAGCGTTGTAAGTCATTGGTGGAAGTTGACGAGGGTGCATTCTCACGAGATGACCAAACCAACATATGTTGTGCATGGAAATGTATTCTGCACAAGACGTAGTGCCGACCATATTGCGAATGTCTTTGTTCTACATTTCTGTCTTTCATGGTAACACCGATGACCTTTCTCAAACACTTCATTTCACACCTCCGAAATTATGTTCTCGCGCGCCCTGGACTGAGGTATGTCTGTTTTGGAGTTCATGCTTTTATGTTACTGTATGATTATGAACTAGCTTCGTGGATATGAGAATTCTTTATCTTGATGAAGTTTTGTGTTTCTTACCTCGATATGGATTGTTTTGTGTCCACGGACTTTCATTCAGAATTAAGAAAGTAATGAAAGATAATAGTTGATATCTATTTGTAATTTCTAGAATTCATTCATTCATTCATGCATTCATTCATTCATTCATTCATAGGAGTCTCAGTCTTTGCTGACCATGAGCGTGGCACCCTGTGAGTAGCCTCTTAGGTAGCAAGATTCGGCGCTGAATATGGAGACCATGGGCTGCCCAAACTGCAGGATCCCCCTCTCGGCCTCTCTGGTGTAATCCAAAGGAATGACAGCGGGACAATTTTACACCAGCTCAAATGCAGGAGCTAATGGAATGAGTTCGCAATTGTGAAGCCATCCGCCTTAGGTGCTACCACTAAGGATTTTCTGTCTGGGTTTACTCCCGTAGCTCTACCCTCTCCAGAGGCTTCCACAAGGCAGGAGAGTCGTTGTCCACAGATGCTAGTTACTCGAGACACCTGATGATACTCTCATCGTCCCAAGACTAGCCAGCACTCCCTGGGACTTGTGGGTTTAAAATCAGAGTTCCCCATCTCCTAGGCGAACTGCCTGAAAAGGCTAACGAGCTTCGTCTACCTGGGTTTAGAGTCAGAGTTTACCTTCTCTTAGATTGGCTGCCAACCAAGGCCAATGAGCCCAATCTGCCCGCCCAATTATACCGCCGGGTATTCGGTCGCGCCCCACAGCAGGCTCTGTAAGAAACAGGGGGCCCCTCATGAAGGTGCTGCTGGGGACACACTAATGTAGGAGAGGCCATTGGCTTGGAAAGAATATGTTAAGATAATTAGCAAAACTGAAACTCACAGTCAACGGGAAGATACGGGAACAAGTAAACAGTTGCTTGTACATACCATAGATAATAGCAATCAATGCTAGATGTGAATGGGAAGTAGAAAACAAGAATTGATAAAAACGCATTTACCAACATGAGAAATATATTGACATTCTAGCAAAAAACAAATAAAATAAAAAATGAGTTTTTAGGTGTAAAACATAATCAACATTACTGTTCGGTGTGTAAACGCGGTCGATGAGCAAACAGATGAAGGACAGAATAGAGGTCGCTGAAATAAGGATATACAGAACATTGGGGAACATATCGAGGAACTAAAAGCGAGCCAAACAAAAAATTAACTCAGACGAGATTATGAATTGAAAGAGAAATACCGAATGACATACACATTAATAATAATAGTCAAACTGTAAAAACGATTAGTTAGACCTAGATTGGAGAACTGTGTCCTCTAAACTAGTATAAAGACGTTAAGTTAAGTTAACGTACATGGTGCATTGGTAGTCAAGCTGTATACATAATTAATGCGATATAATTTGGAGTACTGTGTTCAGGTGGTTAGTCATTATTGTAGAGGATATATAAACATGCTGGATACAGAAAAAAGAACAACAAAGCTGATAGTGGGATTTCAGAATTACAGTTATGAGGAAAGACTCAGAAAAACCGGCTTTGGTGTCTAGAAAAGAGAATAATTCTAGGTGACTTAATATAGGGTTATAAGATAATCAAAGTAACGAGACATTAGACTACAACATGTTTTTTTTTCAAAATTCAACAGTCTACAAGAACGAGAGGGCATTGCTATAAATAAACTAAAAAAAGATCCAGATTAGATATTAGCAAATATGTTGTTAGTCTAAAAGTGGTGAATGATTGGAATGCATTGCTACAGGAAGTATTGGAGACAATGGCAATTAATGCATTTAAGAATAGATTGGATGCGCAGAGCTTTTAGAGCCAGGAAATGTAAATGAAACTGGTTGTATACAGACTATGCAGTCTTTTAAACCGATATAAGGACGTTACGTTTATAAGCGTAAATCATATATTTAGAACATATACATATATACGATTCTCTGATGAAAATAATACTGAAGTGAAATGTTGAAAGCAGGCAGCCAACAGGAAGCAGCGCTGTAAGTGGGAAAACAGCATCCAGTGTTGGGCTAATATCAGTGTCGGAGTACACCATCAGTGTCGGAGTACACCATCAGTGTCGGAGTACACCATCAGTGTCGGAGTACACCATCAGTGTCGGAGTACACCATCAAGGAAAGATAGAGGATATTGGAAGCCCATTATAGCTAAACTTCGATGCAGAGACGAGACTTGGTATCATCATCATCATCAGCAGAATATGTTGCACGCTCACTGCTCTAACTGTGAATTACAAGTTCTGTATTTGTATGGAACCGCCACAATCTTAAATTACCCGTGCTCAACAGAATGTAATTCTTGCGTAAACGCCCAAAGTCCTGCTTTGTTGAAAGCAACAACACCGTTACATATTTACAGAACAAAAATAAACCCGAGAAAAATAAGAAACTCAGGAGCAGTACGGGGTTGTCAGCTGGAAATTGTAATCTAATTTAAGTACCCACAGGCAGTAATTACCGATAAAGAACCCAGAGCTGAAAGTTTAGCGGGAATAGCTCAGACAATGACGCCCCTTGCAGCTAAAACTGATCTACTAAACAGCCAGAAACTGTTCTAACCATCCTCAGTCTGTCTGTCAAGTTTGCTTACAGCGGTTAACCAGCTGGATTGTCACGCAGTCCTGTGGAGATTGACAACAAAACAAGGGAAATGGAGGTGCCTTTGACAGGTCCCCAGAATGCTTCATTTCAACAATATGCTAAAAAGGAAAACTACCAGACACCATTATACATCCATTAGAGTAAATAGAACTCTTGGAAAACGTAAAAAATGGCATAAGTTGCCTGATTTATAATTTTCTTGATCCATGTACAATCTAAGGAAGCAGGTCGAAAGGCAAATACGGATACACATGGTCGGAAAGCGTGCCCTGCTAGTCTTTAGCAAAAGTATAACTAATACTACTACTAAGGAAAAGGATGTAGAGTTTATAATAGATCATTCTGGATAATAGATCATTCTGGTAAAGTCCAGGAAGCAGTGAAAAAGACAAATACAATGTTAGGTATGAACAAAATAAATATTAAATATAGGAGAATAAAAATGATAGTCAAACTGTATAAAGCATTGGAGTGTTGTGTACAGTTATGGAGCCCTTATCTTAGAGAGGTATACAAATCTTAGAAATGATACAAATAATAGCTGTCTATCGTTGTGATCAGGACCGCCGACATCATCCTTGTCACAGATTTCCATGTTGGGTATGGACGCACATGTATCTGAACAGGCCAATGCGGGCATGAAAACATCTGCTGCATAACGGGCACACGAGGTTTGTAGAAGGTTCCCGCTGTTCGTATTTCCAGGTCTCGCGTCTGCTCTGGCTTTTCACAACACGATGGTCTTCGCTGGTAGCTACACCCGCTGTCTATCTGGTAACTTTTCAGGGTGTCCCTCAGACCGTCTTCAAACCGGATCTTTGGGCACCCTCTTTCGCACCATCCCTATCTCAGAGAACCTTCTTTTGGAGCCGCTCTTCTGACATACGGACGAGGTGTCCGGCCCATCCTAGTCGTGCTTTCTCTAGCAGTGCATGGATGCTGGACATGTTAGCCCTCGAGAGAACCTCGATGATAGTGACACGATCTTGCCATCGGATTTGAAATATTCGCCTCAGGCAACCTGTGTGGAAGTGGTTTAACCTCCTTGCATGTCCAGAGTATACAGTCCAGCTTTCGCAGGTGTAAAGTAGGGTTGTAATGATGGTTGCACGGTAGACTTTGAGTTTGGTCTTGACGCTGATACCACAACATTCCCACACCATTGAGCGCATTCTACCAAAGGCTACACAGAAGAGCGGCAAAATTGATAGAAGGATTCCAGAATTACAGTTATGAGGATAGATTAAAAAACCGCTCTGCAATGTCTGGAAAAGAGAAGTTTTCGAGCTGATTTGTATAAAGGTTTATTATATAATCAAAGGAAAGGATCATTTAGATTTCAACACTTTTTTTAAAAGTACAGCCGCCAACATGAACGAGAGTACACAGCTAGAAATTAGTTAAAGAAAGATCCAGATTAGATATTGGGAAATATTTTTTTTAAATCAGAGAGTGGTGAATGCTTGGAATGCGCTGCACAGGAAATAGTGGAGGCAGGGTCAATAAAAATATTCAATAATAAATTGGATGCGTAAAGGTATTTTTAATCAAGTCAACGGGTTGAGTTACAGACTCTGCAGAGTCTTCTAAGCCAGTATAAATACGTTGTTACTGCTGTTGAGGATGAAGTGGAATATACTTAATTGAATGAGGTCTCTGTTTTACTGAGGTATGGTTGCGAATTCAAGTTCTAACTGATATGCCTATTCTAACTCCGCATTCACAAATGAGTAGGCAGGGTTTTGTACCACGGCATGTTAGCTGTGATAGCAAGCGGTCTACTTGCTCTGCCCCTGGGAAACTCAGCCTAGAATATCCACAGATCAACAGACAAGACTTAAAACACTTTATTGACTATTAATACGGACAGGGCAGTTTTATGACGAGCGAAATATTATCATACTATTGCATCAGATTTAGTGGAATCTTAAGTCCGCAGCTGTCACTTTCCACCCAGAGTAGCATCATGTACCGTCTTCGCATAGTGCACACAAAGTCTCACTCAAGACGCGAGGGTGTACAACAACAACATGCCGCGAGGCTTCGTTTCGACTTTCCTCCAGGAAGATCCGATTCAAAAGCATCACTTGAGATGAGACGTGTCTTTGTCCTCTTACCTTCAAGGAGGAAGGGTTCACAAGAACAACATACCATGAGAAACGCTTTATATTCCTCTTACCTCCAAGAAGCGAATGTTTACAAGGACAACATACCATGAAACACACTTTTGCTTTCTCTTACCTCCAAGAAGCGAATGTTTACAAGGACAACATACCATGAAACACACTATTGCTTTCTCTTACCTCCAAGAAGCGAATGTTTACAAGGACAACATACCATGAAACACACTTTTGCTTTCTCTTACCTCCAAGAAGCGAATGTTTACAAGGACAACATACCATGAAACACACTTTTGCTTTCTCTTACCTCCAAGAAGCGAATGTTTGCAAGGACAATATACCATGAAACACACTTTTGCTTTCTCTTACCTCCAAGAAGCGAATGTTAACAAGGACAACATACGATGAAACACACTTTTGCTTTCTCTTACCTCCAAGAAGCGAATGTTTACAGGGACAACATACCATGAAACACACTTTTGCTTTCTCCTACCTCCAAGAAACGAATGTTTACAAGGACAACATACCATGAAACACACTTTTGCTTTCTCTTACCTCCAAGAAGCGAATGTTTACAAGGACAGCATGCTACGAGAAACGCTTTGGCTTCCTCTAATCTCCAATAATCGATAGTTCACAAAGATACCGGTCCATAATTCGTGGTTTGGCTACCTCCAGAAAGCGAGTTCACAAGGATTGCATACAATGAGACACACTTTGGCGTCCTCATATCTTCAGGATTCGAGAGTTCACAAAGATAATATGTCTCATATACGTGTTGG
Source organism: Ariolimax columbianus (assembly GCA_036924085.1). NCBI lineage: Eukaryota > Metazoa > Mollusca > Gastropoda > Stylommatophora > Arionidae > Ariolimax > Ariolimax columbianus. The sequence continues at coordinate 44,384,783 of JAVGWX010000005.1, read as the reverse complement.
CTTCCGTTTACTCTCTATGCCTCACATGTTTTGAAGCCTTTCCAATACTATGTTCACTTACGGGCTCAATTCCGGTGTCAACCTTACTATGTAAGCTTGTGTTCTTCTGAAGGTATGTTCTTTCCATATGTACTCTACTTAATCTCTAGATGTCTTAATTGCCGTCTCGCTCTTTGACACAAGTTTATGTTTGTTATTAGTTCAGTCCAAATAATATCAAATATGCATCGGAGACATGTCTTTGATGGTTTGCGATCTTGATTTAATGTTCTTAGTTTCAAATCCTCTTTCCAAGCCACATAAAGTGTGTCCATCACCTATAATGGAGACCACTCTCTCTGTTCAACTGTTTGAACATTTTTTTCTGTTTTCTTTGTCTGCTGAAATGAGAGACTTGTACGGTGATTTGGATTAACTAAAGGAAGAAAGGTTTGCGTAATTAGTCAACCCAACTCTCTTTTCTTGCGCCATCTTTGACCAATCGCAGGAGATTATCAAGACGACTGAAGATATCACACGATATAGGTTTTCCTCCGGGTTTACTCCACATAGTTGAGCTTATAGGATATTAGTTCTAGGCATCCTGTTAGAAGAGGAAAACCCAGGTGAAGATAGCATCAAGATAGTCTGAAGATGTCCTTGTATAACGAGTGCGGTCAAGCTGGAAACATCCACGTGTTTAACGACTCCAGTCAGTCTGCTCTGTTGTAGTCTATTATACAGTATTACCGCGTGGAGGTGTAGAAGTGTCTTGGCAGCTCTGGTTTGCTGGTACTGACAGTAGTAGTTATCTATGGGTCGCTGACAGCTTCAGCCAGTTCATGCACTGTTCAGCATCTTGACGCCGCATCTCTTTCTACAGATGATATTTTCCTTGATCAATGTATTTAACATTAAAACATACACTTGCAGTAATAATAGTTAAAGATGGTGGCAGCATCACTGTTGCTGCGAAATGTGTTATATTATGACTGGAACGCCGAACTCTGTCACATTCGGGACACACTTGTATAGTAGACATGCCAGATAGCTCAATCACTTTCACTTGACTTGTCTGCGGAGGCTGCTCAGTATCAGGTGGCAGGACTAAATGTCTAACTCTGTCATTCTTAGCAGTGCTAACATGCTGAGCATCATACACTTCTACAAATAGCTCAGCTATGGAATAGTTGGGCCTTTTGTATTTTCAGGTAGCAATCTTTCGCTGTGCCTCTTTGGTTTTACTTTCTTCGATACTAGCTCGCTGGTTGGTATGGTTTTGTGCATGTATCTCCCGTTAGGTGTTTTTCAGAAAAGACACTTTCAAGGAGTCTCTGCAGCGTTTCTTCTGAATGACGAGCAACTACCTGTTGTGAGCTAACCGTGTAATAGTGTTGGGATGAGCTTATCTGGCATGCGAACAAGTCCCGTAAATCTTAGCTGAGCTATTTATAGAAGTGTATAGATGCTTAGTATGTTAGCACTGCTAAGAATGACAGAGTTAGACATTTTGTCCTGCCACCTGATACTGAGCAGCCTCCGCAGACAAGTCAAGTGAAAGTGATTGAGCTGTCTGGCATGTCTACTGTACACTGTCCATGTCTCACAGGCATGCAGCAGAGTGGATAACATACTGCACGATATACTTTTATATTGGTGGCGACACTCAAGCCTTGTGGATTCCAGACGTTTTCTAGTCTCCTAAACGCAGAATTCGCCTTAGCAATCATGCTATTGACCGCAGAGTCGATATTCGATACTCTTGGGCGATTTAATCAAGAAGACAACATGACCTGGTACAACATTAACGACACCGTTTTATTTTGTGTTATCCCTTCCCTCCATGTTCAGTGAGAAAACTTCCTAGGTACTTGAACTCATAATATGAAAGTCGGCTAATTAATCGTTTTGTTCCCATCTGTGACACTATTATGAACATTCTCAGGTGAATGAAGCCGGAAATAACCAAAACATGATCAATTATTGACATTTTCATGTTCCATTTTTCTTATTCTTCTTTTGAATTACATTTACTTTGTCGAGGAAATTGCTTATTGTTATTGAGTTAGAAAATAAACCTTTTTTTGTGAGGTAAAAATCTTTAAAAAAAATTAGAGACTAGGGATTTATTAAGGCATTTACGAGTTTCATGCTTGAGCAGCTATATAACGTGCTTGTCCCTTCTGATTGTATTTATTTCTTTTATTTCTCACTCTTTTCCCTTTTTATTTCTTTCTTATATTATTTATTCATTTCATCTGTTCATCTGTCTATTCTTTGACTTTAAATATCTAAGTCAGGGTATTCAGTCAGCCACGTGTCTGACGGTAGGTAGCCAAATGTTAAGTAAACTCATTTCGCTCTTTTTCTGTGTAGGGTGCCGTATTGGAGCTAGAGCCTCTTTCAGGCCAACTTTCCACCTCAACCTTTGGCGCAGCGAGGACGCCTAAAGTTGTAGGACGACCAGGACGTCATTCTATGTGACCCATTTGTTGTACGGCACGCGCACCACATCGCTGGCATATCTGTATTTTCGTTACATATATGATGTCACAGACACAAGTCCAATGTTTGATTTCAACGTAGCGAATTTGATCTTCAATGTTCTTTCCTCCGTCACTCGATGAGCAAAGAGAAGTCAACCTGCATCAACTTTCTGATTGTTTGACGCCTCGCAGCCACATACCATGGCTAGAGTAACCAGACCGTTGACGCCTCGCAGCCACAAACCATGGCTAGAGTAACCAGACCGTTGACGTCTCGCAGCCACATACCATGGCTAGAGTAACAAGACCGTTGACGTCTCGCAGCCACATACCATGGCTAGTGTAACCAGACCGTTGACGTCTCGCAGCAACAAACCATGGCTAGAGTAACCAGACCGTTGACGCCTGCAGCCACACACCATGGCTAGAGTAACCAGGCCGTTGATGTCTCGCAGCCACAAACCATGGCTAGAGTAACCAGACCGTTGACGCCTGCAGCCACAAACCATGGCTAGATTAACCAGTCCGGTGACGTCTCGCAGCCACAAACCATGGCTAGAGTAACCAGACCGTTGACGCCTCGCAGCCACATACCATAGCTAGAGTAACCAGACCGTTGACGCCTGCAGCCACAAACCATGGCTAGATTAATCAGACCGGTGACGTCTCGCAGCCACAAACCATGGCTAGAGTAACCAGACCGGTGACGTCTCGCAGCCACAAACCATGGCTAGAGTAACCAGACCGTTGACGTCTCGCAGCCATATACCATGTCCCGAGTAACCAATCCGTTTACGTCGTGAGCTCTAATACTTTGATTGCGCATCTCTTGCATTATTGGTTTAGTACATTTACTTACTTACTTTCCGTGTCCGGCAGCCTCACAAAGTATTGGACCAAAAATCAGCTGCAATGGAAGCTCTTTCACGTGCTGCCATGAGCTCCACCAATGTACGTGGCTCTTCTATTCTTGACCAGTTAAACAGATGTTCGCGGTCTTGGATGACCCCACATTCGCAGATGTCGTCCAGACATCCCCATCTTTTGAAGTACGATCTACACATGAACACTCCCTTTCGTAATCTGTTCATGCATGGTCCTCCACACAGAGTATTGCATAAAACCCCTTTTGCAAGTTTTTTCTTTATCTCAATCCATTTCTAACCATATAAAGTTGGTACAGTTGAAGCTGAGCTAGTCTGCTGCTTTTCCTTCGCGAGAACTCATGGTTTACTAAGGAGATTTTTTTAAAACAGCATGTTGAATTTCTTAGTCTTGCTGTAAATATTGTTACATTAAACTACTCCATGTAAGAGTTATTCATATATTCTCAAATCCTTATTTTTTTAAATTTTACAATTATTAGACTCATAACGTAGAAATACGTCAAAGAGTTGAAGACGCTATTGGTCCATTTGAAGATCTGTTCACAGCTATCAAAAGACAAAAGATGGCCTAATGCGGGCACGTCGCGAGGTCCAACGGAATTACCAACTCGGTACTTTTTGGTTCCGTACCGGGACAGAGAGGGCGAGGACGTCCAATGAATATATGGGTGCACAACATTACTGAGGGGTCAGGCCTTCGTCCCGGTGAGATACGACAGGCGGCAACAGAAAGAGGGATGGCGTGGGATTTTGGGAGTGTCTTGATGTGTGCCCCAACGACCTGATGGGTTACAGGATGAACTGAGCTGAGACTCATAAATTTGACATTTCATTTAAAATTGCCTTATCGTTTGGACTAAATTAGCTATGCTGTACTGCTTAGAATCAAAGTTATTGTTTTCTGGCAGAACTACAGGTGCTCAGTTCCCATCAGCGAATGGTAAAGAGTGTAGATACTGATGGTTTATGTAGCTCGCTGATTGCTAACGATCCTACTTCGTCTTTCAAAGAGCCTCTCTCTATCAGACCAGCGTATGATTTCAAAGTCCTACAATATGTGCATAACTAGTGCATCGACTCGTGTTGTCATCCGAAGTAAGGTGATTGATCAACTATCCACTGCCAGTGTTCCCACTGCAGGTGTCCCTAAAGCCAAAATGTAACCTTTTACAATCGCGTAAATCTGAACATGGCCAGTACAGTTGATTCAAGTTCCAGGAGGCTCGAGACCTCTATGTCCGTAATCCACTCATGTCAAAGCCAGCTCTTCTGCACTTTCCCTAGCAAGGATTGCGAGTCAGAGACGATTACTGCCCTCATTACAGCGGTCTTAGATAGATACCCCAGAGCTGGCCACAACCTTGTCACCATTCTGAATGAACTGTATCAGGTTCAGGTCATGAAGACTGGAAATGTCCAACAAACACGCAGTCATCATTCTGAATGAACTGTATCAGGTCATGAAGACTGGAAATGTCCAACAAACACGCAGTCATCATTCTGAATGAACTGAATCAGGTCATGAAGACTGGAAATGTCCAACAAACACTAACATGTGACATAATACGACATCGGTCTTGAACAATTGAATTTAAAGTAGTTTTCAAAGTAGTCACACATGAGTGTCTTTTATTTATTTGTAAACACTAGTAGTGAAGTCGTTTACATGTCTGCACTGTCTGTTCAGGCAAGGACGCAGAGGGTAGGTCTCAAAGTTTATACAACATTTCACGTGGATAATGGCGACAGCAGGTTGGAGAAACATTCGTTTATTATATTCGATTAGAGCTACTTTTGTGTTGTGGTATCTTAAGACAGATTGCGAGTATATCTTTTCTGTGCGTTTCTCTGATACTATGCCTCCCATTTAGTGGTGTAGAGATAAGGCACACGACACTCAAATCGGTGACCGGAAACGGTTGACGATGGGGTCTTGCAGGTTTCAAGCGATTCTTGGTCTCGAGGGAAGTAAGACCAGAGCGCCTGCATCCTGAGTTACCACCAGTGGTCTCGACATGTCTTGCCACTGGTCCAAGGTCGCTCGAGACAAGAGAGTGAGGTTGATTACCAGCGCAATTCGCCCCTACTATAACCCAACATACAGCGTAAGTTACATCATAAAGACAAAACCCTCTGATAACGTCGTCATCAGATATTATGAAAGACAATTAACTAACCAAAATACTTTTACTTTTCTTACACTGCTTGTAAATCTGGCATCCTATTCGCATATCTTTAGTTTAGCCCCACATTCGATATTTTCTGTCTGTCATGCACATAACAAGTCATATGTTGTAACAGTTTCGGAATATTTTGTGTTCACAATGAACGCCATTTCGTTTCTGTATCCGTTATCATCCGTATAAATCAAATACAAGGCGTGTTCAAATGAAAGCGGCCCAACTGCACCAAGTGAACATTCGTACGATGCGCGTGATGACGTCACTTCTATTGTAAACAGGGCATACCAACCGTCAAGTTTGAAACACGCGTTATTCTCCGACTCATAGTTTCCTCAGCAGACCGTTGGAAACATGGCAGGTGTGATACAGAATCCGTCCAGAGTTGATCAGGAGTGGTTCGATTTCTAACAGCTGAAGGATGTCGACCGTTTAACATTCGCAGAATTCAAGCAGTGTATGGTGACAAAAGTATGTCGAAGACAACAGTGACGAACTGGATACTTTGGACAACGCTAGACCATAATAAACCTTCTATTTACCGCGTTTTAAATCTATTGTCTCTATTGCTTACATTCGGCATTCAGTTAACAGCAGTACTATCATCTTGATATGGTACAGAGATATAGGTCTTCCCGAGCTAACAAAAAAATAAATGATTGCCCATCGCGAAGCGACGATAACCACAACATTAGACGTTTCTGTCTTAATAATGTCATGTCTGCTGTATTTGGATGTGATATCTGCTGTATTTGGATGTGATATCTGCTGTATTTGGATTATAGTGAAGAAGAAAATGCACTCATCATAAATCTCACTCTTATCCTGAGTTACCTTGGAACAGTGGCAAGACTATTGGTCGAGACAGCTGGATATAATTCAGGATTTAGGCACTCTGATCTTACCTCCGTGAGACCAGGGCTTGCTTGAAACTTACGGGATTCGATCGTCAACCATTTAAGTTCATCACTGACTGAGGCGAGTGCCTTAACCTCTTGACTACAGCGACCCCCCATAAACTCCCAAACTACTCAATTGCAATCACAAACAGTCTTGCAGTAATATTGATCATTAAGGAAAGTAGTTTTTACTGACGAAATCTTTAATGTCTTTTTTTTAAAAGCGAGTCACTTGCCTCACGTGGATAACCCGACATCGATTGGGAAGTGCCTATCACTGAACTGTATTTTCTGTTGCTTGGAGCATGTTTTATAAATACACAAATACTCCTCCTCGAGGCAGTTCTCGCTACAAATCTTCCTCTTAATTCTAACATTTTTAATATTTTAAATTTTCAATCTGGAATATTGTCCTGAAAATCTATTCTCACCACAGAACTAAACGTGAGCTCAAAACACAGTCACAGAAACAAACACATACACACGCACATACACCCCTACGCACACACACACTCCCACAAACACACCCACACACACCAACCCACACACACACACACACACAAACACACACACACACACACTCCCACACACACATCAGAAAGCATTCAGTAACAAAATGTGAATATTTTTCCCAGAATGCCTCCTGTCACCAAAAAGAATGACACTAGGCAGAGCTGGTTAAACCAAATTAATCCGCGTCAACAGAATGCGAAGAAATAGTTCTTATTTTGGAGGAGAGTGCCGGTATAATTTAGTTGTCAGAAAATTGGAGCCAAATTGAAAATATGTCCGTCAGTCCTTCCTGCATGAAGTTTTCTAGAATTTCACCGCCAGGGTCTTGACATTGCAAGTTGTGGTCTTCAACGTCGTGTCTGCTTTGTTGGGGCAACCAAATATATGATAATAAAGAAGTGCAATGCCAATAAAACAGTGACGACATCTATGGCAACTGTTGTTGTTTTTTTCTTTTGATTTAAATAATCTTTTTTCAGGTTTTTTTCGTTTTCCCTACACATTACCGCTTTGACTAACACGTCTCTCCTTATTTTTTATTTTCTTCCTCTTCTTTGATGGTCCTGTTGTTGTTCTGCTTATTCTCCTCCTCCTTCTTCTTCTTTTACAATTTCATTTCTTATTTCCTTTTTTATTCTTCGTCTGGTTCTTCTTTTCCTCTTCTACTTGTTCATAGTTTTTCATTAATTCTTCATACATTTGCATATTTCAACTTCATTCATTCACTTTTAGGCGCCTTATTCTTTGCATATCATGCGCGTGGCAACCTGTGAGTAGCCTCTCAGGGCGCAAGCCTGGGCGCTGAATATGGAGAGCCTGGGCTGCACAAACTGCAGGATCCCCCTCTCGGCCTCGCTGGTGTAATCCAAAGGAATGCAAACCATGACAGTTTGGCACCAGCTCAGCTGCAGGATGTGTTCGCAATTTTGAAACCATCCGTCTAAGGTACTACCAATCTTGATTTTCTGTCTGGGTTTACTCCGTAGCCCTACCCTCTTCCGAAGTTTCTACAAGGGAGTGGAGTCGTTACCCGCAGATGCTAGTTACTCGAGACATCCTTTGATACTCTCATCGCCCCAAAACTAGCCAGTAGTCTCTGGGACTTGTGAGTTTAAAATCAGAGTTCCTCCTTTTCTAGGCGAACTGCCTGAACAGGATTACGAGCTTCGTCTACCCGGATTCAGTTCACATTCTCTTAGATTGGCTGCCAACCAAGGCTAATGAGCTCAATATGCCCAATTTCAAATAGCACATATTTAAAGAAAGCAAAGTTCCACAAGAGACTATTGCTAACTCCATCAAACTTATTTTGAAATGACAATAAGTATGGTTATATCTGAATTATAAGTATCTCAAACTGAGCAGCATACTATTACATAACAAACGATCAATATACAAGTACGCTTACCACACAATTCGAACATTGAGACATCTCGACCATACTGTAATGCGTTGTTATTGTTCAGCGCCCAAGATAAGTATGTTTGCTGTTTCTTGCGCCCAGAAAAGAACGTTAACTCTTTCCAGAGCTTACAGCGACTAAAGGGAATCTTCAACGAAACCCTACAGGACCTTTAGCCACTATATTGGACAACAAGTTTTTTTGTGCGAACGTCAATTCAGGTTTTTATGTGACCGGATACTTTACTCCTAACACTAGAATAGTTCTCTTAAGGACACTTTACCAAGACGAGAAGCGTTAGCTGTCGCAGCCGCGTTGTTTATGTACATTACAGTGTGTTCACTGCGTCTACTTCGATATATTTCTCATATTTTTTATTGAGACACATGCACATAAGTTCAATAATTTTGTACATAAATGCATCAAATGCACTGGGTTTTGTATTAATTTTAATTACTGTGTATGACAACACTCTAAACCAAGACAGATTTAGGTGAATTACAATATTTTGACGTTTAAATTATCTGCTTTTTAAATTTATTTTGTTTTTACAACCTGTTTTTTTCTGCCAAATAATCAATTATCAACAATTTACTGATATTTTCATTTTTTAAAACCATTTTTCCTTCCCAGTGATATATAATATTAATATGTTTATCTTTATTATGGTGCGAAGTACTAACATACAAAAGGCAGCTGAAAATGAATTTGGTCCAAACTAAAAATAATCAGGTCCTTAAAGAGTTAACTGACAGACTATATAATGATTTCGACAACTGACAAGACCTTAAAACAAACCTTCAAAATCAGATGAAGACTATGAAAACAATGGACGGACATTGTTCAATAAACACTAGAAAATCATGTTTGGAACGACCGTGCAGACTGCGCTTGACAAAAGACTGCACTATTCCACATCTAGAAAAAATAACGTGGATACATAATATTGAATGAAATTGAGCTTGATTGATATTTTTAAACAGAATATACATCAATCTCCCCAAGCAGACCGGAAGATGCTCATCCTCTTTCCGGAAGTGATGTGGGGTCTAAATACTGGTCTTCGTGTGCTGCGCGTACTCAATATCCGGTCTCATATCATTATTCAATCAACGTTTGATTTTAAACTCATAGAATCTGTTCATTGTCAATTCTTCATCTAACATTCTGTAAATGATTGGTTTCTCCATGTTCACTTAACGTGTATTCTTAATGTCCCGATTTTACTGGTTAACAGCGGCAATACTTGCTTGGCTATATCTGCCTGACCCACGACCAATGTATAGATTTGAGAAGATGTATTTGTTTAAAAGTGTGTTTTGTTGTATTCTTAAGATTCGACATTGCTACTCTAGGAATACCCATAGGTGCTCGACCTGAGAAAAGAATGGAGGGTATGGATACTGATGGTTCACGTAAGCTCGTTAGTTGTACACATGCCTGTTTCATCTGCACTTAGCTCGACCTTCGTTTGATTTCAAAGTTATACAGTATATCGGGAACGTCGGGGACTTGTGGTTAAGTGACACTGCGGACAACCCAAAGGTGCTCGTTCGCTCCCTATCATAGCACCGGCCGTTATCCCGGGGAAACAAACCCTTAGAAAATACAGGAGGAAGCAGACCCTTACATACAATGCATGCCGAAGTCGGATACACTAGGCAGACAGGCACAAAAATGAAAACATAGTGAAAGGCGCACCGCCTTTGGGGAATAGAGAAATAATTCGAACGCTAAACAAACAACAACAAAAACAACAAGAAAAAAAAGAAATGCAGTTCATTCATTGCTGATTCATCTATTACTGTGTGATGCAACTTTAAAATGTCACCCGAATCGACGCCCAATGTTTGTCCATCGTAATAAAAGAGGACGCCTTTGTTCCCAATTGACTGTTTACATGAGTTCAATGATGACTAAATGAGCCGGGCCAGGAATTGTCTATCACATTTAGTACAAGGAAATGGGTTGAAGAATGTTTTGGGTTGAAGAAGGGTTGATGTGAACCAACTTGCACAGCGTTTGTCTCTGTATAGTCTAATTTATTGTTGATGCCTCATGTCTCTGAACACCCTCAGCAATAGTGCTGCGCCAGTCTGGGCGATTGGTAGTGATTCTTTCCCCGCCATCATGGTTAACACCGCACTGGATCAGTGACCTCTTAAGCGCCTCGCTGTACCCTTATCTGTTGACCACCGCTTACTCTCTGGCCCTTTTGGAGCTCACGATAAAGCAACTCTTTTGATAGACGTTGATCCGACATGCTTACTCCATGACCAGCCCATTTCAGCTGTGATGCATATATCATGGTGTGTATACTGACATACGGACATTGAGAGAGAACATTGAAAGTTTTTATACATTTACGATTGGCGGGTACGAGATTCCAGAATTACCATTAGCAGACGACACAGTGATACTATCAAGAAGTGCAGAAGGGCTAGAGCAATTATTTCATCTGCATATCTACACAGTAAAGATACAAACCTGTTTATAAACATAAACAAAACAAAGATAATGACCACCGACATAACACAATGTCAACATAACTTTACAGTAGGTGGTGAGGAAATAGATCAATACACGCATTTTGAATATCTGGGCTCCAGAATTGACAAAAATGGCGACCTCTCGAATGAAATCATAAGAAGAATAGCCATGGCAATGCAGAAACTGAACAGACTGAAGAAATTATGGCAGAGCACCAACAAAATGACAAAAGTAAAAGTCGTGAGAGCTTGTTTATTTCCTGTGGAAGCGTATGGCTGCGAATCATGGACGATTTACAAAACTTTTAGACAAATAATCGAATGCTTCGAGTCAAAATGTTACAGAAAGATATTAAGAATACATTGGACAGAGAAAAAGACAAATGTAGACATTCGGCAAGAGTTGAGCATAGAGGAGAACTGGTTTATCAATTCCATTTTGGCTAGAAAATGTAAATATTTTGGTCACATCAAGAAACACAACGGTCTTGAGAGAACAGTGACTGACGGTATGGTACCAGGCAAAAGAGGCAGGAGTAGACCAAGAGGACATTGGCACCAAGATATCTAGGGATGTCTGGATATGATTGTGGCGGAGGCTGGAGTTTTGGCAAGGGAAATAGTTTCTTTTAGAGAGACTAATGGGAGCGACATTCTATACAGAACCTGCTTCATGATGATGATGCTGGACATCCTCGATCGCGCTAGCATATCTGTATTTGGCACCATGTCCTTCCATCTGATCGGCAGTAGGTTCTGCTAGAAGTGCATGTGGAAGCGATGTTAATTTCCCGACATAGCGACTATAGACTGTCCAGATCCCACACGCATATACAAGCGTAAACCTTTATTTGTGTTTTGTTATTGTCTCTAGCCTATACCACACCTTAGTACGAATTCTTCTAGAAAAATTAGATGAAAACATATGTTTAAAGTAGATTAAAATCAAATTTAACCAAAATAAAAAAATGCGTTTGGTCAGATACCGCACCGAGACGAGAACACAAACAAGTCCTACGTTACGACCAAAAGGCCGTCATCAGGGACAACAAATACATATTCTGCCAAATTCCGCACCCGCCCTAGCTTTTCTTGTGTTCACTTCATCATCTATGTAATCAAGCTGAGGCAGAGTACTGTCAATGATGGCGCTTATGTCCTTGCCCAGAATCCCAGTGTGGCAAAGAAAACAGAATCATCACCAGCAACCGAAGATTTTGAGTCATCTACAGCCGTGCCTTAGCTAGCCATTCTCTACCAGCTGAAATAAGGATTTGAAGTCTGACACAACGGCTGCCATAAGAGTTCTCAGCTAACCATTTCAGAACTAACCCACTACCTCTATCATTATTTTCATAATGGAGTCTGGTTATACTGCCAGCTTTTTATGAAGTTGTTTTATAAAAAATAGTAGTGGAGAAAAGGGAAGGAATGAAGTCTGTACACGAGGAACAACAATGTTATTTGGGGCGCGTTGATTCAACGGCTCAGACACGGGAGATAAGACGATAACAAATGTGGCACAGTCTCCACAAAATTAGGCTTATGCTGCGGAGAAAATTATCTGAAACTAATTTCGGGGGAGAATATTGATGGTCAAAATTGACACCACACTTTCGTTTAGGATTCATCACTTGAAAAAAGTGCAGGTTACATGTGCATAAATGATATTAAATGTACTTAGAATTAAAGGTCATCGGTGTAGCACAGCTTATGCTACCGTTTGTGAGTAAATGGTAGAACGTTGGTTGTACGTGTTTTAAGAGAACAGTTCTTTTCGTTTTCTCACACAGAGAAACACACACGGATACGAACATAAACTTACAGAGACACATACATGCACGTACAGAGAGACACACATACATACACGTACAGAGAGACACACATACATACACGTACAGAGCGACACACATACATACACAGATGCACACACAGGCTTATAGTGAGGCACATAAACATACGTACAAATACGAAGCACCTACACATAGAGATCAATCAATCAATAAATCATATAAATCAATCAATCATATTAAAGCAAATAAATCAATCAGTCAATCATTCATATCAATCAGTCAATCAATCATTTCAATCAATCCATCAATCAATCATACCAATCAATCAGTCAATAAATGAATCATATCAATCAATCAATCTTAAACGTGGGATAATTGAAAATATGGTCTTAGGCCCAAATTATCTTGACCAACTGCATACTAGGCCAGCAGGACGCCGACCACCTACATTTTCTAGACTATTTCTGGTACCAACATTTTCAGATTGCATTGACCACGGGACCGTTTTGAGATGGAAACAATCCTCACCAAATAGAGATCGAACCCAAATCATTTGACTGGTAAATCAGTGCATTAACAGCTGCGCTTTTAATGCTCCACCAGCTAATCTTTCCAATTTTGACATTGATTTTTCAACAAAATACACCAATTCACAAAAGGCACACCAAAATAAACAATACGTCACTCCCGTAGTCCCGAAAACAAAGAAACATAAATTAGTATAAATAAAAGCTGTGTACCGAAAAACGTAGTTCTCGTATTTACTTGCTCATTATGCTTACACGTGAAGTGCAGTTCTCAAGTTAAAGGAGATTGTGGTTTAGAATTCTTTAACACTCTCAATTATCGCTGTGTAGATGTTCGTCTCATGGGACTGTGTACATTATGCATTTTCCTAAGAGTACAACAGTCTTTTAGAATATGTTCTTCTGTCTGTGTTGTTTGTCCGCGCGTACACATCAGTGCTGGCGCCAATTTTAATCTGTGCAAGTGGCTTTTCATTCATGTTCTTATATAGAACACTATCGCCTGCTCCGCTTGACCAAAGTAGTAATAACTGTCCCTCTGTTGGTGGACATTCTCTACTGTTCAGATAATGGTCTTCTTTTCCTGGGAGATAATCGATTCTTCTTTTTGTTATAATGTTGCTCCCTCGTTTACTACTTTGTTTACTTGACTCGATTCATGGTATACCCCAGTGTGATGGTATCCACTGTAGCACTATCCTTTATTTGGCTTGCAGTTTGATTATTTTCAGTTGTGACACTTTATTATTCCTTAGTTTCTTGCAGAACTGACACTGCATCTATAAGGAATTAAAAACTGCTGAAATTATCCTGTTGTGTTGTTCATTAATTTTGCAACAGTGCTTAAATGCATTTAATTCATCCAAGCAGTTTGAACAAAATTGATCAGTGGATGAATTAGGGGTTTCGTTTTATTGATATGTATAAACAACATATATTCCTACGTCTCCATTCTACTATGGACGGAGAGTGTAGAGTTCCAATAATGTCATCACACTAAGGACGGGAGAGTGTAGAGTTCCAATATTGTCCTCACACACTAGGGACGGGAAAGTGTAGAGTTCTAATAATGTCCTCACGCTAGGGACGGGAGAGTGTAGAGTTCTAATAATGTCCTCACACTAGGGACGGGAGAGTGTAGAGTTCTAATAATGTCCTCACATCCAATAATGTCCTCACACTAGGGACGGGACAGTGTAGAGTTCCAATAATGTCCTCACACTAGGGACGGGAGGGTTTAGAGTTCCAATAATGTCCTCACACTAGGGACGGGAGGGTGAGGAGTTCCAATAATACCCTCACACTAGGGACGGGAGGGTGAGGAGTTCCAATAATACCCTCACACTAGGGACGGGAGAGTGTAGAGTTCCAATAATACCCTCACACTAGGGACGGGAGAGTGTAGAGTTCCAATGATGTCTTTACATTAGGAACGGGATAGTGTAGAGATATATTACTGTCTTTACATTAAGGACTGGATAGTGTAGAGATCTATTACTGTCTTTACATTAGGGACGGAATAGTGTAGAGATCTATTACTGTCTTTACATTAGGGACTGGATAATGTAGAGATCTATTATTGTCTTTACATTAGGGACAGGATAGTGTAGAGATCTATTATTGTCTTTACATTAGGCACGGGATAGTGTAGAGATCTGTTTTTGTCTTTACATTAGGGACGGGATAGTGTAGAGATCTATTTTTGTCTTTACATTAGGGACTGGATAGTGTAGAGATCTATTACTGTCTTTACATTAGGGACGGAATAGTGTAGAGATCTATTACTGTCTTTACATTAGGGACTGGATAATGTAGATATCTATTATTGTTTTTACATTAGGGACAGGATAGTGTAGAGATCTATTATTGTCTTTACATTAGGCACGGGATAGTGTAGAGATCTATTTTTGTCTTTACATTAGGGACGGGATAGTGTAGAGATCTATTATTGTCTTTACATTAGGGACGGGATAGTGTAGAGATCTATTATTGTCTTTACATTAGGGACGGGATAGTGTAGAGATATATTACTGTCTTTACATTAGGGACGGGATAGTGTAGAGAGATCTATTATTGTCTTTACATTAGGGACGGGATAGTGTAGAGATCTATTACTGTCTTTATATTAGGGACAGGATAGTGTAGAGATCTATTATTGTCTTTACATTAGGGACGGGATAGTGTAGAGATCTATTATTGTCTTTACATTAATGACGGGATAGTGTAGATGTATATTACTGTCTGTACATTAGGGACGGAATAGTGTAGAGATCTATTATTGTCCTAAGACTAGAGTCAAATCAATGTGGAGACCCTACATTGTATTCATCCACCTGTATGGCACACGGTGACGGACGCTGATTCAGGTAACGTTATCATCCCACGATTTAATCTTTTAACCATCTTCTCGAAGACATTTTGCACGAGATAATAGTTTTTATTAATTTCAGATCTTGTCCAGTAAAACTTCCTCATATCCTTTCTCTTTCTCACTCTCTTTCTATTTCTCTGCTTCTCTCTCTGTCTGTTGCACAATCGATTGCCACAATCAGAATTGGCTTTGATCCCTTGAAAAGCCAATCACCCACGTTTTATGTTTAAAAAAAAAACTCGCAGAAAGCGGCATGTATTTATTGGAGAGAGAACGTTAAGTCCTTTCATTGAATGTCGCTGTCGGCTATCCACTTGAATTGTAAGACGGTTGAATGATGTATTAGACGCGAAAAGGAATGGACAAATGTTGCGTTAACATTTCAGCTATAGGTCTTGCGAAAATGATTCCAAAATAAGTCATAGACTTATGAAGTCTCAACATTTTCTAGAATAAATGAAAGACGTATGGGGATTCACAATGTTTCCAAAAATAAATGAAATACGTATGAGACATCAATATTTGACAGAATAAGTAAAAAAAACGTTTGAGGTCTCAGTGATCCTGGAATAATTGAAATAATGGATCAATTACTGGGATTGGTAGCATGCTGCTGAGTAGGTGAGTCACGAATGGTTGTTGAAAGTTTCCAGAGTAATTAAAATAACTGTCATAATATATAAGTACACACACACATACACACACACACACACACACACACACACGCACACAACCATATTCACTTACATACACACACACGCACATAACCACATTCACTTACATACACACACACGCACGCGCCCTTATAAATATTTATTATATACGCATTATATACGCATATATTATATGTGCATGCATATATATATATATATTCACACACATATTATCGCATGGGAGTAGTGTTCGTGCGCGTGCGTGTATATGTGTGTGTGTGTGTTTGTGTGTGTGTGTGATGGAGGGTAAAATATTGCAATAACAATGCACATATAGTATCTAACCAATGACGCAATATATGGGAGAAGAAATGTCTAATTATGTAAGCAATGACCGAGACTTTCAATTCATGCAAGAATAAAAGAGAGACAGGCGAGATGTAACTAAATCAACAGTAACTGTGTAGATTACTTGATGCAATAATAAAAGGGCAATATGCGAGATTCTAGTTATTTAAAATAAACTTAGAGACGTGACATCTACTTGCAATATTAGACACTGGCGAGGAAATTATATAAAAACTCAGAAAGACATATGGTACCTAACTATTATTACAATAATTGAGATACGAGAACAAATACTGTAAATACGTGATGCCTAAATATTGTAACAATAATTGAGACACGTGATGCAGTTATAGAAAAAATTAGAAACATATATAAATATTGTTATAATGGTTGAGACACGTGAGGTAATTATATAAAAAAGTGAGAACATATTGAAACATTGATTGTTATAATAATTGAGAAACGTGAGGTAATTATAGCAAATGTGACAAACAAATCTGAATATTGTGATAATCATTGAGACACGTGAGAAAATTACAGAAACAAGCTGATTAACATATTTCTAAATATTTTTAAAATAATTGAGATACGGTTAAGGTAATTCCCCCGAAATTGAAAGGTGTTTGAGATCTAAATAATACATGAACAGCTAAGAGCCAAATTAGATCGAATTATTCCTACTAAGCCACCAAATCGTACCTGTGTTATCGATTTCACATTCACCTTTCCTTGAGCGTTCTTAATTCCATTGGCCTGTGTGTCAATCAACGGGCTTTCCGTGTGTTCATGCTCTCTAAACTGTTTTGCAAGACAAACCATTATTTCGTTTTATTGTTATTGCCATGCCCGGTCTTATTATCTTGTCGGAGTGAAGGCACGTCGACTAAAGTATATTGTTCTCTTAGTTTAACTGAAAGAATACGTTACGAGCCGTACACCGCTCAATTTCAATAATCTACGAATAGTTACTCCGACTCTCTTAGTAAATGCGAAACAGCAAGGGTGTTTATCAGAGAAAATATTAAAATCATTTTTCTATTACATCGTTATTACTATGATTAATAAATTATTATATTTTGTTTCGTCCTTTATGCCAGAAGAAAACTGTTTGGTAGTAACTTAGGTTGTTGTTTCTTTTAATGTTTGTAAACATCCCCTCTGCCCGTATTTGTTTATCGCAAATTTATTTTAAGTTTTGGCTACGTCCCTTTGATTTTTATTTCACGACTTTTAGATTATTCTTCCTTTGTAGAAATGATGATATCTCGTACAAATTATCAACCATGAATTTGAAGGGTTTAACTGAAGAATGGATCGCAAAGAATTCAATCAATCGAATAACGTGGTTCTCAGGGAAGCACAGACACAAAGACAGCTTTGGACAAAAATCAGAACAAGACAGTTATGCTTTTTTGGGTATATCATGAGAAGAGGCGGACTGGAACACACAGTGACAATGGGCAGCATCGCTGGCAAGAGGGACAGAGAGAGACAAAGAGAGAAAATATTGAACAGCTTGTAGACATGACATGGGAGGTGATCAAAGGCGGAACTGATAACCGACAAATGTGATAAAGGGAAATGGAGGCCCATAATCGCCAATGCTAGCCGGCAAAGGCACTTCACGATGATGATTTGAGAGGGACATAATAGTTGCCCCTTTATATTCGAATCAGGGAAGAGAAGACTTTCGTCTGGTCAGCAAAAACATACTGATCGGACATATTAGGGTCAGGCAAAACATACTGATCGAACAATGTTAGGGTCAGGCAAAACATACGGATCGGACATGTTAGTCAGGGTAAGATAAAATATACTGGTCGTATATGTTAGTTAGGGTCAGTAAAATAAACTGATCAAATGTGTTATTCAGGGTCAGTTATAATATATAGCTCGAATGGATTAGTCTGGGTCAGGTATAATATATTGGCCAAAACCTCCGCCTCACTGTCACGCAGTTCTCCATGGGAACGGACTGTTTTATGGCAGCCTGACTAACGAGGTAGATGGATCAACGTGATCCCCGTATTAGTAGGTGGCACACATATGACGTTAACCATAACAAAACCGCCTGGAGGTCCCGGTCCACCTCAGGATATGATGAGAACTGCTGCAACCTGCCACTTAACGCCCTTTTCAGGGCCCACAGAAAAGTAAATCTATTCATAACAACATCAACTTTCGAATCATGCCGTTAAAAATGTAATATTGTAATGCATGAAGCAACAAAGCCAGCGACATGGTCATCGAATATTGTTAAAAAGACATTTATGTGACTTGAAACGCATTTGCTATAAACAGAAAAGGGCCACATGCACTGGTCACCTGTAACCAACCACCAAAGAACGTCGTCAAGAGTAGCACTCGCGTCTAAGTAGCGCAACAACAAACACGTTTCTTGGGGCAACGAATACCATAGCGGGCGATAGAGGAGAGAACGTGCAGATGGATATCACACGCATTTAGAAATACGTTTAGTAATACAGACATGTTACTTTGAGTTGGAGCCGACAGGGAAATAGACAAATGGAAAGGCATAGTTACACGTGGAGAAGAACTGCAGAAAGCGAGTTTATGGTGGACAGAATACAAAAATATGTCTCAGAATAGGAAGAAACGGATATCATCAGTGATAGCCCTGAGTTTAAAAGGGAACCAGATAAGTGAATGAATATATGTGCACTTAATTGAGTACTTGTATCCTGGTATTAAATTAGGCACGGTTACATGAAGCCAGGTAGCCAAAAGCTGCTTGAACATGTGCATGTCCTTTGCCTCGAAATACCAGTGTTCCAACGGCGTGATGCAGATCATATGTGCATCTCGTCAGCGGGCGAACGAGTAGACGGTTGTAGTTATGAAGAAGAAAAAACATTTTCCTCGTCAATTGTGGTCAGTCGTACGGACCACAAGGCCGGCCCATCTGTACTTTCGTATTGAGGCAGAGTCGGCGACATCCCAGAACTCTGTTTGGTCGCCGATGTCGGTTGATTGGTTGGTTATTGATCCAGCGGCCTATGGGCTCCTGTCATTTGGTGGTATCTGCAAGTGTTTGTAAGCTGCTGTTTAGTTCTGTACAAAGTGTTCCACTTGTCTGGCCTCGGAGGAAGAAGCTCTTTCCTAACACCCGCAAGGGCCGGACATTAAAAAAGATGATGTTCAACAGTTTCATAGGGATGTGTGCACAGCCGGCACTCTAGAGCATGTTCTGCTTGGATTCTGTTCAGGTGGCTGTTAAGTTGTATGTGTCTCGTAGGGAGATATCTATGACTCATCAATTGCTCATTCGGTAGTTCAGAGCTTCACTTCGTTTGATTTGCGTAGACTCCAAACGTCACACCCATATACCAATAGCCATTGAATAACCATGCTGTTGCATGTTTGAGTCCTGCCCTTGACGTACGTCATCTGCTGAAGTGTCAGTTTATTGCGGTTGAAGCAGAACCAACCTGCCACTTTCCTGCGTGATATCTCCTTAGCGATGCTCTGGTTGTTGTTGGTGTCTGTGCAAAGTATCTTTCTGTTCAGACACAAAACAATGGAGGAAAACATGAATGTTTCTTCGTCTGGCAAGGTGGATAGCAAAGATTCGTGGTTACTGAGATAGGAAATGTCAAGGTTATTGAAAGATAATATAATCAGTTCAGATTGTACCAGCGAGATATACATTCATTTAAATGATTGCCAGGAATGATGGACGGAGTGTCAGAGTACTTAGACTGGAAATCTATCATATGATAAGAACCGAGATAGCGTAAGGCTACAGACTATCCAGATTAAATGACTGTATGTCACCCTATCTCACAATAAACACTGAGAACTCGGTCAACAAATTACAAAGACTTCCTCCCTGACCAAAGGGCCGGATACGCGATTTTATTTTACATCAATAATAAATTTAAAGACTAACACTTTTTCTTTGAAATTGACTCTTTTTTGTACTTGACAATTAAAAAAAAGCCGACAAATAAAATGGAGCAAAGACAACAGTATGAAAAGTTGAATCAAAAGTCTTCTGTTGATATCTCCGCTAATGAACTATCAGCTTCTAGAATTTTGGCGGTGAGATTCCCCACTAATTTGTGTGGACATTTGTGGAAAAACACATCCTGATCTGTATCGGAGAACCTTAAAAACAGACTTACTTGAGTTTTTTCTATTCTCATCACATTTAAGCGGGGTTATGAAGGTTTGTTTTGTTCCGCTATACATACATTTATGGATACTCTAGAATATACGATGACAAGTCAGTAAATAGGTCACACATGGCAATATAAAAAAATGAGAAAGAAATACACTTGAAAGCCATTTGTTATTTCACTTATAATGTCCTTTATTTTTCAACATAATTTTCGTCGACGTGGTTACTTATCCCATCGCTTTATCGGTGCACTCTATTCTTCAGCATAAAAGTACTTGGCCTGCTGTCACAGCCACATTTGCTCTTCCCGTTGTTCAACATCTTCGTCATTTGCGAAACGTCTCTGGCAAAGATTGGGCCATGCATTATGTTATAAGCTAAACCACGTGACCACCGTATTGCATTTGCTACACTG
This sequence comes from Ariolimax columbianus, assembly GCA_036924085.1. Taxonomy (NCBI): domain Eukaryota; kingdom Metazoa; phylum Mollusca; class Gastropoda; order Stylommatophora; family Arionidae; genus Ariolimax; species Ariolimax columbianus. The sequence continues at coordinate 44,363,700 of JAVGWX010000005.1, read as the reverse complement.
TCTATCGTTACTCCCTGTCAGATTGAATCATCTCCCCCTTACAGACATGCCTACGAACAGGCCGACCAGATCAGGCATCAAGAAAATGTATTGTCGCAGTTAACGGCGCGTTCTACGCGACAGTCTCACCATAGTCATTGTGAATGTTCTTTGCATAAAATCATTATGACTGGAAACAATTTACAACAGCACGTGGCTATATGACTGTATACTCTGTGAGCACTGACGACAATTTGTTTTTGTACTGCGCACGTAAATGCGACACCTAGCGTTGCTTCCTTCAGTAATAACAAAGCTGGATGTTGCTGCCACCTAATGACGTTTTTAGAAACCACCACCTACATTTTTCGAATATCCAATATCAGTTTGTGATCTTATTTTCGACTTTCCTTTCCATTTTCGTTATTACAGACGTGTTGCTGTTGCAGCCATTTTGATCACAGAAATAGACACGGAATAAATGTTAAACTGGACATCGACAATATCTGACGTCCTGAAACATTGGCATGCAATACCTTAAAAAGGAGATGGCCCTGACGGAGATTGGAAGCTATGCGTTTGGCCGGCTTTATTGAAAGATTCACCAAGGCACGAGTGTATTCCTATTCTTGTACAGCAGAAATCCTGCAGATGTGTCCACATTTTCGATACTTAAATCTTACACTTCGACTTTATTGATACATTTCCTTGGACAAATAGATGATGATTCATTGTCTGAACACATTACTATTATTAATTGTGTTGGTAGCTGCAACCTCGATGCCTTTTGATTTACCTGTTCAGCTTTCCTGAGCAAACTCTGAGGACAGATGTACCCTCTGTGCTATCGGCTGTTGTTCGGCTAGTCACTAGATCGTGGTAGCTGAAGCTGATAACAATCCAAACCTTCCTCATTTAAATCAATTTAAGCGTCTCATGGCTAAACCAACTAATCCGCCGCTGTTGTTATTGTCGCTTACGAAGGATAGTTATTATTAACATTGTTATTATTATTGTTATCAACCATTCCTCGGGTTTAATCGTCAAAAAGTCATTAAAAACGAATAATTTTTGCTATTGCGCTACAACTGGGGTCTACATATAGATTAAGATTATTAAGGAGCATAGGCGACTTGCCACCTGTTACCGGTCTGCCTGTTAGCTGGACTTTATTTCATCTCTGGTATAAACTTCAGACCCCCAGAAAACAATAAACTTCCAAAATTAATCTTGGTCTTAGGTTATTTGCAACTTGTTGTGTTGTATGTATAATGTATCGCTGCCGGGGTCTTTGTGTATGACAAGGACAAGAACAGCACCACTGCCTCACAGAGAGCATGTCGTAAGAGGCGACTGACGGTGACATGGCATAACACCAGCCGTGGTTAGATGTTTTGTTTAGAGCAGAATAGATGGCGCCTAACAGATTGCTGGTTTACTTTGCTCTAGTGTTTGAGTCTATTAATATGGACTCACACATCGGTTAACCACCCTCGGCAAGCGATTGTCCCAACGCAGATGAGTATTTAGCTGCTCGAGCCTAGCTCACTGAGCAGGAAGTCCTTCTCCCGGCTACATGCAGCTCATACCATAGCTGGGACCTGCACAGGGGAATGTGCCCCTGTAGAAGTATAGGTCGACTAAGAACTAAGGACTAAGAACAATTACACGGACATTTACATAACTCTGTCATTGTTTAAATGTGATCTTCACTGTTACGCCACCCTTTAACATATATGTACCCATTAACCTAGTACACGATTTACGGGTATGGTATTTCGCATGCGTAGTTATACAGTTCAGTGCAGTCTAAAGCTAATAACTTGCGAGTCTCACTTGATAGTCCCACACATTCATCGAAGCAGGATAAATAATCTGTATCTCCGGATGAAAACACGTCCGTTATTGTATACGCAGTCAGTTCTTCACCATCTTCCTTCCATGCAAATGTGTAGGAAGCGGTCTTACAGTAACATCCAACCCAGACAGACGCGCTGTTAGAAAGTTGCAGAAGCATGGCCAACTTGCTGAGAGTTTTAACTGATATTAAGAAAGCTCCTAACTTTTTACAAGCAGTATCGGCATCTTCGTAATTTTCCAGCTTTTCAAAAACACCAACACATACTCTTGAAGTATCTGTTGTAAGAACATTGAATCCTAGTGCTTCATTGCAGTCAAAACTATGGTATAGGGGACCTTCAAAAGTACTGGGTTTTAAGGATGCGTCTCTGATCGTTGAACCAGCTGTGCACCGACCTGTAGGCGAATTGAACATGAAAGTGGTGCAGCTGTCCTGGTACTTTGTGATGCATCTACTGGCGCAAGAGATGATGGAGGTAGTGGTCCAAATAGAGCCTAAGCGAATTGGGCCTCTGAATGGAGATTTTTCCAATTGAAATTTGCGATGATTCACTACCGCAGCCACAAGAAATGCATTTGGAACAGCTTTAAAATTAACTGTCAAAAAGATAAATTCACATGTAAAATACATTTCATTGCACATAGATTGCGGATTAGAAATAAAGAGAGGAATGGTCGTGGCACTATAGAGATTAACTAACATTAAAAAATGTATGCTAAAATACCAACACCATTACTTCTTCTTCTTCTTCTTCTTCTTCTTTTTCTTCTTCTTCTTCTTCTTCTTCTTCTTCTTCTTCTTCCTCTTGTTCTTCTTCTTGTTCTTGTTCTTCTTCTTGTTCTTGTTCTCCTAATTTTTCATCATTTTTGACTTCTTTTTCTTCTTTTTCTTCTTCTTCTTCTTCTTCTTCTTCTTCGTCTTCTTCTTCTTCTTTAGTCCCACTGCCCTTGCCATACGGTGCCACAGAGAGGCGGGACGAGTATATTTCTTGCTATCGCCAAGTGTGAGGTTTGTGCTGTCGTTAGGTGTAACTTCCTGAGATTGTCAGAGACACCATTGATCCACCGAAGTCGTGGTCTGCTTCTTGCTCGTGGACAGAAAACCTGCGTATGATATGCTCTTGGTGCAGATTGGTCATAACTGCATTCTGACTAAATGACCAAACCATTTGATTTGTTGTGCTTCAATGTAGTTACTAACTGGGTGTGTCCCCACCATTTGCTTCAGTGTGGAGATGAGGGTTCGGTTACGGAATGTCTATCCGACAAAAAAAGTAAAGTAAAATAACCCATATCATTACTGCCGTAGGGGTGTGAGGTATTAGCAATCTCATATTTCAAAGGCTCGGCTATATGAGGGCGGTAGCCATCTCCTCTCTTTTGCCGCTTTACTTCCCGGACTGAACCGGTACCCATTTAAGGCTGGGTCGACCCGGGAGCCATTGCGGTCTGACAACACATTAACGCCTCAAATGGGGAATGGCTTGGCTTCGTTCGTTCTCAATCTACCGCTACCAAACCCTGAAAAGGCTTAAGTAGCAGAATGTAGTCCAGAGAACGGAATGCGTTGTGTCGTAGTTTACAGCTTGACTGCGATATTTGCACTTTTCGGTCCAACACATCCGACTTCCGCAAGCATTTTTTGAGTATCGGGTTAGCATTCCCTCTTCGATCCCTTCTACTTAGCCAGTCTGCCCTCTGCAGTCTGTTATCCCGGATCATGGCATGGAGGTGTAGAAGGGTCTTGGCAGCTATGGTTCTCTGGCCCTGACGCTAGCAGTCAGCTATGGGTCGCTGACCACTGCAGCTCATGCGCTGCTCAGCTTCTTGATCCCGAACTGGGGAATGAACCCAGGACCACTCAGATGAGAAGCCAGCGCGCTAACCACTGCGCTACGCGGATCCACAATCCGACAACACAATGACAATAATAAATATCCTGTGACCTTTCATTATCTCGTTGGTTAGGTACGGATTGGAGAAATGGTAAAAAAAACAAACACACACATAACGGAAGAAGATTGAATCCTTCGAGCTAAAATGCTACAGGCGAGTGCTCAAAATACTATGGATAGTGGACAAGACAAAATTCTGAAATCCTACAGGAGCTCGATGTAGACCAAAACTAGCTGGTAAATAACATTGCGTATAAGATATTGACGTGCTTTGGCCGCATAAAAAACGTCATAATTGCATAGAAAGAACATTAATAAATAGTATGGCACTTGACAAAAAAAGAAGCAGAGCAGACCGAGGGGAGGCGCATTAGAGAGACTCTGGTGTTGACTTTGACAGAAGCAGGAGATCTAGCCAGAGATCGAGTGCCTTACAGATCAGTTTTATTGAGAGCAATGTTGTGAGGGAGATCTGGCTTGCAATCGAGTGTTTTACAGATCGGCTGTCATAAAAGTGATGTTATGAGGGAGATCTGGCCTGATCGAGTATTTTATAGATAAGCTGTCATGAGAGCGATGTTCTGCAAAGAACATTCTAACCACTACGCTACTCGGCTCCCCTTTACAGAAGCAGTGGTATAGAATTTATTGCGTCAGGATTCAGTTATGTTAGCGAGTGCTATTCTTTGCTGTTTTGCAACCCCTAACAAAGAATGGTACCCCGCATAGAGTCGCGATTACAGAACTATGCCATAACAGCACATCGTATCAATTCAGTGATTTGTATGAGGCAAAGGAGGCCTTCCATCGTAGACGATGATGGTATAATTTATTTTGCTAGCGCTATTTTTGGTAAGGATTAACTGCGCTACTTTTTATCCTCATTCTCTCGTCTAGTGCGGCCCGACCCCAATGGCAAGTCAAGGACAAGACGACTAGGTGGCAACTACGAGATGCAGGGGACTCCACATCAAGCACCCGTGAACAAGACGGCGGAGTCCGGAGTCGAGCCCACATCACCTGATCACGAGGCTGACGGCTTAACCACTTCGCCACGGAACCCCAATATACGAGTATATGGAAACAAGTGGTATTGACCGTTTTTGACAGTTATAGGAGTATATATATATATGCATTTATAATCATCAAGTTTAAGAACCCTAAAACTGGTTGTAAAATCGTCTGAATATGTGTTTCCAATGTGTTCTACCCTCTGCAGGTATCTTAACTTGAACATATATTAGTACTTTAATGGCTATGCTTGTCTGAGATGTAAAGGTGAGTCTTGCTCACTTCCGTTCTTGATGTTATCTTCTAGTATCTTCTGTAGAAGGCGTCCATGTCGTGCATTGTGTCCCGGTAATCTCATTCTTCGCTTTTCTATTATTTTCAATTGTTATCTTTGTGATATTGTCATTTGATCTTCTATCTGTCCAACTCACTCTTTTCATTCCACGGTAACACATGGCAAATGATTCCCAATTTTTGTTCATCCTTCCAAGTCCATGTTTCAGCCCCATGATGTGCTATTAGCCATACACGAGTGACGATTATTCTTTTCTCCAGTTCTATCCTGATATTCTTTGAGGATAGCAATTAATGTTTTTCTCTGAAGCCCTTTTCTTGTCAATGCAATCCTTGTCTTAATTGCTTAGCAATTACTAAATTCTTTGTCTTCAATGTGTTATTTTCATGTTAAACTTGTTAGCTGTGCTGTTAATGTTTCAAGCGGCATTTGCAACGTTGCTATTGATCCTCCCACTACGATTTGATCATCAACAAATTTAATGGTATCAACTTTCATACTATTAACTTTGACACCCCTATTACAAATCCTCATAACCTTGGTTTTCATTATCTGAGAATATGCGTTCAAGACTCGGTGGAAGCAAGCAGTCCTGTCGTATGGAAACTAGATCTGTGAGTACTACTGGAATTGAATAACCGCATGTTAATTTTGATTCAGGTTTTGGAATAACCTAATGATTGGTTTCTATTTCTTGCAACGTATGAAACAGTTTTATCCTGAGGACTCGATAAAAGGCTTTCTCGTACTTAATAAAGCAAATACGCAAGGGTCATCTTTGGTCGATCTTTCTTTCTGCTGCAGTGATTTGATTGCATCACCTGTACCTCTGGCCTTACGAAATCCAAAGAGCTTATCTTTCAGCAACACATCCATCTTGCCGTCGATTTTCTTCTGAGTTACCTCCACACACACACACATTCACACACACGCACATATAAATATATATATATATTTATATATATTTATATATATATATATATATATATATATATAAATGTGTGTGTGCGTGTGTGTGTGTGTGTTCGTCCATCACATACGATGAGGCCCACTCTCTTTGATCAGCAGTGTAGACAGTCTTTTCTTTTACTGTGTCCGCTAAAATCGGTGACTTGCGCGGTGATTTGAATTAAAGTGAAAAAGAAACTGCGCCTTTTTGTCAGCCTCAATCTCTGGTCTTGAACTACCCTTGGCCAGTGGTGAGATATGTATCCAGACTACTGGAGATAGCACAGGATGCAGAATTTTTGTCAGGGTTTACACCCGAAGCCTTTTCCGTAAACAGGTATCCCGCAAGGCAGCGGAGGATGATGACATATATCGTTTTGTGTCGTGCATTTCCCATAACCGTAAGAGGTCGTAGAAACATCACTCCGCGCGTGAGTGAGTATGGCATCGCTTGCAGACTGTATTCCAGTCCACTATAGTCGTGTCTAAATTTCTCACACTAAAGCCGACATTGTTTGCAGCTTGGGCGAAAAGCGCCAATCTCGTGAAGTTCAGTCGTGTGAACTAGATCGTGAAATACGACAAAGGTTTAAGTGTAGTGCTATTAATATAACCGATGTCCTATATATATATATTACTTACGTGGTCGCTGCTCTTCTTCCCTGGGGCGTTCACGTTTGCCAGAAAGAGAGCCAGACCACTGTTGGTCTTGTTCCAGTCTCGTCCAGGGTATCCTGTAAACTGCCTGTGTTGTTATCACAATTACCTTTGCGTTGTCATAGGGATCTGGATCCCTACTCTTTGCTCTCCGTGACTATCCCGGAAGTCGAGCTTCTTTCATTATGCAAACCATAGAAGTTAAGATCTCTTCACACACAATCTGCAAGGGCTGGGTTTCGAGATCTTGTCATGTTATTATCGTTCTTTTCATAATCTTTATTATCTACATTGGTGACGAAAGGGGCATGACACGACCATGACGTTTGTAACACACTCTAAGAGAGAAAAATGTGTTATATGCTCCAACAAAATGTTGACTACCATAAGAAACAAATGAAACATCAGAGTAATCGTGGCGATCTGGTGTGATGAAACCCATGTAGAGAGTTATACCAGAGGCAAGCGGAAAGATGATTATGACACCACAATACAAAGACCACTTAAAGATGATTTTGGAACCACAATACAGAGATCACTTAAAGATGACTTTTGGAACCACAATACAGAGACCACTTAAAGATGATTCGGTAAAAATTCACAGATTTACTTTAAGGGAATTAATTAATCGTGGAAATGCATTTCTTCATGACCATAAAATATGCTAATGGAATATATATGTGAAGAGCTCAGAAGAAAATATGAAGACAAATCCATGCAGTACTCACCCAATAGAGCAAGAACTGTACACTTGCAGAAACATACATTAGCAAACATGATGCGTGTTCGAGAACACCAGCAATCATTAATGCTAAATACGTCGATTTTAATCACTGATATTACGCAAAATAAACCTGCTTAATAGGTGGAACTACTCGTACATATCGCTGACTCTGTGGAATGAATATTTCCTGGGAAAACTGAATCACGTTTTATAGGAAAAAAACGGCAGATAATGATTGCACATCCATGCTTGATGTCAGTTTTATGTCTTCTATTGTACGCTAATCTTTATAATGACTTCGTCAAACAGACGAACAACTTTAAGAACAAATATATTTTGGCCCAGCTTTCGTTTTAAAGGAGATATTAGAAATAAAAACATATTGAATTATTGTTTACATAGTATTTGTTTTGTTGCTGATTGAGAATTTAGTAAAATCAAATACAATTATATAGAAAGTTAAAAACCTGATATGCTGCTCGATATTTGTCCTGACCAATTAGGGTCCATTGTCTTCTTTTGCCTAGCGTCCTGCTCGGTTATTGTCCCAAGGTCGGGTCACAATTGCCTGCGTGCTTGTCTGCTATATTCTTCTGTTATTCATACCTTTTTATTATTGTTTGTGATTGTTGATGTTGTTACTGTTGTTGGCTGCCCACAATGAGTAGGATTACTTTTTTGTGCGCCATAAAAAGAAAGTTAAGTGGTGGTTGTCGTAGCTTTCCTCACATCCTGAGCGTGATGATGAAGGTGGTTTGAGGTTCTCCATGCGGTTGTGCTATGCTTGGTTTCATCTGCGTAACGCTCACTACTACGGGGATCACGTCGTTCTCCAACCTCGTTAGCCACGCTGTTGGGAAAATAGCCCGTTTCCAGGGAAAACTGCGTGGAGGGCCTTGGCCAGTATATTTGGCTTGATCCTGACTAACATGTCTGATCAGTATGATTTGCCTGATCAGTATGATTTGCCTGATCAGTATGATTTGCCTGATCAGTATGATTTGCCTGATCAGTATGATTTGCATGATCAGTATGGTTTGCCTGATCAGTATGATTTGCCTGACCAAACGTTAGTCTTCCTTCCCAGTGTTAATTATAGTATTTATTTACAGATATTCAAACCACATGTTAGAATATGTCTATTATGAGACTCGTTGCTGTGCTTTTTGTCAGTATATTTATAATGCCACAACAATTGACATTGAACATGCGTGCCGCCACACCAGTACAGTTTTGGTGCATATTTATATATCAGTTTGTTTGCATTTTTGTTGACGGGGTAGTATCTTCTGCATTCAGATTCAGTGAGTTATGTAGATACACCTATATTTTAATTATGGATGTGTCAAAATATGGATAGTTACTGTAGCTTGCTGGTAGAAAACATATAGTTACTCTAGGTCTTTAAGGGAGCCGTGTAGCGCAGTGATTAGCGAACTGGCTTCTCTAGTTGATACGCTAATGTTTTTTTTCAGGCTGCACCGACACCCGGGTCGACCCAGCCTTAAATGGGTACCGGTTCAGTCCGGAAAGTAAACGCGGCGAGGGAGAGGAGATGGACATGGCTATAGCCATCATATAGCAAAGCCTTTTAAATGTGAGATCGCTAACACCTCACACCCCTACGGCAGTAATGTCGTATAGTTATGATAGTATGAACAAATCATACTGATACGAGATGTTAGCTAGGGTCAAGCAAAATATACTGGCCAAAACCCTCACTTCGGCTTCCGCGCAACCCTTTCTGATGATATGATATGAATGGTTACTTTTACTCTATCCTGCTAGTTTTTTTTACACTCTTTCCAGTTATTTCAGTTCGGGAAGCGTTAGCAAACAGATAGTTACTGGGTCTCTGTGGCGAAGTGGTCAAGCCGTTTGCTTCGTGTTCAGACGGCCGGTTTTCGAATTCGAGCTGCGACGGTCGTCCATGATGTCAATTTTTTCCGCAGATCCCTGCGCTCATCGCTGGAGCTACGGAGTTCGTGATTTATGCGATGCTCTCGACAGATGGGCACCCATCTGTCGAGAGAGTCCGAGCTAAATGGGGAAAATCCGAGAAGATGAAATCGAGCTCCCGCTTAATTTTGTTGTTGTTGTTTTTTTGTTTTTTTTATAGTTACTGATGCTTATTGGCTATTTACACATTTGATCCATTTATTTCAATAAGGGAGAAATGCTCAACCACCTGTTTGCGTCACATCGTCAAGGGAGCTGAGCAATGCCTCAGTGAGCTCAACAACACAAGCGAGGCAGTTGGTCTAAGAATAAATAAACTAAAGACACAATTTATGCTGAACAGTATCTGTCCTGTTAGCAAATGCGGCTTGGAACTGATTCCGTCAAAAACGTTAATTCGTACATCTACTTGAGCCATAAATTTCGAACTCCCATGACTTGCATAAAGAAATCTGCCGAAGGATGGCAGCGGGGTGGTTGTGCTTGAACCGCATCAAGACAGCACTTCAACAGATGAAAAACAACAAAGCGAGCGATCACACCTTCAAGAGTCGGGTCATCCCAGTCGTGGTGTATGGCTGCGAGGTGTGGAACCCACGAAACGGTGACAGGGCACGGCTCCAAGCTACTCACCGAGCGGTAGGTCGTAGAACACTGTCACTTACACTACAAGACCACATCCGCCACACCACCATCAGGAGTCAAACGTACTTCAATGGCGTCGTAGATACTGCGGTGATAAGAAAGTACAGGTAGGTAGGTCACATGGTAAGCGTGTCTGACAATAGACAGGTAAACTGACGTCATGGTGGCCCTACCCATGGACAGATGTCGTGGCACAGCCCCTTGGTATGGCATGGTGCTTAATGACAAAAGACAGCGATGAGTTTAGACGTGATTTGGCGACATGGCATAGGGCACAGAATGTGGCCCAGTGAACATCAGTAATTACAGTATTACAGAAAACCAATAATTACTGCACCTCGCTGGTTATTTACACTCTATCTATTTATTTCAATAATGGATGTGTCAGAAACTGAATAGTCACTGTAGTAGTTTGCTAGTTATTTTTACTCTACTTATTTAATTTAATTAGGGATGCGTCAGAAAACGAATAGTTACTGTAGCTTGCTAGTTATTTACACGCTTGATCCATTTTCTCCAGACGGAAGTCAATGCTGTAAGTGTTTTTCCTCAAAATTATTGCAGAATCAGGGCTATTTTTGGATGTTTCTGATGGGTCTTCTATTAGAGTTTGAAATCTAATGTTTCTGATGGGTCTTCTATTAGAGTTTGAAAGCTAATGTTTCTGATGGGTCTTCTATTAGAGTTTGAAATCTAATGTTTCTGATGGGTCTTCTATTAGAGTTTGAAAGCTAATGTTTCTGATGGGTCTTCTATTAGAGTTTGAAAGCTAATGTTTCTGATGGGTCTTCTATTAGAGTTTGAAATCTAATGTTTCTGATGGGTCTTCTATTAGAGTTTGAAAGCTAATGTTTCTGATGGGTCTTCTATTAGAGTTTGAAATCTAATGTTTCTGATAGGTCTTCTATTAGAGTTTGAAATCTAATGTTTCTGATGGGTCTTCTATTAGAGTTTGAAATCTAATGTTTCTGATGGGTCTTCTATTAGAGTTTGAAATCTAATGTTTCTTAATGTGTCTGATACACCACTACATCGATGTTTGAAGACTTTCTGTTTCATGATGTGGCTGATTCGGCATTTGCTAGATGATTGAATCCTTGGTATCTGATGTTCCATTACCTAGTGGTTGGAGGAAATGATGTCTCTGTGTCTGATACACTAGTACCGAAATATTTGAGATCATTATGTCTCTATGTCTGATGCACTAGTACCCAAAGGTTTGAGATCATGATGTCTCTGTGTCTGATACACTAGTACCCAAAGGTTTGAGATCATGATCTCATTGTGTCTAATACACCACTACCCAGAAATTCGAGATCGTGATGTAGACCTTTAATTCCTCTGACTCGTTACAGTAGAAACTGTGATAGAAAACGCCCTCAGAAGTTATGAGAACCGACTGGGAACCTTTGATCCATAACCCTTGTATTCAATCACCGGTGTCAGCGTAGAACAGGAAGGACCTGCAGTCGTCTAAGTTGGTTTTCATGCAGATTTTAGCACGAAATGTCACAACATGCCAGACTGGTCCGAAACATGTGGGATCTCTTATGAGGGACTTCATTTAGAGAAATATTCGTTGATCGAATCCATGAGCCGAGACACGGGGGAATGTCACAGTGTAGAGAAAAATTCGGTGATACCAGGAGAGACAGAATGCGGAACGACGACATTCGAAGTATGGTCGGAACTACGTCTTGTGCAGAATACATTTCCAGGCATGAAACAAGTTTGGTCATCGTATGAGAATACCCCCTCATCAACTTCCAATGATGGCTTACAACACTAGTAGGCCTGGCTACAGATAAGCCAGCGGCCAGCGAGGCAGGTAGATAGATGACATTAGAGTGATTGTGCAGAGACGCGGGCTCACATTGACCAACGCAACGCACTTGGCGCAGGATATACGACTTAAGCTCCCCACGATGCACAACGGTACAAGTGGAAAGAAAACTAACTAGAGTAGAATTATCTTTCTATTCATTTTTCGTTTTAGGCCAAATGGCAAGAGCCCATATGCCGCTGGATCAATATCCAACCATTTATCTTTCGTTTTGGGCCGAAGGGCAGGAGCCCATAGGCTGCTGGATCAATAGTCAATCATTTATCTTTCGATTTCGGCAGAAGGGCTGGAGTCCATATGCCACTGGATCAATATCCAATCATTTATCTTTCGGAAATTCAATTATTCTCGTTAACAAAAACTATCTCTTGTACATTGACATTAATACCGTCATTCCATTGACTGTTTACTGTTGTCATGGGAACAAGGTACTGTGATTTGTAAACACACACACACACACACACAACACACATACACACACAACACACACACACACACACAACGCACATACACACAACACACACACACACACACATACACTAAAAGCACACGTGCGAACACACAATTAGTATACACATTGAAACCACGTGAAAAGCCTAGACCATATATTTATTCCATTGATTATTATTTATGATTTTTTGCAACTGTGATAGGGAGTTTAGACCATTAACAACTTATGTTACAATGTAGCAGCAAGCACGTGCGTGTTGACTCTAGTGACTACCTTTGTTTATCTGTGCCACTTCTCATCATCATCGTGTTGCATGTTTTTTGTAGAACGTCGCTCTCATCACAGCCAGCTTATATATTTTTGTTTGTTTTGCGTTCGCCTTATTTATCTATTCCCCAAGGCGTGTGTGCGTTACACTGTGGTTTGTATTTTGCGCCTGTCGGCCCAGTGCATCCGACTTCAGCATGCATTTTATGTAAGGGGCTGCCTCCTCCTGCATTTTCTAAGGGTTTGCTTCCCCGGGGTAACGGCCGGTGCTGTGATGGGGATCGAACCCAGCACCTTCTGGTTGTGAGCCGTGCCACTTAACCACTAGGCCACGCCGTCCCCAGCCAGCTGATATGAATCTTGGTCTGCAGTCAATCTTCCCGCCTGCTCCATGTTCATGTTTAGAGTAACCTTGATATCTTGTATCCATCTTCGTCTTGGTCGACATCACGTAGCCTTCCAGGTTCCATGCCCTCCATGACCGTTCTTTCCCCGGTTCGTAATGACGTTTAACGTGGCCGAAAAAATTCAATTTCCGAAACATAACAGTGTTTATGAGCCAGTTTTCTTCAACATTCAGGTTTTCTAGGATGGTTTTATTTGTCACTTTCTTTAACAAAGAAACTTTAGGGTTCTTCTGTAACATTTTGTTTCGAACGGTCCAATTTTCTTCCATGCTGCTTGTGTCAGAGTCGTTGCTCACATCCGGAATTTGCCACAGGGAATATGCATGCTCTCAAGATCTTCAGTTTTAGTTACTTGTTAGAATTATGCTATAAATTGTGCATGTTGTTCAGCTTCTATGCCCTTCTATTAGGCCAAATGCGAATAATTCAGGACGGGCTCTCCTACCTCAAATAGGCTACACTGACAGTGAATACATTATGTTTATACTGATGGGCATGCTCTCAGTCTCGAGAGAGGCAATGGACTTCACGCTAGAGAGTGGACAGTCAGTTGTTGTCCTTGCTTTCACCGCATATGTTTGGAGCTAGCATCTTGTCTTCACCTGCCTGCAGACTAACACAAACAGCATGCCTCCAGCCGGGTCTGCCTTTGACAAGTTTTTCCCCAGTTGCAGGTGTTCATATTCAACGTATTCAGGTCACCCTTGCAAACATCTTGTAGCGGAGGAAGGTCGACCTTTGTTACGCTTGCCCGTGGTCAACTCTCCATATAGGATATCTTTTGTTATTCGCCTATCCTCCATTCTGCACGTGACTAAGCCCAAGAAAGCGGCTATGGCGGAGGATGGTAACTAAGCTGACAATCTTTGCACGGTTTAGGTCCAACACTTCGTTGTTAGTCTCTCTGTCACTCCATGAAATTCCAAGTATGCGTCTCAGACAGGGCATATAAAGAGCCTTTTTAAATGTGAGACATACAGATACCATGTTTCGCTGTCATAGAGCAGGGTACTAATAACACATGATCTGTACACATCAACCTTTGTAGAGATGGTCAGAATGTTGTTATTCCACACTATCTGTGAGAGCCTGGCAAGTGCTGATGAGGTCATTCCTAATATCGTCTGCAAATGCGCACTAAGTGAAAGGTTGTCGGTGAGGATAAATCCGACGTACTTGAAATGATTTACTACTTCCAGATTTGTATCGTTCAAGACAATGTCTGAGGATGTGCACCTTGAGCCATCACTTTCTTTGTTTTTTTGGTATGCTGATGGTGAATCCAAACAGATCACACTTTTTGTATGCTGATGGTGAGTCCAAACAGATCACATTATTTTGCCAACCTATTAATGAGGATCTGTAATTCAGCTTCGGTGTGGGCGACCAAGTAAGCATTGCCTGCGAAGAGTATTTCCCGAATGACAGTCTAACTTCCATTATTTTTTGCTGGCAGTCTGGTTATATTGAATAGTCTCCCGTCTGACCTAGTATGCAGAAAGACCCCCTCGGTGGCAGCTCCAAAGGCGCGTTTAAGCACAATGGTAAAGAAAACGCCGAATAAAGTCGGAGTCAGAACACAGCCTTGTTTAACTCCGCTGTTAATGTCGGAGACCTCAGATTCCTGACCATCATGCATCACTGTACCTTTCATGCCCACATGAAAAGACCTAATCATGCTCACTAGTTTAGGTTTAACAGATCGAATGCCTTGGTGAGGTCAATGAAGACAAGAAATAGTGAAAATACCATATCAACGCTGAACTTTTCTGCGCGAAAACGACGCTGAGACTCCGGAAACACGACGTCAGCCAGTGTCCGTAACCTGCTCAGGATGATGCGAGCATACACTTTGCCTACGACGTTGAGGAGCGATATTCCCCAGTATTTGTTGCAGTCTCCTCCGTTTCCTTTTTTTTTTGTTGTTGCAAAGGGTGATTATGTTGGCGTGTCTGATGTCCTGTGATATGGTCCTCTCATCCCAACACTGCCAGATATGTTCGTACAGGTATTGAAGAAGGACGTTCCCTCCGCATTTAATGATTTCTGCGGGATCTCTACCGGTTGCCTTTCCCCCTGGCATGCCGTCGATTGCTTTTTCCAAATCTTGCATGTTCGGTACATCGTCAAGTTCCTGCAATACCTGCAGAATCTCAACATTTCTCAATGACGGTTTAGCTCTCCCTCCACTTTTCTTGCCCTGAGTATTCCAGAACAGTGACTGCCGTGAGATGCCGTCAGCTGGATTCCGTAATGTGTGTCCTATCCATCGCCTTATCTTTACGTCTAGTCCCACTGGAGTCTGGTCGGCTCTTTCCTATAATTTCCCATTAGTGGCTATATCATAGCATATAATTCCCTGAATTCGGTGAAAGCATCCGTTAATGAAAACATAAAAACCTTTTTAGTTGGACTTTTCTTTGTTCCCCATGTCACAGAACCATACAATAGGGCGGAGTTGACATTGGAGTAGAAAATCTGCAATTTGTTGTTGAATTAATATATTTCGATTTCGACAAATTATCTAAAGCAAATAAAGCCCAACCCGCATTTGGAATTTCTAATTTGATATCTCTATCAGTACCTCCGACCTTCTCTATATTCTTATGTGCTTAGTCGACCTGTACTTCTACAGGGACACATACAGGTCCATGCTCTGGTATGAGCTGGATGTAGCCGGCATAAGGATTTCCTGCTTAGCGGGCTAGGCTCGAGCAGCTTAATACTCCCCTGCGTTGGGACAATCGCTTATGGAGGGTGGTGACCTAATGTCCGAGCTCATCTCATTAGACTCAAACACTAGAGCAAAGTAGACCCGCAGCCTGTTAGTCGCCATCTATGCTGCTCTAAACAAAACCATTTAACCATGACTGGTGTTATGCCATGTCACACATGTTCTCTGTGATGCAGTAGTGATATTCTTGTCCTTGTCATACACAAAGACACCGGCAGACTACTTGTATATATTACAACTAAAATTCGCGAATAAAGTTAGCATCTGAAGAACAGTGTCTCCGTGAGTATTCTTATTGGCGATAGGTACTTTTATCGTCATAATCTGTGTTTTTTCTATATGTCAAGTCTACAGGTCAAGCAATACTACAATTCTCTTCAATGTTTGTTATGAAGATGTTCGGCTTGGCTGGCTTGGCTTCGTTCATTTTTCAATCTCCCACTACCAAACCATGAAAGGGCTTAAGTAGCAGAATGTAGTCCAGAGAACGGAATGCGTTGTGTCGTAAATTTACAGCTTGACTGCGATATTTGCACCTTTCGGTCCAACACATCCGACTTCAGCAAGCATTTTTTGAGTACTGGGTTAGCATTCCCTCTTCAATCCCTTCTCCTTAGCCAGTCTGTCCTGCTAAAGCCTATTATCCATGATCACCGCGTGGAGGTGTAGAAGGGTCTTGGCAGCTCTGGTTTGCTGGCCCTGACGTTAGCAGTCAGCTATGGGTAGCTGAACACTGCAGCTCATGCGCTGCTCAGCATCTTGATCCCTATGAAGATGTTCAATAATAATTTGCGACGCCGCAGCTGAACTTCCATATTGAATTCTAGCACCCCATCCTAAGCAGGGCAAACTAGGCCTACTATAATCTTCATTGCTTGTCAAAAAAGTCGACTTACTACGGTTGTGAATAGAGCTTACAAATTCCTCGTGTCAGTAACCAGACAGTAAAACGAATTATTAAGAATAATACTCAGGAAATCTGAATGAACAGGTGGGCGACGGGAACAACAGGCCGCTGTGTATTTGGCGAAATTGCAACAGCGCAAAAGTACAGGTGACATAAATAATCTACATAGAAGAGATCAAAGTCTCATCTTTCAGTTCCGAAAAGGACATACCAGAGTCAATAACCACTTGAGCAGCACCAATCCCCAGCCCATGCCCTTGTGTAGACAGTGCTCTCATCCTGATGAAACAGTTGGACATCTATTCATTGAGTGCAAGGCGCTAGCGGGCATGAGGAAAAGATTCTTACAAGCACTGCCGACAATTGCCAACACACTGTACGGAGCAGTGAAGAAACTGAAGACGACCTATATCTATAAAGAATGGCATTGGCCTGCTGAGAGCAGACTTGATCAGTAGCTATGGGATAACAATAGGAACATAATCTTCATTGCGTGCCGAAAAAAGTGGACCTACTACGGTTAAGAATAGGGCTGACAAATTCCTTGTCTCAGATAAAGTACCCAAGAAACAATCATTAATTTAAATAAAAGTAAACACGTCATTCTGTCGTTTTTCTGTGAGGAATTAATGCAATTTGTGTCATTGTGCAGAGTGTGGATCTGGGCTTAATTGTCCCAAAAAGAAAAAGAAATTGCTAACGGTTTCAATAACTAGGATATTACATAGAGCTAGTTTTTTTAACATGATCGACAAACAAAATATCCTTTATATAACAGGGAAACATTTTCATACATTTCATACAGGTGTATATATATATATCCAATGGGCAACTGTTATTAATACTTATCTAAGCATACACACTAGGAGTGTTTAAATGAAATCGGACCTATTTGCACCATGATGACGTCATATCTGATGCAAACAGCACATACCAGCCGTCAAGTTTGCAAAATTTCATTATCCTCCGACTCATAGTTTCCTCAGCAGATCGTTGAAAACATGACAGAGTTTATCAGCGAGCGGTGATTCGGTTTCAAACAGCTGATGGATGTCGGCCAGTTCACATTCTTGGCAGAATGCAGACAGTGTATGGTGACAAACAAAAGTGTAGCGAACGTAATCTCCGGCAACGGTCCACCCGAATTGCTGCATCAGTTTTGGCGTTGGCACCTCCTACACAGCAATATGCGCTTGACCTGGCCTCGCAAAATATTTCGTTAACTCACGTCTTTCTTTATAAACATCGTTGGCCAGTTCCTCACTGTTGTCTTCGACACACTTTTGTCCCCATACACTGCCTATATATATATATGCACACACATATGAACACACCTACCACTATAGACTAGAAGCTGACATATCACAATGTCGCCCTCCATTCTGACCTCTGTTGATATGAACGCACTTTGTGGTGTAACATTACAGTGACTCAATTTGGCTATATTTTGGACTACTATTTATAAGAAACTAAATTTAGGCTTTCCATCAATTCTAAAATTGGTTTTGTAATGCAAAAAGAAAAGAAACTACTCCAGGGAAACGTCACTCATTTGTGTGTACTGACGAGATGCTCTAAGCTATTCCAATCAATTGAGAGAAGAAACTTGAAACTATGGTTGGGACAATGGCTCTAAAATGGGTATCAGCACTTTACTACTACTACTACTACTACTACTACTACTAATACTACTACTACTACTACTACTACTACTACTACTACTAATACTACTATTATTACTACTACTACTACTACTACTACTACTAGTGCCACTGCTAATACTACTTGTAATTACAACTACTATTACTAATACTGATATTGCTTATGCTGTTACTACTACTGCTGCTACTACTACTACTACTGCTATAACTACTACTACTATTACTACTACTACAACAAATACTACTAATGCTACTGAGAAGTTGTACAACGGATTGCCTATTCTGTCGTCTCATGAGTTGCATCGGCCATTTACTTCGTTAATGTTAATTATCTCACGAAGAAAGCGACGCAGTAAACAGATAACTGTTGCGTTGATCAAGACATTTCAGACAGAATGAGATGTGCAAATTTCACGACACTAGAGCTCGCCGTTTGCAGAACGAACAAACAGATACATGCATTTTTGTTTGCTTAATCGATAATACTATTCTGTTGCCAAACTGATTTATTTTTACATGTTTACAGTTTATCATTCACTGCTAAAATAATTTGAAACTGATTAGATTTTCATAAGCACCGAATGGATGAAAATTATAGAAACTAATTGACAAATGGAGGTTCAGTACGGTGATGCATGCCTTTCACTCACATTCAATCGGCGATTTTCCTTTACGAAGCGGGAACAGGCTGCAATCGACTCTTGGGTCACTATTCGGTGTGTCTTACACAGAACTCACACCGTTTTGGAACATTCTGCTCCACTCATGCATTTGCTGTATGAAAAGGCATGCATCCCCGTACAGGATCTTTATTTGCCGATGACTATCTATAGGTTTCACTCTTCGCTGCTAAAAGAAAATAAATAAATAAACCGGATAACACAACGCTACTCTTCTTTCGTGAATGTCAATAGTCGTGCGGCCACCTTCTAAACACAATTATGACGTAATATTGTTCGTCTGAATAGTGATGGCACTTGCAGAACACTCTTAACATCTTTAGCAAACATATCAACAAGTTACAATACAAGGCATGGTTTTTCAAATTGTTATCCCATTTTTAAAGTTTTCATTTGAAGCCCCCTCATATATATATATATATATATATATATATATATATATATATATATATATGTATATATATATATATATTTATATATATATGTATATATATATATATATACATACGTACATACAAACACAGACATGCGAGGGTGGTTCTTCTTCTTCTTCTTCATCGTACGCAGTCAGACAGTAACCATTTTTTTTTTCGAAACAAGCGGCGGTCATCCTGAGGCTGTCGACACTGCCATAGAGCTTGTCTTATGGTTCCACTGGTAATGGCCACATCTGCTCTCTCTGATCCTCGTATGTCGGGCAGTTCAGCAGCAGATGCTCAGCGGTCATTTTCCCGGTACCACACCGGCATTCGTCGGTACCACCTAACTTCAATTTGTTGAATAGGTGGTACCTCAGTCTATTGTGGCCATTGCGAAGTCTGAAGACAACGACCTGCTCTCTTCTGTTCAACTGGTAATAGGCCTCATTTTTGGTGTAGCCGGTATGTTCAGTTTCCCATTTGGTCATGTATCTGGCTTTAATAAGCCGTTTTGACTCTTCGTACGTCATACTAGTATCTGTTTGTGGTAGTCTTGCACCTCCATGGACATTTGATAGAGCAGACATTTGAAAGATGCGTCGCCGGCTCATGAGGCCATGCGATCAGCACAAAACTATCCAGAGTCACCAGTGGGGACGCCGCAACCCCGCAAGGGGAAACGACGATTGATTTTGAACTAATAAAAGCGCTCTTTCCGCGAGGGTCGGAGCTTGGTAAGCATGTATTAGCTCTGGAATTGCCACAGTTATCCAAGTAGGATCGTGAAATCTAAGGAACCTCGACTGATTTAATGAGCCATTCGCGGTTTCACCGTGAGACAGTGTGAACTTAGACATGCATGGCTTAATCTTTGAGACAAGCATATGAATACTGGCAGGATCAACCAGATATCTGTTAGAGACGTACGTACCGCACACACCGGTCGGCGGAAGACGGGTGTGTAAAAAGCCTCACTGGGATGGCCGCAGGGACCGACTGACGAACGGACGGACGGTTGTTCCACCCCGTCCCTCACTCCGTCGACCTAGGACCGCCTGACAGGGGCCCCTACCCACACCAGACGACCGACCGACCGACCGGGCTCGCTCGAGGAGGGATGGCAGCGCTCTGTGCAGAACGGATCCCAACGACCCCGGCGATGAATTTCACTGGGACTAGAGACAATTTTGCTGAGGGTTGGTCCCCGGGAGAACACAGAGCCTTCAGGCACGATTCCTGCTTTCCATTTGCATTTGCCGGTCACAAGCTCTTTGCGAGAGTCTGACCACCAGTGAGACGAACTGTCGAGCTCTGCTATAAGCCTTCGAAAAATCACCACCGACTGTCAAAGTTTCTCGTTACGGACCAGAGCAGCGCACCTCATTGGAGGCCACGAAAAAAAAACCGCTTCCCGAAACCTCTACGGGGAAAGGCGGGCAAGCGTTTTCCGCAAGCCCGCGCTATCGCTCCATCTGGCGGGACTGAGATCGCTTTACCAACACTGGTTGAGATTGAATCGCGGCGGCGAGACAACTACCCCAGATGAGGGTGGTTCAAATGATGACATAGGATAAAGCTGTTGAGCAGCACATTAGCTGTGTCGGCTAGCGACCCAGATATGACAGCTAACGCCAGGGCCAGCGACCCAGATATGACAGCTAACGCCAGGGCCAGCGACCCAGATATGACAGCTAACGCCAGGGCCAGCGACCAAGATATGACAGCTAACGCCAGTGCCACCGACCCAGATATGACAGCTAACGCCAGGGCCAGCGACCCAGATATGACAGCTAACGCCAGGGCCAGCGACCCAGATATGACAGCTAACGCCAGGGCCAGCGACCAAGAGCTGACTGCTAAAGCATTGGCAAGCGAACCAGATATGACAGCTAACGCCAGGCCAGCGACCCAGAGCTGACAGCTAACGCCAGGGCCAGCGACCCAGATATGACAGTTAATGCCAGGGCCAGCGACCCAGAGCTGACTGCTAACGCCAGGGCCAGCGACCCAGATATGACAGCTAACGCCAGGGCCAGCGACCCATATCTCACTGCTAACGCCTGGGCCAGCGACCCATATCTGACTGCTAAAGCCTGGGTCAGCGACCCAGTGATGACTGCTAACTCCAGGGACAGCGACCCAAAGCTGCCAATACACTTCTCCCCCTCCACGTGGTGAGCGTGGATAGCATGCTGCAACAAGGCAGACAGGTTGGTGAGTATGGATAGAAGGTAGGAGCCTAACCCGGTTCCCAAAAATTTAATGCTGAAGTCGGATGTGTCAGACCGAAAGGTACAAATATCGCAGGCAAGCTGCAAACTGCGACGTTCTACGGAATAATTGAAAAATATTATTAAGAGCTCCGTGATGGTATAAAAGAAAATGTTAACTTTGTTCCTTTTTTTCATCAAAATGTATCACCAAAAAGGGGTTCACAACTGCATCATTTTTCACCAATACCCATTGCATTCGTCATAAATCTCTAAGCGTCTACAAAGTGCATATATTCTTTTATAAAATGTCGTATTTTGGTCACGTGTGCCGTAATTAACACACCGCCACATCGTGTCTCTTCTCTTTAAGCAGTCCAACTACGTGGTAATCAAATTGGGTGAGGTCTGTCGAGTGC
The DNA here is from genome assembly GCA_036924085.1 of Ariolimax columbianus. Lineage (NCBI taxonomy): Eukaryota > Metazoa > Mollusca > Gastropoda > Stylommatophora > Arionidae > Ariolimax > Ariolimax columbianus. Next base: position 44,341,729 of record JAVGWX010000005.1, on the reverse strand, counting down.
GTCTGGTGTGGAAGACAATGACAGTGCAGGTCTTAGATGATTGTAAGAGTTATTTGGACTGTATTGGTAATGACTCTAGTGAATATCTTGTACATTTTGTTTCTGTTTCTAAGAATCGACGTCACTACACTCCGGGCATACCCATAGGTGCTCAGTCTCTCTCATCAAATGGCGTAACGAATGGATGCTGAATAGTCTCTGTAGCTCGCTGGTTGTACACTCTCCTGCGCCGTCCTTTCATGCGATTCACTCCGCTCGAACCTCGTTTAATGTCGAAACTTTGCAGTCTGCAGATTGCTGCTTCATCTATTGCGGTGTCCTCATCCAGCAGGTGGTCATTGATTGATTTCAAAATGTCACTTCTATCCATTACTAATGTGCCCATGATGGGAGCTTGTGAAGCCAAGATGTTAGCTCTTTCATTGCCCTGAATCCTGGCATGAGCAGGACAGTAGATCCATATCAACGTCTGGAGGTTTGAGGCCTCAACAGCAGCTATCCACTCGTACCTAAGCCATCCCTTCTGTACTTTCTGAAGTACGGCTTGCACGTCTGTCACGATGACTGCCTTTATTATAGAAGTCTAAGATATCCATTTCAGTACTGAGGTCACTGCCTCCGTCTCCATTCTCATACTGGAGGTTGTTGACATGTATGCCCTACTGCGCTCAGCAACGACGTCTCCTCTCACTCTAGCCAAGAAACCCCAGCCTGATGACCCACTGCGCACGACTGATCCGTCGGTGTATACGACAGCGTCACTCTCCTGGGTGTTCTCAGTTATCAGCTGATTTATCTCGTGTTCTGCTCTTGTATATTATCGGGAACATGCGACGTTAGTTCCTAAGATGTTCAGTCTATCCTTTTTTGGTGATGTTAATAGTCTTTCAGGACTTCTACTTGTCAAGAATTTCTACTGAATATAGGCATTTATTAAACAGCTTTGTCAGATGAATTCCAAGAGTTTCTTCCCCTGCCTTGAGGACGTCTACAGTTATCCCATCTGATTCGGGAGCAATGCAGTTTTGGTAGCTTAATGGCGTGCAGGATATCGTCATGTTTGGTCGGTTCAATGGAGTTCTACTCTGTTGCTGTCAACTTTTACGGGATCTCAGATCTTTTGTGGGAAAGAGATCAGTATTGCTGTTGTTGTTGAATGCCTACAATGAGTGAGGTTACTCTTATATGCGCTCTCAAAATGACGTGTGACGTGTTGTAGTAGCTTTCCTCACTTCCCGATCATGCCGATGAAGGCGTATCTCGGTCCTTCATGAAAGTTATGGCAGGATTAGCGTTATCAGCGTAACGCTCACTACTACGGCGATCACATCGATCCACATCTCGTCAGCCAGGTAGCCTTGAAAGCAGCGTGTTTTAAGGGAACGCTACACGAAAGAGAGATTGTGGTCTTGGTCAGTGTATTGTGTCTGACCCTGACGCCACGTCCTGGTCAGTATGTTGTGCCTGACTCGACTATCGTCTCAGTTCCTCAAAGATAAGTCTAATACTGCATGCATTATTCTTCGATGATTCGTCTACGTGTTATAGCGGAGTTGTCGTTCGTTTTTATGGCTTTAAGAAGACCTCTCTTAAATCGCATAGTTGCACATCAGGTTAGGATGCTGCTCCTGGTCTCAGCCGATTTAATTTGTCGCTGTGTTCGATGATGATCCATGTTTCAGCTGCTTTAATTTGTTGCTGCGTTCGATGATGATCCAGGTTTCAGCTGCTTTAATTTGTTGCTGGGTTCGATGCTGATCCAGGATTCAACTGCTTTAATTTGTTGCTGGGTTCGATGCTGATCCAGGTTTCAGCTGCTTTAATTTGTTGCTGGGTTCGATGCTGATCCAGGTTTCAGCTGCTTTTATTTGTCGCTGACTTCGATCCTGATCTAGGTTTCAGCCGATTTAATGTGTCGCTGCTTCGATGCTGCTCCAGGTTTCAGCCGATTTAATTTGTCGCTGCTTCGATGCTGCTCCAGGTTTCAGCCGATTTAATTTGTCGCTGACTTCGATGCTGCTCATAGTTGTTCTCGAGCTGGATACGGTTCGTGTTTATTTAGTTGGCATCGTGCGATTTTGTCCAACACTTATTTGACCGTCAGACTACTTCCCATGTCTAGTAATTTTCATGATTATGAAGAGTGATGTAGAAATCACATACAATAAGACAAAAGCAGCCATCTGTGCAACGTACAGTGCGCATGGAAAACAGAGCCCCCTGATCAAATAGAAAACGATGCCAACCACCAACTCTTCAGGTGATCATTCCCCGGATACGCACAGGATACATCAGACTGTAAAAAACGTTCAAGATTGGCAGTACGGACTTTTGTTCCTGCGGCACAGCCCCCATGTTAACAGAACACATGTTGCAGTCCTACCCACTGTATACCGACAATAGAAGCAGCATTTGGCAACATCCAGTGTCCTTCCATAAGAAGCTGCACGGAGCCTCACGTCGACTGCTGCCTTCGTTAGAGTCATTGAAGTCGAGATCTGAAGACGAACGAGGAAGAAGAAGAAGTGTGCTCTGTAACACGTCTGCATCTTCTGTTTTAGGAACCGTAGCAGCGTCAACACATTTTTTTAGTAACGTAACAAGTTTGTGGAAGTCCTATGTTGGGGGTCCAGAGATGTGTCAAACCTGTTGATTGAATTGATATGCAAGCTTGGTTTTAGGGCTCTGTTTTACTGAAAGAGGCATCGTTATCATACACATCGCCATCATACTCTCGGCCATCAGTATAATCGTAATCATCGTCTTCTTAATCTAAACATGATGAACATAATCAGCATCTGATAATCATCTTCATCTCCTCACAACCATCATCATCGGATAATGATTATTATATCATAATCAGGGATCAACATGCTGAGCAGTGCATGATATGAAGCAGACAGCGATCCAAAACTGACTGCTAGCATCAGGACCAACGACCCAGAACTGCCAAGATCCTTCTACACCTCCACGTGGTTATCCTGGATAACAGGCAGCAACAGAGTCGGTTGGCTAATGAGAAGGGGTCGAAGAAGGAGACACGCCAGGTACTCAAAAATGTCAAGCGGAAGTCGGATGAGTCGATCCGGAAGGTGCAAATATCGTAGTCAAACTGTGAACTACGATGCAAGGCACTGTGTTCTTCGGATCCGTTCTCTGGACCACATCCTGCTACTTACAACGCCTTTTTCAGGATGTGGTAGCGGGAGTTTGAGAACGAACGACGAAGAATCTGATAATAAACATCATAATCAAAATCACTATCATCCTAATGGATATACCTCTGCTGGTATTGCATCAGCTCCTGGAGCTTTTCCTATAGATAGTGAACTGATTGCCCTGTCGACTTCCTCCTCAGTAATTACTTCATCCAACGCCAGGTTCAGTTCCACCTGCGGCATTCGCCGGATGGCCTCTTCATTTATGGACGATGGGTGGTTTAGTATTTTGCAGAAGTGGTCTGCCCATCTGTCTAGAATCTGAACCTTATCTGTTAGCAGTACCCCATCCGCACTGCGAACTGGAGTATTACTAGAGGGCTGCGGGCCGTAGAGAGCTTTCAGTGCCTCGTAAAATCGTTTGGTGTCATGACGCTCGGCGAACATCTCAATTTCGTCAGCTCTTTTGCTGAGCCAGGAGTCTTGCATCTCTCTAAGCCTGGTCTGGACAGCTTTGCGAGCAGTATTGAAGGCAGCTTTTGCTGCCGGAGATGGTGTGTCCCTCTGGTATTCCCTGTGCGCTTCATGTTTTGCATCGAGAAGGCCCTGTATTTCCAGATCGTTCTCATCAAACCAGTCCTTATGCTTGCGCGTGAGTGGGCCAATGTGTTTAACAGCTGTGTCGTAGAGTGTGTTTCTCAGTGATACCCAGTTCTCTTCGATGTCATTCTTTTCAAAACGAAGCTCAGATAGTCTGCCCTCAAGCTCTTCCTGGAAGCCTCCTCTCGTGGGTTCGTATTTCAGCTGAGAGACATTTAGCCTCCTAGGTGGTTTTTTTCCCTGGGGGCGCATTTTGGGCTGGATCTTGAAGTTTAGCTTGGCAATGACAAGTCGATGGTCGGTCCAACATTCTGCACCACACATGCTCTTCGTTACCATAGCATCCGCTCGATCCCTACGTCTGATGATAATATAGTCAATGAGGTGCCAGTGGCGGGATCTTGGGTGCATCCATGTGGTTCTATTTCGGACAGGTAGTCGGAAAGCTGTGTTTGTAATGAGTAGTTCATTTGCGGCACATGTCCTCAGAAGGAGCAGTCCGTTACTATTGCATTTTTCGATACCATGTCTGCCAATGGCCCCCTCCCAGGCTGTATTGTCTGTGCCAACCCTAGCGTTAAAATCACCGAGGATGACCAGTTTGTCAGATTTGGGGACTGCAGCGATGAGCGCCTAAAGGTCCTCATAAAACTTATCTTTTGTTTCCTGAGGATTTGTCATTGTGGGTGCGTATGCACTGATGAGTGTTGCATGGCGCCCTCCTATTAGGGTGAAGATGCCCGTGTTGTGAAATCCCAGAACAGACGCGAGACACGGAAATCCCGAGCAGCGGGAACACCATCCCCTTCTACAAACCTCGTGTGCCCGATATGTAGCAGATGTTTTCGTGCTCGCATTGGCCTGTTCAGCCACATGCGCACCCACACCCAACAGGGAAATCTGTGACAAGGATGATGTCGGCGGTCCTCATCGACAACGATGGACAGCTATTATTATTATTATCATCCTAATAAAATTGATCATGGCAATCCCCTTCATCACTATCATCCTAATCATACTGATCATGACAATCACTTTCATCACTATCATCATTTCTGAAATCTTGTCGAGATCAAGATCAATATCCTTGTGTAGATGACCTCTGTTTTGCTAGCCATTTTGTAATATCATCTCAGATGTATCCTGCTTAGTTTCTCATGTTACGGTTTGTCCTGGTTATATCGATGGTCTACATCATTTTAATGTATAAACACGCAGACTAAAATACATACGTATACCTATACACACGCACGGACGTACGTATATCTTCACTCACACACATTCATACTGGCACACATACAACACACACATGTTCTCACTAGTATTCACACAAGGACAATACACACATGGTCCTACTAGTATTCACACAAGGACAACACATACATGTCCCACTAGTATTCACACAAGGACAACACACACATGTTCCCACTAGTATTCGCACAAGGACAACACATACATGTTCCCACTAGTATTCGCACAAGGACAACACTCATGTTCCTACTAGTATTCACACAAGGACAACACACACATGTTCCTACTAGTATTCACAAAAGGACAACACACATGTTCCCACTAGTATTCACACAAGGACAATACACACATGTTCCCACTAAAATTCACACAAGGACAACACACACATGTTCCTACTAGTATTCGCACAAGGACAACACACACATGTTCCTACTAGTATTCACTAAAGGACAACACACATAGGGGCACAGAACGGTTTATATTGGACGCCAATAAAAACGCATCGCTTTATTTTACAAACCACGACATGATGCTGTGCTTAATTTAAAGTACTTCAAACTACTGATTTTACATTTTTGATTCATTTACTAACACACATGTGCGGTATTCTTATACATGTGACAATTTAGAGGCGGCTCCTAACTAGTTGTCAACCCTAGAGGTCAAAACAAAATGTCCCACTCACTGTCATGAAGCCACAGTCATCATTAATACCACTTGTGATTCCCTGCAGCATTAATATAGGTTTGTCATTGGCGTCCCATGCTATTGCAGAGTCTAGAAAAATGATTGGGCTAAGGTGTTCCATTCTGCAATAAGTGCTATCTCCAAATCATACACATTGTTGATGCCATGCTGGCTGACCCTTCTGTTATGTGTATCCATAATCGGGTTCACGTCAGGCGAGATTGATGGCCAATCCAGTACAAGAGAAGATTGCTGGCCAATCCAGTACAAGAAAAGGTTGCTGGTCAATCCAGTACAAGAAAAGCTTGCTGGCCATTCCAGTACAAGAAATTTTCAGCTGTGTTGTTGCATGAGGTTGACCAGGCCGGAGACGGTCATTGGTGGTACGTGTCGCCCGAAACCGCTGGTTCAGCCTTACTATAGTTAACTGGTCCCAATTAAAATGTCTGGCAACTTGTCTGGTCGCTTTTAAACTCTTGAGCATACCAACAGTTTGCAATCGCTATCGTAGCGACAGTCGAGGCATGACACAAACTTAAACATACTTTCTTTATATGAAAACAGATGACATTTTACTAGCTGGAATTTGACTAAAATGTGTGTCAAATTTCAACGTGATACGACCATTTATAAGCCAGAATTGAGTGACTCCTTGTTGTGCACGTGAAGCACGTAAAAAGGGAAGTAAGCATGACTTGCACGGAAAAATGGGCCAGCATGACTTTCATCACTTGCACACTTGCAGGGTTTGTGTTAGTAGATCACTCTTGAAATAAAGTGATGCCCTTTTAATGGCTGCTAGTAGTAGTAGTAATGTGAGTGTACATACATATATATATATATATATATATATATATATATCATAATCATGTAGCATGATCTTTGCAGAACGTTGCTTCCATCATAGCCCGTCTGAAAAAAAAAATATATCTTGCCAAATCTTTAGCCAGCTCCGGAATCATGCCCAAGCATTCCTTGACGCCTTGCTGCCATCGCCTTCTTGGTCTGTCTCTGCCTCTCTTGCCTGGCACAATACCTCCCATTACCGTTTCCTGAAGACCGTTCTACTTTGATGTTACTAAACTATTGACATTTTCTGTTCATGATGGAATTTATGAACCAGTTCAGTCCTTTGCTAAACCCTTTTCGAATGTCTGCATTCTTGTTTTGTTCGGTTCTTTGCGAGGACCTTGGTATAACATGTCCACTCGAAGGACTTAGTTTTCTTCATTGATATTCATATTAAGCGAGACGCAGTTGTAGTCAAGGAAAGAAGCGGTCGACCTAAGATGGACATATGACGTTCAGATGATATCATGCTACCGAGACCTTGACATATCGGGACCGCAGCACCGATCAAATAATATCATGCTACTGAGACCTTGACCTATCGGGACCGATGTACCCATTGGATAATATCATGCTACCGAGACCTTGACATATCGGGACCGCTGCGCCCATCAGATGATATCATGCTACCGAGACCTTGACATATCGGGACCGCTGCACTCATCAGATGATATCATGCTACCGAGACCTTGTCATATCGGGACCGCTGCACTCAGCAGATGATATCATGCTACCGAGACCTTGTCATATCGGGACCGCTGCACTCATCAGATGATATCATGCTACCGAGATAGATGAATTCATTGGTGCAGCCGCAGTGTGTTCTTGAGTTTTAATACCCTGGGGTGCTGTGTCGGAAATGAGGTTGTAAAATTTGGTCTTAGCCCAGAATATAGAAACGCCCAGGGAGGGCGTTTCGCTGTCTGACATTTCCAGAGAGCGCTGCAGCGCAGAACTGTCTGTGCCGAACAGAACAATGGCGTACGCGCAAATGAGATCAGGAAGATTGACTGATCAATAGCTATACCCTCCTGATGCGCGGTGAGGCGGTCAAGAAGCCAGTATACTGTCCGGCAGAAAAGTCGAGGGCAAAAACACATCCCTGCCTGACACCCGAAGATGTAGGGAAGCTTTCAGAGAGAGAGTTCCAGCCAGTTGAATACTGGCGCCGGTGTCCTTGTGTAGCTCCTTGATCAGGTTCGGGGGGGGGGGGAGGGGGGCTATTCCCTGGATGGCTTTCCATAAAGCCGACCAATCAGCCGAGCCGAAGACGGACTTCAAGTCCAAGTATGCAGCGTACATGGGGCGATGGAAGACCCAGTGAGGCGCAGGGCAAGGATAACGCAAGTTGTAGAACGACTCGCGGTCAATCCATATTGTTCTGGGCGACATTTTGTGTTAAAGAGAGGCTTGAGTATAGCCAGTAGCATGTGGGCAACCACCTTCCCCTGTACCGAGAGTAGTGTTATAGTCCTGTAATTACTTCAGTCTTTGCGACTCACCTTACCTTTGTATAGGGAGACGACGATTCTATCGCGCCAGTCGGCCGGGACGTCTCGCGTACTCCACAATTGCAGGAACAAATGATGGAGGGTAGAGCTGATCCGGTCTATGGGGTGTTTCAACAGCTCTGGTGGGATATGATACGGGCCTGTCGCTCGTCCATCTCTGAGTTTCCGAATATCAGCAAGGACTTCAGCAAGAGTAGGAGAGTTGATATTTGGTTTCTGTATCTAGGGGAGGATCCGGAGGCTCAGCAGAGAGATTGGGATATGTAGTTGCTGGTGGGTTGTTCAGAGCGTATGTGTAGTGCTCCTTCCACTTGTTCGCTACCTCCTCGTGTGACAAGCACAAGGAGTCGTCGGATTTATTGGTCCCCTTACATCGAGGGGGTGGGGGCGTGGGAGTGGGCGGTTAGGCCGCTGTCGTGTTCTGTTTGAGCAGTTGATGTGGCGATCGTGATTCTTAGAGGCTGTTTTTCAAAAGTCGAATACTCCGCTGCCATCGAATTGGGGCCGCGAGGAGGGAATTTGTAAGGAGTACTCCGTGCCCTGTGTGTCACGCCCGTGTCCGTGTCTGTCTTCTGACGTTTACACCCAATCTAATTCCTCTGATATTTGTCCTCCTACGGTACGACTGGATTCACACATGATTGAGTCTGCGTAGAGAGGAGAGGTTACGTTGGGCATGTTGTGTGGGGCAGGAGGGGAGAGTCATTGTACTGAAAAGAATGTCCTTGGTCTATCGTGTTTCTTAAATGGGGCATCATTTTCTCCCAAAATGTTTCTTAAATGGGGCATCATTTTCTCCCAAAATGTTTCTTAAATGGGGCATCATTTTCTCCCAACATGTTTCTTAAATGGGGCATCATTTTCTCCCAAAATGTTTCTTAAATGGGGCATCATTTTCTCCCAATATGTTTCTTAAATGGGGCATCATTTTCTCCCAAAATGTTTCTTAAATGGGGCATCATTTTCTCCCAAAATGTGATCTGTATCTTGCCGACAGAAAACTATTAAAAACATTATAAAGAAACCACTGTACATAGTCATTATGTTATGTATTGGGTTGATATCTATAATTTAAAAATTATAATATAAATAAATAAACTTTATGGAATTTGAATTTCACACGCATAATAATACTCATTTACACAATAATAGTCCAACAACACTGTATATTCTTTCCATATACACACACACCGTTCACTTCCTTCAAAATCATTAGGATCACCTTTGAGAAACACATCAGCTATTGTAGCATTAGTCAGTTCCTCACCATCTTCTTTCCATAAATATATATGTTCTCGGACAAGCGAGTCACACCCAACCCACATCAGGTCGTCAATCAACAAATTCCCAAGTATAGCCAACTTATCTACAGTCTTCACGGACATCAAGAATGCCCCTTTACTGATACATGCAGCGTCAGCTTGGATGTAATTCATTTTGGGTCCGAATATTCCAACACAAGCTCTTGTTGTACCCTTGGAATAGACACTAAATCCTTGAGATTCGTTACAGTAGAAGCTGTGGTAGAGAGCGCCTTCAAAAGGTGTGGGAACCGGCTGGGAGTCTCTGATCCAGGACCCTGGTGTGCAGTTCCCGGTATCAGCATTGAACAGGAAGGACCTGCAATCGTTGGGGTAGGTATTCAAGCAGAGGTTAGCACAATATGTCCTAGTGCTGGCATGCCAGGTTGGTCCGAGACGTATGGGACCTCGAAGAGGGAACTTCTCTAAACGAAATATTCGTTGATCAAAGTCATAGGCTGAGACACGTGTCAATGTCACGGTGTAGAGCAATACTGCAGAAGAAGAAAATATTACAAACTAATTAACTTTTACTATCTAAGTGATCAGACTTCATATAAGGTCTAGGTGCTAATGATACGTTTCCTTTACATATCTCCTATGTTGGTCTCAAGGTAAGGTGTCCGCCTCGGATTTCGGAGGTCGCTTGTTCGAATCACTGTAGAGACCAGCCTGATCTCTGGGAAATGAGATCAGACTTCCTTGTTCGAGCACTTTATAAATTCCTTGGTAGTTGGAAATTGAAAAGAGTAGGCTTAACGGCCGTTGCATGGACTAAATTCAAGTTAAAAATCTACCAAAGTTATTTGTACCTTTCCCTGGATGGTTTGTTAAGAGCAGCATATAAATGGCGCCTATCTGGCTGCGGGTCTACTTAGCTCAAGTGTTTGAGTCTATTACGATTGTATCAAACATCGGTTAAACCACTCTCAAAGAAACTGGTTGTATACAGACTCAGTAGAGTCTTCTAAAACAGTATACAGAAGTTAAGTTAAGTTAAGTTTCAGAGACCGGCGGCGGACCGATCAAACTGGAGAATTTTGAGTTCTACCTCTAGACAAAGAGAGAAAGAGAGAGAGAGAGAGAGAGAGAGAGAGAGAGAGAGAGAGAGCGAGATAAAGTGTGGATTCAAGGAGCCCATACTAGGCAGGATATGATAGATCCTTTACTATCTACTGTCGAAAATGGCGAATTAGTAGGTTTGTGCATTTTCTGACGCATTCCTAGTGTACTACAAATTGCAACAGACGCGATCTATGCTAAATAGGACTTTCATTCCAGCATTTTCTTTTAGGGACACTAAAGGAGCGGAGGAATAAATGCAGCCTGCACAGTGGGTCTCCTCATCGTGTAGGCTAAATTTTTATAATCAAAATATTGAAGTCCTGGAATTCAATCGGGCAGGTCAGTGTCAAATGCCAGCTAACCAATAAAACTGTCATTTTGTTTTGTACATCCTAATCTGTACATCCATTTAGAAAGTGCAGCTTTTTCTGATCACTGATTTGTCTTTCTAATTTTAATTAGTCACTAGAAGTCAATTAAAAGATGTATATAAATGAGTTTTTATATTGTCCCTAAAAAACAAAGAAAACAAAAACAATTAGTAGTCAGCTTTATAATATTTTATAAATGAGCTTTAATATTAGCCCTAAAACAAAAATAAGAAAATAAAAAAACAATTATTAATCAGCATTATAATTTAACAAAATTAGTTGTGTATATTTCATCCCAAAAAATTATTTTATAATAGTAATCCATTGTTAGATTCATAATTTAAAAAAAAATAGTTTTTGAGACAAAAACAGAAATATGTAAAAAGCAATTGTTAGTCAGTTTTATAATTTATATAAACGAGTTTCTAATATTACTCTTAACTTAAAAAAAATAAAAACCAAAAAGCAATTAGTAGTCCGCTTTGTAATTATAACAATGATTGTTATATTACACCTAAAACATAACAAAAAAAAAACCAAACAAAAAACAAACCTTGGTTTCTAAAGGGGTATCAACCAGTGCCACCCTAAATATTGTCTTTCTTGCAGCTAGTTCTATTATATAATTAACCAACAAAATAAGTTACAACAAGGACAAAGTAAAATATAAACATACATACCGCTAAACGCTGACATTTGACACATCAAACTGTCGTTTTCCTTCTTGATTGACGTCATAATAAACCTTGGCTATCACACCATTTAGTTTGGCGGAACTTTGAAGTTATATTTTATTCTAAATTGAACGGAGACTGCACATTATGATCAAGTCTGGCACCATGTGTTATTTTTATGAGGTAATAAATGAATGCACTTCAATAGTGATACAGCAAGCTAAACATGTCGCATCATTCTTGTTTCGAAAGGATACTTATAATTAGTGACATAGTTTAGAGCCCGAATGAATCATGCTAACGTAATGATCTCAACCAGGGATTCTTAAACTGGAGGCGAGATACTCAAAAGATTTAAATGGAAAATTACTCATAAAACAGACTTCATTGAAACTGGCCGCTGCATGTGTGCTAAATCACTTTCATTGTTAAAATGCCGACATTGGTGCATGCATACTAAAGCTGCGAATTGTTCTCATAACTTCGTCAGGTACCCATCTACAGCTTGGTGGTCTGGAAGAAGCAGTAGTACTATTAACAAACCTACAGCATGCCCCGTCTGTCAAAATGAGCACGACGTAATTAAAACCTGGTACATCTGGATTTTAGACCAACACCACAACCACTAGGCCACCAAATTAGATCTAATTGAATGTCGAGACAGCAGAAACAGAAACTGGTAGGCATATCTAATATAATGTCGAAACACAAGAGACAGAACTGGTAGCCTTACCTAATAGAATGTCGAGACAGAAGAGACAGAGCTGGTAGCTTTACCTAATAGAATGTCGAGACACAAGAGACATAACTGGTAGCTTTACCTAATAGAATGTCGAGACACAAAGGATATAACTGATAGTCTTACCTAATAGAATGTCGAGACACAAAGGATATAACTGATAGTCTTACACAATAGAATGTCGAGACACAAAAGATATAACTGATAGTCTTACCTAATAGAATGTCGAGACAGCACAGAGTTGAACTGGTAGCCTTATCTTTGCCGACATGAATAATTGACTGTCGAGATAGCAGACACAACTGGTAGCCATGCCTAGTAGAATGTCGAGATCACTCTCAGAATGCCTCTACCTGGCATAATGACGTTTCTAGGATTACATCACTAAGTACAGATTATCTGATGAACAAACTTTGGACTACTATTCTACTTCTATCTACTTGTGTCGCTATGCAACATGGAGAAGTGAAGTTTTCTTTGGCGTCCCAGATGTGTCATCAATGCTATTTCCGTTCGGTAATTCCTCAGTACCTAACTTACACCGTCTACATTTTTCTTGGTCTCTCTTTAGCTCTGTACACAGCTGGCAGATTTGGTTGAATTTTTCTCAGATATTCGAACCGATTTTATTTTCTGCCTAATATGTAATTCATGCACCGTGACAAACCAATCTTCTTTCTGATTCTTTTTTGTCGAACTCTATCCTTCTTTTGTGGCCACAAAATCTCTTCTCAAACACCTTATTTAGAATTCTAAGATTTTCTTTCTTTTGGTTGTCTAAGTGAGTGTCTCTGTCTGGCACTGGCAGCAGAGAGTTGGTATAAACATACTATCTCTTTGTCCCCAGCGGGATGTGTTTGTGTCACAATAATGATGAGAGTTGATAAGAAACAGCATTTTCTTTATTGATTTTTTCTTGATTTCACCACTTCTGATCATCGTTTCATCTTGTGTATATTAATTGATATATTTATATATACATACAAGACGCGTGATCAAATGAGACTGGACCTAACTGCACCAAGTGCACATACGTACAATGCCCATGATGACGTCACTTCTGGTGTAAACAGCACATACCAACCGTAAAGTTTGCAAAGTGTCATTATCCTACGACTCATAGTTTTATCCGGAGACCGTTGAAAACATGGCGGGTGTGATACTGAATCCGCCAGAGTTGATCAGCGAGTGGTGACTCGCTTTATAACAGCTGAAGGGTGTCGACCAGTTGATATTAATTGCAGAATGCAGGCATTGTATGGTGACACAAGTGTGTCGAATACATTAGTGAAGGACTGGACAACGATGTTTAAAGAAGGACGTGTCAACGAAAGGTCTTCCAAAAACAGGTGAGGTGCATATTGTTGCGTCAGACGATGATATAGCCAAAATTGATACAGCAATTTGGTTGGTCGCAAGAGCTTACGTTCGCTAGCAGAGGAATTCGCTGTGTCGCTAGGGAGAGTTCAAATGGTGGTTAGCAAGAAAAGGAAGCATCGGAAGGCGTTCACAATGGGTAACGATACTTCTCTCTCTCTCTCTCTCTCTCTCACTCTCTCTCTCTCTCTATATATATATATATATATATATATATATATTTATATATATATATAAATATATATATATATATATATATATATATATATATATATGTATATATATATATATATATATATATATATATATATATATATATATATATATATATATATATATATATATATATATATATGATGTGGTCTAGAGACAAGCCACTTGTCTCTAAAAGCGATGAACGGAAATGGTAAATGGTCCAATTCCGGAAGTTTCAAGCGGTTCCGGGTCTGAAGGGCGGTAGAACTAAAGAGTCTGCAACCTGAGTTACCTCCAGTTGTCTTGATGTTACGCTAACTGGGCAGCGACCTGACCCTCTGATCCCGAGCTACCTTGATGTTACGCTAACTGGGCAGCGAACTGACCCTCTGATCCCGAGCTACCTTGATGTTACGCTAACTGGGCAGCGACCTGACCCTCTGATCCCGAGCTACCTTGATGTTACGCTAGCTGGGCATCGACCTGACCCTCTGATCCCGAGCTACCTTGATGTTACGCTAACTGGGAAGTGACCTGACTCTTTGATCCCGAGCTACCTTGATGTTACGCTAGCTGGGCAGCGTCCTTACCCTCTGATCCCGAGCTACCTTGATGTTACGCTAACTGGGCAGAGACCTGACCCTCTGATCCCGAGCTACCTTGATGTTACGCTATCTGGGCAGCGACCTGACCCTCTGATCCTAAGCTACCTTGATGTTACGATAGCTGGGCAGCGACCTGACACTCTGATCCCGAGCTACCTTGAAGTTACGCTAGCTGGGCAGCGACCTGACCCTCTGATCCCGAGCTACCTTGATGTTACGCTAGCTGGGCAGCGACCTGAGCCTCTGATCCCGAGCTACCTTGATGTTACGCTAGCTGGGCAGCGACCTGAACCTCTGATCCCGAGCTAGCTTGATGCTACGCTAGCTGGGCAGCGACCTGAGCCTCTGATCCCGAGCTACCTTGATGTTACGCTAGCTGGGCAGCAACCTGACCCTCTGATCCCGAGCTACCTTGATGTTACGCTAACTGGGCAGTGACCTGACTCTTTGATCCCGAGCTACCTTGATGTTACGCTAGCTGGGCAGCGACCTTACCCTCTGATCCCGAGCTAATTGATGTTACGCTAACTGGGCAGAGACCTGACCCTCTGATCCCGAGCTACCTTTATGTTACGCTATCTGGGCAGCGACCTGACCCTCTGATCCCAAGCTACCTTGATGTTACGATAGCTCGGCAGCGACCTGACACTCTGATCCCGAGAAATCTTGATGTTACGCTAGCTGGGCAGCGACCTGACACTCTGATCCCGAGCTATCTTGATGTTACGCTAGCTGGGCAGCGACCTGACCCTCTGATCCTGAGCTACCTTGATGTTACGCTAGCTGGGCAGTGACTTGACCCTCTGATCCTGAGCTACCTTGATGTTACGCTAGCTGGGCAGCGACCTGAGCCTCTGATCCCGAGCTACCTTGATGTTACGATAGCTGGGCAGCGACCTGAACCTCTGATCCCGAGCTACCTTGAAGTTACGCTAGCTGGGCAGCGACCTGACCCTCTGATCCCGAGCTACCTTGATGTTACGCTAGCTGGGCAGCGACCTGAACCTCTGATCCCGAGCTACCTTGATGTTACGCTAGCTGGGCAGCGACCTGAGCCTCTGATCCCGAGCTACCTTGATGTTACGCTAGCTGGGCAGCGACCTGACCCTCTGATCCCGAGCTACCTTGATGTTACGCTAGCTGGGCAGCGACCGGAGCCTCTGATCCCGAGCTACCTTGATGTTACGCTAGCTGGGCAGCGACCTGACCCTCTGATCCTGAGCTACCTTGATGTTACGCTAGCTGGGCAGTGACTTGACCCTCTGATCCTGAGCTACCTTGATGTTACGCTAGCTGGGCAGCGACCTGAGCCTCTGATCCCGAGCTACCTTGATGTTACGATAGCTGGGCAGGGACCTGAACCTCTGATCCCGAGCTACCTTGAAGTTACGCTAGCTGGGCAGCGACCTGACCCTCTGATCCCGAGCTACCTTGATGTTACGCTAGCTGGGCAGCGACCTGAACCTCTGATCCCGAGCTACCTTGATGTTACGCTAGCTGGGCAGCGACCTGAGCCTCTGATCCCGAGCTACCTTGATGTTACGCTAGCTGGGCAGCGACCTGACCCTCTGATCCTGAGCTACCTTGATGTTACGCTAGCTGGGCAGCGACCGGAGCCTCTGATCCCGAGCAACCTTGAACCATCAAGGTTGCTCGGGATCAGATGGTGAGGTCGCTGCCCAGTTACTTGCTCTTTATAAAGCAAATACAGCACAAGTAACATCACGAAGGCACACCGTTTGACGATGTCGCTGTCATCGCTTGCCACAAGCATCTAACTTTATATTTATTATATACACATCTTTCTCTTTTCTTTTCGCTTTTTTGTCCTTTTTGTGGCTTTCAGCATCAGGTTTTTAAAGACCTTTCTTGACCGGGCCCTACTATGTGCGTCGTGTATGACAAGTTTCACTGTTTCTGTTATTTATGCATATATACATACATCAATTACATAAATGCAAGCGAACTAAAAGTGTGAGCGTGCCACGTCTACAGTTTAAGAACCAATCATTCAAACTGCATGGATGGAGTTCAATATTGATTAACCTTATGCCTGTAACAAGTAAAAAGCAAACATCAAATATGAAAGTACTGTCTTGTGTTGATTGTAAAGATCAGTTAACTGTTTGCATAAAGGGTAAACTCACGGGAACTAGAGCATGTGAATGCGAAGTGAACGAAACTAATATGGTAATTACGCGTATGTTTTGTTCACGTGAAATGCTAGTGCAGTAAAAATACTTATTTAAATATTTAACAAACATATTCTTTCATGCACTGTGTTGGTAA
This sequence comes from Ariolimax columbianus, assembly GCA_036924085.1. Taxonomy (NCBI): domain Eukaryota; kingdom Metazoa; phylum Mollusca; class Gastropoda; order Stylommatophora; family Arionidae; genus Ariolimax; species Ariolimax columbianus. Next base: position 44,325,057 of record JAVGWX010000005.1, on the reverse strand, counting down.
CGAATTATTTGCAATAATTGTCATCATCATCCTGAGTTATGCTCAGAAGTATGGACTATTAATTCACCCCAAAAATGTCTGTTGTTTTTTCGCTTTTGCACTTCTGATATAGTTATTTTATATTTGCACTGAAATTGTCTTAGCCTCTTTTTCCCGGCACCATACCTTTCATTACCGTTCTCTAGAGACCGTTGTATCTTTTGATGTGGCTAAAGTATTTTAATTTTCTGTTCATGGTGGAATTTAAGAACCAGTTCCTATCGACGCTCAACTCTTGTCGAATGTCTGCATTCTTCAATTTTTTTGGATCCATGGTTTTTCTAATGATTATTCCATAACATTTCGACTTGAAGGACTTTATTCTCTTCTTTGAAGCTTGGGTAACTGTCCATGTTTCGCAGTTATATGCTACCCCAAGAAAAATACAGCTTTGAAAATTATCCCTTTTTTTGGTTTGCTGGTATTCTATCCTAGTTTTCTCAGGTTGCCTGCATTGCCATTGATAATCTCATTCTGATTTCCTTCGAGCAATTGTCATTGTTGTCAATTCTGGAGCCCAGATGCTCGAAGCTCGTGACCTGTTCCATTGTCACGACCCCTAGTTTAAATTTGTGTTAAATTCTTGTTTTGTCGGTGGCAATTAATTTTGTTTTGTTTATGTTTTACAAACAAGTTTCACTTAGTGTAATCCAGCATTAGCAAAGTCGCAACTAGTATAACTGGTTCTTTACTTTTTGATAATTGATTAAAAAATAACAGATCTTCCTCTTCTTATTTATTGTTCCTACTGCCCCTACCACGAGGCGTGGCAGTGAACCAGGATGCATAAATTTCTTTTTATCGCCAGGTTGGAGGCTTGTATTGTCGTTAGGTTAAACTTCCTGAGAGTGTCAGAGGCACCCTGGATCCATCGACGCCGAGGTAGAGAGGACCAGCATATGATATGCTCTGTCTGCAGGCTGGTCATAATGTGACTTGATGTTTTGGGCGTCCATGTAATCCCTAACTGGGTTTGTCCCCACTATCGTCCTTAGTGTGGTGTTGCGGATTCGGTCACGGCTGCACTTCTCACACAGGGCAGCTCACAGTTCTGGATCTTACTCTGATATATTTCTAGTAAGAACCAATATTGACATTGGTAACACAATGTAGTAATAAATAGTGCATTTATCATCTTCTTTCTCAGTTGAAAGAAGCACTTAGAGGTGTTTCAAAATTGGTCAATCAATCAATCAATCGATCAATCAAAGCCCGTCGCTCCTCTCCGTGCATAGGTCATCGACAACATCTTGTCAGCGTGCACGGTCCTGTGCTGCTCTCTCTGCCTCTCTACAGGTGTCACACGGTCCTGTGCTGCTCTCTCTGCCTCTCTACAGGTGTCACACGGTCCTGTGCTGCTCTCTCTGCCTCTCTACAGGTGTCACACGGTCCTGTGCTGCTCTTTCTGCCTCTCTACAGGTGTCACACGGTCCTGTGCTGCTCTCTCTGCCTCTCTACAGGTGTCACACGGTCCTGTGCTGCTCTCTCTGCCTCTCTTCAGGTGTCACACGGTCCTGTGCTGCTCTCTCTGCCTCTCTACAGGTGTCACACGGTCCTGTGCTGCTCTCTCTGCCTCTCTACAGGTGTCACACGGTCCTGTGCTGCTCTCTCTGCCTCTCTACAGGTGTCACACGGTCCTGTGCTGCTCTCTCTGCCTCTCTACAGGTGTCACACGGTCCTGTGCTGCTCTCTCTGCCTCTCTACAGGTGTAACACGGTCCTGTGCTGCTCTCTCTGCCTCTCTACAGGTGTCACACGGTCCTGTGCTGCTCTCTCTGCCTCTCTACAGGTGTCACACGGTCCTGTGCTGCTCTCTCTGCCTCTCTACAGGTGTCACACGGTCCTGTGCTGCTCTCTCTGCCTCTCTACAGGTGTCACACGGTCCTGTGCTGCTCTCTCTGCCTCTCTACAGGTGTCACACGGTCCTGTGCTGCTCTCTCTGCCTCTCTACAGGTGTCACACGGTCCTGTGCTGCTCTCTATGCCTCTCTACAGGTGTCACACGGTCCTGTGCTGCTCTCTCTGCCTCTCTACAGGTGTCACACGGTCCTGTGCTGCTCTCTCTGCCTCTCTACAGGTGTCACACGGTCCTGTGCTGCTCTCTCTGCCTCTCTACAGGTGTCACACGGTCCTGTGCTGCTCTCTCTGCCTCTCTACAGGTGTCACACGGTCCTGTGCTGCTCTCTCTGCCTCTCTACAGGTGTCACACGGTCCTGTGCTGCTCTCTCTGCCTCTCTACAGGTGTCACACGGTCCTGTGCTGCTCTCTCTGCCTCTCTACAGGTGTCATTATTTCATTTTAGCTCATTCTCACATTCTCTTCTCCACGTATGTTATGTCTACCTCTCTCTGGGTCTACCTCTCTCTGGGTCTACCTCTCTCTGGGTCTACCTCTCTCTGGGTCTACCTCTCTCTGGGTCTACCTCTCTCTGTGTCTACCTCTCTCTGGGTCTACCTCTCTCTGGGTCTACCTCTCTCTGTGTCTACCTCTCTCTGTGTCTACCTCTCTCTGGGTCTACCTCTCTCTGGGTCTACCTCTCTCTGGGTCTACCTCTCTCTGGGTCTACCTCTCTCTGGGTCTACCTCTCTCTGGGTCTACCTCTCTCTGTGTCTACCTCTCTCTGTGTCTACCTCTCTCTGGGTCTACCTCTCTCTGTGTCTACCTCTCTCTGTGTCTACCTCTCTCTATGTCTACCTCTCTCGCTCCATCTATCTTTTCCCCTGAGTATTGTAAGAGCCTGCCTGCCTATGCTAGACTGTGTCTTCCGCAGCGTATGTCCTATCCAGCCCCATTTTCTTCGCTTAATATGTTGTTCCAATGGCTGTTGTTGGCTCCTTTCTCACAAGTCTTCATTCCTCACCACGTCCTGTCACTTTACCTAATAGAATGCTGAGACACAAGAGACAGAACTGGTAGCTTTACCTAATAGAATGCCGAGACACAAGAGACATAACTGGTAGCTTTACCTAATAGAATGTCGAGAGACACGAGACATAACTGGTAGCTTTACCTAATAGAATGTCGAGACAGAAGAGACAGAGCTGGTAGCTTTACCTAATAGAATGTCGAGACACAAGAGACATAACTGGTAGCTTTACCTAATAGAATGCCGAGACACAGAGGATATAACTGATAGTCTTACCTAATAGAATGTCGAGACACAAAGGATATAACTGATAGTCTTACCTAATAGAATGTCGAGACACAAAGGATATAACTGATAGTCTTACACAATAGAATGTCGAGACACAAAAGATATAACTGATAGTCTTACCTAATAGAATGTCGAGACAGCACAGAGTTGAACTGGTAGCCTTATCTTTGCCGACATGAATAATTGACTGTCGAGATAGCAGACACAACTGGTAGCCATGCCTAGTAGAATGTCGAGATCACTCTCAGAATGCCTCTACCTGGCATAATGACGTTTCTAGGATTACATCACTAAGTACAGATTATCTGATGAACAAACTTTGGACTACTATTCTACTTCTATCTACTTGTGTCGCTATGCAACATGGAGAAGTGAAGTTTTCTTTGGCGTCCCAGATGTGTCATCAATGCTATTTCCGTTCGGTAATTCCTCAGTACCTAACTTACACCGTCTACATTTTTCTTGGTCTCTCTTTAGCTCTGTACACAGCTGGCAGATTTGGTTGAATTTTTCTCAGATATTCGAACCGATTTTATTTTCTGCCTAATATGTAATTCATGCACCGTGACAAACCAATCTTCTTTCTGATTCTTTTTTGTCGAACTCTATCCTTCTTTTGTGGCCACAAAATCTCTTCTCAAACACCTTATTTAGAATTCTAAGATTTTCTTTCTTTTGGTTGTCTAAGTGAGTGTCTCTGTCTGGCACTGGCAGCAGAGAGTTGGTATAAACATACTATCTCTTTGTCCCCAGCGGGATGTGTTTGTGTCACAATAATGATGAGAGTTGATAAGAAACAGCATTTTCTTTATTGATTTTTTCTTGATTTCACCACTTCTGATCATCGTTTCATCTTGTGTATATTAATTGATATATTTATATATACATACAAGACGCGTGATCAAATGAGACTGGACCTAACTGCACCAAGTGCACATACGTACAATGCCCATGATGACGTCACTTCTGGTGTAAACAGCACATACCAACCGTAAAGTTTGCAAAGTGTCATTATCCTACGACTCATAGTTTTATCCGGAGACCGTTGAAAACATGGCGGGTGTGATACTGAATCCGCCAGAGTTGATCAGCGAGTGGTGACTCGCTTTATAACAGCTGAAGGGTGTCGACCAGTTGATATTAATTGCAGAATGCAGGCATTGTATGGTGACACAAGTGTGTCGAATACATTAGTGAAGGACTGGACAACGATGTTTAAAGAAGGACGTGTCAACGAAAGGTCTTCCAAAAACAGGTGAGGTGCATATTGTTGCGTCAGACGATGATATAGCCAAAATTGATACAGCAATTTGGTTGGTCGCAAGAGCTTACGTTCGCTAGCAGAGGAATTCGCTGTGTCGCTAGGGAGAGTTCAAATGGTGGTTAGCAAGAAAAGGAAGCATCGGAAGGCGTTCACAATGGGTAACGATACTTCTCTCTCTCTCTCTCTCTCTCTCTCTCACTCTCTCTCTCTCTCTCTATATATATATATATATATATATATATATTTATATATATATATAAATATATATATATATATATATATATATATATGTATATATATATATATATATATATATATATATATATATATATATATATATATATATATATATATATATATATATATATATGATGTGGTCTAGAGACAAGCCACTTGTCTCTCAAAGCGATGAACGGAAATGGTAAATGGTCCAATTCCGGAAGTTTCAAGCGGTTCCGGGTCTGAAGGGCGGTAGAACTAAAGAGTCTGCAACCTGAGTTACCTCCAGTTGTCTTGATGTTACGCTAACTGGGCAGCGACCTGACCCTCTGATCCCGAGCTACCTTGATGTTACGCTAACTGGGCAGCGAACTGACCCTCTGATCCCGAGCTACCTTGATGTTACGCTAACTGGGCAGCGACCTGACCCTCTGATCCCGAGCTACCTTGATGTTACGCTAGCTGGGCAGCGACCTGACACTCTGATCCCGAGCTACCTTGATGTTACGCTAACTGGGCAGCGACCTGACCCTCTGATCCCGAGCTACGTTGATGTTACGCTAACTGGGCAGTGACCTGACCCTCTGACTCCGAACTACCTTGATGTTACGCTAGCTGGGCATCGACCTGACCCTCTGATCCCGAGCTACCTTGATGTTACGCTAACTGGGAAGTGACCTGACTCTTTGATCCCGAGCTACCTTGATGTTACGCTAGCTGGGCAGCGTCCTTACCCTCTGATCCCGAGCTACCTTGATGTTACGCTAACTGGGCAGAGACCTGACCCTCTGATCCCGAGCTACCTTGATGTTACGCTATCTGGGCAGCGACCTGACCCTCTGATCCTAAGCTACTATGATGTTACGATAGCTGGGCAGCGACCTGACACTCTGATCCCGAGCTACCTTGAAGTTACGCTAGCTGGGCAGCGACCTGACCCTCTGATCCCGAGCTACCTTGATGTTACGCTAGCTGGGCAGCGACCTGAGCCTCTGATCCCGAGCTACCTTGATGTTACGCTAGCTGGGCAGCGACCTGAACCTCTGATCCCGAGCTAGCTTGATGCTACGCTAGCTGGGCAGCGACCTGAGCCTCTGATCCCGAGCTACCTTGATGTTACGCTAGCTGGGCAGCAACCTGACCCTCTGATCCCGAGCTACCTTGATGTTACGCTAACTGGGCAGTGACCTGACTCTTTGATCCCGAGCTACCTTGATGTTACGCTAGCTGGGCAGCGACCTTACCCTCTGATCCCGAGCTAATTGATGTTACGCTAACTGGGCAGCGACCTGACCCTCTGATCCCGAGCTACCTTTATGTTACGCTATCTGGGCAGCGACCTGACCCTCTGATCCCGAGCTACCTTGATGTTACGCTAGCTGGGCAGCGACCTGAGCCTCTGATCCCGAGCTACCTTGATGTTACGCTAGCTGGGCAGCGACCTGACACTCTGATCCCGAGCTATCTTGATGTTACGCTAGCTGGGCAGCGACCTGACCCTCTGATCCTGAGCAACCTTGAACCATCAAGGTTGCTCGGGATCAGAGGGTGAGGTCGCTGCCCAGTTACTTGCTCTTTATAAAGCAAATACAGCACAAGTAACATCACGAAGGCATACCGTTTGACGATGTCGCTGTCATCGCTTGCCACAAGCATCTAACTTTATATTTATTATATACACATCTTTCTCTTTTCTTTTCGCTTTTTTGTCCTTTTTGTGGCTTTCAGCATCAGGTTTTTAAAGACCTTTCTTGACCGGGCCCTACTATGTGCGTCGTGTATGACAAGTTTCACTGTTTCTGTTATTTATGCATATATACATACATCAATTACATAAATGCAAGCGAACTAAAAGTGTGAGCGTGCCACGTCTACAGTTTAAGAACCAATCATTCAAACTGCATGGATGGAGTTCAATATTGATTAACCTTATGCCTGTAACAAGTAAAAAGCAAACATCAAATATGAAAGTACTGTCTTGTGTTGATTGTAAAGATCAGTTAACTGTTTGCATAAAGGGTAAACTCACGGGAACTAGAGCATGTGAATGCGAAGTGAACGAAACTAATATGGTAATTACGCGTATGTTTTGTTCACGTGAAATGCTAGTGCAGTAAAAATACTTATTTAAATATTTAACAAACATGTTCTTTCATGCACTGTGTTGGTAACGAATTATTTGCAATAATTGTCATCATCATCCTGAGTTATGCTCAGAAGTATGGACTATTAATTCACCCCAAAAATGTCTGTTGTTTTTTCGCTTTTGCACTTCTGATATAGTTATTTTATATTTGCACTGAAATTGTCTTAGCCTCTTTTTCCCGGCACCATACCTTTCATTACCGTTCTCTAGAGACCGTTGTATCTTTTGATGTGGCTAAAGTATTTTAATTTTCTGTTCATGGTGGAATTTAAGAACCAGTTCCTATCGACGCTCAACTCTTGTCGAATGTCTGCATTCTTCAATTTTTTTGGATCCATGGTTTTTCTAATGATTATTCCATAACATTTCGACTTGAAGGACTTTATTCTCTTCTTTGAAGCTTGGGTAACTGTCCATGTTTCGCAGTTATATGCTACCCCAAGAAAAATACAGCTTTGAAAATTATCCCTTTTTTTGGTTTGCTGGTATTCTATCCTAGTTTTCTCAGGTTGCCTGCATTGCCATTGATAATCTCATTCTGATTTCCTTCGAGCAATTGTCATTGTTGTCAATTCTGGAGCCCAGATGCTCGAAGCTCGTGACCTGTTCCATTGTCACGACCCCTAGTTTAAATTTGTGTTAAATTCTTGTTTTGTCGGTGGCAATTAATTTTGTTTTGTTTATGTTTTACAAACAAGTTTCACTTAGTGTAATCCAGCATTAGCAAAGTCGCAACTAGTATAACTGGTTCTTTACTTTTTGATAATTGATTAAAAAATAACAGATCTTCCTCTTCTTATTTATTGTTCCTACTGCCCCTACCACGAGGCGTGGCAGTGAACCAGGATGCATAAATTTCTTTTTATCGCCAGGTTGGAGGCTTGTATTGTCGTTAGGTTAAACTTCCTGAGAGTGTCAGAGGCACCCTGGATCCATCGACGCCGAGGTAGAGAGGACCAGCATATGATATGCTCTGTCTGCAGGCTGGTCATAATGTGACTTGATGTTTTGGGCGTCCATGTAATCCCTAACTGGGTTTGTCCCCACTATCGTCCTTAGTGTGGTGTTGCGGATTCGGTCACGGCTGCACTTCTCACACAGGGCAGCTCACAGTTCTGGATCTTACTCTGATATATTTCTAGTAAGAACCAATATTGACATTGGTAACACAATGTAGTAATAAATAGTGCATTTATCATCTTCTTTCTCAGTTGAAAGAAGCACTTAGAGGTGTTTCAAAATTGGTCAATCAATCAATCAATCGATCAATCAAAGCCCGTCGCTCCTCTCTGTGCATAGGTCATCGACAACATCTTGTCAGCGTGCACGGTCCTGTGCTGCTCTCTCTGCCTCTCTACAGGTGTCACACGGTCCTGTGCTGCTCTCTCTGCCTCTCTACAGGTGTCACACGGTCCTGTGCTGCTCTCTCTGCCTCTCTACAGGTGTCACACGGTCCTGTGCTGCTCTTTCTGCCTCTCTACAGGTGTCACACGGTCCTGTGCTGCTCTCTCTGCCTCTCTACAGGTGTCACACGGTCCTGTGCTGCTCTCTCTGCCTCTCTTCAGGTGTCACACGGTCCTGTGCTGCTCTCTCTGCCTCTCTACAGGTGTCACACGGTCCTGTGCTGCTCTCTCTGCCTCTCTACAGGTGTCACACGGTCCTGTGCTGCTCTCTCTGCCTCTCTACAGGTGTCACACGGTCCTGTGCTGCTCTCTCTGCCTCTCTACAGGTGTCACACGGTCCTGTGCTGCTCTCTCTGCCTCTCTACAGGTGTAACACGGTCCTGTGCTGCTCTCTCTGCCTCTCTACAGGTGTCACACGGTCATGTGCTGCTCTCTCTGCCTCTCTACAGGTGTCACACGGTCCTGTGCTGCTCTCTCTGCCTCTCTACAGGTGTCACACGGTCCTGTGCTGCTCTCTCTGCCTCTCTACAGGTGTCACACGGTCCTGTGCTGCTCTCTCTGCCTCTCTACAGGTGTCACACGGTCCTGTGCTGCTCTCTCTGCCTCTCTACAGGTGTCACACGGTCCTGTGCTGCTCTCTATGCCTCTCTACAGGTGTCACACGGTCCTGTGCTGCTCTCTCTGCCTCTCTACAGGTGTCACACGGTCCTGTGCTGCTCTCTCTGCCTCTCTACAGGTGTCACACGGTCCTGTGCTGCTCTCTCTGCCTCTCTACAGGTGTCACACGGTCCTGTGCTGCTCTCTCTGCCTCTCTACAGGTGTCACACGGTCCTGTGCTGCTCTCTCTGCCTCTCTACAGGTGTCACACGGTCCTGTGCTGCTCTCTCTGCCTCTCTACAGGTGTCACACGGTCCTGTGCTGCTCTCTCTGCCTCTCTTCAGGTGTCACACGGTCCTGTGCTGCTCTCTCTGCCTCTCTACAGGTGTCACACGGTCCTGTGCTGCTCTCTCTGCCTCTCTACAGGTGTCACACGGTCCTGTGCTGCTCTCTCTGCCTCTCTACAGGTGTCACACGGTCCTGTGCTGCTCTCTCTGCCTCTCTACAGGTGTAACACGGTCCTGTGCTGCTCTCTCTGCCTCTCTACAGGTGTCACACGGTCCTGTGCTGCTCTCTCTGCCTCTCTACAGGTGTCACACGGTCCTGTGCTGCTCTCTCTGCCTCTCTACAGGTGTCACACGGTCCTGTGCTGCTCTCTCTGCCTCTCTACAGGTGTCACACGGTCCTGTGCTGCTCTCTCTGCCTCTCTACAGGTGTCACACGGTCCTGTGCTGCTCTCTATGCCTCTCTACAGGTGTCACACGGTCCTGTGCTGCTCTCTCTGCCTCTCTACAGGTGTCACACGGTCCTGTGCTGCTCTCTCTGCCTCTCTACAGGTGTCACACGGTCCTGTGCTGCTCTCTCTGCCTCTCTACAGGTGTCACACGGTCCTGTGCTGCTCTCTCTGCCTCTCTACAGGTGTCACACGGTCCTGTGCTGCTCTCTCTGCCTCTCTACAGGTGTCACACGGTCCTGTGCTGCTCTCTCTGCCTCTCTACAGGTGTCACACGGTCCTGTGCTGCTCTCTCTGCCTCTCTACAGGTGTCATTATTTCATTTTAGCTCATTCTCACATTCTCTTCTCCACGTATGTTATGTCTACCTCTCTCTGGGTCTACCTCTCTCTGGGTCTACCTCTCTCTGGGTCTACCTCTCTCTGGGTCTACCTCTCTCTGGGTCTACCTCTCTCTGTGTCTACCTCTCTCTGGGTCTACCTCTCTCTGGGTCTACCTCTCTCTGTGTCTACCTCTCTCTGTGTCTACCTCTCTCTGGGTCTACCTCTCTCTGGGTCTACCTCTCTCTGGGTCTACCTCTCTCTGGGTCTACCTCTCTCTGGGTCTACCTCTCTCTGGGTCTACCTCTCTCTGTGTCTACCTCTCTCTGTGTCTACCTCTCTCTGTGTCTACCTCTCTCTGGGTCTACCTCTCTCTGTGTCTACCTCTCTCTGTGTCTACCTCTCTCTATGTCTACCTCTCTCGCTCCATCTATCTTTTCCCCTGAGTATTGTAAGAGCCTGCCTGCCTATGCTAGACTGTGTCTTCCGCAGCGTATGTCCTATCCAGCCCCATTTTCTTCGCTTAATTTGTTGTTCCAATGGCTGTTGTTGGCTCCTTTCTCACAAGTCTTCATTCCTCACCACGTCCTGTCACTTTATGTCCATAATCTTTTTCTGGCATCTGTTAACGAAGAGCTGGAGTCTTTGTTGTACGACCTTGGTTGTTCTCTATCGCTCCATACAGCAATACCGACTTGGCACAAGTGTTGAATATTCTAATGTTGGAGTCAATATTGATATCTCTGGATCTCCATATATTGTTTCCAAATTGTTTCAATGTTATAATGGACACTGGCTTGCCTTGTAAATTCCATGTGCGATCTCTCTGTCCACTCTGCTGTCTTCAGCGAACATACTATGTAAGTATTTGAACTCCTTTGCTTGTTTGATACTATTGTCACTGCAATAGAAACATCTCTATATTATTAATCTATGGATTAATAAGTCAATAATGAAAATCATGATGTGTTCTGTACATTGGCACTTGTCATCAGTACCTCTTAACTCACCGTCATATGATGAAAGTTATTGATCAGCTTTGAATCTGCCAGTAAATTTCGTGATGTCAGATTTACTTAGCCTAACTTTACATTACTAGGACTAACACTGTTAGGTGTAACGAAGTGAGACACGATCAGAAATGATGACATCAGGTGACTGGTGTGGAAAACACCAGTATTTGACTACATCAAAAGACGGCAACTAAAATGCTTGCGTCACGTAACAATATTACCACCACACAGCATCCCCCTCCCCAAACAAGCAAGGCTGTTTAGATACAGCTGATTCAAGGACAAAGCCTGGCCACGGAAAAGGTGGCTTATGAAAATTATCGAAGGGTGGTGAATGCCACGTGCATGTGACACACATCAGGGCTCATTCTGGAGGTCTCTCCCTAACATGACAAACAGATACAGAACAAGCGGAAAGAGAATAACACGATTATATTATAAATGTGGCAACTTGTACTGCCGATTCAATGTCCATGGACTATGTAAATTGATTAATAGGTCAATAATAAAAGAATTCCATGTTTTATATACCCAAGTCATAATTAGCACTTTGTTTATTTGCTCAACAATTTCTATATTTTATTATTCTGTATGACCCCCCCCCCCCCCACCCCTCTCCCGCCCACTTCCTCCTTGTTGATATTTTCCTATTCCTGCCGATCTTATTCTCTTCTGGTCCGTCATTGATTTATTCCGTTTCCCCCGTCATGTCCGTAATGTTCCTAGCCTCTCTTCCTCTGCTGTCGAGACCGTAACAAGTTGATTACTTTCAGGCTGACCTATTCGGGAGTGTTCGATTGGCAGATTGGTTAGAGCGCCTGTCTCTCACGCTAATGGATCGGTTTCGGGCCCATCCACGACACAGTCCTTCTCCTCCCCCTTCACCTTTATTTTATTTTTCGTCTTCTTCATCTTGTTCTTCTTCGTCTTCTTGTTCTTCTTCGTCTTCTTGTTCTTCTTCGTCTTCTTGTTTTTTCTATTCTTTTTCTTCATCTTGTTCTTCTTGTCCTAATCCCCGTGTGGTACATATGCCATCGTCCCACTCACCCCAAACAGACTATTTTCTCCATTTCTTTCTAGTTTCGCCTTTCTTTAAACATCCGTCCCTAGATACCTTGTCTATGCTTTCCTTTTCCTTCATTTGCCTGATATTCTCTGTTTGCTCCATGTAAAAGATTGCCTGGTGATATAAGTGTGGTGCTTTTTAGTGTGTGACCTATCCTCTTTAGAAAACTTAAAATAGTGTTACATCTAATATAAGCAGCTACCGTCTGTTGTCAGGAAGGATCGAGGCACCGGCTGCTGACCACTATGGGGAGGATAGCCACTGGACCACCAGAACTTTTAACTAGAATTCCCGAGATTCTCGTCCTTGAAAACTGATTAATAATAATCCTAGTAATAATAATAATAATAATAATAATAATAAGCATAGTAATATTAATAATAATAATAATAAGAAGAAGAAACAGCATATAAGACAGAATACTTGGCCCAAATCACACCTGGTCAGAACAATTCACGTAAATTCAAGCAACGTTGAGTGAAAATCTCACTCTTCTTCCAAATTGTCTACAATGGGACTACTTACATTCTTTTTCGTCTTCATAAACAGCGATTCTGTCAGGAATGTTGTATCTCCATTTTACTGTTCTACACGTCATTTGTCAAATATTGGTCGTGAATGTTATACATCCATATTCTGTTCTGTTCCTAAGAATCGACTTCACTGCAATCTGGGCGAACCCATAGGTGATCAGTGACTATCAGTAACTGGAGAGGGGTGAAAAGATAAATGTCTGTCCTATGGCAAAAATTTGCGGGTCCAAGGGTCCAAAACGCCAACTCCAGAGAAGCTCTGAAAATACCGTTCGCTGTACCCACACATAACTTGAGAAACCTGCCCGAGAGGTTGAGTTCATTGAACAGGGCATTATCCTTAATTCTCAAATAATACAGTTTATGATTGTTAAGCCAAAATATTTACGTTCCCAGGATTTCTACTGCGAATTCCACGATTTTCTAGGTCACATATTAGGTTGAATAACAAGGTAGCCTTTCTCTGGCAACACGCTCAAATAAAGTTCAAATAAAGATTGAGGGAACTGAACTCAACAAAAATAGAAGTCATTGGCCAAAGTGGGTATCTTAGTATATAAGCTGGGGGATGAGTGTGCTAGGATAGAGCAGATCAGAAAGAGTAGAGAAGAGAGAACTACCGTGCAGTTAGTAGGTAGGAGACGAGAACAAGTATCTAAAATATATAGCATTGCCAGTGAATTAACTTGATTAGAGGTCACCGAAGCAGACCAAACCTTAAAAGGCAAATAGAGACCACGTACGTGTAAGAACCTGTCTGTGTTTGATGTTCTGTTCGAGTCGTCGCTAAAACCTGTCACGCGTGACATTGACTTCGAAGTCTCTGAATGGCATTCGTCTGCATTCTCGCCAGAGGGAAACGTGTTGCTTCAACACGAAGCTGTCGTCCTGGACAACACGTTGTGACACATGTGTTACCTTGGCCTGACAACCCCAGTAACAGAACCACTGTCTGCTGTCATAGGCACGATCATAGCTGCAGTCGCCGAGTTCCTGACGTTGAGACGAGCCAGTAGGTTCGGTAGACATCGTCCTGACGTTGAGACGAGACAGAAGGCTCAGAAGACACCTACCTTACATTGAGACGAGAAAAGAGGCTCAGAAGATATCTACGTTGTATAAGCTGAGAGGTCAACAGACGAGCGAGGACAGAGAGATTAGAACGGAGAACAAGTATCTAGACAGCATTATATCAACGTTCAGGGATATAGACGGTGAATAGAACAATGGCTAGATACGACAAGGTGATAGAGTTATTTTAGTGCAAGAGAAAGACCTGTGCTAATTGCACGCAACTCTTGAAAGTCATTATAGTTAATTAGAGAAGTGCTGATAACACAACTCTTGAAAGTCATTATAGTTAATTAGAGAAGTGCTGATAACACAACTCTTGAAAGTCATTATAGTTAATTAGAGAAGTGCTGATAACACAACTCTTGAAAGTCATTACAGTTAATTAGAGAAGTGCTGATAACACAACTCTTGAAAGTCATTACAGTTAATTAGAGAAGTGCTGATAACACAACTCTTGAAAGTCATTACAGTTAATTAGAGAAGTGCTGATAACACAACTCTTGAAAGTCATTACAGTTAATTAGAGAAGTGCTGATAACACAACTCTTGAAAGTCATTACAGTTAATTAGAGAAGTGCTGATAACACAACTCTTGAAAGTCATTATAGTTAATTAGAGAAGTGCTGATAACAAAACTCTTAATGATTCTCCAACTTAGTATTACTATTATAATGTGTATAATGTTCAACAAATAAACATTCATTGTTTTGCTGTTGTTAAAAGAGTTTTTTGTGGTTTAATTAAAGTGTGCGTTAAGGAGTGATATTGGTAAGGAAGAATAAGTGGTGATAGAATAACGTTAACCCTGTAATACATACATTAAATGGTACCGTGCCTTAGGGTAGACATAACGTTAATCTGCTATATATACATGAATGATACTGTGACCTAGAGTGGGCTATAATGGTAACTCAGCTATATACTAAGCTGCAGTCTATTGGAGGTTTGGTGGCCAGTTGGGACTCAGGGGTCTCGTGGTAAGGTGTCCGCTTAGGGTGCCGTAGGTCGCAGGTTCGAAACATGGCGGAGACTTGCATTTTTTCACGTGGGTCTTCTGGTAAAAATTCCCCTGATCCCTGGGGAGTGAGATCGGACTCCCGTGTTCAGTGGCGAGCACGTTAAAAATTCCTTGACAGTTGAAAATCGAAAATAGTAGGCTTAACGGCTACTGCCAGACTAAATTCAAGTTAAAAATCTGCACAAGTTATTTGTACCTTCCCCAGGTTGTTTGTTAAGAGCAATTATATATGGCGCAAATCTGGCTGTGGGCTTATTAGCTCTAGTGTTTGAGTCTATTAAGGTGGACTCGCACATCAGTTAAACCACCCTCCAATAAACTGATAGTATACAAACTCTGTAGATTCTTCTAGACCAGTATAAAGAAGTTACGTTAAGTTATGAGCGGTCGTACCAAACACAACCCATGGCCCGGATTTTGTTATATCCGTCTGTCGCCTCGAGCTCCTGGCACGCTGTAATCCCAGTCTAATAAGCCAGATCACTGTCAATTAGTCTATACGAATCGTGTATATGCTGACGGTTCTTGCAGCACGTTGGCTGTACACACTTCCGCTCCGTTCTCTATTATATCCCAGCCCACTGGAACCTCGTTCGATATTAAAAATGAACAGTCAGTGGATTGCAGATTCATCTATCGCTGTGTTGTCATTTAACAAGCCCTGATCGATAGACTTCAAAATGCCACTCATTTCCATATCCAGTGCACACGTAATTTGTGCCCGTGAAGCGATGATTCCAGATCTTGTGTTGCTATGAACCTCAGAATGACTGCTAAAGTAGATCAACGCAACAGCACCACCAGGCTTAAGACCTCTACAGCTGTCAACCATGCATGCCTTAGCTAGCCCTTCTGTACCTTCTGAACTAAGGATTGGCAGTCTGCCACGATGAGTGTCCCTGTTAAAGAGGTATCAGATATCCATCCCAGAGCTGCAATCACTGCATCCATCTCCATTCTTGTACTAGAGGTTCCCGTTCGTATCGTTTGTTAAGTATGGCAACATATTGACTTATTCTTTGTCAACCGTTTGGTGTATTTGACTATAACTACCACCTTTGACCATAACTACTGGCTGTAACAATGACTATAGACTATAACTACTGGCTATAACTGTGACTATAACTATGACTATAGCCTATAACTATAGACTATTGACTTTAACTATGACTATGACTATTGATTATAACTATGCCTATTGACTATTGACTACAACTATTGACTATACCTTGTATATTTGCTTTAGTTTTAGTTACATTGTTACAATTCTGTTAAGTGGAAGCGAATAATCGACAAGAAATAGATCAGAGCTGCAACTGTACTGAAAGTCAAAAGTGTTTGGCAACAAATGCCTATGCAATGGCTCAGCAAACGCAACAGGACAAAAACAAAACTGACACTTACCTTTCGGCCACAAGATCTTCGTTAGAGACAAAAAACGAGCGAAAACTACATACAAATCACAAATAACAATACATGATATAAAAGGAGCGGTTTCAGTTTGCCACCATATCTGAATTTGCCAGGAAAGTGTAAGGCACGTTATGCTAATTAACTTAGGCAGCAATCTGGATCGTATAACGGTCCAGCTCTCAATCAATCAGGGCAGTTCTTCTTCTTGATCTGTTTGTATTTCTACGGTCCAGGAATGGTACTCAGCGAATATTTCTATTATTATTATTTACACCGCATGAATAGGGATTCTCGCCAACCGTGGTATGCTGGCCAGGATAATTGAAACAGGCAATTTTATGGCATATTTTCTAGCCCCATACCTCAGGCCATGGAGGTCAGCAGTGCGAATCCTAAAGATGGCTGCTTAGTAACTCAGGTGGTTGTCGAGATCCACTGCTGCTTCGGGTTCAGTGGAGGACGACCATATAGCCAGTGCCGACTAGGTGCGGGTTCAGTGGAGGACGACCATATAGCCAGTGCCGACTAGGTGCGGGTTCCGTGGAGGACGACCATATAGCCAGTGCCGACTAGGTGCGGGTTCAGTGGAGGACGACCATATAGCCAGTGCCGACTAGGTGCGGGTTCAGTGGAGGACGACATAAAGCCAGTGCCGACTAGGTGCGGGTTCAGTGGACGACGACCATATAGCCAGTACCGACTAGGTGCGGGTTCAGTGGAGGACAACCATATAGCCAGTGCCGATTAGGTGCGGGTTCAGTGGAGGACGACCATAAAGGCAGTGCCGACTAGGTGCGGGTTCAGTGAACGACGACCATATAGCCAGTGCCGACTAGGTGCGGGTTCAGTGCAGGACGACCATATAGCCTGAGCCTCATAAGTGCGGGTTCAGTGGAGGACGACCATATAGCCAGTGCCGACTAGGTGCGGGTTCAGTGGATGATGACCATATAGCCAGTGCCAACTAGGTGCGGGTTCAGTGGACGACGACCATATAGCCAGTGCCGACTACGTGCAGGTTCAGTGCAGGACGACCATATAGCCTGAGCCTCATAAGTACGGGTTCAGTGGAGGACGACCATATAGCCAGTGCCGACTAGGTGCGGGTTTAGTGGAGGACGACCATATAGCCAGTGCCGACTAGGTGCGGGTTCAGTGGACAACGACCATATAGCTAGTGCCGACTAGGTGCGGGTTCAGTGGAGGACGACCATAAAGCCAGTGCCGACTAGGTGCGGGTTCAGTGGACGACGACCATATAGCCAGTGCCGACTAGGTGCGGGTTCAGTGGACGACGACCATATAGCCAGTGCCGCCTAGGTGCGGGTTCAGTGGAGGACGACCATATAGCCTGAGCCTCATAAGTGCGGGTTCAGTGGAGGACGACCATATAGCCAGTGTCGACTAGGTGCGGGTTCAGTGGAGGACGACCATATAGCCAGTGCCGACTAGGTGCGGGTTCAGTGCAGGACGACCATATAGCCTGAGCCTCATAAGTGCGGGTTCAGTGGAGGACGACCATATAGCCAGTGCCGACTAGGTGCGGGTTCAGTGGATGATGACCATATAGCCAGTGCCAACTAGGTGCGGGTTCAGTGGACGACGACCATATAGCCAGTGCCGACTACGTGCAGGTTCAGTGCAGGACGACCATATAGCCTGAGCCTCATAAGTACGGGTTCAGTGGAGGACGACCATATAGCCAGTGCCGACTAGGTGCGGGTTTAGTGGAGGACGACCATATAGCCAGTGCCGACTAGGTGCGGGTTCAGTGGACAACGACCATATAGCTAGTGCCGACTAGGTGCGGGTTCAGTGGAGGACGACCATAAAGCCAGTGCCGACTAGGTGCGGGTTCAGTGGACGACGACCATATAGCCAGTGCCGACTAGGTGCGGGTTCAGTGGACGACGACCATATAGCCAGTGCCGCCTAGGTGCGGGTTCAGTGGAGGACGACCATATAGCCTGAGCCTCATAAGTGCGGGTTCAGTGGAGGACGACCATATAGCCAGTGTCGACTAGGTGCGGGTTCAGTGGAGGACGACCATATAGCCAGTGCCGACTAAGTGCGGGTTCAGTGCAGGACGACCATATAGCCAGTGCCGACTAGGTGCGGGTTCAGTGGAGGACGACCATATAGCCAGTGCCGACTAGGTGCGGGTTCAGTGGATGATGACCATATAGCCAGTGCCAACTAGGTGCGGGTTCAGTGGACGACGACCATATAGCCAGTGCCGACTACGTGCAGGTTCAGTGCAGGACGACCATATAGCCTGAGCCTCATAAGTACGGGTTCAGTGGAGGACGACCATATAGCCAGTGCCGACTAGGTGCGGGTTTAGTGGAGGACGACCATATAGCCAGTGCCGACTAGGTGCGGGTTCAGTGGACAACGACCATATAGCTAGTGCCGACTAGGTGCGGGTTCAGTGGAGGACGACCATAAAGCCAGTGCCGACTAGGTGCGGGTTCAGTGGACGACGACCATATAGCCAGTGCCGACTAGGTGCGGGTTCAGTGGACGACGACCATATAGCCAGTGCCGCCTAGGTGCGGGTTCAGTGGAGGACGACCATATAGCCTGAGCCTCATAAGTGCGGGTTCAGTGGAGGACGACCATATAGCCAGTGTCGACTAGGTGCGGGTTCAGTGGAGGACGACCATATAGCCAGTGCCGACTAAGTGCGGGTTCAGTGCAGGACGACCATATAGCCAGTGCCGACTAGGTGCGGGTTCAGTGGAGGACGACCATATAGCCAGTGCCGACTAGGTGCGGGTTCAGTGCAGGACGACCATATAGCCTGAGCCGCCAGGTGCAGGTTTACAGATACGGCTGCCAGTGATTCCACACCTGACGCTTTCCTATTTTCCCATCGCCACAGGGCTTGAATAGATGATGTGATGAGATGACAATATGACTTGCGGGTGAATTGGATTTAAGTGGGGTGGAATTTCTCCCCGTCAGCCTCACTGTCTCGTCCTGATTCCGTTTGATCGAGTTGCACGGTAATAGCCAAGACGAATGGAGCAGTAATCCGCATGCAGTAGACAACCAAGGGGATTTTGTCTGAATAGCCTTTCTCCAAACGCTCCACAGCGAGTTGCTGCCCGTTGATAAGCCAGTGATTCCTCCGCATTGCCCGCCGAATCCAGTCATCACATGTATAGGTAGACAAGCCCTATATCACTGTGGGCTTTTTATACTCATCGGCTACCCTCACTTGGTTAAGTCGGTCACGTGGAGACCGCATGCTGGCAGCTACTTGAAGTCACACGTTAGAGTTGAGTGCGTGGTGAAGACAAGTTGTACGTGTTTGCTGAATACACGTGCCCAAAATGAAGCTCAAAATAGTTGATTTTCATTGCTGATGATCATACAAGACTGGAATAATACTTCTACATACATAAAATGAACCACAATGGGTATACATATATTATAAATGTCTTTTTTGAAATCTGGCGTCCACTAACTTTTCGTTTACGTTTCAAATTTCTTTCATCAGGAACGACAAAATTGGCAGTTTGTTTCTTGCAACTGAAAATCTTGGTTTTTTTCGACCAGAACGGAACACTCATCAGTGATTGATATATTGTTGCCAAGAACACATCTTTGTCAAGTTTAAACGTATTAAAATATAGATGTGAATGTCCTATCCACAATACGAAAAGACCAATTCAGAATAATTCAGTATGGACATAAAATGTTCAAGAAACTGAACCCAGGATGGGGTTTTGTAGGTTTTAATAGAACGGACTCCTCCGCACTCCAGACAGATTCACAGGTTCTTAAGTGATGGTGAAAGTCATGGCTATTTATTATGAGTAGTTACACGTACTCCAGATCTGAACCGCGCACTTCTCCTCACAATCTCAGTTTCGTTTCATACGTCCGAGTTTTGCTGCATTTCTTATTCATGGACTGCAATGTTTGTATATCGAAAAAAATGTGTCTATAAATACCGTTTATTTCCCTATCATTGCTTAAGTAAAAAGAAGAGTCGCACGTCTCTCACTTTAAGTCAAAGGCTAGGAATGATTTATCTTTTTGAGATAGGCAGATCGAACGCCAAGATAAGCTGAAAGATAGATCTCATGCGCCAAACATATATTCGAGATTGGGTTTCTAGCATTATCGTAATTAGACTTTGTACAGTATAGTAAGTTATACAGATGTCAGGATCAGAATTTGAAACGCGAGAGAGACATTCCTGACACTTTACAACATATGGAGATCAAGAGAAGTCAAGATTCACACCAGTTAGAATATTCAACGCCAGTGTCACGTCGCATGGAACAGAGACATGGATAAAGACCAGGGTCAGGCAACAAAGACTTCAGTTCTTCGTTAACAGATGCTTACGAAGGATAAAGGACATAACGTGGCAGGGCATGGTGAGGAATGAAGATCTTTTGCTAAGTAACCAACAACAGCACACCATAACAACACATTACGTGGTCCAAATGGGGCTCGATAAGACATACGCTACAGAAGGCACCATCCAACATAGCCAGACGGGTTCTTAAATGGAGAAAGAGCAGCCCAGGATCGTATATGATAACTTGATGTTGTCAATGGTCCTTGCACCGAAATGAGAGACGGGCTTTGATCGATCGATTGATTTATAGATTTTGTAGTAAGTAAGTAGCACGTACTTTGCAGAACACCGCTTTTGCAACTGATATACCTATTTGGCTGTTATAAGTTTCTTTGCAGGTGCATGAGCTGTACTCAGGTAAAATATGTGTTTGCCTTAGTGTTATTGCACACTTAATAATCATGGTCTAATCTAATTATGCTGACAACGAGTAAGTGAACTGGGAAAGCGAACATAAAAAAATGGCGTTGACCAGCTTTGTTGCCTTTTTTCGTTTTATTGCAGTGGTCTGAAACCGAACGAGTAATATTTCCGAGGTCTCTCTTTCGTCTCAGGTGTGTCCCCGTAACCTAGGTGATCATCATACACTGTCCCTAGTCATCGTAATATATCCATTGTCTGCGTTGATGTTTCCATTAATGCCTTTCCTATCCACTTGGGAACATCATCCGCCAAGAGCATTTTAGGTCGACTTCTTCTTCTCTTGCCAGGAGCAGCGCCTCGGACTATCACATGGTCACACCGGCAGATAGTCTGTGGTTTGATAATTGAAAGACAGTCCAAACACGGCCCAATAAACTGTCGGACAGTATTGTATACTACGACATTTGTGACGTGATATATATATTATATTCTAATGATATTTCTGAAACACCTCATCTCCATGACCATGATTCTCCATACCAGGCAAAGGCAATGGCCGCCGTCCATCGTAGACGATGATAGCATCATTTATTTTGCTAGCGCTATTTTTAGTAAGGATTACCTGCACTACTTGTTTTCCTCACTCTCTCTTCTCGAGCGGCCAAACCCCAGTGGCAAGTCAAGGACAAGACGACTAGGGGGCGACTACGAGATGCAGGGGACTCCGCATTAAGCATCCATGAAAAAGACCGCGGAGTCCGGAATCGCACCCACACCACCTGATCACGAGGCCGACGGCTTAACCACTTCGCCATGGAATTCTCCACACCATTGCACCACTTAATGGCTATGTTTCACAAGTACACATTTACACAGGCAGGATTATTGTCCACGTTAAATTAGTTTTAGCGATCAAATCAAATTCGATGGAAGGCATCTAAACTATTCAACTTGAGTAAGAAATATTCACACTATTTCCTATCGGACGATACACCTAATCTATTACAAGCTGACTAGAGACATATAAATTGTTCCAAGTCGGTAAAGATAATCTAAAATATTTTACGTCAGCGAAGGGCATATACACTAATACAAGCTGATGAGAGACATCTGAACTATTACAAGTCGGTGAGAGACATCTGAATTTTTCAAAGTATGTAAGAGACATCTACACTTTTCCATATCAGCAGATACATCTAAACTATTACAAGTTGATGTGAGACAGTTACGCTATTCCAAGTTGGTTATAGGGTATATAAAGTATTCACATATATCTAAACTCTTACCAGTCGATGAAGATCATCTAAACTATTCCACATCGGCGAGAGAGATCTAAACTGTTCTCAAACAGTGACAAAAATGTAACCTATTCCACGTCGGCGAGAGAGATCTGAACTATTCCCACGCAGTGGGAGACATCTAGCCTATTGCATATCGGAGGGAGACATCTAACCTATTGCACATCGGAGAGAGACATCTAACCTATTGCACGTCGGTGAGAGATATCTAACCTATTGCACGTCTGTGAGAGACATCTAACCTATTGCACGTCTGTGAAGAGACATCTAACCTATTGCACGTCTGTGAGAGACTTCTAACCTACTGCACGTCGGTGAGAGACATCTAACATATTGTACGTCGGTGAGAGACATTTAACCTATTGCACGTCGGTGAGAGACATCTAACCTATTGCACGTCTGTGAAAGACATCTAAACTATTCACAAACAGTGAGAGACATCTAAACTATTCCATGTCAGTGAGAGAAATCTAACATATTGCACATCGGTGAGAGACATCTAAACTATTCTATGTCAGTGAGAGAGATCTAAACTGTTCCACACAGTGAGAGGCATTTAAACTATTCCCGTTCAGTGAGATGCATCTAAACTATTCCCGTTCAGTGAGAGACATCTAAACTATTCCCAATTAGTGAGAGAGGTCTAAACTATTCCCGTTCAGTAAGAGACATCTAAACTATTCCCAATTAGTGAGAGAGGTCTTAACTATTCCGCGTCGGTAAGAGACATCTAAACTATTCCCAATTAGTGAGAGAGGTCTAAACTATTCCACGTCGGTAAGAGACATCTAAACTATTCCCAATTAGTGAGAGAGGTCTAAACTATTCCACGTCGGTAAGAGACATCTAAACTATTCCCAATTAATGAGTGGTGTCTAAGCTATTCCACGCCGGCAAGAGACATCTAAACTATTCCGAATTAGTGAGTGACGTCTAAACTATTCCACGTCGGTAAGAGACATCTAAACTGTTCCCAATTAGTGAGTGACGTCTAAACTATTCCACGTCGGTAAGAGACATCTAAACTGTTCCCAATTTGTAAGTGACGTCTGAACTATTCTACGTCTGTAAGAGACATCTAAACTGTTCCCAATTTGTGAGTGACGTCTAAACTATTCCACGTCGGTAAGAGACATCTAAACTTTTAACAATTAGTGAGAGACGTCTAAACTATTCTGTCAGCAAGAAACATCTACAATTTGTCTTGTCTGTGAGCTACAACTATTCTGTCAGTCATGAACATCTGAAATATCTCTAGCCTGTAAACTATATACAACTATTCTGTCATTGAGAAACATCTAAAATCTGTGTAGTCTGCGAGAGATATATAGAACTATTCTGTCAGTGATAAATATCTAAAATGTGTGTAGTCTGTGAGAGATATATACAACTATTCTGTCAGTGATAAACATCTAAAATGTGTGTAGTCTGCGAGAGATATAAACAACTATTCTGTCAGTGATAAACATCTAAAATGTGTGTAGTCTGTGAGAGATATATACAACTATTCTGTCAGTGATAAACATCTAAAATGTGTGTAGTCTGTGAGAGATATATACAACTATTCTGTCAGTGATAAACATCTAAAATGTGTGTAGTCTGTGAGAGATATACACAACGATTCTGTCAGTGATAAACATCTAAAATGTGTGTAGTCTGAGAGAGATATATACAACTATTCTGTCAGTGATAAACATCTAAAATGTGTGTAGTCTGTGAGAGATATATACAACGATTCTGTCACTGATAAACATCTAAAATGAGTGTAGTCTGTGAGAGATATATACAACTATTCTGTCAGTGATAAACATCTAAAATGTGTGTAGTCTGTGAGAGATATATACAACGATTCTGTCAGTGATAAACATCTAAAATGTGTGTAGTCTGTGAGAGATATATACAACGATTCTGTCACTGATAAACATCTAAAATGTGTGTAGTCTGTGAGAGATATATACAACTATTCTGTCAGTGATAAACATCTAAAATGTGTGTAGTCTGAGAGAGATATATACAACGATTCTGTCACTGATAAACATCTAAAATGTGTGTAGTCTGTGAGAGATATATACAACTATTCTGTCAGTGATAAACATCTAAAATGTGTGTAGTCTGAGAGAGATATATACAACTATTCTGTCAGTGATAAACATCTAAAATGTGTGTAGTCTGTGAGAGATATATACAACTATTCTGTCAGTGATAAACATCTAAAATGTGTGTAGTCTGAGAGAGATATATACAACTATTCTGTCACTGATAAACATCTAAAATGTGTGTAGTCTGAGATAGATATATACAACTATTCTGTCACTGATAAACATCTAAAATGTGTGTAGTCTGAGAGAGATATATACAACTATTCTGTCAGTGATAAACATCTAAAATGTGTGTAGTCTGAGAGAGATATATACAACTATTCTGTCAGTGATAAACATCTAAAATGTGTGTAGTCTGAGAGAGATATATACGACGATTCTGTCACTGATAAACATCTAAAATGTGTGTAGTCTGAGAGAGATATATACAACTATTCTGTCAGTGATAAACATCTAAAATGTGTGTAGTCTGTGAGAGATATATACAACGATTCTGTCACTGATAAACATCTAAAATGTGTGTAGTCTGAGAGAGATATATACAACTATTCTGTCAGTGATAAACATTTAAAATGTGTGTAGTCTGTGAGAGATATATACAACGATTCTGTCAGTGATAAACATCTAAAATGTGTGCAGTCTGAGAGAGATATATACAACAATTCTGTCACTGATAAACATCTAAAATGTGTGTAGTCTGTGAGAGATATATACAACTATTCTGTCAGTGATAAACATCTAAAATGTGTGTAGTCTGAGAGAGATATATACAACTATTCTGTCAGTGATAAACATCTAAAATGTGTGTAGTCTGTGAGAGATATATACAACTATTCTGTCAGTGATAAACATCTAAAATGTGTGTAGTCTGAGAGAGATATATACAACTATTCTGTCACTGATAAACATCTAAAATGTGTGTAGTCTGAGAGAGATATATACAACTATTCTGTCACTGATAAACATCTAAAATGTGTGTAGTCTGTGAGAGATATATACAACTATTCTGTCAGTGATAAACATCTAAAATGTGTGTAGTCTGAGAGAGATATATACAACTATTCTGTCACTGATAAACATCTAAAATGTGTGTAGTCTGTGAGAGATATATAGAACTATTCTGTCAGTGATAAACATCTAAAATGTGTGTAGTCTGAGAGAGATATATACAACGATTCTGTCACTGATAAACATCTAAAATGTGTGTAGTCTGTGAGAGATATATACAACTATTCTGTCAGTGATAAACATCTAAAATGTGTGTAGTCTGAGAGAGATATATACAACTATTCTGTCAGTGATAAACATCTAAAATGTGTGTAGTCTGTGAGAGATATATACAACTATTCTGTCAGTGATAAACATCTAAAATGTGTGTAGTCTGAGACAGATATATACAACTATTCTGTGACTGATAAACATCTAAAATGTGTGTAGTCTGAGAGAGATATATACAACTATTCTGTCACTGATAAACATCTAAAATGTGTGTAGTCTGTGAGAGATATATACAACTATTCTGTCAGTGATAAACATCTGTGTAGTCTGAGAGAGATATATACAACTATTCTGTCACTGATAAACATCTATAATGTGTGTAGTCTGAGAGAGATATATACAACTATTCTGTCAGTGATAAACATCTAAAATGTGTGTAGTCTGAGAGAGATATATACAACTATTCTGTCACTGATAAACATCTAAAATGTGTGTAGTCTGTGAGAGATATATACAACTATTCTGTCAGTGATAAACATCTAAAATGTGTGTAGTCTGAGAGAGATATATACAACTATTCTGTCAGTGATAAACATCTAAAATGTGTGTAGTCTGAGAGAGATATATACAACTATTCTGTCACTGATAAACATTTAAAATGTGTGTAGTCTGAGAGAGATATATACAACTATTCTGTCACTGATAAACATCTATAATGTGTGTAGTCTGAGAGAGATATATACAACTATTCTGTCAGTGATAAACATCTAAAATGTGTGTAGTCTGAGAGAGATATATACAACTATTCTGTCACTGATAAACATCTAAAATGTGTGTAGTCTGTGAGAGATATATACAACTATTCTGTCAGTGATAAACATCTAAAATGTGTGTAGTCTGAGAGAGATATATACAACTATTCTGTCAGTGATAAACATCTAAAATGTGTGTATTCTGAGAGAGATATATACAACTATTCTGTCACTGATAAACATTTAAAATGTGTGTAGTCTGAGAGAGATATATACAACTATTCTGTCACTGATAAACATCTAAAATGTGTGTAGTCTGTGAGAGATATATACAACTATTCTGTCAGTGATAAACATCTGTGTAGTCTGAGAGAGATATATACAACTATTCTGTCACTGATAAACATCTAAAATGTGTGTAGTCTGAGAGAGATATATACAACTATTCTGTCAGTGATAAACATCTAAAATGTGTGTAGTCTGAGAGAGATATATACAACTATTCTTTCACTGATAAACATCTAAAATGTGTGTAGTCTGTGAGAGATATATACAACTATTCTGTCAGTGATAAACATCTAAAATGTGTGTAGTCTGAGAGAGATATATACAACTATTCTGTCAGTGATAAACATCTAAAATGTGTGTAGTCTGAGAGAGATATATACAACTATTCTGTCACTGATAAATATCTAAAATGTGTGTAGTCTGAGAGAGATATATACAACTATTTCAGCGAGAGGTTGTTGTTGTTTAGTGCCGTCAATGAGTAAGTTGACTATTTTGTGCGCCCTCAAAAATGACGTAGCTTTCCTGTTATCCCGAGCATGCTGATGAAGGCAGACTGCAGTCCTCCAGGCGGTTATGCTATTCTTTGCTTCATCTTCGTGCGCTCACTACAACGCGAATCACATCGATCCCCACCTCAGCAGCCAGGCTGCATTGAAAATGGTCTGTGTCCAAGGAACGCTACATTGAAGAGAGATTGTTGTCTTGGTAAGTGTAGTGTGCCTGGCCTTGGAGCGACGTACTGGTCAGTATGTTGCGTCTGACTGGACTAGCGTCTCAGCTCCCTTCAGTCACCGATGAGCATAACAAATATGTCTGGTCTGTAATAGATGTATAAAACTATTCCCAGTAAGAGGAACATTTAAAATATGTCTAGTCTGTGAGAGTTGAATAAAACTATTCCTAGTCAGAGGAACATTTACATTATGTCTAGTTTATGAGAGATACATACAACTATTCCCAGTCAGTGAGGAGCATTTAAGATATGTCTAGTATGTGAGAGATGTATCAAACTATTTCCAGTCGGTAAAAGACATAAACTATTCTCACCCAGCGAGAGACCTATACAGTTTTCCAAGTCGGTGAGAGACATCAACAGACAGCTCGCGTTAAGTGAATCACATTTAAAAAGATTTGCCAGCAAGTGCAGACAATTTAAAATACACTTTTGACCGAGTGATAGACATTCAAACGTTTTGACACAATCAGTAGAATTTAAACAGTTCTCTCCATGTGATCCAAATGTAAACTATTAGGGACGAGATCGAAGCGAAACGATCCTAGATCAAGTGATGTTCTTTGTTGAATTTCAACCATGAGTAACTGAACTTTTTTTGTGCGAATTGATAATGGAGTTATCTGGCGGGTTGCAGTAGCTTTTCTAACATCACGAACGTGCTAATGAAGAAGGACCGATGTCTTCCAAGCTGTTGTTCTATGTTTGATTTCATTTGCGTTACGCTCACTACAACGGGGATCACGTCGATCCCTACATCGATAGCCAAAATAAACCTTCTTTAGTATCTAGAGATGGCCATGGCCAGAATGTTTCCAGAGAAAACTGCTCTGAAGTCAGATGTGGGTCTTGGTCAAAATGTTTACGTGACCCTGACTGACATTTTCTGATGAGTATGTCTTGCCCGACCAGACGTTAGTATCCTCTTCGGAGATCAACTAATAATCAAAGTGGATCGATATTTGTTCTTTTCTTCTCTAACCAGATAGCTCTAACATGGAACATTTCTTGTACATTACCTGATTTTTCTATGTATACATTGACATGCTCCAATGGTCTCCATTACCTGACGTTTACATGTACTCTCGCGTATATATATATATATATATATATATATATATATATATATATATACAAGGCGTGTTCAAATGAAACCAGACCAAAAGAAAGATCTTCCGAGACCATGTGCATATTATTGCGTTAACTCACATTCTTTTTAAAAAATCGTTGTCCAGTTCTTTACTGTTGTCGTCGACACACTTTTGTCACCATACGCTGCTTGCATTAAGCCACGAATGAAACCGAATCACCGATCGCTGATCAATTCTTGACGGATTCCGTGTCACACGCGCCATGTTTTCAACGGTCTGCCGAGGAAGCTGTGAGTGGGAGGATAATGCAATTTTACAAACTATTTGGTTTGTATGTGCTGTCTACACCAGAAATGACGTCATCATGCGTATCATACGTATGTTCACTTGTTGCAGTTTGGTTTCATTTAAACACGCCTCGTATATATATATATATAAATCTGGCAAAGATGGCGCCGTAACTGGCTGCGAGTCTACATTTCTCTACTGTTTTGGATCATTATGGATGCCACCAGACCACGGATTTGCCTGGAATTCACACTCGACGATTTACACTTGTGTTCACGGATACGTGGAGTTGTTTTCCGTCTGGACGTGTTATTTCGTTCTTTTTTTGTGATTTCTTCCCTCCGTTTATCCTGGTCTGAACGCCGGCTGAATGGCGCTACGCTTAAACTAGTTATACCTGTGTCGTAGCTCACGGGTTAGTTCTGCCGGTTCACCTTCACGAATATGGCGTGTGGGAATTTTAGATGCTACTATGATGAACTGAATACAGCTGGGGAGAGATGCCAGACTCACTCACACGCTGAGTGTTGTCCATACGACCTCTTGTGGTTATCGAAAAGGCACGACAAACTGCGTTAGATGCCTTCCCACCTTTCTACCCTGCGGGTTACATGTTTACGGAAAGGCTTCGGTGGTAACCCTGAGGCAAAATCTGCATCCTATGCTATCTCCAGTCGTCTCGATGAATGTCTTGCCACTGGCAAAAGGTAGCTTAGGCTCTGTGAGTGAGGTTGACAAAAGTCGCAGTTTCTTCCTCACTTTAATCCAAATCTCCGCGCAAGTCACCCATATCAGCAGACACAGCAGAAGATACGACTGCCCACAAGGCTGAACAAAGAGAGTGGTCTTCATCACTTGTGATGGACAAACTATCAATATATATATATATATATATATATATATATATATATATATATATATATATATATATATATATATATCACTATCATCATCATGTAGCATGTCCATTATAGAACGTCGCTCCCATCATAGACTGAATATAAGAAACTCTTTCCCTTGCCAAAAATCCAGCCTCCGCCTCAGTCATACCCAGGTTTTCCTGGATATCTTGGTGTCATCGTCTTCTCGGTCTACTCCTGCCTCTTTTGCTTGGCACCATACATTCCATCATTGTTCTGTCAAGATCGATGTGTCTCTTGATGTGACCAAAGTATTTGCTGGCCAAAATGAAATTAAACTCTTGCCGAATGTTTATATTTGTTTTTTTCTCCGTTCATGGTATTCTAAGGATCTTTCTGTAACATTGTTACTCGAAGGATTCGATTCTTTGTCTATAACATTTGTTAATCATCCATGATTCGCATCCATATGCTGCCACAAGAAAAACACATGCCCTCAAGATCTTCACTTTGTGTTTGTGCTCTGCTATAATTTCTTCAGGCTGTTCAACCTCTGCGTTGCCATGGCTAGTCTTCTTCTGATTGCTTTCGAGCGGTAGCCATTTTTATCAATTCTGGAACCCATAATATTCAAAACACATGACTTGATCTATTTCCTCACCACCTACTGTATATTTAATTTGACATCGTGTTTTATCTGTGGTCATTATCTTTGTCTTGTTTATGTTTAAAAACATATTTTCATCTTTACTGTGTCCATTTACGGCTGAAAGTAGCTGCTCTAGCTCTTCTGCACTTCTTGATAGAATCACTGTGTCGTCTGAGTGTCGTAAATCTGGAATCTCGTAGCTATATATATGTATATATAGGCTGAATATGTACTTTTTGTGAGCTATGTATTAAAACAATCAATTACTAGATTAAGCAATACCAGTACCAGAAAGTAGTATACACAAATAACATAATGAATATGTGATTGGCTTGGCTTGGCTTCGTTCGTTCTCAATCTCCCGCTAACAAACCCTGAAATGGCTTATGTAGCATAATGTAGTCCAGAGAACGGGTTGCGTTGTGTCGTAGTTTACAGCCCGACTGTGATATTTGCACCTTTCGGTCCAACACATCGGACTTCAGCAAGCATTATTTTAGTACCGGGTTAGCATTCCCTCTTCGATCCCTTCTCCTTAGCCAGTGTGCCCTGTTGCAGCATGTTATCCAGGATCATCGCGTGAAGGTGTAGAAGGGTCTTGGCATCTCTGGTTCACTGGCTCTGCGCTAGCAATCAGATATGAGTCGCTGACCACTGCATCTCATGCGCTGCTCAGCATCTTTATCCCGAATATGTGATTGAACAAAACGTCTGAAAATGTATCCTGACAGTGAGACAAGAAAACAAAGCTAAGTAAGACCGATGTGAATGTGCATTTTTCACACTTCGTCGTCCTTACTCTCAAATACTTAACAACGTCTTTATACTAGCTTAGAAAACTCTGCAGGGTATGTATACAGCCAGTTTCTTGGAAGGTGGTTTAACCGATATCCGAGTCCATCTTAATAGACTCAAACACTTAAAGCTAAGTAGAACCGCAGTCAGTTAGGCGCCGTCTATATGATGCTCTTAACAAACCACCTGGGGGAAGGTACAAATAGTTTTTGGGTAGATTTTTAGCTATAGTCTTGACTTTTTCCCGGGTAGCGACCGAAAGTCTACTCATTTTTATTTTCAACTATGGAGTCCGATCTCGATACCCAGAGATTAGGGGAACATTTACCAAAATATCAGAGTTTGATCTTTAAGCTGAGAACAGGCTATGCCCCTCTCAACAAACAGCTGAATAGATTAGACCCACTACGTGAACCAAACTGCAGATTCTGCCATGACCGCACACGAAAAGTCAGTCTAGCACCTCCTGAATTTGTGCCCAGGGCTGGCCGATCTGCGGACCCTGATGGTACCATCACACCCCCACCATACTCAACACGTTCTACACATCACTACAACACTTGAGGTGGACGTGTGGTTTGTTCAGCAGGCATTGGGCTGTAAATAGCTGCCAGCTCACAGCTAAATGGAATAAATTCCATCACTACCAGAATATCGACGTGATTAAAATCCCGGTTTCCACCGTGATTCGAACCCGCGACATTCTTATCCCGAAACCACTGAGAATAGTCAAAGCTCTTGATAGAATCCTCAGTTTGTTCAAAGATTCTCTTGTCACTCTACCTTTTATCTACCAGATTGGTCGGAGAGGTCTGTGATGGCATGACAAAGTGTGTATACCCAGTTTTATTTTCTCTACTTCTTCTAATCTACTAATTTCATCCCTGTTCTACATCGCCGTCTAAAATTCCTAAAATGGACGGTTAAGTTTCTCAATGAGGCGTTTCTCATCATGACCTCTTATCGTTCAGATAGTAACATACACTTACGTCAATGACAATAATGATTTCATTACATTCATTTCATAAGTTGCTGGGGACTAACATATATTTATCTGATGGCTAATTTCATTTTCAATTTAACTTTTGCTCGCAATCTGTGAAGTGGATATTGAGGTTTTTTTTTTAAAAGGCACATGAAAGTCGATTGGATAGGTATCACAGAGTATAACTTGTAAGTACCACAACATAACGAGGAGGTAAGGGTGTCGGTGCGCTGGTAGGGACGAAAGTGAACGCAGTTTCTGTCCTAACATATGAGTATAAACAGACCATTAATTGTGTCTGTCAACGCACATCTACAAACTGGACATCGATTTAGTCAGGTAACAATTGAATTGACAATTCAAGTCCATTGATAAGTCTCATTCTGTTTTGTTTTATACTCCTTGAAAAGCATTCTTGTAGTTCATCATTGCATTGATAGTGAGTCTAGTTTTTGTATTGACTCGTGTTGTGAGCGTGACAGATAACATAGACATTCTTCACTAGTTCTTGTGTTTGGTCGTTCTGTTTGTGGGGAAAAGGGCATTCACAATTTTTAGTTTTTATGTCATGTCGTGTTGTATGTGTGAAAAATGACAAATCAAATCTGCTTTCAATTCAACAATAATATTATGTTTGTATTTCACTGACAGTTCTCTCGTGCGTTTTTGGTTTTTTGTCTTTTTTTTTTTAAACGTCGAATTGCTTATGCAGCCATCTCTGTGACATTAATTTTCTCTCTTATTATGAAGGGCTTTGTTTTGAACTGCTATGATGAAGTTGATAAGTACGTACAGGTTCAACTTTCAAAGCTCTGAAGCTCCAACTTAACGTTAAACCACTCTAGTTACCATGGCAATACTCTATGATGAACCTCCACAGTTTCTAATCTTACTTCTTTCCCCAACTTTGACTGACCAATATACGTGCTCCATTTTCTGAAATGGTGAAAGTCCGAAGTGTTCTCAATGCTCGCTGTGCTGATGGAAGGAACAGCAGAAGCATACTCTTTCATAATGCAGTCCTCATCGTTGAGGAGATATACACATGCTGGATATAATACAACGAAGATAGTGGGATTCCAGAATTACAGTTATGAGGAAAGACTCAGAAAAACTGGCCAACAGTGTCTAGAAAAAAGAAGCATTCGAGGTGACTTATTACAGGTTTATAAGATAATCAAAGAAACGGATAAATTATAACCACCTACAAGAACAAGAGGGAACAGCTACAAATTTACTAAAGAAAGGTACATCTTAGATATTAAGAAATATATTTCTAGTCAGAGAGTGGTGAATTCTTGGAATGTGTTGCCACAGAAAGTAGTGGAGGCATGGGCGATTAATGCGTATACGAATATATTGGATGGGGATAGCTTTTAGAGCAAGGTCATGTAATATGAAACTGGTTGAATACAGACTTCAGAGTCTTCTAAAGCAGTACAAATACGTTAAGTTAAGTATCAGGTGTGGTATCACTAGGACAAGGGAGAATAATGTGCGTCCCAATATAATATTGCATGAACAGACTACCACAGAATGCATGGGGAGGCTTAAAGTAAACAGCAAAATTAGCTCCGGTATCACAAAAACTTACGTATCCAGAACATGAGAATCTGCTTCACACCAGAAAAAGTAACCTGGGCTTACCAACAGTCCTTCACAGTTTTAATGGCTGAAAGAGGGATGTGGACCTACCAGAACAACTAACCTGGGCTTACCAACAGTCCTTCACAGTGTTAATGGCTGAAAGAGGGCTGTGGACCTACCAGAACAACTAACCTGGGCTTACCAACAGTCCTTCACAATGTTAATGGCTGGAAGAGGGCAGTGGACCTACCAGAACAACTAACCTGGGCTTGCCAACAGTCCTTCACAGTGTTAATGGCTGGAAGAGGGCAGTGGACCTACCAGAACAACTAACCTGGGCTTACCAACAGTCCTTCACAGTGTTAATGGCTGGAAGAGGGCAGTGGACCTACCAGAACAACTAACCTTGGCTTACCAACAGTCCTTCACAGTGTTAATGGCTGGAAGAGGGCAGTGGACCTACCCGAACAAAAAAGGGGTGGGGAGGGAAGAACATACACTGATATAATTACTAGGATACAGTGCAGCACTCATCACTACCTTACCACAGCCTAGTGATCAAGTTAAATGATGTCACATTTGGAATCGATTAGATCATGTGAGCAGCGTACTTTGAAAATTACGCTAACAACAAAAATGAATACATGCCCCTTTTATACACAATAGGCTGAGTTTATAGCCAAAGGGATCATTTGAACGCAACATCAGGAGGTTTAGAGGCTACAACTGCTGAAGACGGATGTGTCGGCCCGAAAAGTGGAAATATCGCAGTCAAACTGTAAACTAGCGACAAAACGCATTCCGTTCTCCGAACTACATCCTAGTACTTGCAAAGTCCTGTTCAGTGCTCTCTACCGAGATATTGAGAACAAACGCAGAAGAAGACGCTTCATCTACTAAAGTCTGGAAAGACATGCACGTACACGAGCTCTTGTTATCCTCGTGGAAACAGCTAAAACGAGACGGTGATTCAGTTTATAACAAAATAATAACAAAATAATAACAAAATACGATATATTGGTCAACAAAGTAATCAAAGACAGGCAGGACATATTTTTTTGCGGGCCCAAAACGTCTGTATTATTCGACCTGTCTCAAGAAACATTCTGTTATGATATTTCCTTCTTGCTTGTAACCTAGGAAGTCGCTGGAACATGGCGTCTCACTAGAGAATGGCATTTTAGTTTATAATTTTCACTGCTCGTTGCCACTGTTTCCATCTCTATTGTCTTTAATCCATTTCTGAATATTATCTATTTATTGCTGCTAAGGTCTTCTTCTCTTTCTTGATCTTGAGTTCGTTCCACTGATTTCGGTGATGGACTGAACGTTATCTCAGGATATATGGCACAATCATTGACGTTGGCCTATTGTACATTTATCATTAGGTTTTCACAACGTTAACTGTGAAATGGATTGCATTTCTCATGCCACTCTTTAAGATGTCATCACAGTTTGTTGCTGCAAGGATCTTACTGAAGCTTCTCATTTTAATTTCTTGGATCGAAACTGACAAATGTTGAATTGGACTTAAACTCACTACATCGCTTCGGTAATCCTTGTTTTAAATATTACATGACAACCTTTTCGGCTCTAGATAGTAGTCCAATGACACAATGACTTTGTGTTGTTGACGATTGTGAATGCACCTTTTGTTAAATAAGGGTCCCTGCTAAATAATTCCCTTGCAACAACACATCTTTCGAGTCTATAAAGCGCAAACAAGCAAAATATGTAAAACAATATTAAAAACTGTGGATGTATCAGGTGCAGATGATTTGAAATAAAGTGGCGAACAATGAACAAAAAGGAATAAATGTAGAATTATTGTGAATATATTTAGAAAGACATTTGTGACGCGTGTTTGAGAAATAATTATCCGTAATTGCTTCAAGGGATCTCCCCACATTGTGTTGATAACCTCTATAGTGCTACTGACAAACTCAACCTATGGCAATTTGCCTTCATCTGATTCCAGATTATATTGTCTGAAAAAGGTGTGGAGATTTGAATACTGTCTGAGGGAGATCGCAAGAAGTGGATCCGATATTCCTAAGATAATTCAAATGCTATATCCGTCTGTGTGCGTGTAGTGTGACTTATTGTCTGTGGGTGTGTAGTGTGACTTATTGTCTGTGGGTGTGTAGTGTGACTTATTGTCTGTGTGCGTGTAGTGTGACTTATTTAAAATATTAAATAAGTGATCCAGGTTTAGAGGATGACGATGGTTATCAGTTATTGAACAGCAAATGGTCAATCACGTGCGACATGTCCAGTTCAAAACTGGGTTTATTCACAGTAACGTGAGGCTCAGCAAAAACGGTTGCCCGAAAAAAACAAACAAACGATTCCAGAGCCGCCTTGCGACACGTGCACCCAGAATGTGGCAGTGTATGCCGTTCCAGGATTGGTCTTTACAGCCATAAAAGAACACTTTTCACAGCAGATATCTGATGCTGTTGTCATGTTTGCTTGCGATTGGCAACTATTATTATTATTAACAGCTCACTTTGCTATTGAGCATTTCATGTGGAAACATAGTGTTACCTGGCTCTGACAGAGTGTCATTGTAACACTGAAATCTGTAAGGCATGTCTTAAGAGGTAACTAAAGATGGCTGTCTAGTTCATCCTTCGAAAAAATGAAGCTGTTAATACTGTACAGTATGTCGTTGTTCTTGAAGGAATGCTCAAAATGGGTATTTATCCTTTTGTGCGCCATGAAAAGAACGTTTAGTGACGGTTTGTTGTAGCTTTCCTGACATCCCGAACGTGCTGATGAAGGTGGTCCGGGATCCTCCAAACGGTTGTGCTATTATTGGCTTCACCCACGTGCTGCTCACTACTACATGAAACACGTCGTTCCCTCATCTCGCTAGCCAGGTTGCCATGAAGTAGCCCGTTACAAGGAAGGTCTACGGGGAACCCGAGATGGGTGTGTTCGCCAGTATACTTTGTTTGACTCTGACTAACATGTCTGATCAGTATGTTTTGCCTGACTGACTAACATGTCTGATCAGTATGTTTTGCCTGACTCTGACAAACATGTCTGATCAGTATGTTTTACATGACCAGACGTTAGCCTTCCTTACCACATGGGCAGGTCACCATTTGATTTACTTTGAACACGGCCCCGCCGTCAATAAGTAAGGTGAACCGATCACTGATGTCTAGACCGCAGCACGTGGCGACACATACACAAAATGTTTCGACTAAACGGTCTTTACCAACTACATATGTTTGGCTCAAATACTGCCCTTGAGTTATCGTTCTTGTCGTTTGGTATGCCTCAGGCAGGTTTTAATCCGAGAACCCTGACTTGAGAAGCAGATAAAATAGCCTGCCCAAGGCATGTTCGTGTCCGCCTTTTGTATATTCTCTCGCTCACTGTTCCGTTTAGGATATAATCGTGATAACGGGTAACGAAGCGACCCAGATAAATGAAGATCGGAAATAGTATTGCGAGACCAGGACACTAACGGGAGGTAGCAACAAACTTGCGCTAAATAGGTAATAAAAAGCTGATAATAAAATGAGGAAATCAAGTCTTAAATTGGCTACTGCTCACATTTCTCTTTATTTTCATTGACAAAGGCACTTAACTCCCACGGCGTGTGCTAATAATACAAGGCACTTCGCAGGCGTGGAAAACAAAATAATCAAATCCACACAAATAGCACATGAAATAAATTGCACGTTTCCAGCACATATTTTAACATGCGATTTATTAGCTTTATTAGCATTTTTCTGACAATGCCTAAGAATCTACAGAATCCGTTTTAATGTCTAATAAAAAATAATACCCTTAATATTGCAACCAATTATAACCAAGAATATCGCACATATAACACCTCTTAATATGGTATAGGTATTTAAATAAGAAAAAAAACAACAATACATTGTCTTGTAACCTAAACAATAATAATAAGTCAAAGATAGAGCAATTGTATAAAGTATCCGAAACTATAGATCAATGATCGGGGCACGTCAATATCTTGATAAGATCATTATCAGTTTTCTGCGTGCTTTGTTTTTTATACTCCTTCATGAGATGACAGGAACCAGCAGCAATCTCCGCCCAAACCTATAAAAGTCATCATCCCACACTCCTCCTACAATGTCCTCTAAATCCACCCACACTCCTCCTACAATGTCCTCTAAATCATCCCACCCTCCTCCTACAATGTCCTCTAAATCCACCCACACTCTCCTACAAATACAAATGATGACTATCCACTACCCACCCCAACCACAACTGAACCCAGATGACCCAATTTGCAGTGCATTATATATTCAAGTTTCACTTCAAAATTCAAAGAATCTCTTACACCTGGAGCAATTATCAACTCATTCCCAATTTTTGGAGCCCCAATCCCTAGAAATCGAAAGTAAACAGAGCCTCCGAAACCGGACTACCAAAAAACAAAAAATCATAAATAAAAAAATTTAAAAAAATTAAAAAAATTGGAGACAACCTATCAATTACAGGAAGGATCAACGAGAGTATTAACAAATGACATGAAACACTTTTTCATGACTGAAACACTAGGTTAGGTACATACAGATACACACATGCTTCAAAGCACTGGTTTATGCGTCCTGATATCGCCGAATTGACTACGATCTGGGGTGGAAAGTCGCGTGCCTCCGCTAGTAGAAACTAGTTAGCTAACATTTAAGCAACAAAGAAAAAGTTATGTGGTCGTACCAAAGCAGTTTCCGTCTTGTGACCACTGTCAGAAGGCTTTTACAATGCCCTTTTGTTGTTAACATCTCTAAGGCCTGCATCATCCGCTGCAGGTCAGCTGTAATTGTCCAAGTATAGAGAGCTATTGACAGGATCAGTGTACGCATTAATCTGATAAAGTATGGAAAATGTACACACGATGAAACAGTCCATGAAAACGTATATAGTTAATAGATTAGTGAATGCAATGGAAAAACAAAATAACATGCAGTTCATCTAGCAGATGTTTCATTAACACAGAAACGTCTCAAAGACAAAAAATGGACGTAAACATAACAGACAGAAGCCATTCAC
Organism: Ariolimax columbianus; assembly: GCA_036924085.1. Classification (NCBI taxonomy): domain Eukaryota; kingdom Metazoa; phylum Mollusca; class Gastropoda; order Stylommatophora; family Arionidae; genus Ariolimax; species Ariolimax columbianus. Next base: position 44,286,640 of record JAVGWX010000005.1, on the reverse strand, counting down.
ATTCCAGTCCTGTATTTATTCAAACAGCGTAGCAAGTAGTTAATTCGATTAATCAAACTATATTTGCCTGTAAACCTCTCCTTTCTGCGCTACGTAGTTTAATCACGACTGTCCATAGTCCCACGAGGGTGTCTGCACCGAGTTGCATCGCTTAGAAGTGTGTAGACTGACACATTCAGATCAATGGAATACAATTGCATATATAGAAAAGATCTCAGTTCATTTCAAGCACTCTTCGGTTGATTATTTAAGAACATCACCAATGCACGCTAACTACGCATGTAGTAAACACGTGCAGGGGTGTTTGTGTACGAAGGCAAAAACGTTTTAAAACATAACTTAACGTTTTTATACTAGTTTAGAAGACTTATCATAGTCTGTTTACAACCAGTTACGTTTGCATTGCCCTGCTTTAAAAGCTATGCTCATCCAATATATTTGTAAATGCATTAACTGTCCCTGCCTCCACTACCTCCTGGGGCAATGCATTCCAAGCATTCACCACTCTCTGACTAAAAATGTATTTCCTAATATCTAATCTGGACATTCCTTTAGTAAATTTGTAGATGTGCTCTCTTGTTCTCGTTGGTGGTTGTATTTTGAAAAAAAACATAACTTGTTATAGTTTAATTTAACCTTTCCTATGATTATAAACCTGTATTAAATCACCTCGAATTCTAATCTACATTGTAGGCCGGTTTTTCTGAGTTTTTCCACATAACCGTAATTCTGGAATCCCACTATCATCTTTGTCGCTCTTATTTGTATTCTTTCCAGCATGTTTATATCACATATATGATAAGGTCTCCACATCTGTACACAGTTCTCCAATCTAGGTCTAACCAAAGCTTTATACAGTTTGACAATGACTTCCTTACTCCTATGTGTAATATTTCTATTTATCATACCTAAAATGATATTGCTTGACTTTGAAGTTAAAGATTGTTATTGGTGTGTTGAGCCTTATTTCTGGTGTTTTATGTAGGTTCGCCAATGAATGGAAGCTCCTGTTGCCATTTCAATTCTTGCGTGATATCTTTATTTGTACCTCCCAATCGTGTCTATAAAAAAAACAAAAAAAAAATAAATAAAAAAAGAAAATAACTGTCGCATGATATTCTTCCCAGTTCTGGGGTAGTTAGAAATTTTAAAGGCTCTGGAATACCGGCTACTTTGCCACTGGTGTTGGCTATGTGTTTTTTTCACCTGCAACAGAAAATAAACATCATATGCCTTACCGGGGATTCGATCCGCTGCTCTCCTTGTCGGCAGGCAAGCATCCAAACCATTTGGCCACGCGCTCCACATTTTGTCTATATTGCTACCAAAATGAATGATTGTTTACACATATTTAAGGATTGTGTCATAAAACACAATATTATTGCATTTTTGTCTATAATAAATAGAATAAGTAACGAACCATGTATCTGGGCTACATAATTGACAACAATAAGTAACGAACCATGTATCTGGGCCACATAATTGGCAACAATAAGTAACGAACCATGTATCTGGGCCACATAATTGACAACAATAAGTAACGAACCATGTATCTGGGCCACATAATTGACAACAATAAGTAACGAACCATGTATCTGGGCCACATAATTGACAACAATAAGTAACGAACCATGTATCTGGGCCACATAATTGATAACAATAAGTAACGAACCATGTATGTGGGCCACATAATTGACAACAATATGTAACGAACCATGTATCTGGGCCACATAATTGACAACAATAAGTAACGAACCATGTATCTGGGCCACATAATTGACAACAATAAGTAACGAACCATGTATCTGGGCTACATAATTGACAACAATAAGTAACGAACCATGTATCTGGGCCACATAATTGACAACAATAAGTAACGAACCATGTATCTGGGCTACATAATTGACAACAATAAGTAACGAACCATGTATCTGGGCCACATAATTGACAACAATAAGTAACGAACCATGTATCTGGGCCACATAATTGACAACAATAAGTAACGAACCATGTATCTGGGCCACATAATTGACAACAATAAGTAACGAACCATGTATCTGGGCCACATAATTGACAACAATAAGTAACGAACCATGTATCTGGGCCACATAATTGATAACAATAAGTAACGAACCATGTATGTGGGCCACATAATTGACAACAATATGTAACGAACCATGTATCTGGGCCACATAATTGACAACAATAAGTAACGAACCATGTATCTGGGCCACATAATTGACAACAATAAGTAACGAACCATGTATCTGGGCCACATAATTGACAACAATAAGTAACGAACCATGTATCTGGTCTACATAATTGACAACAATAAGTAACGAACCATGTATCTGGGCCACATAATTGACAACAATAAGTAACGAACCATGTATCTGGGCCACATAATTGACAACAATAAGTAACGAACCATGTATCTGGGCTACATAATTGACAACAATAAGTAACGAACCATGTATCTGGGCTACATAATTGACAACAATACGTAACGAACCATGTATCTGGGCCACATAATTGACAACAATAAGTAACGAACCATGTATCTGGGCCACATAATTGACAACAATACGTAACGAACCATGTATCTGGGCCACATAATTGACAACAATAAGTAACGAACCATGTATCTGGGCTACATAATTGACAACAATAAGTAACGAACCATGTATCTGGGCTACATAATTGACAACAATACGTAACGAACCATGTATCTGGGCTACATAATTGACAACAATAAGTAACGAACCATGTATCTGGGTTACATAATTGACAACAATGGTGACTGCTCAAAGGAAATTATAAGAAGATTGGCAATGACTATACAGAGGCTACATAACATGAAACCCCTATAATAAAATACCAGCAAACCAACAACAGCGACTTTTAAGAATCCTTTTTTCCATTGAAGTAGCATAAGACTGCGAAACGTGGACAGAAACCCAAACCTCGAATCGAGTCAAAATGTTATTGAAAGGTCCTCAGCATACAGTTGACCGAAAAAAAGAATTCAAACATTCGACAAGACTAGGCATAGAGGAGAACTGGTTCATAAATTCCATCATGAACAGAACATTGAAATACTATGGCCACATCAAAAGAAACAACGGTTATGAGAACACGGAAATGGAAGATATAATACCGGGCAAGAGAGAGAAGCACAGACCAAGAAGGCAATGGTACCAAGATGTCAAGGAATGCTTGGACACGACTCTGCAGGAGGCTGGACTTTCGGTAAGAGATCTAGTTTCTTTCAGACGATCTGTCATGGGCGCGTCGTCCTGCAAGGGACATGCTACATGGGGATGAATTCTCATATTATTTTTTTTTTCTGTTTTCATTGTGTTATTGTTTGGTGATCTCTCATCATGTATACTTATTTCATTTCGCTTCTGACTGCAGTCATAGGACAGATGAGCTAACTCATCGTCAAAATTATGATTATAAAATTGTTTTGTCTGTTTCCACTGAAGTTCACTTCCTGTTGTTTCTCATCTTCATAATCCAGCCAATAGCCAGCAGCGCAAGCAATGGTGATAACAATGATTTCGCGCACCGGTTTTAATCTCAAATGACTCAGAAAGTTTGAACTCAACATGTCATATCCTTTTACGTTTCCTTAATTACGTTGGTTAACTTCTATGTGGACATTGCACAGTGTGTTCTTAAATGGGTTTGCATGCGTCAGAACGTGCATTTATCTTCCTTCTGTCTGGAAAATAACAACAAAATAGAACACGCCAGGCGCATGTCATTCCTGCTGTCATTCTGTCTTGCTTGTTTTGTCTGTTGGCAAGCATCGCTGTCTAGCCTAATTTCCTATCATCCTTGCCAATAGAAAGTACATTAATATATTTTATGAATTCCTGAAGAAATTCTGTCTTGCGTCAACGTGATATATTTCAAATGTTCATTTATCTTTGCCTCTGGAAAAATCAATCTGTTTCTTAATCTTCTTCTTTTTCTTCTTCTTCTTCTTACGCTGTCAGACATCGACATTTATTTTTTTCGAAATCTGAGAACAGACAGACCAGTCTCTCCAGATGTCAGTCTGTCAGTCTGACTGGCGCGAGTAGGATTTGGCTCAGCTAGTCTCTCTTTCCGTTCGTCAATTGATCAGTTTTATCTACGGCATGTGTCTCAAGTCAAATCTCATTATGCGAACTGTCACGCGAGGGCCACCATAAGAGATTATAACGGTCTTGAAACTTTGACAAATTACTAATTCTAAAGAATGACAAAAATAAATAAATTATATGAAATGAAACAACAAAAACATTTTAAAAACTCAACAACATTTAACAATAAAACAGATTCAAGAGATGTCAGAACAGAAAGGAACAGCATTTTGCATTTGAGATTCTAATTTTAGAAAATTGGATTAACATTACTTGGACACATCCAAGAAAACCAGTGTGTGTCGCATTGGGATAACCATACTGAAAAGGACACAATAACTGAGATGAGCTAGAACGGAAACTTCCGATGTGCTGGTAAACTTCCTGTATCTTGTGGTTGCGTTTTAATTTAGCCTAAAATTACATATTGTAAAGACACATGCGTTTTTAATCTAATCGCTATTCATTGGAACGTTTGGTTAGTTAGATTGTTCTGTTTAGGATGTCCTTTTGTGTTTGATTAGCGTAGGTGTCAGTTACACATTGCCAGCAATGACGGTTTGTCTTTATAACGTGTATTATGTTTGAACTATAGTGAGGAAAAAACTGCGCTGGTCATCAACCTCTCTCTTTGGTCCCGAACTACCTTAGATCAGTGGTAAGAGAATAGTCAAGACTGGAGATAACTCAGGATGCATGCATTATTGTCCCACATCCCTTGAAATCAATTGAAACTTGTGGGATTTGATCGCCCACCGTTTCCGTTCATCGCTTTAAGAGGCGAGTGCCTTACCTATTGACCAAAGCGACCACATGTAGCGTAGTGGGGAAGCATTTGCTTTTCACTACAAAGAGATGGGGGTTCAACTCCCACGACATTTCAGTCGACCCAGTTGTTAATGGGCTTCTGGCATACGACTACCGTAGTAAAAAGCATCGAGAAAAGGAAATGGCCACCTTACCTCATACAATCCTTGGCTTAGTATACTGAAGTCTCTCACGACTTCATTCCCTGACATTAATGTAACTATTATAAGACAAACCTTTACTTTGGCCCTCAATGGAAACAGCGTGGCGAAATGGAGGTTGTATTTGAATGTTCAGTTCAGTTGTTCATCAACTTGTGAAGGTGATCACTAAAGGGAGCTTACGTCGTCACTCCTGCGCCAAATGTTTTCCGTCGGTAAAAGATGACTCTTCCATTTTAACTATCCCTCTTCATTAGGTCTCCATTCGTGCCCTGAAGCCAGAACCTCGTGTTTTATATGCGCTAGCCATATCGACCAGGTCGAATGAGATGACCAAACTAACACATTTTCTGTACTTAAAAGCATTCAACATACGGGACAGTTGCCACCACATTGTTAGTGTCTTCATTTCATAGTATATTACTCAGGTGACACCGGTTACATTTCTCATGCAATAGATGAAGCAACAATCCACAGGCTGCAAATTGTTGGCATTAAACGAGGTTCGAGCAGAGCAGGGCGCATGAGAGGACAGAGCAAGAGCGTGTACAGCCAGCGAGCTACAGGGACCATCAGCATCCATACCCCGAGGCTTTTGCTGAGAGAGACTGAGCACCTATGTATATGCCCGCAGTGCAGTAACGTCGATTCTTATAAACATATATAGAAACATTAGTTAAACATTTCATTTCAAAAGTTGCTATTCCTCTCTCTCGGGTCTTGGATAAGTCTGACACTGGTAGCACAGGCTTGTTAACGCCGTCTGTCTGTTGTTGTTTAGTTGTCATGCTGGGAGCCGCTGTGGACGAGAGGTAGCGTACTCGCCCTCTAAACTGGGGCCGCTGTGGTCGAGAGGTAGGGCATTCGACCTCTAAACTGGGGCCGCTGTAGTCGAGAGGTCAGGCACTCGCCCTCTAAACTGGGGCCGCTGTGGTCGAGAGGTAGTGCATTCGACCTCTAAACTGGGGCCGATGTAGTCGAGAGGTCAGGCACTCGCCCTCTAAACTGGGGCCGCTGTGGTCGAGAGGTAGGGCATTCGACCTCTAAACTGGGGCCGCTGTAGTCGAGAGGTCAGGCACTCGCCCTCTAAACTGGGGCCGCTGTAGTCGAGAGGTCAGGCACTCGCCCTTTAAACTGGAGTCGCGGTTTTAGAGGTAGGGCAATCGCCTCCCACAACGATAAGCGGAAGCGGTGGGCGATCGAATCCCGCATGCTTTAAAGTGACCCTTCGTCACACTGGAGGTGGGACAAAAAGTGCCTACATACTGAGTTGTTTCCAGTCGTATTGACTTATGTCTTGCCACTGGCCCAAGGTCGCTTGAGATCAGAGAGTGAGGTCGATGGACAAGCGCAGTTGCTTCCTCACTTCCAAATTTAGCGCAAGTTACATCATCAAGACAAAACCGTCTGATGATGTCGACCTAATCTCTTGCGATAGGAACTAATAATAATAGTTATCAAACTTATGACAACCATGTTGTATGCTTGCAAAACACGGACAGAGTATAGCCGACACGCAAGACATTTACATAAGCTGTCTGCGGAAGGACACAATGCCTAACTCTGAGACTCTAAGTGAGACTAACACGTTGAGCGTCCCAAAAACTCAGACATGATGGACGGCACACGTTGTTCGCATGTCCGATGAGCGTATCTCCAAGCAGCTGTTATACGTTGAGTTCAGGACAGACAGACTGTTCATATACTTACTTGTCTGCTTGCAGCCGTCAACAAACAATCAGCTGGCCAAGACACTATTCCTCCTCCAAGTGACGACCCTGGTTTCTGGCTGCATGTGGTCTGACTAGGAGAATATGGATCACAGCGTGTAGGCAAAGCCGCGGCTAAAAAAAGGCAGCTGGAATCAGATGTGTTGGAACCAAAGGTGTGAATATTGCAGTCCAGCTGTAAATTTTGACACAATGTAACAATGTCCTTTTTCTGGACGAATGTCGAAAAAGAAGAATCTCTTCTTTAATTATAGATCAGTGCTCATCAATCTAGTCGCTACTGTCCACTAGTAGGTGATTTTAACTATACAAGTGAGTGGTAGCAGAATAATGACATTCTGTTTTAAAAACACAACCTGGGAAAACTGTGGCAGAATATCAGCAAACCAATAAAAATGCAAATTTTGAGAAGCTGTGACATCATTCAGCTGTGAATCACGGACAGTTACCCAAACCTTAAGTCGTTCCAGTCAAAATGTTATATCATGCTGACGTCGGTTGTGCCGGGGAGAAATATCGCAGTCAAGATGTAAACTAAGACACAGTGCATTCCGTGTATCCGGACTACTTTCTGCTACTTACAGAGCTCTGTTATTGGGTTTGGTAGCGCGAGTTTGAAAACAAACGAAGAATAAGAAGAAAAAGGAGAAAACGGTAAAAGAAGAAGAACTGTTATAGAAACGTCCTCAGAATGCCGTAGACAGAAAAAGGAAGAATGCAGACATTCTGTAAGTGTTGGGCGTAGAGGTGAACTGATTCATAAATTTCATCATGGAAAAAAAATTGAAATACTCTGGCCACATCAAAAGACACAACGGTCTTGAGAGAACGGTAATGGCAGTTATGGTGCCGGACAAGAGAGGCATAGGCAGACTAATAAGGTGATGGTTACAAGATGTCAACGAATGCTTGGGCATGCCCCTAGAGCAGACTGGAGATTTGGTAAGAGATCGAGTTTTTTTTCAGACTGGATGTGATGGGAGTGTCGTTCTGCAAAGGACATGCTACATTATGATTAAAAACATCAAAAATAAACAGACTCAGTGGACCATTTCAGAATTCCCTTCAATTTAGATTTTAATGGGCGGTACCGAAAATGTTTCCTCACGAAAGTTGTAAATTTGTGCGCCAGGTGTTAAAAGGTTGCAGAGCACTCCTCTAGAACGATGATTGATCAATCTATCAACTATTTAATGATTCAAAGAATGTACCCATATGCGTGTGTGTCTTGTTTTAAATGTACGTAGTCGTCTGTGTTTACGATTATTAAGTCAGTCAACTAATCAGTCTTTCCTTTTATATTCTCCATCAGTATGTTAATCTGCCTGCACGCTTCCTCGCCGGTCTCTAGTACCACCTTCTTCCAATGATGTCAATAATGTATGTCTGCGGAGCGCATATCTCATCATCATCTCCATCACTCGTTATTCAACCCTGGTCAGGGTCTTCAGGTCAAGGCGCAATAAATAAGCGGGCAAATTACCTTTGTTGCCAAGAACCCGACCGAAATGAGCGTTGATCACAATGATTTGACAGATCTATTTTTCGATCTGGAGTTTCCGAGTCCAAATTATTGGATAATGATAGCTCTTTTTTCGTATTCCATCCGGTTGTCTTTTGTTGGGTTTGTGAAATATACAGGTGCCGTATTTTGTGTTGGGGGATTAGGGAAGAAGTAGCTTAAGCAGTAGAATTTATTATAGTTATCTATTTAGGCAGTACAATTACACACATTTGGGATACTGTACAGGAAATTCTCAGTCGAATCGCCTTGACCTGAAATGCCTTCAACAAATTAACAAATATTTGGAGATCTACATCACTGATTAAACGCGTCAATCTCAGGATACCTCTCTAATATCATCTCAGTGCTGATATATGTTTGTGAAAGTTGAAAAATAACAAAGACGCTTGAAAATAGATTCTATGCATTTGAAAATAAAAACCTTGAACGTCAATTGGGCATTGGCTGGAAAGAACTCATATGTCCTTTGTGGTGGCTAGTTATTCAGTCCATAGACTGGTTTTGTAGTCCATGTATCATATCACGCTAATGGCGTCGGTACTTGGCATCATATTCGAGTTCGTCGAGTTCGAAAGAGAATCACTGGAGCAAAAAAGGCAATCTGGGATAAACAAAAAGGTATAACAGCAAATAACATCAATATTGAGATTCCAAAAGAATAATCGCTGCACATATCTGAACTGTTGCAATGTACGGCTCTGAAACATGGACTCCAACCAAAAAGGATGAAAAGTCATTCTTAGAAGCTCTTGAGATGTGGTGCTAGAGTGAACTGGACAGACAACAAGTCAAATGAACAAGTGCTCAAACATGTAAGGTCACATAGACAACTAATGACGAGTATACAGAAAGGTAGATTGTCTTGGATTTGTCATACAGTGAGTTTTAATGGCCTTTAATGGAAAATATAATAAATCAAAATTCAGGGGAAAGGGGGAAGGGACGGTATAAGAAACAATTACACCACACAGGCTTGTAAGAACGTAGGATCGCACACTTATCCTGAGCTTAAGAGATCTGCTTAGACCAGAAGACAGTGGCGTGACATGATCAGTAAACTTCAACACCAGTCCCCGGACTGACTAACAGAGGACAGTGGTGTGAAATGATCAGACAACTTCAACACCAGTCTCCAGACTGACTAACAGAGGACAGTGGTGTAAAATGATCAGAAAACTCCAAAACCAGTCTCCAGACTGACTAACAGAGGACAATGGTGTGAAATGATCAGAAAACTCCAAAACCAGCCTCCAGACTGACTAACAGGGGACAGTGGTGTGAAATGGTCAGAAAACTTCAACACCAGTTCCCGGACTGACTAACAGAGGACAGTGGCGTGACTTGATCAGAAGACTTCAACACCAGTCTCCAGACTGACTACCAGAGGACAGTGGCGTGACATGATCAGAAGAGTTCACCAGTCGTCGGACTGGCTAACCTGATGATGATGATCTCTGCAGGACAGAAGTAATCCTTGGATGACCTCTGACCCTCATGCCTTGTCCTTGTTCCGCATGGGTTGCTTTTACTGGACCAGAGTATCTTAGATTGTAGAAAACCCAACATAATCCTTTCATCCGGATGCTTTGAAAACTATTTTAATTTTCTGTCACTATTGCCTTTCACCGGAACGCACATGATTGAAATGCACACATACACGATATCTTACAAAGATACATATGGCATTAGTAAGCAGGTACATTGGAGGAGGAACTTGGCGCAATGAAGGGGGAACCAGGCGCACTGAAGGCGAATTGGCCGCACTGAAGGAGGAACCGGGCGCACTGAAGGAAGAACCAGGTAATCTGAAGGATGAACCATGTGCTCGGAAGGAGAAACCAAGTGCACTGAAGGAGGAACCGGGCGCACTGAAGGAGGAACCGGGCGCACTGAAGGAAGAACCAGATAATCTGAATGATGAAGCATGTGTTCGGAAGGAGGAACCAAGTGCACTGAAGGAGGAACTGGGCGCACTGAAGGAGGAACAAAGTAAACTGAATTAGGAACCAAGTAATCTGAAGGATGAACCATGTGCTCGGAAGGAGGAACCAAGTGAACTTAAGGAGGAACCGGGGGCACTGAAGGAGGAACCGGGCGCACTGAAGAAAGAACCGGGCGCACTGAAGGAAGAACCATGTGCTCGGAAGGAGGAACCTAGTGCACTGAAGGATGAACCGGGCGCACTGAAGGTTGAACCGGGCGCACTGAAGGAAGAACCAGGTAATCTGAAGGATGAGCCATGTGCTCGGAAGGAGGAACCAAGTGCACTGATGGAGGAACCAGGCGCACTGAAGAAGGAATCGGGCGCACTGAAGGGGGAACAATTTACCTGAAGGAAGAACCAGGTAATCTGAAGGATGAATCATGTGCTTGGTAGGAGGAACCAAGTGCACTGAAAAAGGAACAAAATAAACTGAATGAGGATCAGAGTGCATTGAATGAGGAACCAAGTACAATGACGGGAGATGCAGGGACATTGAAAGGGAAACCATGTACACTGAAGGAAGAACTAGGAACACGTAATGAGGAACTTGGTGCACTGAAGGTGGGATTAGGTAACACCGAAGGAAGAACCATTTAGGTAGATTGAAGGAGGAGCCAGGTGCACTGACAGAAGAACCAGTTGCACTGAAAGAAGAGCCAACGGTACTGAAGGAGAAACTAGGCGCATTGAAGAAGGTGGCAAATGCACTGAAGGCGGAACCAGGTACACTGAAGATGGAAACAGCTGCACTGATGGAGGAACTAGGTACACTCAAAGTGGGATCAGGTACATTTAAGAGAAAACCAGGTACATGTAATATAGAACAAGGTGCCCTGAAGGGTTAACCCAGTGCACTGAAAGTTGAGCCAGATGCACTGCAGGAGGAACTAGGCGCACTTAAAGTGGGACCAGGTACATTGAAGGGGGACGAGGCACAATGAAGGAGGGAAAAAGTGCACTCAAGTAGGAACAAGGTACACTGATAATGAAACTATATTTACTGAATGAAAATAGGTAAAAAGAGAGAATAATGAGGTGCACTGAAGGGGGAACTATGTGCACTGACGGAGAAGAGGAACCAGGTTCACTGAAAGGGGACCCATGTACACTGAAGTAGGAACCAGGTGAACTGAAAAAGAAACCAGGTACACTGAAGGGGGAACGAGGTGCACTAACGGGGGAACCGGGTACATTGAAGGGGAAACCAGGTACACTGAAGGGACCATGTGAACTGAAGAAGGAACCATGTACAATGATAGAGGAACCATACACACTGAAAGTGGAACCAGATGAACTAAAGGGGTAACCAGGTATACTGAAGGGGAACCAGGTGAACTGAAGGGGGAACCATGTACACTGAAAGGTGAACCAAGTGAACTGAAGGGTGAACCAGGTGAACTGAAGGGGGAACCAGGTGAACTAAAGGCGGAACCCTGTACACTGAAAGGGAACCATGTGAACTGAAGGGCGAACCATGTACACGGAAGGAAGAACAAGGAACACTGAAGGAAAAACCAGGTACAACGAAGGTGGAACCAGGTACACTGAAGGAGGAGCCATGTTCACAGAAGGAGGAACCAGGTACACTGAAGTGCGAACCAGATGGACAGAGAGAGACAGAGGCATTGGGTGCACTGAAATTGGAACCAGGTACACTGAATGAGGAACCAGGTACATTGAATCCTGATTATCAGATCTTACTAAAGCGGCTCAATATAGAATTCGGTGGCAAGCAATACTTTCAACCTCCACTGTATGTTAAAGTTGATAGATCAAGATTTCATCAAATTGGGAATCTATTAAAATTCCCTTATTTGTCTTATAACGACACTAACTGTTTTTATTTGACGATAACGTTATCGAATCTCGCATCTTAAAACCAAAAACACCCTTGAGACAAATGATTATTCTAGACTCAAACGTCTGGTTGCCAGGTCCCCGGAGAGCCCCTCGATATTATTTTTGTTAAATGACACTGTCATATGGCCTATTTGGTGGGTTACTAAAACTCAAGGGATTAACACGATCCCAGACATCTTCATACTGAGCTGACCGATATGTGTGCTCGTTAAAAATTGGTAAGTCATTTAATAATGAACTAATATTAGAACATTATTGACTTTTGTAGTAAAGACGAGATCATCAATTTCATGATGGCAACGTAAGTTACTGCATTGTTGGTACATTTATTTTGTGGAAAATCAGAATGCATTCTAATTTGCTGATACCTCATACACAGTAGACTTACTGTAATAGATACACTAGCAGACCCAAGTAGAACTTTTGCCCAATTTTAAAACTGAACAAAGTGGAACCACAGCCTATTGTAGATCGGACCTTCTGACTCACGGAGAAACTCATTTTGAACCGTCACATTTCAAGGCTAACTAAATGACGGAACTTTAATATGTCCTCGGGAAAACAAAGATGGATATGCAGTTAGTTTCTTGGCAGAATTATGTGAACGGATCACTCTCAACGGTGATTTGTTGTGTTTTGTACCGTGCATTTATTTTATTTCTCTGTGTGGAGCATAGATTGATTATAAACCTTGGCACAATATGAGTTCCGTAATTAGTCATCGGCGGAATGTGACGTTCCAAAGGGTTTTCTCGGCAAGTCAGACGGCCTAGGTAAAGTAAGCCATGGTGGGACTGAAACGCAGGTCCGGTCAGGCTCAAGATAATGACCAGGCTGTCGCGTCAAGGTCAGGCTCAAGATAATGACCAGGCTGTCGCGTAAAGGTCAGGCTCAAGATAATGACCAGGCTGTCGCGTAAAGGTCAGGCTCAAGATAATGACCAGGCTATCGCGTAAAGGTCAGGCTCAAGATAATGACCAGGCTGTCGCGTAAAGGTCAGGCTCAAAATAATGACTAGGCTGTCGCGTAAAGGTCAGGCTCAAGATAATGACCAGGCTGTCGCGTAAAGGTCAGGCTCAAGATAATGACCAGGCTGTCGCGTAAAGGTCAGGCTCAAGATAATGACCGAGCTGTCGCGTAAAGGTCAGGCTCAACATAATGACCAGGCTGTCGCGTAAAGGTCAGGCTCAATATACTGACCAATACTTCTGCCTCTCATGCATGTAGCGTTCCCTGAAAAAATGTAGACTGGCTGACGAGATGTGGATCGACGTGATCCCCGTAATAGTGAGTGGCAGGCAGATGAGGACAATCATATCATGACAGCCTGGATGGCTGCGATCCACTTTTACCAGCACGCTCATGATGTGAGGAAAGCTGCTACAACCCGCCACTTAACGTCTTTTTCAGGACGCACAAAAAAGACAACTTACTCATTGTGGGCATTAAACAACAACCAAAGCTGTAAAAATGACAAAAATAAAAGCGTGTTAACATTTAAAGCTCTTTTATCTTTTATAATATGGATCCTTACGTTACTGCGAAACTCAGAGAATGGACAAATCTAAAGTAAATTATGAGAACAAATACAAATACACACAACTTACTTTATCCTATTTCAAAGTTTGACCAAATGATACTGAAAGGCAGTGCGTATTAGAAGTAATTTAAATAAGAACAACACGAAACATTTATGATTGAAATCATTTGGAAAACAAATGCAAATGGCAGAATGTCAAACATATTTTTTAAATAAATAAAATGAACGACATCGCTATTTGAATTCTTTACATGTTACTGTAGCAAACTAGATTATGCCTTTGCTCCTTGCTTCGTTAGTGTCACATACGTGCTACTGTCGGAATAAAACTTAACGTATTTATACTGTTTTAAAAGACTCTACAGAGTCAGTTTACAACCAGTTTCTTCTACTTCACATGATCTAACAATGACTGCACACCCAATCCATTCTTTAAGGCATTAATTGACCCTGTCTTCACCATTTCCTTGGCAAAGCATTCCAATCATTCACCATTCTCTAACAGAATATTTCCTGGTGTCTAATCTGGACTTTTTCTTAATCAATTTGTTCTTGGCGGCTGTTTTGCGAAAAAATACTTGTTGTAGTTTAATGTATCCTTTTCTTTGATTTTCCTATACACCTGTACTAAATCACCTTGAACTATTCTCTTTTCTATACACTGTTCACCGGTTCTTCTGAGTCTTTCCTCATAACTATAATTCTGGAATTCCACTATCAGTTTTGTCGCACTTCTGTGTATCCTTTCCAGCTTGTTTATCTCCCCTCTTCGATACGGGCTCCACACTTATACACAGTACTCCAATCTAGGTCTAACTAATACTTTATACAGTTTAACTATCGCTTCCTTGCTCCTATATTTAATATTTCTTTTCATCATACCTAACATTTGCTTTTTCACTGCTACATGTACTTGCTCACTGACCTTACCTGTTTGATTTATTATAATCCTCTAGGTTATGTCCTGGATTGTATTGTATTGTATTAAATGTGTTCGATAACATTTAGCCTCCCGTGTATAGCTAGTCAATCTGTCAACAAGTCAGGCGTGTCCGAGACGATCAGCAAGATCAAAATTGATGTCGTCACAACATTTTGTAAATTTGTTACTCCCCTTGGCCAGTGACATACGCCAGACCAATTGCAAACCTGCGTTATATTTGATTGTTACAATGGGCAATATGTTATCACGACTGCGGAAATGGCCAGAATAAGGTATACATTTGTTAAAAGTGTTACATATCTTTACACATTTGTCTATAATAAGTTGTCGTTTATTGTTATGTAACCTTAGCTATGTTTGAGGTTTAATTTAATTACATTCATATACATGAGCACGATTTGAAAAGTATTACCTCCAGCGCCATAATTATGACAACAGTGCTTAGAACCCCGAGACACCTATGTGAAAATAATATCTAATACGTTAACTATAGAGGCATGTTGTGGTATGCTCCTGGCATGCGCGAAGCAGACAACAAAATGGAGGCCTAAATGGACACATGGTTGAAGCAACGTGCTGTGATTGAATTCCTGATGGTTGAAGAATACGTGCCTATCGACATGCATCATACAATGACTGCTGTATATGGAAACGCCTGCATTAGTAACGCCTGCAGTCTGAAGACTTTTTTTTTGGACCTACGTCTACGTCTACTGCTGTGCATTAGAACCTGATGTCGACGCTGCTGAGTTGAACTTCAAGTGCAGCCAGACTACTCCGTTGTAAATCTTCTTAAACGTTTGTTCATTTGCGCTCCTATT
Organism: Ariolimax columbianus; assembly: GCA_036924085.1. Lineage (NCBI taxonomy): Eukaryota > Metazoa > Mollusca > Gastropoda > Stylommatophora > Arionidae > Ariolimax > Ariolimax columbianus. Next base: position 44,271,136 of record JAVGWX010000005.1, on the reverse strand, counting down.
GGTAACTGCTAATTTTCTCAGAGAGATTAGTAGTCTTCAGACCTTCCCTTCTGCGTGTTCAAAATGTTTTGCTGTAATTATATATTTTGTCGAATATCAGTTTAATATAGTTAGTGTAGCTTTCTTTCTTGATCAAGGTTGTCCTTAATTGATTGTATGTCGACTGTTTGATCTTTCGGTGAGAGAGAAAAGGGTGATGTGAACGTTTTCTTTGTGTTTATTGTGACGTGCAATTTCTCTGGCCATGACCTTAGCCTGTCTGGTGCCCGCTGCATTTGGAAGTATTACTGTAGTGACAAGTTGCCTTCACTTCAACATGAATAGTGTGGAAGAAGTTGCATATTCCAGACAGTTTTGTCTGTTATGCAAGTGCGATTTGATCCATCTTGACACAGTAGTTTTGCTATATGGCCGTCTTGACGAAGCTTGTTATTGATCTCATCATGTCATCTGTTTACCAGATCAAGACACACAATAAGAAGGTCCATCCATTCATGTTACATGTCATCTATTCACTTAGGTCAAGACACACCACAAGAAGGTCCATCCATTCATGTTACGTGCCATCTATTCCTCTAGACCAAAACACACCACAAGAAGGTCCATCCATTCAAGTTACATGCCATTTATTCACTTAGACCAAGACACATCCAATACGGTCTATCCATTCATGTTACATGCCATTTATTCGCTTAGACCAAGTTACACCACTCGAAGGTACAACCTTCTTACCGTGTCTTCTATGTGGTTATTGAAATATCAAACCTGTACCTATGCTAAGTGTCATTGCCATCATCTATTAATTCTTTTCGGGGTTTCCACCATGTTCTGAACATTTGCTGTCTAGTGTTATAGCTTTTTGCTGCTGTTCAGTTTCGTATACCTTTCGTACCACCTTCCCATCTCATTTCCTTTCCATTCTGCCATTGAAGACCAATGAAGCATTCTTTCTATTCTCTGCTCAAATTCCGTAATTGTTCAAGCTATCTCTTATAATGACATTGACAGCTTTTCGCAAAGATCTTCCTCTTTGCGCGCATGTTATTTGGTCATGATATATCTGCAAGCCAGTCGCCTTGCTCTTGTGATATTCCGTTTCAGTGCCTTGGTCTAGGTATGTGCATGTCATTGAAACAAGTTATAGGTATACATATTGTTGACCGCTTGTCTCTTTATTTTTTTTGGGTATATTAAATATTTTAATAATGGAAGCAGCCTCTAAACACCTGCACTTGTTTCTTGAGATACATCTTATATATCCCTGCTAATTCCGACTTCTTCCAGGAATAATTTATTGACACTAAACATATAATAGTCCACTTTTTATTCGTATATTAATGACACTTTGTAAAAACCCGCTACTCGTATTAATACAAGTTCGTACACACTGACAGCGCATTCCAAAGAGACGCACTGTCCTATCTATTCATTGCATTTGCTAAGCAAGTCATTAACACCATTATTCTTCTATTCTGAAATTGATGAATCTCTGAAGCTGGTGGGAATAACCAAATCTTTCTGAAGCTTCCGAAGAACATTTGCTGGTAGATGTAAAAGTCTAATAAACTCTTCATGACGTATAGACGACATTCAGAAATATTTGTAGGAACTATATATCACTAACTGCATCATAAACAATGAATGAACAGGGTCATTTCATTATCTCAAGCACGAGACTATGTTCTAACTGTAAAACTATCTGGAAACTATCAGAGCCGTAGAAAGTCACTTCCATTCAGGGAAACATATTATTGGAGCTGTTTTCTAGACCGAATTTATCACTAAAAGTATTATTCTAATAGTTCCTAGACTGTTGGAGCCTGTGGGTGTCTGTGGAGCTGTTGCAGGAGATGCTAAGTGAAAGCAGCCTCAAAGCTATCAAACCCAGTGTGCTTAGTGAACATCATGTTACACGGAGCCGACATCACTACTTTTCAGACAGATTCATTGGTGCTTGCGACATACGGTATGGTCACTTTCTTGTTTTCCTCAAACTATCCGTTCCAAACAATGTATGACGTCACCGCTACACATAGAGCCCTTACCATGCGAAATTTAAAGCCATAACTGCAGCGGGCGCCCTTTCCGTATTAAGCCTAAAGCCACTCTTGCAGCGGACATCATTTCCAACACTACATCTGGAGCCCTTTCCATACTAAGCCTAAAGCCACCATTGATGCGGGCATCATTTCCAACACATCTGGCGCCCTTACCATACAAAGCCTAAAGTCACCATTGCAGCGGGCATCATTTCCAACACATCTGGCGCCCTTATCATACCAAGCCTAAAGCCACCATTGATGCGGGTATCATTTCCAACACATCTGGCGCCCTTATCATACCAAGCCTAAAGCCACCATTGCAGCGGGCATCATTTCCAACACATCTGGCGCCCTTACCATACTAAGCCTAAAGCCACCATTGATGCGGGCATCATTTCCAACACATCTGGCGCCCTTTCCAAGCCAAGCCTAAAGCCACCATTGCAGCGGGCATCATTTCCAACACTACATCTGGCGGCCTTTCCAAGAAAATCCAAAAGCGCTTGCTACACGATACGATTGCTAGCCCCATTGAAGTCTCCTTATGATAATCTTAGAAGCGTATTATTTTAACGCTGCTACTCTTTGTGTGGAATGGACACTGATATGTTTGTAGAGTCTGCTGGTTGTACACACTCATGCTCTAATATGTCTGGCGACCATAAGCATAAGCTTAACATAAGTCTGATTTCAAAATATCTGGTTAGACAATTAATTGTGCGCAATGTCACCATCTAACAAGTGGGCATTTATACAATTCTGTACATTGTATATCTCTACTTTCTTTGTATTTATTGTGGATCTACTATATGTGATTTCGGATTTTTCCGAGTTTTCCGTGTCTTTGGGACGCTACAGTTAGAGGCTTTCATGTGTATTAGACTTTAGAATTGGTGAATATTGTAAATGCGGAAGGGTTAGAAAGGGTATCTTTCATGTATGTGGGGGTTATTGTGGATCTCTTTCATATATGGGTACAGTTAGAGTGGATGTCTTCACATGTATGTTAAAAGTTAAAGTGTATGTCTTTCATGTATGTGGGAGGTTAAAGTGTATGTCTAGTTTAGAACTAGAAGCTTTCATGTATGTGGGAGGTTAAAGTGTATGTCTAGTTTAGAACTAGAAGCTTTCGTGTATGTGTGAGGTTAAAGTGTATGTCTAGTTTAGAACTAGACGCTTTCATGTATGTGGGATGTTAAAGTGTACGTCTAGCTTAGAACTAGAAGATTTCATGTATGTGGGAGGTTAAAGCGTATGTCAAGTTTAGTACTAGAAGCTTTCGTTTTTGTGGATGTAAGATTCGGAGGCTTTCTAGTACATGGAAAATTAGAGGAGGCTTTAATGTATATTGGAAATTTAAGTTGGAGGTTGTCTAGTAGGTCGAAAGTTAGAGTTGGAGGCTTTCTAGTACATGGATAGTTAGAGCTGGAGGCTTTCTAGTACGTGCATCGTTAGAGTTGGAGGCTTTCTAGTACGTGGATAGTTAGAGCTGAAGGCTTTCTAGTACGTGGATAGTTAAAGGCTTTCTAGTACGGGGATAGTAAGAGTTGGATGCTTTCTAGTACGTGGATAGTTGAAGGCTTTCTAGAACGTGGATAGTTGAAGGCTTTCTAGTACGTGGATAGTTAGAGCTGGAGGCTTTCTAGTACGTGGATAGTTGAAGGCTTTCTAGAACGTGGATAGTTGAAGGCTTTCTAGTACGTGGATAGTTAGAGCTGGAGGCTTTCTAGTACGTGGGTAGTTGAAGGCTTTCTAGTACGTGGATAGTTGGAGGCTTTCTAGTACGTGGATAGTTGAAGGCTTTCTAATACGTGGATAGTTGGAGGCTTTCTAGTACGTGGATAGTTGGAGGCTTTCTAGTACGTGGATAGTTTAAGGCTTTCTAGTACGTGGATAGTTGGAGGCTTTCTAGTACGTGGATAGTTGGAGGCTTTCTAGTACGTGGATAGTTAAAGCTTGAGGCTTTCTAGTACGCGGATAGTTGAAGGCTTTCTAGTACGTGGATATTTAGAGCTGGAGGCTTTCTAGTACGTGGATAGTTAGAGTTGGAGGCTTTCTAGTACGTGGATAGTTAGAGTTGGATGCTTTCTATTACGTGGATAGTTAGAGCTGGAGGCTTTCTAGTACGTGGATAGTTAGAGTTGGAGGCTTTCTAGTACGTGGATAGTTAGAGCTGGAGGCTTTCTAGTACGTGGATAGTTGAAGGCTTTTCTAGTAAGTGGATAGTTGGAGGCTTTCTAGTACGTGGATAGTTGGAGGCTTTCTAGTACGTGGATAGTTACAGCTGGAGGCTTTCTAGTACGCGGATAGTTAGAGCTGGAGGCTGTCTAGTACATGAATAGTTAGAGCTGGAGGCTTTCTAGTACGTGGATAGTTAGAGTTGGAGGCTTTCTAGTACGTGCATAGTTTGAGTTCGAGGTTTTCTAGTACGTGGGCAGTTTGAGTTCGAGGCGTTTTAGTACGTGGAAAGTTTGTTAGAAAAAAATATGGGCTGGCACAAGGAAGTGTCTTGGCACCTATGCTGTATTATATAGATACAGAAGTGATACAAATCATATATATATATAGATAATACAGCAGTTGCTGCCGAGGGAACGGGCTTCATAGAAGTCGAACAGAAACTGGCAAACGTCCATGACACCTTACTTCTATATTACCAAAATCATGAGCTCAAACCAAACCCCAGCGAAACTAAAGTATGTGCCGACCATCTCAGAAATAGAGAGGCGAACAGAAAGTTGCAGATCAAATGGCAAGGACAGTATGTAGAGCACAGCACGATCGTCAAATACTTGGGAGTCAAGTTGGACCGCACGCTGTCCCATACCGCTCAATGTCAGGAGACAAAATAGAAAATACATGCGAGAAATAGTATCATACAAACACTGACTGGCACAACAAGGAGAGCAAAGTCAGATGTTCTCAGAACATCAGCACTCACTCCGTGTTTCTCTGTAGCTGAGTACGCCGCTTCAGTCTTGAAAAACTGTTCATATGTCAAACATAGAGATACAGTAATAAATGAAACAGACCGTATAGTTACTTTCCTCCTAAAACGACACCAACTGAAAACAATTTACTCCATAATCGGCATACCGCCACCGGAGATACTAAGGACTGTCGCATCAGCGATAGAAAGAGAGAAACAGGTACATGACCAAAGATACTCTATGTTTGGACATCAGGTGCAGCGCCCAAGACTAAAGTCAAGACGAATTTTCTTAGCCACCCCAGTCCCTACCGACTAGTCCACGAAATCGACGCATCGAAAGTTGGAAACAGCTGACACAGGTCCCCTTGATCGAGCTACGAGAGGAACCTGTGCCTGGACATCTCCTGCCCTACGCAACAGGGAAGTAACTAAATAGACTTCGAACTGGTGTATCACGATGCAGGAAAAACCTGAAAAGATGGAGATACAGGAATGACGAAACATGCGAATGTGGACTAACACAAGACCAGGACCATCTGATGTTCTGCCCAAACCTCCCGAAGACTTATAGCATGGGTGACCTACTGAGTGCCAGTGACAGGACTATCCACGTGGCTAAATACTGGAATAATGATGTATGATGTAGTGTCTAGGACACGGAAAGTAAGTAAGTAAGTTTGAGTTGGAGGCTTCTTAGTACGTGAATAGTTTGAGTTGCAGGCGTCCATTCATTTGGGAAGTTAACGTTGCAGGCTTTCAAATTTGTGGGAAATTATAGATGGAGACTTTCTAATATTTAGACATTTAGAGTCGTTCACATATTTGGGAAATTATAGATGGAGACTTTCTAATACGTAGACATTTAGAGGCGTTTACATATTTGGGAAATTATAGATGGAGACTTTCTAATACGTAGACATTTAGAGTCGTTCACATATTTGGGAAATTATAGATGGAGACTTTCTAATATGTTGACATTTAGAGGCGTTCACATATTTGGGAAATTATAGATGGAGACTTTCTAATACGTAGACATTTAGAGGCGTTCACATATTTGGGAAATTATAGATGGAGACTTTCTAATACGTAGACATTTAGAGGCGTTCACATATTTGGGAAATTATAGATGGAGACTTTCTAATACGTAGACATTTAGAGTCGTTCACATATTTGGGAAATTATAGATGGAGACTTTCTAATACGTAGACATTTAGAGGCGTTCACATATTTGGGAAATTATAGATGGAGACTTTCTAATACGTAGACATTTAGAGGCGTTCACATATTTGGGAAATTATAGATGGAGACTTTTTAATATGTGGTAAGCTGGATGAATTCAAATATGTTGAAAATTAGATTTGGAGACGCTCTAGAATGTGGGAAGCTGGAGGCTTTTACGGTTGAAGGAAATTAAAGGTAGAGACTTTCTAATGTATGGACAGTTTAAGGCGTTTATGCATGTGGGAAATTAAAGATGGAACATTTCTAGTATTGTGTAAAGTTGGAGGGTGTGATGCATGTTGGAAATGAAAGATTGAGACTTTCGATTACGTAGACATTTAGAGGCTTTGATGAATGTGGGAAGTTACACATGGAAACTGTCTAGTATGTGGAAAGTTGGAGGCTTTCATGTGTGTGGAAGTTTAGTGTTGAAAGCTTTTATGTATGTCGGGAGCTAGAGGGAATGGCTTTTATGTATGTAGGAAGCTAGAGGGAATGGCTTTTATGTATGTAGGAAGCTAGAGGGAATGGCTTTTATGTATGTCGGGAGCTAGAGTGAATGGCTTTTATGTATGTAGGAAGCTAGAGGGAATGGCTTTTATGTATGTAGGAAGCTAGAGAGAATGGCTTTTATGTATTTAGGAAGCGAGGGAATGGCTTTTATGTATGTAGGAAGCTAGAGGGAATGGCTTGTATGTATGTAGGAAGCGAGGGAAGGGCTTTTATGTATGTAGGAAGCTAGAGAGAATGGCTGTTATGTATGTAGGAAGCTAGGGAATGGCTTTTATGTATGTAGGATGCGAGGGAATGGCTTTTATGTATGTAGGAAGCGAGGGGATGGCTTTTATGTATGTAGGAAGCTAGAGGGAATGGCTTTTATGTATGTAGGAAGCTAGAGGGAATGGCTTTTATGTATGTAGGAAGCGAGGGGATGGCTTTTATGTATGTAGGAAGCGAGGGAATGGCTTTTATATATGTAGGAAGCGAGGGGATGGCTTTTATGTATGTAATAAGCTAGAGGGAATGGCTTTTATGTATGTAGGAAGCGAGGGAATGGCTTTTATGTATGTAGGAAGCGAGGGGATGGCTTTTATGTATGTAGGAAGCTAGAGGGAATGGCTTTTATGTATGTAGGAAGCGAGGGAATGGCTTTTATGTATGTAGGAAGCTAGAGGGAATGGCTTTTATGTATGTCGGAAGCTAGAGGGAATGGCTTTTATGTATGTAGGAAGCTAGAGGGAATGGCTTTTATGTATGTAGGAAGCAAGGGAATGACTTTTATGTATGTAGCAAGCTAGAGGGAATGGCTTTTATGTATGTAGGAAGCGAGGGAATGACTTTTATGTATGTAGGAAGCTAGAGGGAATGACTTTTATGTATGTAGGAAGCGAGGGAATGGCTTTTATGTATGTAGGAAGCTAGAGGGAATGGCTTTTATGTATGTCGGAAGCTAGAGGGAATGGCTTTTATGTATGTAGGAAGCTAGAGGGAATGGCTTTTATGTATGTAGGAAGCAAGGGAATGACTTTTATGTATGTAGCAAGCTAGAGGGAATGGCTTTTATGTATGTAGGAAGCGAGGGAATGACTTTTATGTATGTAGGAAGCTAGAGGGAATGACTTTTATGTATGTAGGAAGCGAGGGAATGGCTTTTATGTATGTAGGAAGCTAGAGGGAATGGCTTTTATGTGTGTAGGAAGCGAGGGAATGACGTTTATGTATGTAGGAAGCTAGAGGGAATGACTTTTATGTATGTAGGAAGCTAGAGGGAATGACTTTTATGTATGTAGGAAGCTAGAGGGAATGACTTTTATGTATGTAGGAAGCTAGAGGGAATGACTTTTATGTATGTAGGAAGCTAGAGGGAATGACTTTTATGTATGTAGGAAGCTAGAGGGAATGACTTTTATGTATGTAGGAGCTAGAGGGAATGGCTTGTATGTATGTAGGAAGCTAGAGGGAATGGCTTTTATGTATGTAGGAAGCTAGAGGGAATGGCTTTTATGTATGTAGGAAGCGAGGGAATGGCTTTTATGTATGTAGGAAGCTAGAGGGAATGGCTTTTATGTATGTAGGAAGCTAGAGGGAATGACTTTTATTCATGTAGGAAGCTAGAGGGAATGGCTTTTATGTATGTAGGAAGCTAGAGGGAATGGCATTTATGTATGTAGGAAGCTAGAGGGAATGGCTTTTATGTATGTAGGAAGCTAGAGGGAATGGCTTTTATGTATGTAGGAAGCTAGAGGGAATGGCTTTTATGTATGTAGGAAGCTACAGGGAATGGCTTTTATGTATGTAGGAAGCGAGGGAATGGCTTTTATGTATGTAGGAAGCGAGGGAATGGCTTTTTTGTATTATGAGGAAAGTAAGAGTTGGATGATTTTTAGGGCGTGAGAGAGTCTGATTCTTTCATGCATGTGAGAAACGAGAATTGGATGGTTTCATAAAGGAGAATAGACCGTTGGAGGCTTTCATGTACATGAGAAGCGACTATAGGATGTGTTCATGTAAATAAGAAACGACTGTTGGATGCTTTCATGTACATGAGAAGCGAGAATTGAATTCTTTATTATATTTGATAATGGAGAATTGGAGACGCCCATGCATGTGGACATAAAGAGTTACAAGACTTATATGTATTTTGGAAGTTAGAAGGATTCATAATTGTAAAAACTGAGATATGCAGGCTTTCATATACATTTGAGATACGGGTGTTGGTAACTTCGTGCATGTGATGAGTTAGAGCTGCAGGCTTTCATGTTTATGGCTTTTTAGTAACATACGCTTATGTTTACGTTATTTTGGAGTTGTAGACTTTCATGTTTATGGAATTTTAAGGTTGGGGGCTTTCATGTTTATGTTTTTTTTTAGAGTTCGTGGCTTTATTGTTTATGGCATTTTATGGTGCATGACTTCATACATATTAGAGATGCTAGTACTGATTGCTTCGTGTATGTGATGAGTTAGAGTAGCAGGCTTTCATGTTTATGGTTTTTATCATTGAAATCTTTAATGGTTATTTTATTTTATAGTTGGAGGTTTTGATGCTTATGGCATTTTAGAGTTGGAGGATTTCATGGTTATGGTATTTTAGAGTTGGAGCTTTCATGTTTATGGCATTTTAGAGTTGGAGCTTTCATGTTTATGGTATTTTAGAGTTGGAGGCTGCCATGGTTAGGATATTTAATGGTTTTTAGGTTTTCATGTTTGTGGTATTTTAAAGTTAGATGCTTTCATGTTTATAGTATTCTAATGGTAGACATTTTCATGTTTTTGGTGTTTTAGAGTTGTAGGTTTTCATGTTAAAGGTAATTTAGAGCTGGAAGCTTTCCTTCTAAGTGAAAATTTAGAATTTGAAGTTTTCTTGTAAATGGGAAACGAGAATTGGGCGTTATCATATACGTGGGAATTATATGTTTGTGTCTTTCATGTGAGTAGAATAAACTTTTGTGATGTTGGGTGTCGATGTCTATTCATGGCTCTTTGATTTCTGAAATACAAATAACCAATAATCGCTGTATTCGGACATAAAGTAAAGTGTTTATATATACGATTGCTTTCCTCCCTTTTTCTTATATTTGGAAACACATTAGAATATCGAAAAGTACAGTTTGTATTTAAGGATCCTAATATTTAAACATGCAACATAATATCTACAAGTATATTTATTTTCATTGATACCCATATTTGATCATTCAGCAGAATATCATCAAGTATAGTTTGTATCCATTGATCCTAATATTTGAACATACAACATAATATCTACAAGTATAATTTGTATCCATTGATCCTAATATTTGAACATACAACATAATATCTACAAGTATAGTTTATATTAATTGATTCTAATATTTGAACATACAACATACTATCTACAAGTATAGTTTGTATCCATTTATCCTAATATTTGAACATACAACATAATATCTACAAGTATAGTTTATATTAATTGATCCTAATATTTTAACATACAACATAATATCTACAAGTATAGTTTGTATCCATTGATCCTAATATTTGAACATACAACATACTATCTACAAGTATAGTTTGTATCCATTGATCCTAATATTTGAACATACAACATAATATCTACAAGTATAGTTTGTATCCATTGATCCCAATATGTGTACATACAACATAATATCTACACGTATAGTTTGTATCCATTGATCCTAAGTACGTGGACACACTAATACATCAGACCGTCTACAATGTTGTCTTCTTCAACGTATCTCCGTACTTGGACACATTTAAGACCATCTTCAATTTTGTCTTTTTTCAATATTTCCCTGTACTTGGACATAGTTAAGAGCATCTACAATTGTGTCTTCTTTCAACATATCCCTGTACTTGGACATACTTAAGACCATCTACAATTATTTTTATCTTCTCAACGTAGCTTGCCTTTAGACAAACTTCAGCCCATCTACAATTAAGTTTTCTTTAACGTATCCTTGTACTTGGACATACTTTAGAGCTTCTTCATTGTTGTCTTCTCTCAACGCATCTTGCATTTGGACATATTTCAGACCATTTTCGTTGGGGTCTTCTCTCTACATATTCTTGCAAATAAACACATGTAAATGCATTCGCAAATTCATTATCTCTGCTTATGGTGACGTTCAGCTATTCTTCAAAATACAAACACATTTGTTTTCTCTCCCTTTATCTTTGCATTTGAATTTTCTTCACAACATCCACAATTTACACTCATTATTATCCATCTCATGGCTTTCGCTGGCGCAGACCTGGAAGATAATCCATCGGCCGTTTTTAACGACGACACCTATCGACAGCTCTCCAGACCTTCTTATGACAACATCTGCACTCTATCAAGAAACGGATCAATTCTAATTCAGCGAGTTCTTACTATACCCTTCCAACCAAGGATCCATTGAACTAAGCCAAGAAACAGAGTCCCGGTGTGTTCTCTTCTCAATTTTTTCTTTGCCTCTCGTGTTCTTAAAGCATTTTATTTTCTGTTGATCTGTCTGTGGATCAATACCTGTTTCTCCCATTTATTCTTCTTTTGTCTTCCTCTTTGCGCTGTTTTTGTTTAACACAAAGTATCTTTGAAGCATTTTTAGAAGGCTCGATAAGGAAATTAAAACTAAATGTAAAGTTAGGTATCACAATGCCTCTGTCCTGACTATCGTCACCACTAGCTGAACACCAGGGTGTCAGCTATGGATACAATCTGAACACCAGGGTGTCAGCTATGGATACAATCTGAACACCAGGGTGTCAGCTATGGATACAATCTGAACACCAGGGTGTCAGCTATGGATACAATCTGAACACCAGGGTGTCAGCGGATACAATCTGAACACCAGGGTGTCAGCTATGGATACAATCTGAACACCAGGGTGTCAGCTATGGATACAATCTCATAAACTGGGTATCTTTTAGCAACTTTCTACTTTCTCAGACAAGTTCGCTTTCCATGACAAATGACAGAAAAATTGTATCGTGTAGAATATATTGCTCGAGAAGAGGCATATGTACTACCAGGAAAGATCTTCATTAGAGGAGACTAACGTCTGGTCAGTGAAAATATGCTGAGCGGATAAGTTAACCAGAGTCATGCGCAATAGACTCTCCAAGTCCGCCCACTCTACTTCCACGCAGTTCTACAAGGAAACAGACTGTTTCAAGGCAGTCTGGCTAACGATGTGGGAGAACCAAGTAAACTTCATAGTAGTGATCAACACGCAGATAAAGTCAAGCAAAGCACAACCGTCTGGGGGACTAAGGTCCACCTTCACAAGCACAATAGTCCTAGCCCCATTGTCATGCTACACCATAACTTCATAGCCCCATTGTCATGCTACACCATAACTTCATAGCCCCATTTTCATGCTACACCATAACTTCATAGCCCCATTTTCATGCTACACCATAACTTCATAGCCCCATTGTCATGCTACACCATAACTTCCTAGCCCCATTGTCATGCTACACCATAACTTCCTAGCCCCATTGTCATGCTACACCATAACTTCCTAGCCCCATTGTCATGCTACACCATAACTTCCTAGCCCCATTGTCATGCTACACCATAACTTCCTAGCCCCATTGTCATGCTACACCATAACTTCCTAGCCCCATTGTCATGCTACACTATACATTCTTAGCCCCATTGTCATGCTACACCATAACTTCTTAGCCCCATTGTTATGCTACACCATAACTTCATAGCCCCATTTTCATGTCACGCCACAACTTCCTAGCTACATTGTCATGTCACACGATAACTTCCTAGCCCCATTGTCATGCTACACCATAACTTCCTAGCCCCATTGTCATGCTACACCATAACTTCATAGCCCCATTTTCATGTCACGCCACAACTTCCTAGCTACATTGTCATGTCACACGATAACTTCCTAGCTACATTGTCATGCCACAACAAAACTTGCCAGCTACACTGTTGTGCACACATCTGCCCGTCCTTTCAAGTGCCCTGACCTGCTGGACAGACGTCTGATTTGAAAGTCCTGTAATCAATTGATTACATCATCATCATCTAGCAGTCTGTCGTTAACAGATTTCAGCATTTTGTCTTGTCATCTTCGAATATCTGCAAGATACTTACTTTCACAAAAACAAGAATGTCATAGCTTTCATTGTTGTAAACCACATGGTGCACACTACGGTAGATCGACACAAGTTAATGAAGGTCTGAATCATCTAAGCCAGTGTTTTCTAACCTATTTACTCTCGCGAACCGGCGACAATGGGAAAACACTGTTTCCGAACCGGTGAAAACAGTAAAAATTTTTCGAGGAACTCCCAGACAGAAACAAAAATCACAATATTGATAACGCATTTTGTCTATTAGTTGTCAAAGCTGATATTATCAAATGATATATAGTCATTTAAAATAACCAGAATTCGAGCTGTAAATAGATAAGGGGTTTAGCAGCAATTTCTTTTTTCGAAGACCACCAGAAAATGTCTACGGACCGGCAGCTGTCCGAGGACCGAAGGTTGGGAATCACTGATCTAAACCATGACCTACTTTAGAGATCTAAACCGTTTATAACTACATCATAAGGCCCAATACCTCAAGAAGCTAGATTCGATAATTACGCCTGTTCCGATTAATGATGTCTGATATAGCTTGCTCATAGCAGAAGGCTTGATGCCTGTGTTCATGACATCCACTCATACCTTATAGATTCCTTCTGTACTTTATATAACTAAACTGAACTAAGTTTTGTTTGTCGTAAGAATAGAGAAAAAAGAGTACATAGAAGAAATCGGCACACATATAGAAATCATGGAACGTATATGAGGTATGATGGATGTGGTAATAACGAAAAGAAAAAGTAAATTAAAGTACACGAGGAACAATAACAAATAAGATGGTAAAGTTGTAAAAATAGAAAAACAGATGCCAAAACTATTCAGCAACCTTGAATGGTTGTAGGTGACCCAACATGAATCGCAATGTCGTTATGGTTGGTCAAGTCCCCATTAGTCATCCCCACCGATACGCTGGAGATGTTGGGATTTAAAGCATTGTCTGTTGTTCTTCTTGTTTTTCTGGTTTTAACACGTACGGGACCTTATTTGGCCCAAATATATTAGGACACGAGCGTGTACACAAATAGATATGTAGGTGAATAGATTAGATTAGATTTGTGTATATTGGTAGATAGGTTTGTGAATAGATTGGTGAATGCGTCTGTTGAAAGATACATAGGTTTGCGGAAAGATTGGTTCATGAGTGTGTGGACATTATATATATATGTTGGTGAATAGATTGGGTTGTAATTGTGAAGACAGATAGATACGGTGGTGGATAGATAAAATCATGATTATGTAGATAGACACGTCGGTGTATTGATTTTAGTCATGATTGCGTAGATAAATAGGTAGGTTCGTGTTTATATTTGATCATGCCTGTGCAGATAGATAGGTTGGTTCGTGTTTATATTTGATCATGCCCGTGTAGATAGATAGGTTGGTTCGTGTTTATATTTGATCATGCCCATGTAGATAGATAGGTTGGTTCGTGTTTATATTTGATCATGTCTTTGTAGATAGATAGGTTGATTCGTGTTTATATTTGATGATGAGTTGGTGATAGGTTGCTTTATGAGTCTGTAGAAAGGACGATAGGTTTGTTGAAAGATTAGGTTACTGTTATATATTACTAGACAAATTAGTTTTGAGAGTACAATGATAGAAATGTTGATGAACAGATCTATTTAGTGGGAGGGTGTTGCAAAAGCAATACGGTTGAACATATTATAAACAGATGAATGAAAAAAAACACGTATACTAATGCTAAATGAATAAACATTTTTTTGTAGACTCGAGGGAAGAAAAAAAGCGTAAACGGATGAGATATAGATAGATGGAGGCGGAATAAACGTGAAGACGGGTGAATGAGTAAATGGATAGGACAGATTGATGTGACAATGTATGGTCTGGTAAAAAAAGGAACGTATATAGATAGATGGGCGAAAAAACATTCATTGTTTAGACAGATGAAATAGCATGAAATAGAGGGATACATTGAAAAGGTATTGGCAAATAATTTTAAAAAAAAAAAATCATTAACGGATAGATGGAAGAAGCGCTGAAATTTATTGAAAACGTGTATAGAAAATGGAGACAAAAAACATATTTACTGCATGGTGTTGAAAGAGTACTTCAATAGTTAATAGATCTAGTCTAGTCATTTTGGAGATTGACGAAAAACATAGATGTGCACGTAAAAGAACAAATTGGCAGTTGAAACTCGATAAGATTATGCTATTAGCTGCTGCCCGAACAAAATTTTAAAAAACAAACAAACCAAGTAATGAAATTCTTACCAAAAATGAAATCTATAAGGTTACTTTTCTACACTCTCTTTCCGAATATTCTGAAAAATAATGTTGTTTAATAGTTGTTTTACCAGATCCGTGCCAGCAACCCTGTTACCTTGACTTATTCTGCTCATATTTATTTTGTCTTCCCAGGATCGATTTCAAATATTGGAGGCTCATCCTATAAATGTTCTGATGGAGCGGCTCCAGAAAATAAGGTCACTGTAATATCTGGTGTCCTTGGGGCGCCCTCGAGCCAGACATCGATTCAGGTGGCAAACTTGCTGAAACTGTTCAGAATTCCGCAGGTAGGATGTTGCTTTGGTGTTAGTGTATGTGCGTTGTATTGTGTGTTCAGTATGTTAATGCTTGTGTAATGTGTATATTTCTACTGGCCCAAAAGTAGCCCGGGACCCGAGAGTGAGGTTGATTACCAGCGCAGAGTCTTCCTCACTCCAATCCAAATACAGCGCAAATTACATCATCAAGACAAAACCGTCTGAGGATGTCGCGATCTTAGCTTGCGATGGACAACTAACTAATGAGTACACGAATTGTGAGCATACACCAAAAAGTAGACAGTTTCGTATACCTTGGCAGCACTTCTCCAGGGAAGCTACGGTTGACACTGAGGTCACCAACTGAATCTCAAAGGTCAGTGCTGCCCTAGGGCGGCGGCGCAACAGCGTGTGAGAACGAAACTAAAAGTCTGCCGAGCTGTAGTGCTCACCGCCTTTCTGTATGGCAGTAAGAGGTGGACAGTATACAGCAGACATGCTAGAAAAAATAAACAAACCCTTTCCATTCAGAATTCAAATTTGGGATAGGCTATCCGAAACCGAGATGTTCACGAACCGCATCCTCCAACAACTAAGGTATAGCGAACTGAAGGAGTGCACCGTCCAACAACTAGGGTATAGCCAACTGAAGGAGTGCACCGTCCAACAACTAGGGTATAGCGAACTGAAGAAGTGCACCTTCCAACAACCAGGGTATAGCGAACTGAAGGACTGCACCGTCCAACAACTAAGGTATAGCGAACTGAAGGAGTGCACCGTCCAACAACTGAGGTATAGCGAACTGAAGGAGTGCACCGTCCAACAACTGAGGTATAGCGAACTGAAGGAGTGCACTGTCCAACAACTAGCGTATAGCGAACTGACGGAGTGCACTATCCAACAACTAGCGTAAAGCGAACTGAAGGAGTACACCGTCCAACAACTAGGGTATAGCGAACTGAAGGAGTACACCGTCCAACAACTAGGGTATAGCGAACTGAAGGACTACACCGTCCAACAACTGAGGTATTGCGAACTGAAGGAGTGCACCGTCCAACAACTAGCGTATAGCGAACTGACGGAGTGCACTGTCCAACAACTAGCGTATAGAGAACTGAAGGAGTGCACCCTCCAACAACTAGCGTATAGCGAAATGAAGGAGTGCCCCCTCCAACAACTAGGGTATAGTGAACTGAAGGAGTACACCGTCCAACAACTAGCGTATAGCGAAATGAAGGAGTGCACCCTCCAACAACTAGGGTATAGCGAATTGAAGGAGTACACCGTCCAACAACTAGCGTATAGCGAACTGAAGGAGTGCACCGCCCAACAACTAGGGTATAGCGAACTGAAGGAAGAACTGCATTTGGTCGGTGGGCAAAAAAAAGCATTTCAAAAACTCTCTCAAAATATCTCTGACACACTTCAACATCGATGTAAACTCATGGCGTAGAACCACTATCAGATGCACATCCATTGCTGAGGAGCGCAGGATCTTTTCCTC
This sequence comes from Ariolimax columbianus, assembly GCA_036924085.1. Taxonomy (NCBI): domain Eukaryota; kingdom Metazoa; phylum Mollusca; class Gastropoda; order Stylommatophora; family Arionidae; genus Ariolimax; species Ariolimax columbianus. The sequence goes on along the minus strand of JAVGWX010000005.1, from coordinate 44,254,334 downwards.
ATGTCTGCAAGAGCCTTGCACTCAATGAGTAGATGTCGAAATGTTTCATCAGGATGAGAGCAATGTCTGCACAGAGGAAGGTACCGGGTTGAAGCGGTTCAAGTGGCTACTGACTCTGGTATGTCCTGTTCTAAACTGAAAGATGAGACTGTGATCTCTTCTATGTAGTTCAATTATGCCATCGTTACTGTTTGGCTGTGACAATTCGCTAAAAACACTGCGACCTATTGTTCCTGTCGCCCACCTGTTCATCCAGATTTCCCAAGTATTATTCTTAATAATTCATTTTACTGTGTGGTTACTGCAGGGTCTATCCAATTATTGTTTCGAGGCTTCTGTTTTGCCAATCTGTTGGCCATCTCGTTCCCTAGTAGCCCACTATGTCCAGTGATCCATTGAAAGGTGACATTTATCCCGTGAGCAGTGAAGATGTTGCTCATCTCCCTGCCCACCAAGAATATCTCCTTTTCTTTGAAGCGCATCTTGAACCGTCTCAGAGTCACTAAAAATTACCAAATCCATCGGCAACAATTTGCCCAAGTCAAACTGTTGGTGCTAAATCTCAACTGCTGTTTTTATAGCCTCGGCCTCCGCTTCATCGTTTGAACGGTTTTCACCTCAAGAATCACAAAACTCATTTATAGACCCATTCGGGTATTTCATACCCTGCAAAAGAGCTAGATTTGGCTCTTTGATTCCTTTAGCTCATTCTCTTTTGTCTTTTCTAAATTAATTTTCATGTCGCAGGATTTTGCTATTTCGTTGACTTTATTGAACAGCATTTTTAGATCTTTCATAGACAATGGATGGCTCTAATTAATACCATAGCTAGTCTTAACAAGTACAATGGTAACACATATAGAGAGAAGCGTATATACAAACTGGCACGTAGAAAATGACATTCCTGAACCCGTGGCACATATTTTTTAGGAGCAGTAAATTTCAACCAGCACCCTCAACACATTCAAACTTTGAAACAACATTTGTCCATGAATAAGCACTGCGTTTTGAACTGAGCCTGTCCATTCTGTCAGCCTTGAATATAATGTCACGTGGTTTAGATTAAATATGGTCGCCTGTGAATGGATTTATTGACAACATGGTTTAAATTTGACTTCAGCCTTCTGTAAAGGAATTCAAATCCTGAATCGTTTAGATATTTCTGCAGCATGCTGTAACTAGCTAAATACCGATTTTGTATTGTTTAGATTTGACTGTAGTCGCATGTAATTGAAGACTGATCATATATAGTTTAGATTTAAATGTGGTCTCCTGTAACTAAAGACATATTCCATTTAGTTTAATTATTACTCTAGTTTCCTGTAACTGAATACATGTCCTGATATGTTTATATTTTACTAGAGTCTTCTATAACTGAAGAAAGATAATACATGGTTTACAATTTAGCTGTAGACTTTTGTAATAAAAAGGCAAATCCTGAATGGTTTACATTTTACTGTAAACTCATGTAAATGAATAACGTTGCTGTATGGGTTAGATTTGACTGTGTTACGTATAACCGTAATGTAATTTAACTGAAGACAGATGGTGTTTGGATAAGAATTAACTGTAGAATTCGTGAACTGAAAACATATGTTGTAAGAATTAGATTTAACTAGACTTCTGTAACTGAATACAGATGATGTAAGGGTTAGATTTAACTGTAGACTTTTGACACTGAAAACAAACGTTCTAAAAGTTGGAATTAGTTGTGATGGTATGCTTGACTACTCTGCCACGGGGACCCTCCATTTAACTGTAGATTTATGTAACTTAATACAGATGATGTAAAGGTTAGAATTAGTTCCGATGTAACGTAACTGAATACATATGCTGAACGGTTAGATTTAACTGTAGACTCGTGTAACTGAATACATATACCTGTAAGGGATAGATTTAACTCTATATTTCTGTAACTGAAACCGATGTGATATGGGAAAGATTTAACTGCAGACGTCTGTAACTGAAACCTGAAACGGATGTGATATGGGTAAGATTTAACTGTGATGTAATGTTAACTTGACAAAGATCATGTTTGTCTTAGCTTGTGTACGCCTCCCCCCCCCCCACCCACCCATTTTCCACCGTCTTGCTGTCATGTCATGCCTGTTCATGCAATAAATAACCTGATGATGGTTGCGTTGTCAGTACTATATAGTCATCTGATAATTATATTCTGATTGATCTAATGATCGTAAAATAGATGTACTAATGATTCCGACACAGACATCATAGAAAAAGCATCGTTAGTAAGATCAATATAAAGACTCCTGCATGAAGTTATATAGCATTTGCATCATTATCTGATAATCTGCTATTACCATCGTTCCAAATCAGAAGCGATCAATGTGTATTCAGATTTGCCCTTGAATATATTATTTCACGAATGTTTCATGGATCACCTTTCTTTTTATCCAGAATTATACCTTTTCTTTGCGTTATTATGTTCAGTCAACGTCTGACTCCCACTTCGCTTTTCTAAAAGTCTGCGTGTTTATGTGTAGATGCAATCTTTTTGCGTTCATACTATCTAATCAAATTTGCCTTCTGTTTTGTTGTGTGTGCCCCTGGCTCGTAGCTCTATGAGAAGAAATAAGGAGAAGTCAGAATTTATTGCCCTGTTCAGTGTAAATCCAACTTAAAAGGTCTGATTTATTTATTTTTTAAATTATTTTATTTGACGTGGCTGCCCAGAGGGGACGGACTCGCAATTCTGTACTGCATTAAATAGCTCAATTCCTTCGTCCATACATCTTCTTCTTGCTTGGGCATTTGCCAGGCCAGGATTGTCCGCCCGCTATTGAACAGGTTCATGGGAGAGACTTGCCCTGAACTGGCGAACTTTACGGGCGTCGGGTCGGTCAACAAACACAAATAAGAAAGGTGGGGGTTTGGGTTGGGGTTGGGTGGGGGTGGGGGTGGGGGTAGGGTAGGAGAGAAGTGAGAGTCTCCCAGAATAAAAGACAGTGGTTTCCAGCGTTTTTTCTCACCAATCACAACATCATTGCCACTTGAATAACATTCTGTTCAAAAGGAACATCAAGTAAATAACTCGTACTCCAATATCAGTTAACAGCATATAACGCGTACTTCAATATCAGTTCACAGTATATAGCGTGTACTCCAATATCAGTTGACAGTATATAACGTGTACTCCAATATCAGTTGACAGTATATAACGTGTACTCCAATATCAGTTGACTGTATATAACGTGTACTCCAATATCAGTTGACTGTATATAACGTGTACTACAATATCAGTTGACTGTATATAACGTGTACTCCAATATAAGTTGACTGTATATAACGTGTACTCCAATATCAGTTGACTGTATATAACGTGTACTCCAATATCAGTTGATTATTTATAACGTGTACTCCAATATCAGTTGACTGTATATAACGTGTACTCCAATATCAGTTGACTGTATATAACGTGTACTCCAATATCAGTTGACTGTATATAACGTGTACTCCAATATCAGTTGACTGTATATAACGTGTACTCCAATATCAGTTGACTATATATAACGTGTACTCCAATATCAGTTGACTGTATATAACGTGTACTCCAATATCAGTTGACTGTATATAACGTGTACTCCAATATCAGTTGACTGTATATAACGTGTACTATAATGACACCTGAGGGCCTGGCCAGAATAGCATAGGCAACAGCAGTGCACATAGTCTAAACCTTTGTGGAAAGATAAACAACTCCAAGTGGACTTTATGACGACCTCATCACCATGATCAAAATGCGAAATCCGAGTTGTTGTATCCACGTAGCGAGGTCCATGGGCCTTGCAAATACGGCACTTCAGCACACAGCAAGCGAAGGCGGAGTCGGCACTACAGCACACAGCAAGCGAAGGCGGAGACGGCACTACAGCACACAGCAAGCGAAGGCGGACACGGCACTACAGCACACAGCAAGCGGAGACGTCAGAGAAAACAACGGGAAAACAACATATATGAATGGACTAAGCTGCGATACGAGGAGGTACAACAAGCAAACGTACATATTGAGTTGTGGCGTAGGCTTATGGAGGTGTCAGCAGGGGTGCCCCAGCTAACTCAGGAGGTAACGAGATGAACTTAACTGAACTAAACTCTAATTTCAGTAAATTGTATTTAAGCACCGGCAACCCTCCACTAAACTAAACGTAACTTAACTTATAACGTATTTATACTGGTTTAGAAGACTACAGAGTCTGCATATAGCCAGTTTCTTGGAGGGTGGTTTTTACAGATGTGCAAGTCCATCTTAATAGAATCAAACACTACAGCTAAGTAGACACGCAGCTAGTTAGGCGCCATCTATATGCTGCTTTTAACAAAGCACATAGGGAAAGGTAAAAATAACTTGAGCAGATTTGTAATTTGAAATGTTGTCTGGGCAGATGCCGTTAAGCCCACTCTTTTCGATTTTCAACTGCCAAGGAATGTTTAACCTGCTGGAGACTGAACACGGTGGGCCGATCTCACTACCCAGAGGTCAGGGGGATTTTTACCAGAAGAAAATTCCTGGTCATCTCCGTGACTCTAACGCGCGACCTCCGGCACCCGAGGCGGACACCTTACCTCGAGACCACTGAGTTACTTTCAGGTCGCACAAAATAGTAATCTTACACTTTGTAGGCATTCAACGTCATTAGCAACTACAATATCAACAACAACACACACACACACAGTTATCTCTCTCTCTCGCTCTTTCTCTCTCTCTCTCTCTCTCTATATATATATATATATATATATATATATATATATATATATAATAATAGCTGTCCATCGTTGTCGATGAGGACCGCCGACATCATCCTTGTCACAGATTTCCCTGTTGGGTGTGGGTGCGCATGTGGCTGAACAGGCCAATGCGGGCACGAAAATATCTGCTACATATCGGGCACACGAGGTTTGTAGAAGGGGATGGTGTTCCCGCTGTTCGGGATTTCCGCGTCTCTCGTCTGTTCTGGGCTTTCACAACACGGTCATCTTCACCGGCAGCTACACCCGATTTGACTGCGCTTCTCCAGTCAGATCTGTTTTGCGCAAGACATTCCCAGGTGTCGATGTCTATCTGGCAACTTTTTAGTGAGTCCTTCAGACCGTCTTTAAAACGTTTCTTTGGGCGCCCTCTCTCGCGCCATCCGTCTCTCAGCTCGCCGTAGAGAAGCTTCTTTGGGAGCCGCTCGTCTGACATACGGACGAGGTGTCCGGCCCATCCTAGTCGTGCTTTTTCTAGCAGTGCATGGATGCTGGGCATGTTAGCCCTCGAGAGAACCTCGATGTCAGTGACACGATCTTGCCATCGGATGTGGAATATTCGCCTCAGGCAACCTGTGTGGAAGTGGTTTAACCTCCTTGCATGTCCAGAGTATACAGTCCAGCTTTCGCAAGCGTATAGTAGGGTTGGAATGATGGTTGCACGGTAGACTTTGAGTTTGGTCTTGACGCTGATGCCACGACGTGCCCAGACCATCGAGCGCATTCTACCAAAGGCTGTACTGGCCTTTGCTATTCTGCTTGCCACCTCATCGTCTAGGCTGACAGATCTCGACAGCGTGCTGCCCAGATATGTGAATTTATCTACGGCATTCAACGTCTGCCCGCTGACTGTAGTCTCTGGTTTTGTGTACGGCATGCCTGGTGCTGGTTGGTACATGACCTCATATATATATGACGATAACGCATACCGCAAGGGACTCGTAAGACCGATCGGAGCAGACAAGCACGGCAAAGATCGTGACAGTGCCTGTTCCTCTCCAATGTCGCAGTCACATTCGTTATCGTCTTGGACTGTAGTTACATCCATTTTTTTCAAAGCACACCTTACTTTCGTCTGACAAGACGGAAAACGCAAATTTATATATATATATATATATATATATATATATATATATATATATATATATATATATATATATATATATATATATATATATTAATATATATATATATATTTATACATACACACATATTTATGTATGAATAGTATTCATATACGAGTATACACACGTGAATGAGATCTTTAAATAAATTAGCAAATATTCGCTCTAGTTATTTTCTGTGTAATTTTATCCAGAAAATTGCAGAGGTTTTGAATATAGCAAGTGTAATGTTTCTTGGTGTTTCTACCACATGGTACGCACAGCCTAGTTGATCGTCGTGTGCCGTCTTTAGAGTACCGGCACTATATCTTGATTACCACTGTTCTAAGACGAAATACTTCAACACGTCTCACAATTGAATAAAACATAACCCACTTTCTTAACAGTAACTAATCAAATTATTAAAAATCGATAACTTTGAGATAAAGATCAAGAAGCCTGAAATCGGTCGTGTGGGACATAGATTTCGTGGTCGGCTACAGTTGTCAAGTTAGAAAGTCATATGTGTAAATTCTTGTGAATGATCTTCGTCAAGTTTTGAAAATCTTTTCATTGCAATGTAACCTTAATGTCGTTTTAGTAGACATGTCGATCCACTGTTATTGATTATGTTTGTTGAACAATGTTCCATTTGGTTTCTCTCTCCGGAAAATAGTCGGACCATTTCTTGGTTAGGTCTTTGGCGGGTATCTTCTTCTTCTTCGTAGGCAGTCAGACAGTAACCATTATTTTTTCGAAAAAAGTGGCGGTCATCCTGAGGCTGTCGACTCTGCCATAGAGCTTGTCTTGTGGTTCCACTGGTGATGGCCCCATCTGCTCTCTCTGATCCTCGTATGTCGGGCAGTTCTGCAGCAGATGTTCAGCGGTCATTTTACCGGTACCACATGCGCATTCGTCGGTTCCACCTATCTTCAATTTGTTGAATAGGTGGTACCTCAGTCTTTTGTGGCCAGTGCGAAGTCTGAAGACAACGACCTGCTCTCTTCTGTTCAACTGGTAATATGCATCGTTTTTGGTGTAACCAGTATGTTCGGTTTCCCATTTGGTCATGAATCTGGCTTTAATAAGCCGTTTTGACTCTTCGTACGTCATACTAGTATCTGTTTGTGGTAGTCTTGCGCCTTCTTTTGCCAGTCTGTCTGCCTCCCCGTTGCCTTGGATGTTACAGTGTGATGGGATCCAATGTACCACTACCCTTTTTGGTGCGGACTGCTGGCATAGTTGACAGAGTGCTGTTCTTAAGTCATTAAGCTCAGTGTTTTTCTGGCTTTTTAGCGCCGTGACTACGGCGAGAGCATCTGTAAGCAGGACTGTATGGCTTTCATTTTCTTTATGTGTCACCATTTCTTCCACTGCCGCCCTCAGTGCCTCTGCCTCCGCTCTGAAATTGCTTGTGTACTTACCAGTAGCGAATGACAGTGTTATTTTTCTGCCATTTAGTAGGTTCAGGAATGCTCCTGCCCCTCCGTTCTGTGTAGTGTTTGTTACAGAACCGTTGGTGTATGCATGGGTCCAGTCCATGCTTGGGTAGTTTTTCGATATAAAGCTTAGGGTAGTATCTCTCCTTTCTTTTTCAGTCTGGCAGTTTTTGTTTCCAATACCTGGTATATTTTCTACCACCTCTGGAAATATATCCTGCCTCCAGGTAGGTTTTCGTACAGTAGTGATGGGCTTTGGTGTTGTTAGTGCGTTTATGGGATCTTCGTGCATCTTTGCTTTGGCTATTTCTGCAAAGTTTTTCCGCTTTAGTTTCCCATTTCCCAAATTGTTTAGTCTCTGGTGCATTGGATGGTCAGTCAGTCTTCAGAGTTTCTCTGACTGCAGCTGGGCTCTGCAGTCTCTTCTATCGGTCATGGGTTGCAGCTTTGTAATCTTTTAAAGTTCTACAATTGGCGTTGACTTCATACCTCCTGTTATAACTCTCATGGCTTGGTTTTGAAGTTTGTTAATTTTATCGAAGTTCGCCTTTGCTGCTGTTGTCCATGCCGCAATGCCATACTCGAGAACTGGTCTCACTCTTCCAGTGTACATTTTCTTTAGTATGCTTTCGTCTACTCCTTTGCTTGTGCCAGCAAGTTTCCTCATGATTGCCATTCTTTCTCTGGCTCTCATTCGGTTTCTCTCTATCTGACTTTTCCATGTCATGCGCCGATCAAATGTGACTCCAATATAGTTTGGGTTGTCGTTTGGCTGCAGGAATTTGCCATTTAGGCTTAATTTGGTGTTTTGTAGTTTGATTGAAAGCGAGAATATTGTGCATGTGGTTTTCTCCTCGTTTATTTTGACCGGCCATGAGTTCGCCCACTCTTCCAGCGATGCTAGGGTCTGCTGCATCCGATTTCTTGCTATGGTGAGATTCTTTTCAGAGGTCCACATAGCCAGATCGTCTTTAAACGTTGAGCTATGGACTCTTCTTGGTATATTCTCTGTAATGTCGTTGATATACACCAGGAAGAGTGTGGGTGACAGTACTCCCCATTGGGGGGTACTCCCTGCTCGAGTGTCACCTTTTTGCTCATCTGCCCTTGTACTTGGACTCTGGCCGTTCTTTGTTTTAGGTAGTGGTTGATCCACTTGTACATTCTCCCACAAACTTCACTTCTCCTTAGCTTGACTCTAAGTCCGTCTTTCCAGACTTTGTCAAATGCCCTCTCCAGGTCCACCCAAACCGCTACTGTGTGTTTCTGTGCCTGGTAGGCATCTTCTATTTCTTGGGCTATGAGGATGACCTGGTCCTCAGTGCATCTGTGCTGTCTAAAGCCGGCTTGCTGTTGAATTAGTATTCGTTTTTCTTCCAGATGCCACATCAGTCTGGTGTTTATCATACGTTCCATCAGTTTGCCAACACAGCTCAGTAGGCTGATAGGCCTGTATCCATTCGGATCTGTTTTGTCCTTTCCATTCTTTGGTACTGGTACAAGTACTGCGTCTTTCCATGCCTGGGGTACAATTCCCCTTTTCCAGCTTTGGTTCAGGACCGATAGCAGTTTCCTCTTCGCTGTTTGGCCCAGCCCCATCAGCATTTCGTTTGTTAGCCCGTCTTTTCGGGAGATTTCCTTTTCTTTAATGTTCTCATTGCCTCTTCCATTTCACTCATTGTTAATTTGGCCATCATATGCTTTTCTGGTGCCGTATTGATGTTGTCGTGCCCCTTTTGCTCTTCACTAATGTCTGTATGCCTATCTGCAGGGACCTCGATGTGGTTTTCTTTGGCATAGTTTTCTGGAAAAGCGTTTGCGGCTTTTTTCCCTGTGAGCAGGTTTTCGCCCTGCTTGATGGTAATTTGTTTGCTTGAAGGGGTTTCGTTGTTTATGGCTCTGACTAGCTTCCATAGCTTGTTCCCTTCTTTGTCTAAGTTGAGACTTTCAGTTTTGTTTTTCCAGCTCTCTCTTGCTGTTTGGTTGAGAGTATTTGTATTTCGCTGTGGCGGCTTTGAGGGCGATATTTGCCTCCATAGATTTTTCTCGCTCTGCCATGTTCCTAGTATTTGTAATTGCATCTTCCGCATCTGGGGTAGTTGTCTCGCCGCAGCGACATAATTTAAACCAGTGTTCGTAAAGCGATCTCAGTCCCGCCAAGCGGAGCGATAGCGCGGGCTTGCGGAAAACGCTCGCCTGCCTTTCCCCGTAGTGCGAATTGGGTGCGGTTTGTTGTAGTGGCTCCTCCACCGAGGTGCGCTAGTCTGGTCCGTATCAGGAAACGTGGTCCGTCCGTGGTGATTTATCTAAGGCTTATAGCAGAGCTCGACAGTACGTCTCGCTGGTGGTCCGACTCTCGCAAAGAGCTTGTGACCGGCAAATGGAAAGCAGGAATCGTTGCCTCGAGGCCCTGCGTTCTCCCTACGGAGAAGGGCAGGCCGGCAGGCCAAATTGTCTCTAGTCCCAGTGAAATTCATCGCCGAGGTCGTTGAGATCCGTTCTGCACAGAGCGCTGCCATCCCTCCTCGAGCGAGCCCGGTCGGTCGGTCGTCTGGTGCGTGTGGGAGGCCCCTGTCAGGCGGTCCTAGGTCGACGGAGTGAGGGACGGGTAGAACAAACCGTCCGTCCGTCCCGTCAGTCGGTCCCTGCGGCCGTCGTCCCAGCGAGGCCTTTTACAAAAACACACCCTTCCTCCGCCGACCGGTGTGTGCTGTACACAGTACGTCTCCGACAGATATCTGGTTGATCCTGCCAGTAGTCATATGCTTGTCTCAAAGATTAAGCCATGCATGTCTAAGTTCACACTGTCTCACGGTGAAACCGCGAATGGCTCATTAAATCAGTCGAGGTTCCTTAGATGACACGATCCTACTTGGAAAACTGTGGCAATTCTAGAGCTAATACATGCTTACCAAGCTCCGACTCTCGCGGAAAGAGCGCTTTTATTAGTTCAAAATCAATCGTCGTTTCCCCTCGCGGGGTTGCGGCGTCCCCACTGGTGACTCTGGATAACTTTGTGCTGATCGCATGGCCTCATGTGCCGGCGACGCATCTTTCAAATGTCTGCCCTATCAAATGTCGATGGTACGTGACATGCCTACCATGTTTGTAACGGGTAACGGGGAATCAGGGTTCGATTCCGGAGAGGGAGCATGAGAAACGGCTACCACATCCAAGGAAGGCAGCAGGCGCGCAACTTACCCACTCCCGGCAAGGGGAGGTAGTGACGAAAAATAACAATACGGGACTCTTTCGAGGCCCCGTAATTGGAATGAGTACACTTTAAACCCTTTAACGAGGATCTATTGGAGGGCAAGTCTGGTGCCAGCAGCCGCGGTAATTCCAGCTCCAATAGCGTATATTAAAGTTGTTGCAGTTAAAAAGCTCGTAGTTGGATCTCAGGCGCAGGCGGGCGGTCCGGCTCGCGCCGGTTCACTGCCCGTTGTCTCCTGCCCTACCGTCTGCCGGCTCTCTCCCACGGGTGCTCTTCGCTGAGCGTCCTGGGTGGCCGGCGCGTTTACTTTGAAAAAATTAGAGTGTTCAAAGCAGGCCTCGGCTGCCTGAATAATGGTGCATGGAATAATGGAATAGGACCTCGGTTCTATTTTGTTGGTTTTCGGAACTGGAGGTAATGATTAACAGGGACAAACGGGGGCATTCGTATTGCGGCGTTAGAGGTGAAATTCTTGGATCGCCGCAAGACGAGCTACTGCGAAAGCATTTGTCAAGAATGTTTTCATTAATCAAGAACGAAAGTCAGAGGCGCGAAGACGATCAGATACCGTCGTAGTTCTGACCATAAACGATGCCGACTAACGATCCGGAGGAGTTGCTTCGATGACTCTGCGGGCAGCTTCCGGGAAACCAAAGTGCTTGGGTTCCGGGGGAAGTATGGCTGCAAAGCTGAAACTTAAAGGAATTGACGGAAAGGCACCACCAGGAGTGGAGCCTGCGGCTTAATTTGACTCAACACGGCCAACACTGAAATGATGGACATGCCGAGACCACTCTTCTGGGGTCTAATATGGAACTTGTGCTGGATTTAGACCCCCAGAAATCTGGGGTTATGCCCCCTGTGGCCCGGTTGGGTCTGCATCCAGTGCTCTGAAAAAGTAATTGACGGAAGAGCACTATCAGGAGTGGAGCCTGAGACCTAAATTAACTTAACACGCCAATACTGCAGAATGACTATCAAAAAGTACACCTTCGTAGGGTCTAATAGAGAACATGTGCTGGAATTAGACCCTCGAAAATCTGGGGCTACCCTCTAAGAAACTTGATTGTCTCGCTAAGGGAATTGACGGAAGGGCACCACCAGGTGTGGAACCTGCGGCTTAATTTGACTGAACACGCCAATACTGTAGAACAACTGACAAATCGAGAGCACTGCCGCTTGGGTCTAATAATGAACGTACGCTGGTATTAGACTCACGGATGACAAGTCAGCTCTCAAACACTCAAATGAAAGAACGCCACGGAAATCGTGTTCAACTCCGCAGAAACCGCAGATTTCAAATACCTGGTCATTGACAAACAAAAGCCCTCAATAAATTCATCTGACCAAATAGTGAACGGGTGCTGGAAATAGATCATCTGAAGACAGGTCAGTTTTACCCTACAAATGACAGGGCGTTGCTACGGAAAACCAGCTCAAATCGAGAGGAGCAGCAGACACTTTGGTTCACGTACCAGGCTGATAAGCCAAGGGCGCGAGGCTACCATGTGGGGGATTACGGCCGAACCCTTGTAAGCCGCAATCCCGCCCAAAATCTCAGCACCACTGCAATGGGAGGCTTCTACATGCTCGGGACCTGGGGCTTGCGCCCCAGCCCTATCAGGTAGAGCCACAGTAAGAGGTCCTTGCCGTCCGCAAATCAAAGCAGGCGGAAAACTGCTTGATACTCACCCTATACGGCGACGGGGTGCGAAAACACCAACCAAAGACTTAGTACCTGGTCGGGGTGTCGAAAACAGTAGAGCAGCCACCTCACTGTGAACTGTCAAGACTCAACCACTGACCATGAGAGTTGTCCGCACATCAGGCGAACAACATCTCCGTGACATTACCAGGCTTGTCCCCTGGCTGAATGCACTCCGGCTACGATATCTACCTCTGTACGTTATCAACCATATAACTATCATACTGGACGCAGAAGAGATGCAGACCAGCGGACATTGCACACCTGCCCCACTGTGTCAACACCCCAGGTGGCGGGGAATGCTAGGCGTACCATCCCTGCATAAAAAGCCAAGAACATAAAGGGAAAAAGCGATACCCCACTCTCATGCAAATGCTACGTTTCTGGCAGGACGTGACGATCCTGGGATACAGACACACTGGACTGTCTCTCTTCTGGGTAAACCAGTCCATCTCATATATCATCACATATCATCATTGCACCCTATAGACACGAGTAGTGAAGACTCGATAGTCTGGTAAGACAACTTCCATAAGAGAGAAAACTCTGATCATAAACAACTGCTGCCTTGCAGATAGGCTGGGGACAGCCAAAGGCTAAGGAGGGCATCCCTACAGAAACGCCTGTTGAAATCGGATGCACGGGGCCGCAAGCCTAACAAAACAGTGCAACGTAAATCACAGTATGATGGCAGTACAACCTATTCGAAGAACGCATGGCGCTCATCCTGCGGAGTCCCGCCAGGCAGCGATAGTGCCGGGCCCCACGCCTCGAAGGGGCCCACCCTTGACTACTGGTGGTCACCCACCCATGTGTCGTGGAGTCAAGGCACATGGCTATGGGGCAACCTCTATTGGCCTAAACCTCAAGACCCTCAAAATACTACAGTGGAATGCGGAGGGAGTCATTAACAAAAAACTTTCCCTAACACACCACCTGCATGAAGGTAAGATTGACGTGGCATGTATCCAGGAAACGCACCTCAAAAATAACCATAAATTCTCAATCAGAGGATATCAGATCTTCCGTCTAGATAGAGAAGGCCACAAAGGAGGGGTCCTGATACTGACCAGAAACTGCATACCGAGTAGCGCGGTATCTGTCAATCACACCGGACAAGCAGAAATTGTAGGAGTGGACATAATGGCTCAAGAGACGAAGCTCCGCATTTTCAATCTGTACGGACCACCAAACAGAGACCTATCGCTCTCGAGTATAGATGTCAGAGACTCCAACTGCATAGTAATTTGAGATTTCAACAGCCACTCGGAGAGATGGGGATACTCTGACACAGACAGCAGAGGTGACGAAGTGGAAGATTGGGAGATAGATGCAAATATCTCCCTAATCAATAGGCCGGAGGATAGCCCTAGCTTCTACTCAAGAACATGGCATACCACCTCGACTCCAGATTTGGCCTTCTCCACACAGGACATACACCATAAAATAGACCGCCAGGTGCTAAACCAACTGGCAGGTAGCGACCACAGGCCGATCAGGCTAACCATTGACATGGAAGTAGGCCCACAGGAAACAAAACCGCTCCCACGTTGGAATTACAAACGAGCCGACTGGGACAGATTTGCAATCCTGACAGATGGGCTGTGTGAAACCATCAACACACGAAACACCAAAATGAAGCCTATGGTAGAGAGCCTAAGCAAGGCAATAATGCAAGCCGCCACTGAAACCATCCCAAGAGGAGCTAGGAAAAACTATAAGCCCTACTGGAATGATGAGTTGCAGAAAGTGGAAGATGCAGTAACAAATGCTAGGAACATGGCAGAGCGAGAAAAATCCATGGAGGCAAACATCGCCCTCAAAGCCGCAGCGGCGAAATACAAACACACGCTCAAGCAAACAGCAAGAGAAAGCTGGAAAAATAAAACGGAAAGTCTAAACCTGGACAAAGACGGGAACAAGCTATGGAAGCTAGTCAGAGCCATGAACGACGAAACCCCGTCAAATAAACAAATTACTATCAAGCAGGGCGAGAACTTGATCACAGGTAAGAAAGCCGCAAACGCCTTTGTCGATCACTATGCCAGAGCAAACCACATCGAGGTCCCTGCAGAAAAGCATACAGACATTAGCGAAGAGCTAAAGGGACACGAAAACATAAATACGGCTCCCGAAGAGCACATGATGGCCAAACTAACAATGCGCGAAATGGAAGAGGCTATGAGAACGCTAAAGAAAAGGAAATCTCCCGGAAAAGACGGGATAACAAACGAAATGCTGATGGGGCTGGGCCAAACAGCGAAGAGGAAACTACTATCAGTCCTGAACCAAAGCTGGAAAAGGGGTATTGTACCCCAGGCGTGGAAAGACGCAATACTGGTACCAGTACCAAAAACAGGAAAGGATAAAACAGATCCAAATGGATACAGGCCCATCAGCCTACTGAGCTGTGTCGGCAAGCTGATGGAACGGATGATAAACACCAGACTGATGTGGCATCTGGAAGAAAAACGAATACTAATTCCACAGCAAGCCGGCTTTAGACAGCACAGATCCACTGAGGACCAGGTCATCCTCATAGCCCAGGAGATAGAAGATGCCTACCAGGCACAGAAACACACAGTAGCTGTTTGGGTGGATCTGGAAAAGGCATTTGAGAAAGTCTGGAAGGACGGAGTCAAGCTAAGAAGAAGTGATGTCTGTGGGAAGATGTACAAGTGGATCAACCACTACCTCAAACAAAGAACGGCCAGAGTCCAAGTACAAGGGCAGATGAGCAAAAAGGTGACACTCGAGCAGGGAGTACCCCAAGGGGGAGTATTGTCACCCACACTCTTCCTGGTATATATAAACGATATTACAGAGAATATACCAAGAAGAGTCCATAGCTCAATGTTTGCAGACGATCTGGCTATGTGGACCTCTGAAAAGAATCTCACCATAGCAAGAAATCGGATGCAGCAGGCCCTACCATCGTTGGAAGAGTGGGCGAACCCATGGCTGGTCAAAATAAACGAGGAGAAAACCACGTGCACAATATTCTCGCTTTCATTAAAACCCCAAAGTACCAAATTAGGTCTAAATGGCAAAATCCTGCAGCCAAACGACAACCCAACCTATCTGGGAGTCACATTTGATCGGCGCATGACATGGAAAAGTCAGATTGAGAGAAACCGAATGAAAGCCAGAGAAAGAATGGCGATCATGAGGAAACTTGCTGGCACAAGCTGGGGAGCAGACGAAGGCATACTAAAGAAACTGTACACTGGAAGAGTGAGACCAGTTCTCGAGTATGGCATTGCGGCATGGACAACAGCAGCGAAGGCGAACTTCGATAAAGTTAACAAACTTCAAAACCAAGCCATGAGAATTATAACAGGTGGCATGAAGTCAACGCCAATTGTAGAACTTGAAAAGATTACAAAACTGCAATCCATGACCGATAGAAGAGACTGCAGAGCCCAGCTGCAGTCAGAGAAACTCCGAAGACTGACGGACCACCCAATGTACCAGAGACTAAACAATTTGGGAAATGGGAAACTAAAGCGGAGAAACTTTGCAGAAATAGCCAAAGCAAAGATGCACGAAGATCCCATAAACGCACTAACAAAACCAAAACCCATCACTACTGTACGAAAACCTACCTGGAGGCAGGATATATTTCCAGAGGTGGTAGAAAATATACCAGGTATTGCAAACAAAAACTGCCAGACTGAAAAAGAAAGGAGAGACACTACCCTCAGCTTCATAACGAAAAGCTACCCAAGCATGGACTGGACCCATGCATACACCGACGGTTCTGTAACAAACACTACACAGAACGGAGGGGCAGGAGCATTCCTGAACCTACCAAATGGCAGAAAAATAACACTGTCATTCGCTACTGGTAAGTACACAAGCAATTTCAGAGCGGAGGCAGAGGCACTGAGGGCGGCAGTGGAAGAAATGGTGACACACAGTGAAAATGAGAGCCATATAGTCCTGCTGACAGATGCTCTCGCCGTAGTCACAGCGCTAAAAAGCCAGAAAAACACTGAGCTTAATGACTTAAGAGCAGCACTCTGCAAACTGTGCCAGCAGTCCGCACCAAAAAGGGTAGTGGTACAGTGGGTCCCGTCACACTGCAACATCCAAGGCAACGAGGAGGCAGATAGACTGGCAAAAGAAGGTGCAAGACTACCACAAACAGATACCAGTATGACGTACGAAGAGTCAAAACGGCTTATCAAAGCCAGATACATGACCAAATGGGAAACCGAACATACTGGTTACACCAAAAACGATGCCTATTACCAGTTGAACCGAAGAGAGCAGGTAGTTGTCTTCAGACTTCGCACTGGCCACAACAGACTGAGGTACCACCTATTCAACAAATTGAAGATAGGGTGTACCGACGAATGCCCGTGCGGTACTGGTAAAATGACCACTGAACATCTGCTGCAGAACTGCCCGACATACGAGGATCAGAGAGAGCAGATGTGGCCATTACCAGTGGAACTGCAAGACAAGCTCTATGGCAGTGGCGAGAGCCTCAGGATGACCGCCGCTTTTCTCGAAAAAATAATGGTTACTGTCTGACTGTGTACGCAGAAGAAGAAGAAGAAGAAGCATCTTCCGCTTTCTGCAAATCATCATTCCAATAGGGCTTATAGTTTTTCCTAGCCCCTCTTGGGATGGTTTCAGTGGCGGCTTGCATTATTGCCTTGCTTAGGCTTTCCACCATGGGCTTCATTTTGTTGTTTCATGTGTTGATGGTTTCACAGCCCGTCTGTCAGGATTGCAAATCTGTCCCAGTCGGCTCGTTTGTAATTCCGACGTGGGAGCGGTTTTGTTCCCTGTGGGCCTACTTCCATATCAATGTCTAGCCTGATCGGCCTGTGGTCGCTACCTGCCAGTTGGTTTAGCACCTGGCGGTCTATTTTATGGTGTATGTCCTGTGTGGAGAAGTCCAAATCTGGAGTCGAGGTGGTACGCCATGTTCTTGAATAGAAACTAGGGCTATCCTCCGGCCTATTGATTAGGGAGAGATTTGTGTCTATCTCCCAATCTTCCACTTCGTCACCTCTGCTGTCTGTGTCCGAGTATCCCCATCTCTCAGAGTGGCTGTTGAAGTCTCCAACTACTATGCAGTTGGAGTCTTTGACGTCCATACCCGAGAGCGATAGGGAATTATTTGGTGGTCCGTACAGATTGAAAATGCGGAGATTCGTCTCTTGAGCCATTATGTCAACTCCTACAATTTCTGCTTGTCCGGTGTGATTGACATATACCGCGCTACTCGGTATGCAGTTTCGGGTCAGTGTCAGGACCCCTCCTTTGTGACCTTCTCTATCGAGACGGAAGGTCTGGTATCCTCTGATTGAGAATTTATGGTTTTTGTTGAGGTGCGTTTCCTGGATACATGCCACGTCAATCTTACCTTCACGCAGGTGATGTGTTAGGGAAAGCTTTTTGTTAACGACACCCTCCGAATTCCACTGTAGTATTTTGAGGGTCTTGAGTTTTTGGTCAATAGGAGTTGCCCCATAGCCATGTGCCTTTACTCCATGACACATGGGTGGGTGACCACCAGTAGTCAAGGGTGGGCCACTTCGAGGCGTGAGGCCCGGCACTCTCGCTGCCTGGCGGGACTCCGCAGGATGAGCGCCATACGTTTTTCTGATCGGTTGTACTGTCATCATACTGCGATTTACGTTGCACTGTTTTGTTAGGCTTGTGGCCCCGTGCATCCGATTTCAACAGGCGTTTCTGTAGGGATGCCCACCTTAGCCTTAGGCTGTCCCCATCCTATCTGCAAGGCAGCAGTTGTTTGTGATCAGAGTTGTCTCTCTTATGGAAGTTGTCTTACCAGACTAACGAGTCTTCACTACTCGTGTCTATAGGGTGCGGTGATGATATATGAGATGATATATGATATGGACTGGTTTACCCGGAAGAGAGGCAGTCCAGTGTGTCTGTACCCCAGGATCGTCACGTCCTGCCAGAAACGTAGCATTTGCATGTGAGTGGGGTATCTCTTTGCTCCATTTATTTTCTTGGCTTCTATGCAGGGATGGTACGCCTAGCATTCCCCGCCACCTGGGATGTTGACACAGTGGGGCAGGTGTGCAATGTCCGCTAGTCTGCATCTCTTCTGCCTCCATTGGTATGGCTGATAGGGTACAGAGGTAGATATCGAAGCAGAATTTAATTTAACCAGGAGACAAGCCTGGTTATGTCACGGAGATGTTGTTCGCCTGGTTTGCGGACATATCTCGTTGTTAAGGAATGAGTCTCGACAGTTCACAGTGAGGTGGCTGCTCTACTGTTTTCGACACCCCGACCAAGAACTAAGTCTTATGTTGGTGGTTTCGCACCCCATCGCCTATAGGGTGAATATCGAGCAGCTATCCGCCCGCTTTGATCAGCGGATGGAAGAGACCTCTTTCTGTGGCTCGACCTGGTAGGGTTGAGGTGCGATCCCCAGGTCCCGACCATATCGAAGCCTCCCATTGCAGTGGTGCTGATAATGTGGGCGGGATTCCGGCTAACAGGCGTTCGGCCGTAATCCCTCACATGGTATGGCAGGTATCAAATACGCTTTGCTCCAACTGTAATATGGGTACATAAGCCATAATAAACCGAGACAGTTATGGGACACTCAATCTTTACATCTAAAGGATCAGAATTGATAACAAATATTTGCATGAATATGGGTCTCAAATCTGCAGGTAGCTGAATTGGATCTCCTGATCTTGTTACGTGGGGGTTCACTGGAATAACACAGTTGATGGTGGGAACATGAGATATGGAAATGTGAGAATAGTGGACACAATCAATGACCGAATGTTTTAAAATAAGACTACAATTAATGACTGGCTGTTATGTGACGATGCTGTAATAAATGAATGGATTTGGCATTATTGCACTATAATAAATTATTGGATATTATGTGAGGAATCTGCATTACATGACTGGACTTCATGTGAGGACACTACATTAAATGAATGGATGTTATGCGAGGATACTACATTAGATGAATGGATGGTATGTGAGAACACTACAATCAATGACTGCATGTCCTGTGAGAACACTACAATCAATTACTAGATGTTATGTGAGGACACTACAATCAATAACTGCATGTTATGTGAGGACACTACAATCAATGACTGAATGTCATGTGAGGACACTACAATCAATTACTAGATGTTATGTGAGAACACTACAATCAATGACTGGATGTTATCTGGTGACACTAAAATCAATGACTGGATATCATGTGAAGACACTAAAATCAATGACTAAATGTTAGCTGGTGACACTAAAATCAATGACTGGATGTAATGTGTGGACACTACAATCAATAACTGGATGTCATGTGAGGACACTACAATCAATAACTGGATGTCATGTGAGGACACTACAATCAATAACTGCATGGCATGTGAGGACACTTCAATCAATGACTGGATGTCATTTGAGGACACTACAATCAATGACTGGATGTCATGTGAGGACACTACAATCAATGACTGGAGGTTATCTGACGACACTGCAATAAATGACTTGATGTTACGTTTCGACACTACAATCAATGACTGGAGGTTATCTGACGACACTGCAATAAATGACTTGATGTTACGTTTCGACACTACAATCAATGACTGGAGGTTATCTGACGACACTGCAATAAATGACTTGATGTTACGTTTCGACACTACAATCAATGACTGGAGGTTATCTGACGACACTACAATAAATGACTTGATGTTACGTTTCGACACTGCAATAAATGACTTGATGTTACGTTTCGACACTACAATCAATGACTGAAGGTTATCTGACGACACTACAATTAATGACTGTGGGTGGTCAATGGCGATTCTACAACAGATTGTCCATAACTGCACAGTATACCCATCACTGCACAGATTGTCCATAACATGCACAGATTGCCCATAACTGCACAGATTGCCCATAACTGCACAGATTGTCCATAACTGCACAGATTGCCCATAACTGCACAGATTGTCCATAACTGCACAGATTGTCCATAACTGCACATATTGCCCATAACTGCACAGATTGTCCATAACTGCACAGATTGCCCATAACTGCACAGATTGTCCATAACTGCACAGATTGCCCATAACTGCACAGATTGTCCATAACTGCACAGATTGCCCATAACTGCACATATTGTCCATAACTGCACAGATTGCCCATAACTGCACAGATTGCCCATAACTGCACAGATTGTACATAACTGCACAGATTGTCCATAACTGCACAGATTGCCCATAACTGCACATATTGCCCATAACTGCACAGATTGCGTGAGTTGACAACCAAAAATGAGTCGAGCTGAAACATACATCTGACAGATTGATAGAAGTGTGTATTCCGCCAACTAATCACATGAACCATCTACCTTTGCAGTTTGAATAATGCACCTAGCAACAACCGGTTTTTGGGGAGTGGTGTGATGTATATTATGTCTTATCATAAATTATAATAAATTGATGGTATCTCGTTATATTGCGACAATGCAACGTCTTCAAACTAGTACTTTCTCAAATCTGTTGACCCAACACTTACTTATAATTTAAGGTCCAGTGGAAGTTATGTTTACAAATTGTTCCTCCATCAGAAAATATTTCAACAGCTAAGCAGAGAAATGCACCTACCGGCTACCACCAACTCGCTCAAGAGTTGAGACCTGCATAAGGGCAACCGCTCTAGTAGATGTACAGGTCGACTTAAACTAAAACTCATGTTTGCTCAACCTCAATTTGGATTCCACCACGTCTTTGGAATTGATAAATGAGATATGTTGATATCTTATCATCACGCTGTGTAGCAGAAATGACTGTTGAATACATTGATTCTTAATTAATTCGTGCCTTGCGAACATTACCATGCCATTTCCGATCCTCGATACTACGGTATTTCACTCTACCTTTTATGTTCGTATAAATTCATTTTGTTTAAAATAACATTTATATTCATGGTCATTTGACCAAAAACTTCTTGTGTAGAAACATTTCTACAAATTTATATTTGGTCAACTAATCACGTCTTGTGTAAAATGTGATATTAAGTTTTTGTTTCCAACTACTTTAAGCGAAACCTTATAATTGGAATTGTTATATTATAAATAAATGAACCGTATAAAGGAAAGAGGGGAACAGTAGCGGATTAGATAGGCAGGTCAGACAAAATTCCGAGAGGCGTCTGTAACATTCAATATTCATGTGTAAAAAATAGCATTAAATATTTACGAAACCGTCTTAATCGTTGTCCCTTGTCTCTCACTGGATTTTCTTGACCCTGCGAAAACCATATCTACGAAATGTAAGTTGTTGTATTTGTACATATTTAGAGCTGCAATATGCATATTTTTGTTATTACTTACCTGAATCATATAACAGATATATTTAGTATATTGAGTCGCTTCAATCTGCAGTGAGAGATATACATTTGATGCAGATTTAAAATATCATCCGTTCTAGAAACGTTTCGTGCAATAAAATGCAATTCTTCTGAGAGCCCTGCTATACATGTAAAACTAATAATAAAAAAGACCGGGCACTGCATTCTGGGATCTCGAAAATACAAAGACTGAATTCTGGGCTTTCGAAAATGGGGAACGCACACTTTGTTAACGAAAAATCATTGTACGTTTTTATAAGTTGTAATCTTAGAAGTTGGAAAGTTATATTCTGTCGCTACTAAGTTTGCCTAATACACAACACATGATTTCCAGTTTCAGATTCACCTTCAAGCCTCCTTTCATCTTCGTGTCTGTGACCGTAAACAATTTCATGTGAACTTCCGAGCACGGTTTATTTAGCGGATTCGACCTTTAGCAATAAGCTCTGATAGGCGTTTAAGTTCCGTCTCTTTTTCAATACTCTCTAGCTACCGACAAAAATTAAAAGTGCAATAAGTAAAACAATGTTGGAAGAGTTCATATTCCATCAGATCTCTTCTTATGACATGAATATGTTGTAAACGTTTATATTTGATTATATAATTGTTTCCTGAAAACCATTATCAACAAGTCTATATGTGATCACAATCTTATCTTGGGAAAAATATGTAGAATAATCCCGTTTTAGAGAATAATGTTTCCAATGTGATTTTTGAAGTACTGAATTCTTTAAAAAAAACAAGAAAATCAATTTACAATTTTCAATAGAATTTCATAAAACGCATTATTTTTGCATATATTAAGACTGGCATATTAAGACTGGTATATTAAGACTGGTATATTAAGACTGGTATATTAAGACTGGTTTTATTAAGACTGGTATATTAAGACTGGCATATTAAGACTGGTATATTAAGACTTGGGGCAATTAGTCTTGCAATAGTTGATATTTGATCAAAAACGGTCTATAGACAAATAGTGTAAAAGTTTATATTTGAACAAATATGGTCTGCAGACAAATAATCTTGTGAACGTTGGTATTTGATGAAATACGGTCTTCAGAAAGAAACGTGAACATCAGAGAAGACACCAGCCATAAAATACAGAAGCGACAAACAAAACACACAGAGATGCCAGTGGATCAGAGAAGACAACAGCCATAAGATACAGAAGCGACAAACAGATAATCACACAGAGAAGTCGAAGGAGCAATGAACGCAACAGCCATAAGACACGCAAAGCGACAAATAGATAATCACAGAGAAATCAAAGGAGCAAAGAACGCAACAGACATTAGACACAGAAACGACAAACAGATAATCACACAGAGAAGTCGAAGGAACATATATATGACACCAGACAACAGAAACAGAATGAACTTCGTTACTGAGTGGTTTTGATCGATCACGACAAACATAAATGTCGCCAGTTCTTCAAATGTCCTTCCTAAACTGTCGATATTATGAGAACCGCACAATATGCGTCTGCTCTATTCTCTAACATTGCAAAATATTTCAATTTTGGCTCTGCGAAATAGGGAAGTATATAGTCGGTTCACCAAAAATAACTTAGAAAGTAAACGTTCATAACTTAGGCGTTAAGACGGCCAGTTACACTACGATTATCATCGGGCTATAAATATGTGCATGAAAATACTGCCATTTTCCACTTCATTGTTCATGTGAACACTTGGTGACCGTGAGTAATGCATGTACGTTTTCTGCACCATTTTATGTGTGGACATTCTAATTATTTAATTTATCGTCGGTTCAAGTGCGAGTTAAATTTTGTTTTCGTTTGGTTTTTTCTAGAAGTGTTAACTATGTCACAGCCCCAGAGTGGTTTCCGGGACAGAAACAATAGTATAATTACTTTTATCGTTGCATGGAGCTAGAAAAGATTAAAGAAGGTTGTGCATGGTGCTGGCAACCTCATCATATTGCTATGATACAGTACCGTAAATGTATGGACAAACGCTTTCTTAATAGCTGATTTGGTAAGTCAAATGCAGCGACGTACTTAGTGCTCGTAAGATTTAACAGATAATGATGGAAGAGACGTACGAGATTGTATATTCAACTAATGGCGAGAGGGGCTTACGCGTTTCTATAATTCAACTATTGGAGAGAGGGATTTACGTGTTTCTATAAATCAACAAATGTAGAGAGGGACGTACGTGTTTCTATAAATCAACAAATGAAGAGAGGGACTTACGTATTTGTGTTTTTCAAAATTGGAGCGAGGGACTTACGTGCTTGCATTTTTCAACAAATCGAGCGAGAGACTTACATGCTTGTATTTCTCAACAAATGGAGTGAGGGAATTACGTGCTTGTATTTTTCAACAAATGGAGTGAGGGAATTACGTGCTTGTATTTTTCAACAAATGGAGTGAGGGAATTACGTGCTTGTAAATACAACAAACGGAGCAAGGTACTTGCGTGTCAATGTTCTTCAACAAATGGGCAATCGAGATTTTGAGTTAATTTATTGTGAAGTCTATTTCCTTCTGATTCGGTCTTCATCCATCGTTGAAGCTGAAGAAGGTATCTTATTTATACTTGCAATATAATTACATATATGCAGGGAATTGTTATGATGTGTCTTTGCATAATGAATAGGATCCTTACTTTTTGGCCTTTTTGTAGAACTCTTTTTCGTATTTTTGCTCAGATTTCAGCCAATAACACAGTGCGTGCACAGGTCCTCTGAATGTATTGTCTGTCTGTGAAAGCACTAGGCCACTAATCTCGAGTCTCTTAAGTTCAGTGGATGGTGGAAACGTGTGGGAATCGAACACCAGTTGTTTGACAATAGTTTGTTACTTTCTTCAGAGGCCACGCTTTATATCTCAGCTATAGCGACTAAGGTACATATAGTTTATAGTTCATAGTCGACCTGTACTTCTACAGGAGCGGATGCCCATGTGCAGGTTCCAGCTTTGATGTAGCCAAGAGGAGGAGTTCCTGCTTAGCGAGCTAGGCTCGAGCAGCTTATTACTCCGCTGCGTTGGAAAAAAAGTGCCGCGGAACGTGGTTTACTGATGTATAAGTCCATCTTAATATACACTAGAGCAAAGTGGACCCGCAGCCTGTTAGGCGTCATCTATACTGCTCTGAACAAACTTAACAGTATGAATTATTGTTAGATAAATCATTATATCATGAAACCGAGTTTTGTAAAAAATTAAATTAAAGTTAATATTTCATAAACCCCAACGTTAAGGAAATTAATGTATAAATAATGTAAACGATTACATTAGATGTAATGGAATCCTGCAAAATGTAATGTTAAACATGTTTATATCTGAGCAATATATGTTTTGCTAAATTTATATGTTACGTAATTTGACATTTATTAACTTTTTGCTGAAAACAATTGTTTAGAAAACAGACAATACAAATTGAGAAAAGATAGTTGCCACAACAGATAAGAGGGTCATAGAGAAGGAACGTTAACACGGCAGACATGACAAATTGATGTAGTGATAAACATAATAGGCAACGTAGACAGATGGTAGGAGTGTTGGACGCAATAGACAAACCAGCGAGTCGGTGGGATGGTGGACAAGACAGACACGACAGACGAATGGATGGACTGCTGGACACACCAGTCATGTGGAAGGATTCAACATAGACAGGTTAAATAAGTGACAGACACGCCAAACTTGTTGAATAAGTGACGGACACATCAAACTTGTGGAATGAGTGACGAACATACCAAACCTGTGGAATGAGTGACGGACATACCAAAATGTGGAATAAGTGACCGACACACGACATTTTGTGAATAAATGACGGAGACACCAAACGTGTGAGTGGAATGAGTGACGGACACGCCAAAAGTGTGGAATAAGTGACGGACATACCGCACATGTGGAATGAGTTACGGACACACTACAAATGTGGAATGAGTGACGGACACACCAAACATGTGGAATGAGTGACGGACACACCAAACTTGTGAAATGAGTGACGGACACATCAAACTTGTGAAATGAGTGACGGACACACCATCTTGTTGAATAAGTGACGGACACACCAAACTTGTGGAATAAGTAACGGACACACCAAACTTATAGAATAGATGTCGGACAAACCACAAACAACTCAGACACACATACGAATTTCTCAGCTTATACGTGAAAACCTAATACAAATTTGACACACATTATTAGTTATCATCAACATGTGTTTAGCCTTTCCCATGTGTGTTGCATTTTCCCTTGTAAAGACATCATTAGTCGTTAAATAGGTCGCTGTTGTTGTTAATCTAACCTTGAAAACCTGCCCCTTGCTGATGTTATTTACACAACAAACAATCCTAAGTGGATAAAGAAAGACAATAATAAGAATACCTTAACCAGAATTGCTTTCAACTCGCTTCCATCACCAATCAGCATTGTCAAAAGGAAATCACGTTAGACTGTTCAACACTAATCAGCACTTAAAGACGGCTCATAGACATGGATGGAACTGAGACTATCACATCAAAAACGAGCCAGGGATCCTCTAGTGTTTCTGTTGGGAAGAGAGGGATATATATATATATATACACACACGCACACACACGCACACACACACACACACGCACGCACGCACGCACACATCTTCAAGAAGAAACATAGAAATATAGCTAACTCTGCGCTGGGTTGTGACGTACCAGGCAGAGATAAAAGGTGCGGAAACAAGTAGCTGGCAAAGAACTATGGTAGAAGAGACCGAGGCAGCTGCAGCCTCATTGACGGAGATAATGGCGGTTGAGAAAAAAGAAAATACGATTGGTATCCGGTGTATCCTTATGTTCCAGTCGGAGCCAGTTGGAATACGTTTCATTAAACGAGATAGATTACAGGGTTTATTGATTGACTTCGTTGGATCGTGAGAGAAACACATTTACACTTTTTTTTCCCACCAGAATTCCTTCCCTGAAATTGCTTTCTTTCCTAATACCTGCTGTTAATGGTCATTGGTATTGGTTTCGTGTATACACTCGTAGTTACTGATAACCGGGGGTGGGGGTGAATACCACATCTCGCGCGTAAAATACAATATTGGAAACTCTTGTCATTAGTTGCATCCGAAAAGTGAAGATATTACATAATGTTACAGAATTACATTGATCTGTTTGTAAGAATCTATGTCACTGCATTCCAGACATTCCAATAGGTGCTTAGTTTCTCTCTGGAAATGCAAAGCGTCTGGATGCTGGTATTCCATGTAGCTCGCTTGTTGAACACTGTCCTGCTCCATTCTCTCATGCGCCACACTCTCATCTAGCCTCGTTTGATGTCGAAACTTTGCAGTTTGTGGATTGCTGATTCATCTGTTGGGTGTCCTCATCCAGCAGGCGGTCACTGATTGATTTCAGAATGTCCCTCCGATCCATCACCATGATGGGAGCTTGTGAAGCCAAGATGTCAGCTCTTTCGTTGCTCTAAACCCCAGCATGACCAGGGCAGTAGATCCATGTCAAACCCTGGAGGCATCATCAGTTGCTATCCAGTCAGACCTCAGCCATTTCTTTTGTATATTTTGAAGCATGCCTGAGCGTCTGTCACGATGGCTGTCCTTGATAAACAGGTCTTGCATAGCCATCTCATCGCTGACGGCACTGCTTCCATCTCCATTCTCAAACTGGAGGTTATTGGCACGTACCTCTCGCTCCTCTCAGCAATGAACTGCACCCACAACCTACCAATACGCTCCTACTTGATGTCTCACAGTGCAGCATATATCCGTCGGTGCACATGACGGTTCTACATTGAGTATCACAAGAGTATATTCAACCAAAAATAACGTTACGCCAAATGTTTGCAATTTGTTGTGGTATGTCTTGTCTATGGAACTATTTATATTAAATATCTGTTTCCTTGCACCCTTGGTAGATGACCGTCGAAGAAGTCACTAATTATCAGCTCTCATTGTAGCTTTCAGAAGGGCAGCACTCTGCACACCTATCTCGTTATATACCCGTCCTGTGTGTTGCGCCTTAACTATGTTTCTAATTGGTCTGTCGCTAACATTATATATTTTAATGTATTCTAAACGGTGTTTGCAGAACGCATTTTTGTGATCAATGCCTTTCCAACATCCTACATTAACTGAAAAATCAATGTTAAGGGTGTCAATGTATCATTGACTTAACATCTCTCGTGTGCTTTACATCCTAGCAACATCATTTGAATAGGAGCAGATCAAATGAGTCGGTATGTGAAGCATACAGTAACAGTAGAATGTAAGTTGCCCATCGCAAGTGAAGATGGCGAAGTCATCAGACTGTCTTCGTCCCGAAGATGTAACTTGCGCTGAATTTGGATTATAGTGAGAAAGAAGCTGCGCTGGACATCAATCTCCCTCTCTCGTCCTGAGTTACCGGGAACCAGTGGCAAGACATACAATCAAGACGACTGGAAGTAGCTCAGGATTCAGGTCATACAATCCGTGAGACCAGGGGTCACTTGAAACTTGTGGGAGTCGATCGCCCACCCTTTCCTTGACGATTGGAGACAACAGCAGCCCCCACACGTAGACTAGAAGACGCTGCTGCTGACCAGCGCCCACATCTGTAGGTCCAGGTTTAACCCATGGCTAAAGGGAGATGCCGGTCGTGGCATGCAATGAAAATGGGGGCAATATCCAAGTAGGTCGTGCACACCAGCCAAGGACGGTGGGTAATCTGTAGTGACGTCGTATCTAACAACGTGTTTTCTATAACACATGAAGAATAGATTGTATTTTCTCCGAATTTCGAAGAAAATCACACACATATTCTTCCTGTTAAAAGCGTACAAAATGATCGCCACACAACACTGCACTCCATACATTAAATGGAACGAACGAACAACACAAGAAAATCGCAGACCATGAGAGCAGCTGTTGCTTGGTCGCCGTCTAATGGGAACTCGGCCTTCCCATAAATGACGAATGCCAACTGGTTTACATCCGTCAGCTGTTAGACACCGAATCACCGCTCGCTGATCAACTCCCTTTAAAGGAGAAACCGTCAAAAGTAAAATTTTTGCTGCGTCTGTCCATTACCAAAAATCCAAGCAGAAGAGGACGAAGAAGAAAAACAAGAAGAGAAATAAGAAGCAACAGAAGAAGAAGAAGCTGAAAACAAAGCTTTAATTCTAAAGGTATAGTTTCTAATACTTGACAATTCAACATTAGTAGTCACACGATCTGTTAGTACATTGCACGTTGTGATCTTGATAAAATTGCGTTTTACCACGAGGAAGTTTGAGCGCTAGATTTCGTGTTAATGTGTAGTTTCCAGCTGACGGAGTGGTGGCGAGTACAATCGGATTGTGCTACTCGATAAGAGTTGAATCAGTCTGGAGGAGTCGGTGCATATTGGCAGATTTAAAGTGTTGTCTCGTGATATGTTTACTGTATGTCTTTGTGTAACAGAGGCTAAGGTGTGCGGCAGACGTGGGCTGTCTTTCACATAATCTACTGTAGGTGGCACAACAGTCGATCAGTTTAAGCACGCATCTACTATAGATGACACAAGAGTAGAAAATTTTAACACAGCATCTACTGTCGGTGACACAAGAGTCAAACAGTCTAACACAGAATCTACTGTTGGTGACACAAGAGTAGAACAGTTTAACATAATCTACTGTAGGTGGAACAAAAGTCGATCAGTTTAACATAATCTGCTGTAGATGGCAGACGAGTCGGTCAGTCTAACACATAATTTAGGTTACAAAAGAGTCGATCAGTCTAGCATAGAATGTAGGTAATGCAAGAGTCGATCAGTCTAGCACAGAATGTAGGTAATGCAAGAGTCGATCAGTCTAGCATAGAATGTAGGTAATGCAAGAGTCGATCAGTCTAGCATATACTATAGGTGACATAATAGTCAATTAGTCTAGCACATAATATAGGGGACATAATAGTCAATTAGTCTAGCACATAATATAGGTGACATAATAGTCAATTAGTCTAGCACATAATATAGATGACATAATAGTCAATTAGTCTAGAACATAATATAGGTGACACAAAAGTCGATCAGTCTAGCATAGAATGTAGGTGACACAAGAGTCCAACAGTCTAGCACAAAATATAAGAGACAAAAGAGTCCAACAGTCTAGCACAGAATATAGGTGACACAAGAGTCCATCAGTCTAGCACAGAATATAGGTGACTCAAAAGTTGAACATGATCTAAGGTAGATGACAGTCTAAAGTCCAACAGTCCAACACACAACTTAAAGATAGGTGACAGACACGAGCCGAACAGTCCAACAGAAAATATACGGTAGATCGTAGACAAGAGAAGTCTAACACATACTGGAAGGTAGATGCCAGAAAGAGTCGAATTGCCCAACACAGAGTCTAAGGTAGGTTACAAGAAAAGAGTCGAAGTCTAACATAGGTGTCAATCAACAGACGGCCAGTCTAACACAGAAACTATGGTAGATAACAAATATCAGGTGGCCAATTTTAATGTATAATCTTAGGTGACAGACAAGAGTCTCTCATCAAATGGCACTTGGTGTAATTAGACATTATGGCCATTGATGTATATGAACATTTATTTTCCTTGATGTAATTACACATTTATAATATTTGATGCAATAAAACATGAATGACCCTTGATGTAATTACACATTTATAATATTAGATGCAATTAAACATACATGACCCTTGATGTAATTACACATTTATAATATTTGATGCAATTAAACATAAATGACCCTTGATGTAATTACACATTTATAATATTTGATGCAATTAAACATAAATGACCCTTGATGTAATTACACATGTATGACCCTTGGCGTAATTACTCATTTATGGCCCTAGATATATTGTAGTCGAACATATCTACAAATAAATAAAACGAAACTGCAGGGATACTGAAAGTACAAATTGTATCGACCTCTAATCGACCCCAACACTACTGTAAAGGTTTCTTAAGCATATAGGACACATTTAAACATGGGCTCACAAAGAAATAATGTGTAATGGAATATAACATGGGATCAAGACGCTTAGCAGCGCATAAACTGTAGCGGTCAACTACCCATAGCGTCAGGGACAGAGAACCAGAGCTGCCAAGACCCTTCTACACCTCCACGCGGGGATACTGGATAACCAACAGAAGACTTAGGTCTTGGTCGGGGTGTCGTAAACAGTAGAGCAGCCACCTCACTGTGAACTGTCGAGACTCAGCCCCTGACCATGAGATATGTCCGCACACCAGGCGAACAACATCTCCGTGATATTACCAGGCTTGTCCCCTGGTTAAATGCACTCCTGCCTCGATCTCTACCTCTGTATGCTTTCAGCCATACCAATGGACGCAGAAGAAATGCAGGCTAGCGGACATTGCACATCTGCCCTATTGTGTCAACCTCCCAGGTGGCGGGGAATGCTAGGCGTACCCTCACTGCAGAGAAGCCCAGAACATAAAGGGAGCAATGAGATACCCCACTCACATGCATATGCTACGTTTCTGGCAGGACGTGACGATCCTGGGATACAGACACACTGGAATGCCTCTCTTCCTGGTTAGTACAAACCAGTATATAGTCCATATCATATCTCATATATTATCACCGCACCCTGCAGACACGAGTAGTGAAGACTCGTTAGTCCTGTAAGACAACTTCCATAAGAGAGACGACTCTGATCACAAACAACTGCTGCCTTGCAAATAGGCTGGGAACAGCCAAAGGCTAAGGAGGGCATCCCTACAGAAACGTCTGTTGAAATCGGATGCACTGGGCCACAGGCTTAACGAAACAGTGCAACGTATATCGCAGTATGATGACAGTACAACCTTACAGAAAAAAAGTATGGCGCTCATCCTGGGGAGTTCCGCCAGGCAGCGAGAGTGCCGGGCCTCACGCCTCGAAGGGGCCCACCCTTGACTACTGGTGGTCACCCACCCATGTGTTGTGGATTCGAGGCACATGGCTATGGGGCAAAATCTATTGACCAAAAACACAACATTCTCAGAATACTACAGTGGAATGCGGAGGGTGTCATTAACAAAAAACTCCCCCTAACACATCACTTGAATGAAGGTAAGATTGACGTGGCATGTATCCAAGAAACGCACCTCAACAACAACCACAAATTCTCAATCAGAGGATACCAGACCTTCCGTCTGGATAGAGAAGGTAACAAAGGAGGGATTCTGATACTGACCCGAAACTGCATACCGAGTAGCGCGGTATCTGTCAATCACACCGGACAAGCAGAAATTGTAGGAGTTGACATAATGGCTCAAGGGACGAAGATCCGCATCTTCAACCTGTACGGACCACCAAACAAAGACCTATCGCTCTCGAGTATGGAAGTCAAAGACTCCAACTGCATAGTAGTTGGAGAATTCAACAGCCATTCGGAGAGATGGGGATACTCGGACACAAACAGCAGAGGTAACGAAGTGAAAGATTGGGAGATAGACACAAATCTCTATCTAATCAATAAACCGGAGGATAGCCCTAGCTTCTATTCTAGAACATGGCATACCACCTCTACTCCAGATTTGGCCTTTTCCACGGTGGACATTCACCATAAAATAGACCAATTGGCAGGTAGCGACCACAGGCCAATTAGGCTAGAAGTTGATTTGGAAGTAGGCCCACAGGAAACAAAACCGTTCCCACGTTGGAATTACAAACGAGCCGACTGGGACAGATTTGCAAGCCTGACAGATGGGCTGTGTGAAACCATCAACACACGGAATAACAAAATGAAGCTCATGGTGGAAAGTCTAAGCAAAGCAATAATGTAAGCTGCCACTGAAACTATCCCAAGAATGGCAAGGAAAAATTATAAGCCCTATTGGAATGATGATTTGCAAAAAGTGGAATACGCAGTCACAAATGCTAGGAACATGGCAGAGCGAGAATAATCTATGGAGGCAAATATCGCCCTCAAAGCCTCCACGGCAAAATACAAATCCACTCTAAACCAAACAGCAAGAGAAAGCTAGAAAAACAAAACAGAAAGCCTGAATTTAGACAAAGAAGGGAACAAACTATGAAAGTTAGTCAGAGCCATGAATGACGAAACTCCATCAATCAAACAAATTACAATCAAGCAGGGTGACAACAAGCTCATTGGAAAAAAAGCAGCAAACGCCATTGTTGAACATTATGCCAGAGCAAACCACATCGCTGTCCCTACAGATAGGCATACAGACATTATTGAAGAGCAAAAGGTGCACGAACACATCAATATGGCACCAGAAGAGCACATGATGGCCAAATTAACAATGAACGAAATGGAAGAGGCCATGAAAACTTTAAAGAAAAGGAAATCTTCCGGAAAAGACGGGATAACAAACGAAATGCTGATGGGGCTGGGCCAATCAGCAAAGAGGAAACTACTATCAGTCCTGGACCAAAGCTGGAAAAGAGGTATTGTACCCCAGGCATGGAAAGACGCAGTACTTGTACCAGTACCAAAGAAAGGAAAAGACAAAACAGATCCAAATGGATACAGGCCTATCAGCCTACTGAGCTGCGTAGGCAAACGGATGGAACGGATGATAAACACCAAACTGATGTGGCATCTGGAAAAAAAACACATACTATTTCCACAGCAAGCAGGCTTTAGACAGCACAGATCCACTGAGGATCAGGTCATCCTCATAGCCCAGGCAATAGAAGATGCCTACCAGTAGCAAAAACACACAGTAGCGGTTTGGGTGGACCTAGAAAAGGCATTTGACAAAGTTTGGAAAGAGAGACTTAGAGTCAAGCTAAGAAGAAGTGAAGTTTGTGGGAAAAAATAAAAATGGATCAGTCACTACCTCAAAAACAGAATGGCCAGAGTTCAAGTACAAGGGCAGATGAGCAAAAAGGTGACACTTGAGCAGGGAATACCCCAAGGGGGAGTACTGTTACCCACACTCTTCCTGGTGTATATAAATCACATAACAGAGAAAATACCAAGAAGAGTCCATAGCTCAATGTTTGCAGACGATCTGACTATGTTGACCTCTGAATAGAAGCTCACCATAGCAATTAATCGGATGCAGCAGGCCCTAACATCGCTGGAAGAGTGCGCGAACTCATGGCTGGTCAAAATAAACGAGGAGAAAACCACATGCACAATATTCTCGCTATCAATCAAACCCCAAAATACCAAATTAAGTCTTAACGGCAAATACCTACAGCCAAACGACAACCCAAACTATCTGGGAGTCACATTTGATCGGCGCATGACATGGAAAAGTCAGATCGAGAGAAACCGAATGAGAGCCAGAGAAAGAATGGCAATCATGAGGAAACTTGCTGGCACAAGCTGGGGAGCAGACGAAAGTATACTAAAGAAACTGTACACTGGAAGAGTGAGATCAGTTCTCGAGTATGGCATTGCGGCATGGACAACAGCAGCAAAGGCGAACTTTGATAAAATTAGAAAACTTCAAAACCAAGCCATGAGAGTTATAACAGGAGGCAGGAAGTCAACGACAATTGTGGAACTTGAAATAATTACAAAACTGCAATCCATGACCGATAGAAGAGACTGCAGAGCCCAGCAGCAATCAGAGAAACTCAGAAGACTGACTGACAATCCAATGCACAAGAGACTAAACAATTTCGGAAATGGGAAACTAAAGCGGAGAAACTTTGCAGAAATACCCAAAGCAAAAATGCACGAAGAACCCATGAACGCACGAACAACACCAAAGCCCATCCCTACTGTACGAAAACCTACCTGGAGGCAGCATATATTTCCAGAGGTGGTAGAAAATATACCAGGTATTGGAAACAAGAACAGCCAGACTGAAAAAGAAAGAAGAGATACTACCCTGAGCTACATAACGAAAAACTACCCAAGCATGGACTGGAACTATGCATACACCGACAGCTCTGTAACAAACACAACACAGAACGGAGGGGCAGGAGCATTTCTGAACCTACCAAATGACAGAAAAATAACACTGTCATTCGCTACTGCAAAATACACAAGCAATTTCAGAGCGGAGGCAGAGGCACTGAGGGCGAAGTGGAAGAAATGGTGACAGGTAAAGGGAATGAAAGCCATATAGTCCTGCTTACAGATTCCTTGGCCGTAGGCTCAGCACTATAAAGCCAGACAAATACTGAACTTAATGATTTAAGAGCAGTACTCTGTCAACTATACCAGCAGTCCGCACCAAAAAGGGTAGTGGTACAGTGGGTTCCATCCCACTGCAACATCCAAGGCAACGAGGAGGCAGACAGACTGGCAAAAGAAGGTGCAAGACTACTTCAACCAGATACTAGTATGACATACGAAGAGTCAAAATGGCTTATTAGAGCTAGATACATGACCAAATGGGAAACTGAACATACTGGCTACACAAAAACCATGTATATTACCAGTTGAACAGAAGAGAGCAGGTCGTGGTCTTCAAACTTAGCACTGACCACAATAGACTGAGGTACCACCTACTCAACAAATTGAAGATAGGTGGCACTGACGAATGCCCGTGTGGTACCGGGAAAATGACCGCGGGAAAATGACCACTAAGCATTTGCTGCAAAATTGCCCGACATATGAGGATCAGAGAGAGCAGATGTGGCCATCACCAGTGGCAACACTAGACAAGCTCTATGGCAGTGTCGACAGCCTCAGGATGACCGCTGCTTTTTTCGAAAAAATAAAGGTTGATGTCTGACTGCAAACGATGAAGAAGAAGAAGAAGATTAAGTTCAGTATTTTTCTGGCTTTTTAGTGCTGTGACAACGGCCAGGGCATCTGTAAACAGGACTATATGGCTTTCATTTCTTTTACATGTCACCATTTTTTCTACTGCAGCCCTCAGTGCCTCTGCTTCCGCTCTGAAATTGCTTGAGTATTTTCCAGTTGCCACTGATAGTGTTTTTTTTGCCATTTGGTAGGCTCAGGAATACCCCTGCCCTCCGTTCTGTGTTGTGTTTGTTACAGAGCCATCGGTGTATGCATGGGTCCAGTCCATGCTTGGGTAGTTTTTCGTTATGTACCTCAGGGTTATGTCTCTTCTTCCTTTTTCAGTCTGACTGTTATTGTTTCCAATACCTGTTATATTTTCTACCACCTCTGGAAATATATGCTGCCTCCAGGTAGGTTTGCATACAGTGGGGATGGGCTTTGGTGTTGTTAGTGCGTTCATAAGGTCTTCATTCATCTTTGCTTTGGCTATTTCTGCAAAGTTTCTCCACTTTAGTTTCCCATTTCCAAAATTATTTAGTCTCTTATGCATTGGATGGTCTGTCAGTCTTCTGAGTTTTTCTGCTTGCTGCTGGGCACTGCATTCTGGACAGTGAGATCGAAAATAGAATAGAAAGGTAAACAAGATGCACTGCCAGCTGGCACTGATACTGAAACACTCAAGTGTCATTATGTCCACTAAACACACGCTGATAAACACGATGATCATCCCTGCTTTACGTTATCAAAGTCAAACATTAAACCTATAAGATATGCAGAAACGGATGGTCGAGGCCTGTGTATGTATTATGAACGAAGTGAAGCAGGAAAGACAATTTGTGACAAAATTCGCAACAGCAGGCTTAGGAATATTATAGGGACTACATCGATTAATGATAATATTGAATTCTTTACACAAATGGTTCCGCCGGCAGAGATGCAAACAAGTGCGGTTGGGGTTACGTTGGCTACCAAAATGGCAAAGAGGTGGTGGGGGAAAAGCTGCCTACTCCATTGTCACATCGAGTATGAGGATGGCGATTGAGGTGGTAACAACGGCCCTGACTTGGTTGGTAATACAACCGGTGACACGCAGTGATACTGGAAGAAATGGTGACAGGTAAAAGGAATGAAAGCCATATAGTCCTGCTTACAGATGCCTTGGCCGTAGTCACATCACTGAAAAACCAGAAAAATACTGAACTTAACGATTTAAGAGCAGTACTCTGTCAACTATGCCAGCAGGCCGCACCAAAAAGAGTAGTGGTGCAGTGGGTTCCATCTCACTGCAACATCCAAGGCAACGAGGAGGCAGACAGACTGGCAAAAGAAGGTGCAAAACTACCACAACCCGATACTAGTATGACATACGAAGAGTCAAAACGGCTTATTAGAGCTAGATACATGACCAAATGGGAAACCGAACATACTGGTTACACCAAAAACGATGCCTATTACCAGTTGAACAGAAAAGAGCAGGTCGTGGTCTTCAGACTTCGCACTGGCCACAATAGACTCAGGTACCACCTATTCAACAAATTGAAGATAGGTGGCACCGACGAATTCCCGTGTGGTACCGGGAAAATGACCGCTGAGCATTTTCTGCAAAACTGCCCGACATACGAGGATCAGAGAGAGCAGATGTGGCCATCACCAGTGGCAACACTAGACAAGCTCTATGGCAGTGTCGACAGCCTCAGGATGACGGCTGCTTTTTCGAAAAAATAATGGTTACTGTCTGACAGCGTATGAAGAAGATAGTAGAGTTGGTGATCAGATAGTAGAGTTGGTGATCAGATAGTAGAGTTGGTGATCATATAGTAGAGTTGGTGATCAGATAGTAGAGTGGGTGATCAGATAGTAGAGTTGGTGATCATATAGTAGAGTTGGTGATCGTATAGTAGAGTTGGTGATCAGATATTAGAGTTGGTGATCATATAGTAGAGTTGGTGATCAGATAGTAGAGTTGGTGATCAGATAGTCTAGTTGGTGATCAGATAGTACAGTCGGTGATGAGATGATCAGATGCTGAAGTTGGGGATGAAGTGATCCGATAGTATAGTTGGTGATCGGATAGTACAGTTTGTGATCAACTAATTTAGTTGGTGATCACTTAGTACAGGTAGTAAACAGATAGTACAGTTGGTGATCAGATAATACATATGGTGATCATGTGATCAGATAGTAGAGTTGGTGACCAGATAGTGGAGTTCGTGATCAGATATTACTGTTGTGAATCAAATACTGCATTTTGGGATGACTATTTGCAACACGTCATTGCGGAACATTTTTTTGTTCTTCTGCTCCGATTTATTTCCTTTCTGCGTTACCGTTGATGATTCCACAGAACCGTGCACAAATGTCGCTTGGCGACAAATTTACCTACACGTCTAATGTCTCATAAATATGTTGTGACCAGTCTCTTCGCTGTCTGCGTGTACCTTACCCAGCTCCACAGTGTCGTGTAACAATTTATAGCTGAGTAAACCAGATCGTGATAAGACTCTCGGTTACAATCCCATCGGTATTCCTGTGAGAGCCAATCGCTGTAGCCCGTCTATCATTCTATTATGAGTGAAGTAAAGGACCGGTCAAATGATTGGTTGGCGTACGTGTGTCAGTCGACCTCATCATGTATATCTACGTCATATAGAGATCCTCACTGCAACATAAAGTAACTGCCTGTGTACATGACTCCTTCAAGGACGCTCATTGAATTAGTCGCTACATGCTTTTGTCTAAGCAAATAAGAAAGGGGACATGCCATCCCTCCAATAAATTCGTTTCACGCTTGAACGAGGTTTCATCTTGCTCGTAAAAGCACGCTTTTTTATGGTTACTCTAAGGGCTCCCAACTGTTCAATATCTGTCATGGCTGCTCGTTGGGCTCCTAAGTATCTAATATCTGTCATATTTTAACCATCCAATCAACGTTACAGCTCTGCCGTCACGTGACTCTGGTTCGCGTGGATGAGAACTGGCGCGTGCTTTTCTTTTCTGGAAATTCCTTTTTTCTTCTTTTTCTCTTTACATCGAGTGGAAAGGATTAACTCGTAAATAACAACAGACCTCTTAAGAAAGCTATAGATGTCTCCCTGTGAGCTATCCAGAACTGATATTCAGCCGTTTGCAGGTATAATCACTTTTTGCAGATGGTCTACAACTATATTAACGCTTTCCGAGCTAATATATTCTAGCTACTTTTTCCATCTCCTGGTAGCCCCTTTCATTAATGACTGACTATAGTAGCCCCTTTCAGTCATGACTGACTACATGAGAATACACCCTTGGAGTGGTAATTCTCTATAGTTGAACCAATCAGTCATGATTGATTATAGGAAAATAATATATATACTTATATAAGCTTGTCAATGACAGTATGAAGGAGCCCTTTAAGTGCTTTCAAATAGACACCTTTGAAAACACGGATCTAAATAGTTCAACATGGAAAGAACACGGTCACAGACGGCGTTGAACTCAGCTAGGTTCTCCGTATCCAGGCAGCACATGATAGACGTGCAATCAGGAAGCCAAGAGCAGAGATAATATCAGAGACATCTGGCGACTAGCTTCGTCAATCTCTGTGTCAGTTGTGTCACATACATTTCTAGGCTCAAATTAGCTTGATCAGTCACAAACACACACATACTCAATGTTGCATTTTGACATGTGATGATATTGGCAGCCAGTTAAGACGCCATCTTTGCTGCTCTTGGATTATAGTGAGGAAGAACTGCGCTTGTCATCAACCTCACTCTCTTATCTAGAGCTACCTTGGACCAGTGGAAAGACATTGGTCAAGACGACTAGAGGTAGCTCAGGATGCAGATACTGTGCTCTCACTACCATTGAGACCACGTGTCACTTGAAAAACTTGTTGGATTCGATAGCCATTGTTTTCGTTTGTCCGCTTTGAGAAGCGATTGCCTGACCTCTCGACCACAGCAACCACCAGAAGACTCTGCAGAGTCTGTAGATAACCAGTTTCTCATTTCAGTCCAACAGTTTCGTCAAAATGTTAGCAGCGGATGATTGGAATAATCCTATTCCGAGGTCTCCCCCGTCAGCCATGCTGGCGCTAGAGGTGTCTGGGCTGACGGATCTGGGGTTGTCATTGGCTTTCTCTTTCCTGGTCAGAGGACCAGTACTGATCAGGGTCTTTGGTTTCACTTGTTCCTTTCGGCTGCAGCACTACTCCCTCTGCCTCACCCCGTGTTATTTCTTTATAAATTGGCTGCCCTGTGAGAAGTGCACTAATGTGGATGCTGGAACATGCTTGTCGTAGATTTCATGCATGTTATCTGCTCGATAACGGACTGTCTATATAAAATGCTGTTAATATTGACGGCAAAGTGATAGTTGACTAGGTCTGAGGGGCTTAAAGCAGGCAATGACGCAGACAAAAAAAAACGGATTGAATGCATGACTTGCAGCATTAGGCAGGATGAAATAACGAAACAAATACAACGCATTGTAATGAATACAATGGTAGATTCCGATGCACGAATCCATTTTCAAATTGTCATTGACTGACGTTATGATATTAAAAACCTTGCGAACCGGGTCAATATTTGAAAACATGAAGGAACAATTTTGATTTCAATCACTGTATGTCCGTTATCGAAAATATGAGACAACATAAGTGTTTGGTTCCATTGTAAGTGAAAAACACAGCAAGAGAAATAAATATGGTGAACACAACTTATCCAAACATGATCCACCATTGACAGGCCGCCAAAGTGATATTAATATTAATCCACGTCATACGATGAAAGCAGATAGAACTATACAAACAACAGGTCGAATTGGTGAAGCAGCCGGTGAGGCGCCAGACCGGAAATTACATCCAACATAATCGACAACATAACGTCAAACAATCAGGACAAAGAACCAGAACCTATGATAGATGAGGTAGGAATATCAATCCGAAGCTTGAAGAAAGGGAAATCACCGAGATGCGATTCTATACTGTCTGAATGAATACAGTCCCCATTTACCACGCAAGTCGATTTAACACAATGAGGACAAGAACATGGAAACGATATGTGTTTATCTTGGCCCTGAAGAATGGTGATCTTAAGCGATGAAATCACTTCGGAACCATGTTTTGACGAGCCCTCCTACGGATCATAATTATGAGGTTAGAAAACAAACTCATCGATGGACAGGCAGGATTTATTCATAATAGACGAACGACGGATCACATCCTCAGCATGTGAAATATTATCAAAAACTCAAGTAAAACAATGTTGACTTACACACTTACTTTGTAGGTTACACCACAACATTTGATTGTACGCAATACGGAATACCTTGAAGAATCATGCAAGACATGGCGAGATATGGGGTTTACAAGTTACCTAGTTAAAATCATCGAATTACTGTTTTAAGAGCACCAGGCAACGGTCTGAATAGCAGAATAGCATCGGGTTAGTTTTATAGGCAAACGGGGGAATAGGACAGGGATGCCTACCCTAGATTCATTGTGTCAATAGTTATGATTTGAACATAATGAGAAGCGTCAGAAATAGCAGAGTGTGAAAGGTTCGAACCGTTCTGTGGGAATGAAATACCAGAACTAAGATATACAGATGATCCCCTCAAAGAAACCGACACTAGTGAGGACAGCAAAGATGGCGTCTAATAGGCAGAGGGTCTAACTTTGCTCTTGTATTTAAGTCCATTATGAATGTGGCCAGGCCACGGGTTTAACGGGAATTCATATTAGCCGACGACTTACACTTGTGTCCATAGAAACTTGTTGTTTTTCATTTGGATTATGAACACTTAACGAGATTAATGACCTTCACCCATTTTGCAGACAGTGTCGGTTGTAGCGTGGTTGTGAAATGTGTTCACGGGACAACACTGGACTAAAACACATCGCCCTAGATAGACAGGGCCATATCTGGTTAGCCAAGGGCCAAATTTACACCATGCACACATGGATGCTCATAAGACCTCTTGCGGTGAAGGGAAAGACAAGACAAGAAAGTGTTGTAAACAGACTCTACTGGGTCTTCTAAGTCATTATAATAAAGTAAAGTAAAGTTATGTTACGTTAAGGTAAGTAAAGTTAAGTTACATTTAGTTAAGTTAGTTAAGTTAAGTAAAGTTAGTTGAGTTAAGTTAAGTTAATTGAGTTTAGTTAAGTTAAATAAAGTAAAGTAAAGTAAAGTTAAGTTACTACAAATCGACATACGTGTTTTTTAAATGTTATTGAACCTCATATGAACGCATAATACCGGAGTCATTTCCAGAATGGCTCTGTCCAAACTGTTAAACGCATTTGTATCATCCACGAACCCGATATAATGTAGTGAGTTCCCTTCTACAATTAGCTGAACGACTTTTCTCAGTGTAAATCTAGTCAACGCATGATATGTCATGCCGAAAGCCTGCGTATTCGTCACTAAAATGTAGGTCATTACCTCATTCAGTCCTTCGAGTCGTATCAAGGTCAATATGTTCCCCAGATACTGACGGCACGAATATTCCTTGCTAATCCGTGCACTGATGTAGGTTCCCCTTTATTTGGCAACTTGCAATATAGCTTTCTTTCCATTCTGACGAATGTTCTCTCCCTTCTCTTTCTGTCTCTCTATTT
Organism: Ariolimax columbianus; assembly: GCA_036924085.1. Taxonomy (NCBI): domain Eukaryota; kingdom Metazoa; phylum Mollusca; class Gastropoda; order Stylommatophora; family Arionidae; genus Ariolimax; species Ariolimax columbianus. The sequence continues at coordinate 44,212,476 of JAVGWX010000005.1, read as the reverse complement.
CTCTCTTTCTATTTCTCTCTGTCTTTCATTCTCTCTCAGGTTTTATTCAATAATTTGTAGAAAATTTTGATAGAAGTATGGAGCTTTCCTAGCAAAGATTGTATTTTAACTCTTTCCACGCGCAATTGTTTTCTCAGCTGTACACAGTCAAATTAAGGAAGGCAAAAAATACCAGGGGTTATGTTTTTTAAATCACAATAACAAGTTTAATAAATAAACATATCTGTATCTTATACATCAATTTGAAGGCAAAATTATCTACTAGATAAAGAAGATTGCACAGCAAAGCATAACGTACTTTAGAAGTAACAGTAAAAAATATTAGAAGTAATGACACAAAATATTTAAATATTCAGTGACATATGGTACTCTTACTCTTCATTATCTCAGCATCGGCAATGCCCATCCATATTTTGCTTATACTAATTAGTTCACATTCCAATTAGTGAAGTCCAGGCCAAATTTGAAGGTAATACATCTGACAGAAGTGAAGATATGACACATTTACTAAAGATGATGTCGACGTTGAAAATATTGATGAACATATTCAAAAATGTATAAACTATATTCACTGCACACTGTGACTGCTAACATGCAGTAAAGGATGTTATGCTTTATGGAATGCCTCAAAGCAATCCTTGGGGTGTAAGTGAGGCTGATTTGTACATCCCAAGCAGATGAAATGTGTACGCTTGCGTTCTGTGGGAGTGGCACAGACGACACAATTTCTGTCTCTTTTCGAATACGAGATGATCTGTCTATTGTCTTGGAGGGGTTCCAAGGGGTTTGCAGCTGGTTGTCTGCCAGGCTTTCTTGGAGCATCACCTACTTCAGGAACTGTTGCAGCAGCATGATGTGTGAGCTGAGTCACAAGTTCTCGCTTGAACTTCTTCAGGCTCAGTCACTTAGAGCCAGCTTCACGAGTCAAAGTGTGAAGAATGAAAGCGTTGACTTAAGTGACTTCATGGCAAGAAGATAATCAATTAGAACACGAGTTGTGTTGAAGCGATCTGCAAAAATCTTGTGTCCCGTGCCAAGGTAAGATAAAAATGTGTCAAAAACTTTGACAGCATGAATTGATGCAGGGTCTGCATCGGGGTTGTAAGATGTTTCAGTACCAAAATAAGTAAGTATGTTGTTCGCATATCCCGTTGCGAGTCGCAAAGGCCAAACGTTTTTATGTGGTACTTCTGGGGTTTTGCAGCATTATACTGCTTGAACTGCCATCTGCTTTTGAACCCTACCACCATCTCATCTATACTCAAATCCTGATAGGGGTAGAATGCTGCTCGGTACTTTCTCAGGAGTAGATTCATGAATGGCTCGATTTTATCTTTGCCTTCAGCACTTTTGTCACCTGCATGCATCATTGTATAGAATATATCCTGAAAACGGTTACGAGGAAACATTGAGTGGTACCATGGTGTGTACAATTCAGGCGCCAAAAACCAGTAGTCAGGAATCTCTGGCCGTCTATCAATGCTGATCATGATAATAATAGCAAGAAATTTATTAAGTTCATGGGGAGTAATGTCAACCCAACGGGAGTACACTGAGCGACGAAGAGATAGAGTGTTGATAGTAATTTTCTTCCGAGCATATGCATTTATAGAAACAGCAAGTAATGTCTTAGCTTCTTGATCAAACAGTGCTGAAAAGCACTCAATTGCTGTTGACTGCCCTGTAAGACCTGACTCAGGAGACACACCTGGTTCTTGCTTAGGAATAAATCGGAAAGCATTTTTTGTGGAACCTTCTCTGACTTCATGCCACTCATCTCTTTCTACTGGAGCACTTCTGTGACTTCTAGATCTAGTTACACAGTTTACATTCCCTGCTCTACCTTTTCCAGCTACTAGATTTATATTAGATCTCGGACGTTTTGAGGCCGAGGGCTCAGTATCAAAATCATTTTGACGACTAGAACTAGCTGTGGGCGTGGCAGCAGGGTCTTGATGGCCGTGATAGTCATCATCTACCAATTCACTGTAACTGTTCTGATAATCAATGTCAGCATCTACTTCTACATAACTACTGTCAGTACCATACATAGATTGTTCTATCAAAATCCTCGCTTGATCGGCTGTCACACGGGTGGGACGATGATTAGCCGAAGGAGCTAGTTCCATTCTTGTTTGTTTACGTTTAGCAGCACAAAAAAAAACACTTCAGAAATACAAGTTAAATCGATAATAGAAAGGTTCACGCTGGAGTAATTCACTATCAAAACTGACGCTGTTATTGTAGTAAACCGGAAGAATAAAAATAGATACTGAAGGATGTAGTTGTAAAACTAGAAATACGAACATTAACGAAACAACTCACATGGCACAGCGTACGGCGAATCGGCTGCAAAAGAATGCGCTGTGGCGCAGTGTGCGGCGTATGGCATGGAATGAGTTAAATATGTGACAGCCTCAGCTGGGATACTGTCGGGGCCAATAGCTGTACCATCGTTCAGCATCATAACGGTTTTCCTAATTTTTCGAATTACATCTCTCACAGTCAACCTGAATTTCACTTTGCGTAAATGAAAAAAAACAAATGGAGGGAGTAGGAGAGGGAGAGGGGGGGGGGTGGGGGAGGGTGAGGATTTTTAAGAGTTTGGCCTGCTTAAAAGTTCCAAATAATGTGTTGCACATCTGTGAACTTGCTTTGCTAAACAAGTGATCAATCCTATCCCTAATATAGCCTGCGTGTCTGTTTATATTTTCCCGCAAATATTTTTATGATATCACGCAGGTCTTTCAGAATCAATTTTCTGGCAGTATCCGCAGCCTCTTGCACCAGCAATACAGCACTGCTGGCTACATCTGTCGTTCTGACCAACTTCCCTGTGGGCAGCAGTGTATAGTTCTTGAGTATGTACATTTCTGTATATGGTTTAGCAGCTAATCAAAACGCTTTCCACATTTCCCTTTATCGTATCTTCCCTAGAGTATGCTAAGTTATCTACTCCTTGCGGTGTGGATATTTTAACCGCAGGATCTGGTATCAAGTTTCATTTTAGATGTTCTTTAACTGGTGCAAGTACATGTATATTTTATCATCAATGTTCACTATGTGTTGGAATACATCATACGTATTAGAAATGCAGATTATAAATATATCCTGTGTGTTTTTGGTCTTGGTGAAATCCGCACGTAACTGTCGTACATCACGTTTTGAATTTCAACTGCAATTTCGCTAATAGAAGATAGTGGTCCGACGCAATGTCAGCCCATATATATTTATTATACATATATATATATACTTACTTACTTAGTCGCTTCTCTTCTACGGTGAGGTGTATAGGTTTATATATATACTAGGCATATTCAAATGAAACATAATGAATATGTAAATATATATATATATATATATATATATATATATTTATATATATATATATATATATATATATATATATATATATATATACAGGTCGTGACAAATTTTAGGGTGGCTCACCAGTCAGTAAAAAATGTCGCCAGTCAGGATGGTTGGACTACAGTCGTTCAATTTATGTTGACAGATTTAAACAAGGCACTAATTCACCTTTATTTATTTTTTTAAAATGGGTAACAAAACAAAAATATATTGTTTTACTCACACAGCATTAGCCTTTTTCTTTTTAAGAAAAAAAATTCACTGCTGTCAGAGACGTGGCCTTTTTGTCCTTGAACTTGCTTGGTAGTTTAATCACTGTAGCACCATTTATCGATGGCTTTAGTAAGTTTAAATTGTGGCAGTGGAGGTCCATTTAGATTCACCATCATAAATAGCTTATGTACAATCTATTCTAAGCGAAATATAATTAATAATCGTACGAAAGTCGTTATGTAGTAACGATTAAAGACATCATTAACGATTGAAAATTTATATTTTTTACCTGTCAATCAAAAATGTATACTCGACACAGACGATGAGACGTGCACTTTTGTCAAGCCTTGTATATATATATAAATATACTTACGCGTACATTACCTATTTTGGTTCTTTGTCATTTGTTCAAATGACACCAAAGTCGTCTTGTGAATTTGTTTATGGACAAACACAGTCCCACCAATCAGAAGCCAATTTAAAGCGCCCGCTGTTATCATGTTTAGCCCCACTTCAACGTCTACGCATAACTTCATCAAAAGCAGTGTTATCTTTTCCAACCCCAGCATGTGACGTGTTATTCGCACTCAGTTCGTAGGAAATATGGGCGTAGAGCTCAACTAGCAGACTTTACTGGCAATAATTGTTATTTAAACGTGCGAGTCTATTTCTCCGTATTCGTTGTTTTTATATGGATAACTTTTCATGAACCAATTAACGTAGGATATTGATTACAGATTTCGATTATTTTAACGTCAAACATGCTAAATCAACGCCATTATTTATTCTGCACAACCAATGGTATACAAGAGCAAGGTCTGCTTAACAATTGCATGAGAAAAAAAACAGACAAGTAAAACAGTTTAATTTGGAATATGTCAGAGCTTATTACCATAAAGGCCACGACTCTCTGGGGAATTGCGTTGATGTCTGGCATTCTAGAATAAAACCCACTGGAATTCCGTCGAATCTGTATACACAATGTGCGTAATGAATAGGTCTTGAATGTTGGAATTGCAGAGCTCACGTAGAAAACCCAGCCGCGGCACAATTTAATGTCAAATCGACTCCGAGACAAATCTAATTTAAACAATGGGGATTAGCTTCTAACCGAAGTCGGTCGACCGAGATAATTCACTAGAATATCAAACAATTGTGTTGGTTAGTGGGTGTCTGGTTCTAGTAGAAACTAATTAAACGTAGCGGATATTCCCCATAGACATTGACAGGTCAAAGAACCGGAATTGTTTTAACAATTGAATAAGAGCTCTACCTTTTAAAACAATACAATTGCTTTGTTCTCAGTTAAGGATGTGTTATTGCATTTGAACAAAAGGTATAGCTTATGCGAATGAGATATCAACAATGGTCTATAGCGGATTAACTTATAAGCTTAATGTCCTTCATGTGATTGTAATAAAGGACTGCATTCAATCATTAACATTTAAAATGTTGAAAGCCAATTGACAAATGACAAAAAACAAAGCAAAAGAAAACAAACAATGAAGCAAAGTAATACAAAAATTAGAAAGTCATCAGTTAAGCAACATCCTATCTGTAGTAACCAGAGACCCATTATACGTTAAATAGCGATCTATCTATAGTAATCAGAGATCCATTATCCGTTAAACAGCGCTCGGTCTGTGGTAGCCATAGAACTATTATACGTTAAACAGAGCTGTACTCATAGTAATCAGAGATTGATTATCCGTTAAACAGAACTGTACCCATTGTAACCAGAGATTGATTATCCGTTAAACAGAGCTGTATCCATAGTAACCAAAAATCCATTATCCGTTAAACAAATCTCTGTCTATAGTAACCAAAAATCCATTATCCGTTAAACCAAGATCTGTCTATAGAAAACAGACATCCAGTATTCGTTAAACAAAGACCTGCCCATAGCGACTTGAGAGTAACGTATTGGTAAACCAAGCCCTGACCATAGCGACAAGAGATCCCGTATTGGTAAACCACATCCTGCCCATAGCGTCAAGAGATCCCGTATTGGTAAACCCCATCCTGCCCATAGCGACAAGAGATCCCGTATTGGTAAACCACATCCTGCCCATAGCGTCAAGAGATCCCGTATTGGTAAACCACATCCTGCCCATAGCGTCAAGAGATCCCGTATTGATAAACCACATCCTGCCCATAGCGTCAAGAGATCCCGTATTGATAAACCACATCCTGCCCATAGCGTCAAGAGATCCCGTATTGATAAACCACATCCTGCCCATAGCGTCAAGAGATCCCGTATTGATAAACCACATCCTGCCCATAGCGTCAAGAGATCCCGTATTGATAAACCACATCCTGCCCATAGCGTCAAGAGATCCCGTATTGATAAACCACATCCTGCCCATAGCGTCAAGAGATCCCGTATTGGTAAACCACATCCTTCCCCTAGCGACAAGAGATTCCGTATTGGTAAACCAAACCCTGCCCATAGCGACAAGAGATTCCGTATTGGTAAACCACATCCTGCCCATAGCGTCAAGAGATTCCGTATTGGTAAACCATATCCTGCCCATAGCGTCAAGAGATCCCGTATTGGTAAACCACATCCTGCCCATAGCGTCAAGAGATCCCGTATTGGTAAACCACATCCTGCCCATAGCGTCAAGAGATCCCGTATTGGTAAACCACATCCTACCCATAGCGTCAAGAGATCCCTTACAAAACAATAATTCCTTTTCTTCTTCTTTTTTCATTTTTTCATCTTCTTTTTCTTCCTCTTCTTCTTTTTCTTCGCCTCCTTTTTGCTCTTCTTCTTCTTCTTCTTCTTCTTCTTCTTCTTCTTCTTCTTCTACTACTACTACTTCTTCTTTTATCGTACTGCTCCTGCCTTTCAGAGAGAAGGTGAGCGCGGACTTCTGGTTTGCGCAAGGTGGAAGGCTTGTGCTGCCGACATGTTAAAGATGTGGAGTGTTCTACGTGGGAATAGCTTGTACTGCCGACATGTTTAACATTTAGAGTGTGCTAGGCGGAAATAGCTTGTGCTGCCGGCATGTTGAACCTTTGGAGTGTGCTAGGTAGAAGGCTTGTGCTGCCGACATGTCTAACATTTGGAGTGTTCTAGGTGGGAAGAGCTTGTGCTACCGACATGTCTAACATTTGGAGTGTTCTAGGTGGGAATAGCTTGTGCTACCGACATGTCTAACATTTGGAGTGTTCTAGGTAGAAGGCTTGTGCAGTCGACATGTCTAACATTTGGAGTGTTCTAGGTGGGAATAGCTTGTGCTACCGACATGTCTAACATTTGGAGTGTTCTAGGTGCGAATAGCTTGTGCTACCGACATGTCTAACACTTGGAGTGTTCTAGGTGGGAATAGCTTGTGCTACCGACATGTCTAACATTTGAAGTGTTTCTTTGACCTCCTCTATCTATCGTCGACGGGACTGAAACCTCAATGTAATATGATTTCGTTGCAGACTGACTATACTGCCTCCTTGTCAGATTACCAAACCACTTTATCTTCTATGCGTCAATACAGTGGTTTACCGATGTAGTCCCAGCCACATTTTATTTCCTTTTGCACTTCATACACAGCGCATCTCACAGATCTCGATCTGAAGTCTTTCCCTGTCTAATAAGACCCACGCTTAACATTTCTCCTCAAGGTTGCTGAATCAAACAACAACAAAATAAAACAAAAAATAACCAACTGTAGCAGCCACAGTAACAACACAAACAACGGTAAACTCTATTACAAATGTTGACACAATTGATCTCTGGCCACTGGCAGGGCTTTATCTTACAAACATTTTTTTTTTCTTTATAACTTTTTCTTCTTTTAAAACGTATGAGAATCGTGTCTTTTTTGCCGTTTTTGTTTTGTATAAATCTTCATAAATTCTAGTAGTGACCTCTGAAACGTTTATCACCTTCTGTTAATATTTACTTTTCAAAGTTTTGTTTCAATTTGTTATAGTGTATTAAAAACCCTATGATCTGCTTATCTGTCGTGTCTGAACTACTTTAGTCCCACTTTTTTTTATCAACGAGCTTGTATGTGCAAACATGCATCTGTTCCTTCTTGCAGCTGTCCCTTTTTTCAGCTGTCCCCTCTTGCATCTATTCCTTCTTGCAGTTGACCATTCTTGCAGCTGTCCCTTCTTGCTGCTGTCCATTCTCGCATCTATCACTTCTTGCTGCTGTCCCTTCTTGCTGCTGTCCCTTCTTGCTGCTGTCCCTTCTTGCTGCTGTCCCTTCTTGCTGCTGTCCCTTCTTGCTGCTGTCCCTTCTTGCTGCTGTCCCTTCTTGCTGCTGTCCCTTCTTGCTGCTGTTCCTTCTTGCTGCTGTTCCTTCTTGCTGCTGTCCCTTCTTGCTGCTGTCCCTTCTTGCTGCTGTCCCTTCTTGCTGCTGTCCCTTCTTGCTGCTGTTCCTTCTTGCTGCTGTCCCTTCTTGCTGCTGTCCATTCTTGCTGCTGTCCATTCTTGCTGCTGTCCCTTCTTGCTGCTGTCCATTCTTGCTGCTGTCCATTCTTGCTGCTGTCCCTTCTTGCTGCTGTCCATTCTTGCTGCTGTCCATTCTTGCTGCTGTCCCTTCTTGCTGCTGTCCATTCTTGCTGCTGTCCCTTCTTGCTGCTGTCCATTCTTGCTGCTGTCCCTTCTTGCAGCTGTCCCTTCTTGATGCTGTCCATTCTCGCATCTATCACTTCTTGATGCTGTCCATTTTGGCATGTATTTTTGCAGCTGTCCCTTCCTGTAGCTGTTCATTCTTGCAGCTGTCCCTTCCTGTAGCTGTTCATTCTTGCAGCTGTGCCTTCCTGTAGCTGTTCATTCTTGCAGCTGTCCCTTCCTGTAGCTGTTCATTCTTGCAGCTGTTCATTCTTGCAGCTGTCCCTTCCTGTAGCTGTTCATTCTTGCAGCTGTCCGATCCTGCATCCCCCCGGTTGTTCAGTCCTGAGACTGGTTGTAAGGTTACATGAGCAATTTTCTCCATTTGACCCTATTTCCCCGGTTGATCAGTGTAAGCATTTCTCTATTTGCGCCTGTCCTCTGATTTTTTATTCCTAAGACTGGTTGTAAGGTTGTCTGAACTAGTTTCTCCATTTGACCCTATCCTCTAGTTGGTCAGTATTAAAACTGGTTGTAAGGTTGTCGGAGCATGTCTCTCCATTTGTCTCTATGCCCTGGTTGATCGGTTTTAAGACTGGTTGTAAGGTTGTCTGAGAATGTCTCTACATTTGACAATATTATCTGCAGCTCTCTTCATTTCAGCATAGTGAAGTACTGTCTCGGATGTAAATATGAGTCGTGTTCGCCCTCATAAATTTTCCCCCTGGATCTTACACTCTAGTGTCTTCTATAGAAAAGTTCGTGTCACATATTGTTTTTCCCAACTATATCTTTGTTTTTTGTAATATTTTCAATATTTGTCCTTGTTCCCCTTTCAACCCTCGTTTCAAGATTAGATGTTTGAGTTTCATACCGTACAGGGGTAACTGGCCACACCTGATTAGTGCATATTCTATTCTGATATTCTATACAGCCATCAATTTCTGTTTTTCTCTATAGGCCATTTTGTCAATGTCTAAAAATGTCCCTCTTATGGCGGGCATCTCCGATGATTATTTTCAGTAAATATGTAATCTCTACTTGTTCAAGTATTTCTCCATTGGTGACTATATTTATTTGCTATGTTGCTTGGCTTCTCCATAGTCGCTGTCTTCAATGTTTTACATAAATTAGGTGAGGCAGTTATCGTACTCAAATACTCATCTTATATGATTAGTATGGTAGAGACCCTACCAACTAATGGTCCACGGGATTTATACGTTAACGGCCATTGTTGTCAAAGGGTGGCATGGACACATCCAGCCTCACCCTCTGAGCCATTCATTGTTCAACGTCCGCAAGTATTTATGTCAAGCAACTTGATTGGCTAAATTGATTTCCACGGCTTCTTAGCTTTGATTGGATTGGTCGTTCTCTGCAGCTATATTTAGTCGAATGTCACTCCACTGAGACATATATGGCGGCCTTCTGTGAGGACATATTTACAGACATAATTACGGAAAGGCATTAACGAACATATCCAACATATAGCACACTTTACACGTGTGTTCATGTTGAGCACATGTTCGTTGTGTCAGTTCGTGCTGTTGATGTATCTGAATGTATTTTATTTTAAAAGTGGAGAACTTTGCAGTTTTGAAGCTTGACCATGTCCCATTCTGGTGTAGTTTCCTGCTAAGTTGTCAAAACTAAAATAATTCATCAACTGTACCTCTAATTGCATACATCGGGTAAGCTATAAAGTCAGGTCAGAATTCTAAACCAACTCAACTACTCAACTTCACAATATTTGTCCAAGTCAAAACCGTCTAACATGCATTGTGCAGATATTTGGTTTTAATTGGCATGGCGTGTTCGAGAGTGGGTGAGTTTGTGGCTAGTGGGTGAGATTGAGGCTGTGGGTGAGTTTGTGGCTGTGGGTGAGATTGTGGCTGTGGGTGAGATTGTGGCTGTGGGTGAGATTGTGGCTGTGGGTGAGATTATGGCTGTGGGTGAGATTGTGGCTGTGGGTGAGATTGTGGCTGGTTGGTGAGATTGTGGCTGGTGGGTGAGATTGTGGCTGGTGGATGAGATTGTGGCTGGTTGGTGAGATTGTGGCTGTGGGTGAGATTGTGGCTGTGGGTGAGATTGTGGCTGGTTGGTGAGATTATGGCTGTGGGTGAGATTGTGGCTGTGGGTGAGATTGTGGCTGTGGGTGAGATTGTGGCTGTGGGTGAGATTGTGGCTGGTTGGTGAGATTATGGCTGTGGGTGAGATTGTGGCTGTGGGTGAGATTGTGGCTGTGGGTGAGATTGTGGCTGTGGGTGAGATTGTGGCTGTGGGTGAGATTGTGGCTGTGGGTGAGATTGTGGCAGGTGCTGACGAATTGTGAGTATCTTGAGTCCCTATTTACGGAAGCTCCACTGTGCTCCAGTTGTGACAGCTGTTTCTGATTTTCTTTGTTCTAAGTTCCATAGTGTACACTTATCTCTAGTTTAGTTTAGTGCAGTTCAAGAATCAACATCATTCCACACGGTTTAACCCATAAGTGCTTTGTTCTCCATATTTTTGGAGAATCTCATCACAATACACGAACTCCATAGCATCGGCGAAGATCACGTAATAGATTTGGTGAATTTTATTTACATAATGTTGAATTTTGCCCCGGCAGCGACCGATATGACTTTTTTCGATTTTCAACTGCCAATGGATTTTTAATGAACGGCACACTGCAAACGGGCGCCAGATCTTTACCACTGAACAATCTGTGGCAATCCCAGTTTCCACTCCACCGTGATTTGAACCCGCGACCTCCAGCACCCAAGGCAGACGACCTAACTCGAGACCACTCAGACGGGCAGTAAATGTTCGAAGGTCAAATAAGACAGCTTTTCCTGGAATGATAACCCTGGCTACATACAACTGTTGCCTTGAAGGTGGACAGTGAGAATGTCAAGGACTGGAAGTATCCCCCCCCCCCCCCACCGAACATAAATGGCTTCATCAAACCGCATAAAATGGTACGGGAAAGTGGGATTGTTGAGGTCGTAGGAGAAATATCATCCTTACAGGAATGTCCGTCCATAGTACACAAGAGAAGCGGGTATAACCTCAAGTTGAACGTTCCCGGAAGCGTGACATGAAAGAGTGTGGAACTCTAGAGAACTATCGTGAAATAACAGAACGGAACTACAGGCCGCGATGAAAGAGGCTAGAGCTCTCTGGCTGTATATATCCTACAATAAGAAATTGAAGAAAAACAAAATTAAAAACAGCTGAGCAGGCACTTTCTGGTCCCCTGGGAAAACATCAACACTACATATTAAGAGGCGACTGCTCTAATAAGCACATCTATAATGACCAGTGGTTTCCAAATTCTATTGAGTAACATTTCTGAGAAAGAATATTTAAAAACAACATACTTATTTAGTTGGTACTCTTCTACCGTGAATTGTAGAGATTTGCGACAGACAAAGCCATACTGTTCTATCCACTGTTTTTATCCTGGCCTCTTTCCAATCCATCCCTAGGTCACTTATGAACTGTCGTATGATGTCTTGCCAACGTCCTTTGTGACATCCTGTGGGTCTGCGGCCTTGACTGTTCGATTCCCGTGATCGTCTTGGTATCAGATCTTCTATTCTACAGACATGACCAAACCACTTCAGTTAGGACTGCGCCACTCGTGTCTACAGGCATGACGAAACCGGGCTGCGCCACTCGTGTCTACGTGCATGAACAAACCACTGCAGTTGGGGCTGCGCCACTCGTGTCTACAGGCATTACCAAACCGGACTGCTCCACTCGTGTCTACATGCATGACCAAACCTGAATGCTCCACTCGTGTCTACAGGCATGACCAAACCGGACTGCGCCACTCGTGTCTACAGGCATGACCAAACCGGAATGCTCCACTCGTGTCTACAGGCATGACCAAACCGGACTGCGCCACTCGTGTCTACAGGCATGACCAAACCGGACTGCGCCACTCGTGTCTACAGGCATGACCAAACCGGAATGCTCCACTCGTGTCTACAGGCATGACCAAACCGGACTGCTCCACTCGTGTCTACAGGCATGACCAAACCGGACTGCGCCACTCGTGTCTACAGGCATGACCAAACCGGACTGCTCCACTCGTGTCTACAGGCATGACTTAACCGGACTGCGCCACTCGTGTCTACAGGCATGACCAAAGCGGACTGCTCCACTCGTGTCTACAGGCTTGACCAAACCGGACTGCGCCACTCGTGTCTACAGGCATGGCCAAAACACTGCAGTTGTTGGGCTTCGAGATTGCTTCGAATTGTCTGGTTACGGATCGTGTCCCTTTTCGTCCCCTGGTCCACCTTTCCTAGGTACCTCTTTTCAGAAGTTTCTAGTTGCCTTTTTTTAGCATGACTCACATCAATATGTTAGCACAGGTACATAGGTCTAGCGGTATACATCCATTTTTGTTTTCCTGCCTATTCCTCTTTTGCTGAGGAAAACTATGTTTAGTGCATGAAAAAGTCTTCCTGCCGCTGCCCTGCGTTCGGTCAACTCTTCTTTGATTCCTCTACTATTGTCTATTACCACTCCTAGATATTTAAATTGGCTGACTTGCAGCAATGGCTGTGTTTCTAGACCTGAAATACGATTACATTCAAAAGATTGCCGAAACTGGAGAACTGTATTTCAGAGGCCAGTCATGGGAATCTGGATACATTCGTTTTGCAATGGCAACATAAGCTGGATATGTGAGGATCAAGAAGCATACATTTATACTTTCAGGGGCAGTAAAATATGAACGAGTATTAGAACTATTGATAAAACAACTGAACAATATGTGCTTAGTTATTCGACTGTGTTCGAATAATGCTATTGAATTTAAGGACTAGTCCAGACCATATTGCACATTTACAATACAAATAGAACAGTAATGAAGAAATATAAAACATGTGAACGCCCAACAGACTATCAATCAAGATACAGTCTGCTGCTCTTCTGACAATGATGAAAGATGTCAACCTCAAAATGGGAAAATGCAAATACAAGAATACAGTAGAGCAATTTGTAGGAAGATAGAGAAACCGCAGATGAACTGGATTCTTATTAAGAAAACCAATTAAATATATGCAACACATTTTTCAACAAGCTTCAAGAAGATTATACACATAGTAAAGTACGGGAGATATATTAATACTTCATCATCATTGTGTAGCATGTCCTTTGTAGAGAACGTCGCTCGCATTACAGCCCATCTGAAAGACACTTGTTCCCTAGCCAAACCTCCAGCCTCCGCGAGTTATATCGTGGTGTCATCGTCTTCTCAGTCTATGCTTGCCTCTTTTGTCCATAACTTCATCCACTTTCCTATCAAGACTGGTGTGTTTCTTGGTGTGACCAAAGTTTTTCAATTTTCTGGTCACGGTGGAATTGATACAACCAGTTCTGTTATATTTTCAACTCTGCAGAATGTCTATATTTGTCCTTCTCTCAGTACAATGTAGTCTGAGGATCTGATAAATCCTATTATTAATATTTATCAATCATATTCATTTTGTTACCATACAGAACGGATCAAAAATATTGTCCCAAAAAGAAAAGCTTACCCAGACCCAACGTTTTTGTATGAGAATGCCCACAATGAGTAGGTTTACTCTTTTGTGCGCATTAAAAAGGACCTCAGGTGACAGGTTGCAGTACCTTTCCTCACATCCCGAGCATGCTGATGAAAGTGGGCCGGGTCCTTCAGGCGGTTGTGCTATGCTTGGCTTCAAATACGTGTCAGTCACTACTACTAGGATCACGTCGACCCCTCATCGATAAAATCGATTCAGAATAATGTAGCGATTAAAATAGCTAAACTGGGAAAAATAGAAAGAAGATATACAAATAAAATACTTTGTTGAACCTCACACAATAATAGGATAGTATATTGTTAGTAAGCATAAAACAATGACAACAACAACAAACATAAGATAATAAAAGCACCAAATGGGACTGTCTAAAAACATGTAAACAATCAGTATATACCACTCTTGTCAATAGAAGAGGTTAAGGAAAATCAAGTATACATGATAGATGACATCTTAAGTAAAATGAAGGCAAGACAAAGAGAAAGCATTCCAGATTATAGGGAACTGAACAATGAGGTAAGGACAATGTGTCAACATGCAGTGGATATAATCAAAATGCAAGGTGATTTAAGTCATAGGAAAAACAAATCACATCACGAGTGCTATACATGCAGAAATAAAACATCTTTCAAACACAATAAGGCAGGCTGGCTCATAGACGAGGATGCAATAAGGCGGCTAACGCATAGAAGAGGATGCAAAAAGGTGTCTGACTCATAGAAGAGGATGCAATAAGGCAGGCTGACTCATAGAAGAAGATGCAGTAAGAACTACAATAAAGACGTCTTACTTGATGAGAAAGACATAAAACAGATGAATGAAACATATAAGTGAACAGTTTAACGACAGACATAGACAACACACGTTCAACATTAATGACGTTCCCGACATTCTCCGATCAGAAGTAAGAATATCAATACAAGATATGAGAAAGGCAATTTTAACAGGCATGGATATAATACATAAATAAATGATAGAGGCTCTAGCAGAATTCAGTGTCATTGATTTATGTAATGACATCTAAGATATAAGATATACATTTCGAGATCCCATAACATCTGTCTTTATAACAACACTCAAGAAGATTTCAACCGATTGTTCCGATGTTATAACAATCATCCTGATGAGGCACACCATTAATCTCTGATCCAAAATTATACAGGAAGGAATTAGGAATAACGTAGACAAACTCGGCAAGGTTTACTCACCACGTACACATATTACAAGAAGAGTGCGACAAGGATGCATGCTGTTCCCTCGATTGTTTAACATCTACACAGAACACAGTATTACACATATATAAGAACTGAAAGGGATCATTAATAAATGATCGCAGATATACGGACGACACATTTCTGCAGGCTGAAAGCGAACAAGAGCTACTAGAAAGTGTGATTTGAATAAAGAGCAAAAGTCAGGTGTATATGGATTTGACAATAACACTGAGGCGAAAACTATGACAGCAAAGTAGACATGAAATCCACCGTCAAGAAATAGACGGTCTGGTACTAGCACATTTCAAGAGCTTATCATATTATTTACATTGAAAAAAGATGCAAAATCGATATCCAGAAGAAATATAGATAGCCAAATCTGTTTTCACAAGCAGGAAACATATATTCAAACAAGTGACTCACACATTGAAAATAAGAGTAATCATGTCGTCATTACTGTTACTTAAGTTTTCTTTCAACCATGCCGAAACAAAGGCTGCAGGGAAGGGCATAGGACAAACCTGCCAGGAGTAAACAACACAATACGTGGGAGGATGATATCAATTGATGACCAGGACAAAACATAGCGGATTTCTTCAACAAGGCAAAGGATATTAAAGATTCACTGCAGTCGATCTTTGATGTGAAGATGTCATAAATGTACATCTAAGATGTCATAAATGTACATCTAAGATGTCATAAATGTACATCTTAGATGTCATAAATGTACATCTAAGATGTCATAAATGTACATCTAAAACTAGTACAAAGAAAGTCTACAGAAACTCCCACCCGGATGACAATATAATGACTAAATAAACAGAGCAAATCTTATTTTATAGCAAACCATCCAGTAAAGCAACTCATCTGAGCTTGTCTGAGGGACATGCCCTCTGTCGGTCAATGTCAATGGGCTTATTGGTGCCTCTTGAACCCCCTTTTGTTGTACTTAGCGATATGTGTTTGAAGCCTTAATAACAATAATTAACTATGTAACTAAAACTTTGAATGGATGGCCAACTCAGAAAGATTGAACCGGTTGCCATGACAACCAGAGCTACATTGAACTTTCTGGCGTGACAGAACCATGGCTTGTTGCTTTGTTGTTCAGACGTCTATTTATTTGTATGAAAACTGTTGGCGAATTAAAACAAAGTGCGCTCAGCTCTCCGAACTTGTCATGGAAATTTGGAGGTGATGACAGTTGAACAAAGGAATGGGTGTGAAACCTAATACACATCTTCAGGAAGAAAAAAAATGGAACACAAATCAACAAAAGATAGACACAATGTTGTCAGTTTTAAACTTCTGGGAAAATATTACATGACCATTTTTGTTTGTTGCGTTCGTCTTATTTATCTATTCCACAATGCGGTGTGCGTTACACTATGGTTTTTATTGTGTGCCAATCGACCCAGCGCCTCCGACTTTCTACCGATACCAATATGATTAAACAAGTGCAAGAACATATAAATTCTGCCAATACCAATTTAATTAAACAAGTGCATGAACTCACATTTGTTACCGATACATATATCATTAAACAAGTGCAGGAACTCATACATTCTGCCAATATCAATATCATTTTTTTAAAATGCAGGAACTCACTTTCCGCCAACAGTAATATGATTAAAATTCAAAAGCATTCACACATAATTCAAGTTATGCCGGTGTGCAGTGACGATTTATCTCTATAATCTGTCGATAACATGATCGTCTGACTTCCTCCAGCAACAACATTTTCACCAAGTTAGTCATACTTTTCTCACCAGATCTTAGCCGTATGTGATCATCTCTAGAACATCTTGAGATGATCAGTAAGAGCCAACAATCCCCCAATGAGTAACCTGAACCAATTGTTTCTAAACCTTCTGTAGGAGTGGCAAGTGATCTCACAGCACACTACCGGAAGGTTGATTTCTTCCACCAGGCGTCGCTGTCTAGCTTATATTAATGCCTGTGGAGGTCACACACATTACTGACCATTAACCAACAGTTTCTTCATGAAACTGTCACGATCTGATATTCACAAAAATGAGATTTATGAAATTTAATTGACTTCTAATTTTTAGATTTCTTTGTACCGTCAGATTTTGTAAATTGCCCTTAACTTATTTTGAATAGTATATTTGTGTTGGTTCATTCAAATCTCTACAAAGAATACGACCTTGTATTATTAATTCTTTGAAAAATAGAATTGTATATATTGATGGGTCTTTTGCCGTTAATCTGAATGTGTGTGTTTTTATTGCTCACTTCATCTGGGTCGACCGACAAGCTGTCTGGTAATGTTAAACATCATTTCGTGTATCGATACACCCGTTTTTAAACCATCTCATAGCTTTGCAGCCTGATCAGATATGTATATATTTGCTTAACCTCCTTTGTCTGTGTGTTTTTTGACAGTTTTTGACGCCCCGTAAAACAGGTAGAAGATCGATGTGGGCCAGAGCGACGCCATGTCGGTCCACTTTTCTGAGCCCCGGGTAATCCGATCAGCGATTCTTAAACCATATGCCCACAATAGCTATCTGCTTTCTTAATTGGCAATAATTGCGGACATTCAAATATGTTGCCTTTCTGTGTGCTCTGGTTGCCTGTTTAAGCTTCCATGTTACAGAGCATTTAGAGTTCTTGCATCTAACAGCAGAGGGCCCTCCTTCGTCCCCGAATGTCGGGATGCGTTGAATTACTAAACTGTAAATGTAAACCTATTCTACCATCCCTCAGAGGAAGTGTAATGTGATTTATTAATGACATTTTGATATAGAAAATATATTTTTCTTAACCTAATGAAACTCATATTACCAGCGTACGAAGAAGAAGAAACCCATATTACCAATACTACGAATGTATGAATGTAAATCTATTATATGAATGTAAACTAAGCTATGAATGTCAAACGTATCTATGAATGTAAAACTAATATGTGAATGTAAAACTAATATGTGTATGTAAAACTAATCTTTGAATGTAAAACTAATCTGTGAAAGTTAAACTACATACTGAATGTAAAACTAATCTATGAAACTAAAACTAAGCTATGAATGTAAATACATTTCTAAACTGGGTATTGGATAATGAAAAAAAATGTAACGTAGAATCTTTAGCTGAAAGCCTATGCTTCCTACTGTAGTTCCACATGTTCATACCAGATAAGACAGTCATCTTTACATAGATTAGACATAGGCTGTATTGTTCTTGAGTTATTCAAGTATAGTTCGCTAGGGATCAACAGGGCGCGAAGGTTTAAAGACGATCATCGAAACTTAGTGTTTTTTTCGTGTATACGTGCATGTAGACAGAACAAGAAAATGGTAAATATCTAATTACATAACATTTGTAAATGCATGCAACTTCTAAATTAAACAGAAAAAAATAACAATAAAAAGAAAATGGGAGCGTAATGCCGATGTAACAGATCCCACTGTTTGCCTTGGCCGTGATCTATCTTAAAACATTCTCACACTCATCCACATCATCATGACCATACTCAGTAAATGACATATCACACAGCAGGTGGCATATTTATTATATCATACTCATATCATAGAATGAGTAGAGAAATTACAAACACAATATAATACATATCTTAACTAAACATTATACTAAAACGGGAATTGTAAGCATTAGCTATTGATGGAATTCCCAACTAACAAAAAACCCAGTTCTATTGCCTTGCAATTACATCACACACACATCGCCTTAACTGCGTCTTCAACACACCTTATCAAATACTCTTCCTCACTGAAATCCCCTCAGGCGGGCGATCTCGACATAACTCGTTCACAATGTGTCCTTGCTTACAAACACACTTTCAGATTATCCATTAATGCAAAACTCACACACCTATTTGAGCGATCCTGTTCTATCACTAAACATTCGTCCAACAGTCTATCAATCGCTCCTCTATCTAAGTCGGTGAGTTAAACACACTATCTACATTCAGTCTCTCTCTCTCCCATACAGCCACTCTCTCTCTCCAGCCTCTCTCTCTCTCCAGCCTCTCATCCAGCCTCCCGAGCTAAACTTTGTCTCGAGTTATATATCCTCAAGCAAGACCAGAGCTTGACCAATCGATCTCAGGTATGGTCATCTTCAATTCCAATTGGAACGAAACACTTTGCACACCTGTCACTCATTCTCTCGCAGCAAGCCCCGTTGCCAATTTCGTCTGTCAATCAATCTCCCCCTACCAAAATCGGAAGGCCAGTGGTCAGTTTCTACCTGTCCACATTCCTTAACCCAACTCTGTTCTCCTTTGCTGAGACAGTGAGTGACCTTGACATGCATTCATGTAGCTTTAAGCTTTAACATGTTCAGGCATCCTAAACTCCCCTTGCTCCGGCGGGAACTGTTACATTACCTCCCTAAACTACAGACCGAAACATGGATGGTCATTTTTTTCATCTGGCAAATGACCACCATTTTCGTCTCTACTATCCAAAATGTAAACACTACTCCTGTTTACAACTTCACTCACATCGTACATGCATAAAAAGACATGTCATTTGATACATATAAACTTTTTGTAATACATACACAATCAATACAAGCAGAAGAAAAACACTGTGGCTGGGCGTTTTTACAACACAAACCACCACTTTTACATCGTTTTGCAGTCAAATACACCAAAGTCTGTCCCTGCGGGACCTTGAACTCATCAAAACAGAAACACCTTAAGGAATTCTCCTTACTCATTTGAGGTCAACATACCTCGCCCTGTTTCCCGTGCCTTCCTCTAAGGACACGAACCTTCATTGTTACACTCGACCAGTTCAGGTCAATTTTCTCAGGCGGTCTCATTACACGCCTGGCCGACGAT
The DNA here is from genome assembly GCA_036924085.1 of Ariolimax columbianus. Taxonomy (NCBI): domain Eukaryota; kingdom Metazoa; phylum Mollusca; class Gastropoda; order Stylommatophora; family Arionidae; genus Ariolimax; species Ariolimax columbianus. Next base: position 44,192,731 of record JAVGWX010000005.1, on the reverse strand, counting down.
TCACTTCATACTAACTCCTGTGAGGCCACGAATTTACGTGGGTTATCCTCAGGCTAGTTATCATTGTCTCTCTTGACAGCTATCCCCTCTCAAAGAAAACAGCAAAATTCTTTATGTTTCCCACAAAAACGATATTTGACAACATATGTCATAGTCAATATTAAAACTTCTGATCAATGTAGTCTTCTCTGCAATGACTCCACATACATGTGATTCTGGAACTCGTGGTGACTTGTGCTTGCGGAGGCCTACAGTCTGGATGAGATATACTGCTCTGTAGATCACCTAAATAACCTGTATCAAATACCTGTAAACATGATGATTCAACAACAACAAAAAAACAACAACAAAACACAAGACAAATGCATTGCATACAATGTCGAAACCCAAACAATAAATACAAATGTCAAAATATTTGCACGCATACTTATGATATCAATATTTCAGTCAGCAAGTATAACACGTTGATACTGTCAGGATATGTAATCATGTTTAAACAACAAAACAACAACAAAATAAAGAAAAATTCAATGCATACTATATCGACCATACAACCCACTTAAAATGCAAGTAATACCATTAGTCAAAACCCAAACACCAAATACAAATGTCAAAATATTTGCACACAAAAACATGATCAAATGCCATCAACCTTCACTCCTGCTCGTGCCCCACAGATGAGCACCTGTTAATGCCCCCTTCAAAAGATACTAAACTATGACTAAGTTGTAACTTAATCAGGTACTAAACTATGTCCCTAAACTATGACTAAGTTGTAACTTAATCAGATACTAAACTATGTCACTAAACTATGACTAAGTTCTAATTTAATCAGATACTAAACTATGTCACTAAATCATGACTAAGTTCTAACTTAATCAGGTACTAAACTATGTCTGAGTCAAAAGTCAAAAACCGAATCGTCCACCTGTCGAATTACGTCATGCTGTAACCCTACTAGTCCAGGTGCAGTCTTTGTCACGAGGAATCAAAACCGAGTGTTCTGATCTAACTAATTTACCGCTGTTTCCACAAATTCCCCGAATCAAAGCTACCTGGTCAGATTTTGACCGAAACATCACGTCCACGTGTTACCCTGCGTCGCGTAATCATTACCTGGCGCATCCAGCTATCCTGCGTCTCTTGTTCGTTCTGTCCGTTTCTCTGGTCGGAAATGTCCCTTTGATCTCGGTCAGTCTTCGCTTCAGACTGACCGTCCGCTCATTGTCTGGCGTGCACTTCAGACAACGAATTCAAAGGAATTTTTAACATCTGGTCATTCCTCCATCTCTATACCCTACCCCCTAATTATCCAAATCTCCGTTTCCCAAGGATAACGGTAGATGAAACAAATTTTATGCAAATGCATACATCAACTGGAGTTCCACATGATAGCCCATGTGTGTAAGTACTCCACACGACTTTACCTAATTCCATTTCTGATTTCCATGTTTTTGGCTAGCGTCAGTAAACATTGCATCAACCGTTCCTTATCACTACTGCTTATTTTAACCAGACTATGCGTTGCCCCATCAGCTGTCTCTGATTGCTGCGCGATTTCCTCCTGTAAAACGCCCATCGTCTGGTCTGTTTGTTTCACGGTTGTTTGGATCGTACCTACCGGTTCTCTGTTAGTGTTACGTACACTTACATCGTTCGCTACTTCAGCCTTCCGTCCATCTGTATTCACTATTTGCGGGAAAGACCTTTCACACTGTTCGTTTGACTGTTGGCTTATCTCGAACTGAGATCTTTTCATCTTTGCTTCGATGACTCGTTCGCTGTCCTGGCTGTGGTTAACCTGTCTTTCCCTTTTCTTCGTTTTCCTTAGAAACTCTGTTCCTCTTTTGTTGGCTGCTGTTGGTGCGTCCGTTTCGCATTCCAACTGTGCGTCATTCCCACTTCCTTCCTCGGTGGCCGAAGGGTTGTCCCTTCTTTCGGTCTGTTCAACCACTTCTCCCGCATGGCTAGAACCTGGCTTGGGTGGGCACGAAACCATAGCTGGTCCTGCCACCATTCCTCCTCCTCTCCTTTCCTCTTTATCTGGCGAATCTCCGACTATTTCCTTGTTCGATTCTTCGTCGACTTTAACTAATGTTCTACCAGGCTTGACCACAAGTTCCTGGTAAACTTGGCTCCTTTCAGCACGCCCGACCATGTTAATCGACGTAATACCCTCTTCCTGAATTCTCGGCCTACACTGTCCGATGCGGTAACATTTTATCTGGACCTCTGAGCGAACGTTTGTCTCGTTTGCATTGCGTAACCTGCCCTCCGTCCCTAACTTTTCTGGATACACAAAACCTGTATCTCTTTCTTTCTGTCCATCCGCCTCGTGCTCAAAGTCTCTTTGATAGATCCTGTCCTGCCTCTCCATCTGTAACCGTGCAAAAGGCCTCTTGTGGGCTAAGAATCTGCCCGATTCAAACTTCTGCCCAACCATTCCTCCTCCTCTCACTTGACTTGGCCTCTGCACCTGGGTCAAACTCCAACCCTTTTCGCAACCTCTTTCCAGTCGTCCACACACGTCCGTCCTGAGATTTCCACCTCTGTCCCTCCACGGATCGGAATGTGGAAGTAGTACGGGCTTCCTACTCACTTTCCTACCACTCTGTCCCCTTCCACAATACTGGACCGTGTTTACTTCTGTGATTTCTTGATTTCTTCTCTCCTTCCTAGCTGGTTTGAAAGCTCTGTTTTCAAACTGTTGCAACAGCTGTCGCAGCTTCCATTGGAGATCTTTTTCCTGTCTTTCCAGCCGAATAACTCTGCCTGTTAGTTCTCTTAGCTGGTTTTGTAGTTGACTTTTGTCCTCCCACTTATCGCTGACTGTAGCTCGTGCCATGAAAGGCTTGTTTTTGACAAACAGTCCTCCTCTTCTCCAGGAACTGTTAATATTCCGAAGAATATTAGGGCATCCGATAGACAAATGTCCAAAAGCTAGACAATGATAACATTGTTTAACATTGTCCAACCTCGACATATTGAATAAACCCGTCTGGCCCACCCAAAAAAAATTATAAGACTGTCAAGTACGCACAAAGTCTTGTCAATAATACAACAATGGGTGGAAGAAAAATGTCACACTTACCAGTCAGATGATTGGAAAAGCTGTCTATGGTACTAACACTCTAACCACTAGCTACTCCTCTATTCCTAACTACACACACAAGTTATATATAACTGCGACACTTGTGTTAAACGTGCAAATCAAGATCTATAGCTACACACGCACTATATTTATAAATCTATAACTATCCGTGGTCAACAGGCACCAAAATAATAATAACGTGTAACAGACCCTCTGCTGCCGTGATCGAACTTAGACCATTCTCACACTCATCCACATCATCATGACCATACTCAGTAAATGACATATCACACAGCAGGTGGCATATTTATTATATCATACTCATATCATAGAATGAGTAGAGAAATTACAAACACAATATAATACATATCTTAACTAAACATTATACTAAAACGGGAATTGTAAGCATTAGCTATTGATGGAATTCCCAACTAACAAAAAACCCAGTTCTATTGCCTTGCAATTACATCACACACACATCGCCTTAACTGCGTCTTCAACGCACCTTATCAAATACTCTTCCTCACTGAAATCCCCTCAGGCGGGCGATCTCGACATAACTCGTTCACAATGTGTCCTTGCTTACAAACACACTTTCAGATTATCCATTAATGCAAAACTCACACACCTATTTGAGCGATCCTGTTCTATCACTAAACATTCGTCCAACAGTCTATCAATCGCTCCTCTATCTAAGTCGGTGAGTTAAACACACTATCTACATTCAGTCTCTCTCTCTCCCATACAGCCACTCTCTCTCTCCAGCCTGTCTCTCTCTCCAGCCTCTCATCCAGCCTCCCGAGCTAAACTTTGTCTCGAGTTATATATCCTCAAGCAAGACCAGAGCTTGACCAATCGATCTCAGGTATGGTCATCTTCAATTCCAATTGGAACGAAACACTTTGCACACCTGTCACTCATTCTCTCGCAGCAAGCCCCGTTGCCAATTTCGTCTGTCAATCAATCTCCCCCTACCAAAATCGGAAGGCCAGTGGTCAGTTTCTACCTGTCCACATTCCTTAACCCAACTCTGTTCTCCTTTGCTGAGACAGTGAGTGACCTTGACATGCATTCATGTAGCTTTAAGCTTTAACATGTTCAGGCATCCTAAACTCCCCTTGCTCCGGCGGGAACTGTTACACCGACCACAGGAGGAGGGGGGGGGAGTAATGCAGACCACAAAAGAGGGGGAGGGGTGGCGTAATGCCGACCACATAAGGGGGGAGGCAGGCGTGAGGGGGGGGCGTAGTGCCATAGAGGGGGGCGTTATGTCTTCAATGGTAGATGATGTCGAGTGTCGATTTAAAACAGTTCTGAGGAGCCCCTAGCCGGTCTTACCATTTCCATCAGCATCACCCCCCCCCCCCCAATCCCAGGCGAAAGGAGGGAGGGCGTAGTGGTTCCGTTTTTGTAATATCTGCGTGTTGTACATATATTTACATATGGGCAGGGGAATACATTTCTCCAAATGACGTCTCCCTGTTTTCCGCTTTCTAATTTAATAAATAAATGTTGTCCTTTTGTCTGGATCAGACCTTGTCTGAGAGGAGTGTTCTGCCTGTTTTGATCTACAATCAACAAATGTAACACCTTCTACATGTCACCAATTAAATTGTGCTTCTTTATCATAAATTTAGTATGCACTGAAGAAACCTTTTTAATTTAATTTAACACATCAGTGAAATGAAGATTCACACCAAAGTTAAAGTATTGAACACCAATGTCAAGTCATCGGTGCTGCTGTATGGAGCGGAGATATGAAACACATTCATACAATATCATACAATCAAGATTCCAGCCCTCCTTTAACGGATGCCTTCGACTGATAGAGTCGATAAAGTGACAGGATATGGTGAAGAATGAAGACCCATGGGAAAGGAGCCAACAGAAGCAAACGTAACAACACATTAAGAGAAGAAAATGGGAATGGATAGACTATATGCAACTGAAGGCATTGTCTGACATGGTCTTACCTGAAACCCTCAGGAAAATAGAATAGAAGGTATATAATTCATGGAGAAGAAAATATGATAAGGAACTAAGATTACATGATTACACCTGGAGATAGGCAGAACGAGCAGCCCAGGACCGTGTATGCTGGCGAGGTGTTGTCACAGCCCAGGACCGTGTATGCTGGCGGGGTGTTGTCACAGCCCAGGACCGTGTATGCTGGCGAGGTGTTGTCACAGCCCAGGACCGTGTATGCTGGCGAGGTGTTGTCACAGCCCAGGACCGTGTATGCTGGCGGGGTGTTGTCACAGCCCAGGACCGTGTATGCTGGCGGGGTGTTGTCACAGCCCAGGACCCTGTATGCTGGCGAGGTGTTGTCACAGCCCAGGACCGTGTATGCTGGCGGGGTGTTGTCACAGCCCAGGACCGTGTATGCTGGCGGGATGTTGTCACAGCCCAGGACCGTGTATGCTGGCGAGGTGTTGTCACAGCCCAGGACCGTGTATGCTGGCGAGGTGTTGTCACAGCCCAGGACCGTGTATGCTGGCGGGGTGTTGTCACAGCCCAGGACCGTGTATGCTGGCGAGGTGTTGTCACAGCCCAGGACCGTGTATGCTGGCGGGGTGTTGTCACAGCCCAGGACCGTGTATGCTGGCGAGGTGTTGTCACAGCCCAGGACCGTGTATGCTGGCGGGGTGTTGTCACAGCCCAGGACCGTGTATGCTGGCGAGGTGTTGTCACAGCCCAGGACCGTGTATGCTGGCGGGGTGTTGTCACAGCCCAGGACCGTGTATGCTGGCGAGGTGTTGTCAATCGCCTTTGCACCGAGAGGAGCGATGTACTCTGATTTGATGTACTGAATACCTTAACGTTGTTATTTACAAGTATCCTCACTGCTGTGTCTGGTACACCATGCTTGCAACTTTCTGCAGCACAGGAGAATCACAAAAATGAAACAATCTCTTACTAAACTTTATCGATATTTTGTTTTCTGAGAGAATTTTTAAAATGCTGAGTATAAGGACATACTGTTACATGTCAAATAACGTCTTAGCTATCTCAAGTCAAGTCAATTCATCCCTTCAGCGGTGAGATTGTTGGGGCACACATGAAGGCACCACCACAAGCCCACGCCACCTGTCCCTGTCAGCGAACGTTTGTGCTCCTCTGATCGGGTATTGGTTCATTCTTTTACATTGTCCTCCCATCTTTTTTTTGGGCTGCCTCTTCATCGTCCCTCTTGCACCTTGACTGTTAGGACCCTATTGTTAGGACCCTATTGTTAGGACCCTATTGTTAGGACCCTATTGTTAGGACCCTATTCTGCAAGACCTGATCTCGATATGTGGCCGTACAAGTGAGTATCTGTCTTTTGACCGTTGCCAAGAAGTCTTCAAAAGGCCCTATAGCTTTTTTAATTCTTTCCCGTATTTCCTCATTTGAAATTCGATCTTTGTATGTGACGTTTAGAATTCGTCGGAAACATATCATCTCCAAAACATGTATCCTCTACTACAGGTCAGCTGTGAGGGGACGGCGGGGGCTAGTGGTTAAGTGACAAGGCTCACAACCCCAAAGTACTGGGTTCGATCCCCACCACAGCACCGGTCGTTACCACGGGAAAGCAAACACTTAGAAAATGCAGGATGAAGCAGACCCTTACATATAATGCTTGCCGAAGTCGGATGCACTGATAGGCTCAAAATAAAAATAGCAGTGCAACGTACATCCACCTTTTGGAATAGCGAAATAAGGCGAAAAAAAACAACAACAAAAAAACAAGTCAACTGTAATGATGGAAAATAGCTTGGTTCAGATCCTTACTTTCATATTCAATTACGAGCTGCAGCGGTCAGCGACCCATAGAAGACTGCTAGCGTCAATGCGAGCGAACCAGAGCTGCAAAGACCCTTCTACACCTCCATGCGGTGATCCTTGATAACAGGCTGCAACAGAACAGACTGGCTAATGAGAAGGGATCGAAGAGGGAATGCTAACCCAGTACTCATAACATGTTGGCTGAAGTCGGGTGTGTTGGACCAAAAGGTGCACATATCGCAGTCAAGCTGTAAATTACGACACAACGCGTTCCGTTTTCCGGACTACATTCTGCTACTTGAGCCGTTTTCATGGTTTGTTCGCGGGAGATTGAGAACGAACGAAGCCAAGCCATATTCAATATATTGCATATGTGCTTTTTGTTTTTGAAGCATAACAAATCACTGGTCGGTCGTGCAGAACCCGTCTAGTAAGACAGTTATAATACCAGCTCAATGAAAATTACATTGAGAATAAATATTCACAGATCATCACATCTCAGTGTGTGCTCACTGAGTCTTATGGAGGTGTTACGGAAATCTCAAGAGAGCGTTCAACACAGAGCATGTTGACAGGCGATCGGTTTTTGTGTTCCCTTCACACCCTTGCATTGTGACACCGGATGCTGGCGTACATTGGGGGTGATCATGGGATAGATCAATGTTGTTTACGGTTTTATAGAAGGAACAACAGCAACATCTGTGGACCAGCACGACACACAATAAATTGCTTCTCAATCAAAACATAAAAAAGCACATGGAATAGAACATCAATTAGGAAAAATTGAAATTGTGTTACATGACCCACTCGGGAAGGGAATCTATTTGGGATAGAACAATATAAAGATAAATATTCATGTAATACTAACACAGCTGTTGATACCAACACTGATGTTGATACTAACACATCTGTTGATACCAACACTGATGATGATACTAACACAGCTGTTGATACCAACACTGATGGTGATACTAACACAGCTGTTGATACCAACACTGATGATGATACTAACACAGCTGTTGAAACCAACACTGATGATGATACTAACACAGCTGTTGATACCAACACTGATGATGATACATAACAGAAATTCACCAGTAACCCTTACACTTGATACGTACACCAATTATAATGTAGACTCCCTCTTGTACAATTTCACCAGTAACCCCAATACGTGCCTCGTACAACAATTCTAGTGTAGACTATGGTCCAATTCTACGAGTAACAGTTACACTTGACATGTACTCGTATACTACTACTATTTCTTCTTCTTCTTCTTCGTCTTCTTCTTCTTCTTCTTCGTTTGCCTGGAAAAGGACGTTCTAATATGTCGTAGTTTACAACGAGGCTGCTATATCTAAGCCAGTCGGTCGGACACATCCGATTTCAACTTTCATATTTTGTATGTCTTCTGATTGCGATCCATTTTCTCTTAGCAAGACTACACCAGTGCAGACTGTTTCCAGGGCCCCCGTTTGGAGAGGAAATTGGGCCTGGGTCAACTGATTAACTGACCCTGATACACGCAGTCAACTATATGTCGCTGACTGCTGTTGCTGCACCTTTGTTTATCTGCTCTGCACACCAATTCTAATGCATATTCTCTCTAGAAGAAATCGTTCAGTAACTACGAATGATGTCTGATGATGTTAGTCAATCACAGATGAAGAAGATTACTATTTCTATCCTTCATTTTGTATTATGTTCAGTCAGTCGATGAGTTCGGAAGCGACTGCTGTGGCCGATGTGAATATTGAAATGCCATGGGAAGTGTAGGCAGAGAATGTACACCTGTTATGACGGCTTGCTTTCATTCGTTTTTAGCCTGTCTCCCTTGTTCAACTGCAGTTTGTATGGATGCCTTGCATGACGATTCACCTTTACGAAGAAGCGTGCGTCATGAGGTTCGGTCATGCGCAGTTGCCTCCAAGTGTCAGGTGTAATGCCAAAGGATTGTAGTGAAACGATGTTAATATCTTTGAAGCGTTATTTACACCGTCAAGAGAGAGTTTACTCTTTTGCATTTCCCAAATGAAAGATCTTCTGCGTTCGTTATCAATCTCTGGCTACTAAGCCCTGAACAGGGCTTTGAAAGTAACAGGATGTAGTCCGGAAAACGAAATGCGTTGTGTCGCTAGTTTATAGTTTGACTGCAATATTTGCACCTTTCGGTTTGACACATCCGTCTTCGACAGCAATAAAAGATATATTTTGGCTGCCGATGACGACTAAATGACACCCCTACCCCTCTTAGCGAATATGTGACGTACTAATAATAGTTAAAATCCTACCGATACCAGTTCTTTCAACAACAGCGGATTTTTAACCACCTACTGCCAATTGATCTTCAATAACACCTCTGAAGGAGCCCGTGTAGAAGTAGTTCATGTTGTTTCCCTGGCGCCTGCATTCAGTTCATATTTCACAATCATACATCAGCAGTGCCACAACTCTGTAAACCGTCAGTTTGGCCTGTAGACGAATGCATCGTCGAGCCAAACATTTTTGCAAGATCTTCCAAATGAACTGGTTGCTTCGGAGATCATGGTGTGCTCCTAAGCATCAACGACGAGGCTCTGGGGTTGTGTGCTAACTGAGTCCGTAGATCTCTTCACAACTTTGAGGTTCTGGGATAGTGTGCTACCTAATTCCGTAGATCTCTTCACAACTTTCAGGTTCTCAACAATTACTTCATCAGTCGGCTTTAGTTGGTGTAGTTGTTGAATGCCCACATTGACAAGGAATACTCTTTTGTGCGTCATAATTATGACGCTTAGTAGCGTGCTGATGAAGGTGGACCTGGGTCCTTTAGGCGATTGTGCAATGCATGACTTTATCTGCATGTCGCTCACTACTACGGGGATCACGTCGATCTCTCATCTTGTAAGACAGGCTACAACGAAACCAACCTGTTTCAAGAAATTGCTACCAGGAAGCCAAGGTAAGGTTCTTGTCCAGCGTGTTTTGTATGAAGCTGAACACGTTTGATCAGTATATTCTGCTTGACCAGTCGATAGTCTTCCGTCCCATGGTGTAGGTTAGAAGTATACAAACGGCTTCCTTTCTACCAGTCCATATGGTGTGTTTGTACACAGTTAAAAGTGCCACTATTTTTGTTTGAATAATTCTTCCTTTTTTGGTATGCTATATAGCTTTATTGGATTCAATAAAGGATTCGGAGAATCCATCCACGCCATTTTGCAAGCCATCCTCTCAGCCAGAATGCAATATGGGCACAGTCGTCAGAAACAGAGAATCGTTGATGATTTGTGATTCGACCTTGGTTTTTGCTGGAAGATTCATAAAGCCAAACAACTTCCAATCAATTCGAGATGCAATTGTCGATTTAGCAAATAGACTAGGATACAAAACATCCGCAAAAAGACACGAAACACTATTGCTAGATCTCCGCTGAACTAAAAACCACAGGACAAGCGAAGAAGGGGGAGGACAAATAACACATGATGATGACCAACGGACAACAACAAAGGGAAATTAATTGTCTGGGTTTCGAGAGACAGTCTGACAAATGAGTTGATGTCGTGGACAGTAGCATACCCATCTTAGTCTTATTCGTAGTCGACCTGTAATTCTACAGGGCATATACCCATGTACATGTCCCAGCTCTGACGTAAGCTGGGTTTAGTTAAGAGAAAGATTTCCTGCTTACCGGGCTAGGCTCGAGCAGCTTATTACTTACCCCACTGCATTGGGACAAGGCCGTGGAGGGTGGTTAACCTATGTACACGTCCATCTTAATAGATTAAAACACTAGAGCAAAGTAGGCCGGCAACCTGTTAGGCGTCATCTATGCTCCTCTTAACAAACCACTTAACCATGACCGGTTTAATGTATCCCCTATTACGATATGTTCTCTGTGGGACAGTGGTGCTATTATTGTTCTTGTCGTACACAAACACCCTGGCGCACCACTCGGACCATGCCGATGCTACTACGAAATAACATGGACAAGTGACGTAATATTTATCAATAGACATTGAATCTAGTTCAGCATATTGCGAAATATTGTCTTAATTGAGCAGACATATGCCTAGCGTTGAAGCCTACTTGGCTTACTCTGGACAACACGAACGAACATTTCGTGACTGGGCCAGGCCCAGTAATACCAGAACCGGATCTATCTTGCGTGATGATTGCGTGATACCTACGCCTTTCAGTGACAAGACTACACATCGGGTGTCCAGATTGATCTAATGTGGTGTTCATCCACCGAGAACTGAACCAGAAGACGATGTCTACCACGGCTCTATGTGTGACACACACTCTGAGGTACTAGATCGGTTTACACTTGTTGGTCATGCCATGAGTTAATCGATGTGACAGTGTACGAAATGAATTAGAAAACCTGCTGTACAACTCGGCTGCTTACAGACGTGCACGTGTAAAGGTCACGCCGAGTTAAGACGTAGACAGTGAAAAAGTTGATCAAGGATAGACGATAACATGTCAAGCCACTACGTCCGCAGCGAGGCGTGCAAAACTTAATTGTACCAGTTTAAGCAGCTGTTATGTGGGTTAATTAGAAATCGACATCGCCGTATTGTTTTCCATAACTGTAAGACATGTACTCGTTTATAGCTGAACAAATTGGAGTGTGGTGAGACTGGATTTAATCAGGCTAGAAGACGCTTGCAGCTGCTCCAGACCTCGAGGATGCATATAACCGAGTTGATTTTCGGAGCCTTATGCATAGTTTGTAACAGCGTGGAATTAAATTATTACTGGTGATTTGGATATCAGTTGCCATTATGGAGAGAACTTGCATTCTAAGATCTTAGACATCAGAGCCGAGACAAATATGTCTAGCCCTGAAGTTGGTTCTTCACAATCTCACCAGTGCTGTTCGTCATCTACTCAGTCCACATTTCCCGGGCAAACACTAAAATTAACATACATCTTAAAGTACAGGACTTGCTAAAAATAGTCATGACATGATCAAAGACATACAAAAGACCTTACAGACAAATTTCGAAGCGGCTTCAGTTGTCTTAGCTGCCTCTTTCAATACATTTTCCAAATTTTTACTTGAATATTCACACTGTTCTTCCACCCCACATATTCCAATCAATCTCATGTCTATTTACATTTACTTTAGAATTAGTTGTAGAGGATGTTGTTTTATCCACTTACCATTTCTGACCCCCCGCCTCCATTCCCCCTCTCTAAGCTGTTCTTGTTATTGTACACTGCTACCCGACGTATATGTTGGGGAATATATAATCAGCAGGGAAGGGGACTGGCCTCCCCTCCTCACATAGACACCGACTTAGTCAATGAAGTGTTGCCATGGAACCTACCTTTACCTTTATATTGCAACAGATATGTCCCTTTTTGTACATCTAGCAATTTAATTTGTAACTTGGCATTTGTCGATGAAGATCTGAAGACGGAACAAACTATGTTTTGTCGTATACTCTTTCATTAGCCAAGTAGTTGCACTGATTTGACACGAGTATTGGACAGTTCAATCTTATTTTATTGTAGTCGAGTACCATGTTTACCGACGAGAATTTAATACAAACCCCCTGATCTTAGTGGAAACATATTTTCATGACACGTGGACGTCTTTGTATAAAGTTATATTTGTTTTTGCTGTTCACTTCTTTCGTCTTGTTTTCTTTTTCTTTTTAGATAAGATTTTCACCAAGCCGTGTTGTTTATTTTTTGTGGTAAAAAGCTCCACACACCATTTCTTTGCCATTGCCCTTTAATTCAATTGGTTTATCAATCACTGATCTGATTGGCAAGCTGTATTCGATTACGTGTCGAGGAACCGGTTGGAATACTGAGTACTTTAAATTCAAGGAGACAGGATAAGCCAGGAGCGAGCAGGGAGGAAGAACGTGGTTTTACTTCAGGGTCAGCATGTAGGGAGATGTTCTGAAATATTCTTGCAGAATTCTGTTTGCATCGTAGGCACCAACTTGACATCATCTGTTACTGAAAAATGTTCTGTTATCTTTATAAAACACAACAAAAGCTCCAAATGCAATTATAAATATTCAAATATTGTTGTTAGTTCTCTGAAATCTTGTCTTATTAAACGACTATTTGGCTGCTTCTTAATGCTAAGCTTGACGTGGACGCTGATCAATGTCTTTGTCCTGAGTCGTTTTCAGGCTGTTTTTAACAATATTTTAACACAGTAAATTACAAAATAAGTAAAAAAAAACAAATTAAAAACACCTGGTAAAATTGTATGTGGTCCGTATTACCAATACTGAATTATGGATGTGAATGTTGGAAAATAACAAAGGCTGAATGCGTTCTAGAATAAGTGTTTTAGAAAACGGTTGAACAAAATAACTTGGAGGAATTCATAACCAACAAAACAATTAGAGAAGTCACCAGCCAACAAAAATGTTTCATCAGTCGTCAGGACACAGCTGTAATCATACATCGGACATGTTCTTTTAATGGACAGCAACAGATGCCTCTGGGAGCATCTATGTGGTCACCATCCTGCAGCAGGAAAAGAGGAAGACAGAAAGGAACTCTCGGCAAAACAATGATGAGAGAGTTCCATTACGGGTTTGAGCAACATTCATGAACTGACAAGAATGACGTCACACGTATCAAACTGGAGAGGTTTCTTCCTTATGTGCCGTGTATGGTACTTATAGAACATTGATTGATTGATTGATTGGTAAATTCTGTGAAATTCCACGTGTGTTTTAACGGCAAGTGTTTGTTGATCGGCCTATGAAGTGTTGTAAACATATGCAAAGAGATTCATTTGTATTGTAATTATAAATGAGGAGATCGATTTTTGTTTATAACTGCCTTTGATGTTTTTAGTGTGTTTTTTTAACCGTATAAGAAATGGTAAGCGAATTTCAAAATGTTGAGATACACTGATTTATGTGATGGTTGACTAAGTGGGGCAGACAATAAGAAAGTGATAAATCACTAGATGAGCTTGTTATAAGGACCCTAGCGTAGCACTTCTTGGAAAAGCCCAAACCTAACGACCATCACTGGTATTGCCTTTCTGCAAGTTTCCAAGTTACGACCAGTAGCAGCGCCAAATTGGGCGCACTAATAGAAACTGTCATGAGCCGGAAACAGCCCACTTCTAGGGGTTAAATGTTTCGTTTGGCTGTCAGTTCCGGTTCTGATTAACCGACGTTGACAGGGTGAAAGCCGTGCACGTTTCCATGGTTTCAAGACTTTTGGAAAATGTCACCATAGTCATAGAGAACGGGAATTTGCACAAGGAGAAAGAAAATAGTACAAAGTCTTGTCACATTTCAATCGTGTTATACTTAGGGATAGAATGAGCTGTTCAACTTGTGTAGCAGCAGCAAACAATCTGTTTGTTAATTACGTTATTTATAACTATATTACCATACGACTCAAATATTGTCTATTTGTCTATCGGCAGTCCACGTGTGTCGTTAGCCGTCTTGGGGAGTGTGACCTCCTTTGTTTCATATTTTTTGCCAGGCAAAAAATTCTCTGGTGACTTACATCAATCCCGGTATCTGTTACCAATCGTTAGGTTGGTAGCCCCTGTAATACGGTCGCCAATTTTTGTGACTGCTGGTGGTGGAAGCGTAAATTAGAACACAGAAGATCCGCCGCCTGTCAGATGCCATCTATGCCGCTCGGCTAATCACATAACCAAGACCTGAAGTTATAGGAACACAATCCATTTTTGGCGACATATTATGTGTAGCGGGAGGATCCCTAGCATAATTTGAATTTTAACGCGTTATTGAGCTACCAGCAGCCGTTAAGCCTACTCTTTCCAATGTCCAACTGCAAAGGAATTTTTAACGTGTGCTCCACTGAACACGGGTGCCTGATTTCATTCTCAGAGATCAGGGAACATTTTTAGCTGATTATCGACGGGAAAAAATACCGGTCTTCACTGGGATTTGAACCCACGAACGTGATTTGAACCCGCAACTTCCATCACCTATGCGAACGCCTTGCCTCGAGGCCACTGGGTGCCCCCCCCCCCCCCAAATACTGTATATATATATCAAAGTAATTGGCACCCAAGATGTAAAATAGATTTCTTGTTCTTCTTTCTCGTTCGTCTTCAGATATCAACTTCAATGACTCTAACAAAGGCAGCAGTCGACTCAAGGCTCTGTACTCTTCCGTACAGCTTCTCGTGGAAGGACACTGGCTGTTGCCAAATGCTACTTCTTTTGTCGGTATACAGTGAACAGGACTGCAAAATATGTTCTGCCTTCATGGGGGCTGTGTCGCATGCACAAAGGTCTGTAGTGCCAATCTTAAACTTATACAGATAAAAATCACTCCATTATAAGCTACTACATGAGGGTTGAAGTGTGGATTGTGACTTTATCGTGTCAAACAGGTCGCTACGGAAGCAACTAAACCATTTGCTGACATTTCCTGTTTGGTGGTTAACTCCTGTTAAGAGTCAACTGACAATGATCGCGCATGCGTGATTCGCATTGAGAAGAAGATAATAAGCAGACGACGACTAAAACAGATATTGTTTTTCCCTCAACTTGTGGTCTTCAGTATGGAACTCGGGATCTCTATTTTGTTTTAGAAGGAACTAGTAAGCCCACTAAATTTAGGTGTACATCGGGATGGCAACCTCTTAACTTAACTTAACGTCTTTATACTGGTTTAGAAGGCTCTGCAGAGTCTGTATACAACTAGTTTTATTTACATCCCCTTGCTGTAAAAGCTATATGCATCCAACTTATTCTTAATTGCATTAACTGTCCCTGCCTCCACTACCTCCCATGGCAATGCATTCCAAACATTCACCACTCTCTGACAAAAAAAAATATTTCCTAATATCTAATCTGGATCTCTCTTTAGTTAATTTGTAGCTGTGCCCTCTTGTTCTCGTGGGTGACTGTATTTAAATAAAACGTGTTATAGTCTAATTTTTCCATTCCTATGATTATCTTATACGACCGTATTCTTCTCTCTTCTAACCCCTAAGTCCCTTTCCTTATCTATCTTTCTAATATTGTTCTCTCCAGGCAAACTCTTCAAGCAAACTAATTGATGCAGATTTGTCCTCGGGGCTTACCCATGAAAGCCTTTCCCGTGGAATAGCATGCGACATTTTTTGACCAAATCATCGAAGTAACTAGAGGCACCTGCATGTCTATAGACGGGGTACACTTTGAGTATATTATTTGGTCCTACTGTCTAATTCCATTTCTTTTTTGTTGGTGCCACCATTATACCGACGACAGTATCGATTTTACTGACAGCTCTTATGCCGACCGCTTTACCTTCATCGACTGTTTTAAATAACTTCAAACACCCCTATACCTCTATACCGCTTTCCTATATCTCTGAGATGACAATTTTCCCAGCATCACTGTCCTTATGATCTGTCCACCTGCCCTTATGATAAAGCCACAAGCCCATCTGATATATCCACCTGTCCTATGATAAATGCACCTGTTGTTCAGATCTATCCACATGTTATTATGATCTATCCATGTGTCCATCTGATCTACCCACATGTCCTTATGATTTATCCAAGTACCCATCTGATCAATCAACATATCCTTATGATCTATCCACATGTCCTTATGATCTATCCATGGGTCTTTTGGGTCTATCCATGTGTCCATCTGATCCATCTACCTATCCACATGCCCATACGATCTATCAATGTGTCCTTATAATCTATTTACCTATCTTATGATCTATCAATGTGTCTATCTGATTTATCCATGTGTCCATCTGATCTATCCCCCAACCTTGTGTATTATTCACCTGTCTATGATCTATCCACCTGTCCTTATGATCTATCCGCATGTCCTTGTGATCTATCAACCTGTCCTTGTAATCTATGCACATATCCTTATTATATATCCACATGTCCTTGCGATGTATCCAAATGTCCTTGTGATTTATCCACCTGTCCTTATCTATCCACCTGTCCCTGCGATGTATCCACGTGTCCTTGTGATTTATCCACCTGTCCTTATCTATCCACCTGTCCCTGCGATGTATCCACGTGTCCTTGTGATTTATCCACCTGTCCTTATCTATCCATCTGTCCTTGTAATTTATCCACCTGTACTTGTGATCTATCCACTTGTCCTTTATATGTATGTATGTATGTATGTCTGTATGTATGTATGTATGTATGTATGTATGTATGTATGTATGTATGTATGTATGTATGTATGTATGTATGTATGTATGCATGTGTGTGTGTGTGTGTATGTTTGTATGTATGTATGTGTGTATGTATGTATGTATGTGTATATGTGTGTGCGTGCGTGCGTGCCTGCGTATGTATGGTATGGTATGCAATGTATATATATATATATGTATACATTGCATACCATTCCATACCATTCCATTCCATTCCATACCATACCATACCATACATACGCAGGCACGCACGCACGCACGCACACACACACACATATACACACACATATACACATACATACATACATACATACATACATACACACACACACATACACACATACATTTACGATGCGGGGGGGGGGGGGGGGGTGGGGGTGGGGGGGAGGGGTACGAGTTTACAGAATTACAATACACAGATGACACAGTGATACTATCAAGAAGTGCAGGAGGGCTAGAGCAGCTAATTTCTGCCGTAATTGGACATAGTAAAGATCAAAACCTGTTTATAAACATAAATAAAACACAAATTATGACCACCGACAAAACACAATGTCAGTATAAATTTACAGTGGGTGGTGAGGAAATAGATCAGGTCACACATTTTGAATATCTGGGCTCCAGAATTGACAAAAATGGCGACTGCTCAAAAGAGATCAGAATACTAGCCATGGCAATACAGAGACTGAACAGCCTGAAGAAATTATGGCAGAGCACCGACAAAATGATAAAAGTAAAAGTCTTGAGAGCCTGTGTTTTTCCTGTGGCAGCTTATGGCTGCGAATCATGGACGATTATCAACATTTTCAGACAAAGAATCGAATCCTTCGAGTCAAAATGTTACAGAAAGATCCTCAGAATACCCAGGACAGAGAAAAAATCAAATGTAGACATTCGGCAAGAGTTGAGCATGGAGGTGAACTGGCTTATCAATTCCATTATGACCAGAAAATGAAAATACTTTGGTCACATCAAGAGACACAACGGTTTCGAGAGAACGGTGACGGAAGGTATGGTGCCAGGGAAAAGAGGAAGGTGTAGACCAAGAAGGCGATGGCACCAAGATATCCAGGAATGCATGGGTATGACTGTGGCAGAGGCTGGAGTTTTGGCAAGGGAACGAGTTTCTTTCAGACAGACTGTGATGATAGCGACGTTCTACAAAGGACATGCTACATGAGGATGATATTTATATGCACTTGGAATCTTGGTATTCAAACAGGCATGCAAATGTATGTTGTCAGGTAGCCGGAAGCTAAGGCTATACGTAGGAGGTATTTTAATCTTCCTGCGGCTTACTAGGCCTCGGGGAAGGTACACATAATTTTGGTTCATTTTTAGCTATCATGTTTTAACTTGGTTTTAGTAGTGGCTGCTAGGTCCACTTTTAACGATTTCTAACTGCCAATCAACTTTTAACGTACTCAATACTGAATACGGGAGTCCGATCTCACTACCCAGAGATCAGGACAATTTTTTACCAAAAAATTATTACCGTCTTGATTGTTTCAGTTTCCCTGTCAAATATGCAACTAGATGATTGTAGCTACGTACCCATTGTTACTTATATGATGTGTTAGCTGTTTTTTTATCTGTGGTCTTGTATTGTCCTTGATTAATTATTGTTGGTTGTAACGAGGGTATTTGTCTTGTCCTTATTCCGAAGTGTTAACTGTGCACTACATGTTTATGTTGTTATGCTCCTTATATTGTCTTTCAGTATCAGACAACATCGCCAATGTATTTGCATATACTTTATAGCTCTAGTATTCTTTGTCTTCGTTTGTTCTCAAGTCCCCGTTACCAAGCATGGACACGGGCTTTGTAAGTAACATGGTGTAGTTCGGAGAATATAATATTTTATGTTGTAGATTACAGCTTGATTGCGATATCTTCCCTTTTAGGTCCAATACATCTGACTTCAGAGAAGCTGCGTGGCCTAGTGGTGAAACTCGCCCTGTTTTCACAATCCCAACGTTCCGGGTTTGATTCCCACTTGCGCCCAATTTGGCAGACACTGGGTTTTTTTTCTCTGGCGAATGCTCTTTCACGTACGGAAAGTAATGGCAACCTACCGTACTGCTCACTTGTCAAGAAACATATAACAGCCAAATATGTGGCGGTTGTAAGAAGCTACGTTCTGTAAAACAGACATTCTACTTACTTTACTCTTACATCTGACTTTAACTTGTTAGTTTTGGTAACTGTGTGAGCCGTCCCTCCTGGATGCTTTTTCTTTAGCCAGCTGTCCTGTTGCAGCGTTTTATCCAAGATCACCACATGGAGGCGGAGAAGAGTATTGGCAGGTCTGAATAGCTGGCCCCGAGGCTAGCGGTCAGCTCTGGGTTGATGATCGCTAACTGCCTATGTACTGATCAGGATCCTGATCCAAGTATTTAGTATAGTTGGATACTTATTTTCTTCTGGGTAGATTTGAGCGTGACGCGTATGACTCAACAACTACATACTAGGTTTTATAAAAACACTAAAAACAGAGGTGGCAAAATGAATTGTATAGGTAAACAGTACAGCAATAAATATATACAGGGCTTGAAAATGTGTAGGGTGGCACATCAGTCACTCAAATATATCATCAGTCAGCATGGTTGGACTACAGTCAGGCAATATATGTTAACTAATTTCAACTAGACACTTATTCACTTTTATTTCTACTTAACAATGCGTGCCAAAATAAAATATATTGCATTACTTACACAGTATTAGTCTATTTCTACTTAACAATGCGTGCCAAAATAAAATATATTGCATTACTTACACAGTATTAGTCTATTTCTACTTAACAATGCGTGCCAAAATAAAATATATTGCATTACTTACACAGTATTAGTCTATTTCTACTTAACAATGCGTGCCAAAATAAAATATATTGCATTACTTACACAGTATTAGTCTATTTCTTCTTAAGAAAAAATGCCCCACTGTCAGAAGCATAGTATTGATGTCCTTGAACATGCTGGGTAGTTATTGCACTGAAGTACTATTTCCAATGGCTTTAGCTAGTTTAAATTGTGATAGCGGAGGTCCAGTTAGATTGCCCATCATAAGCTAGCTTATGTACAATCTATTCTAACGGTAACCATTAATAATCGCGCGAGAGTCGTAATGTAGTAACGATTAAAAACGTAATTAACGATTAAACACTGATTTCTTTTACTCGTCAAGCAAAAATGTTTACTCGTCACAGACGAGCAAACGAGAAGCAGTTTTCAAGTCTTAGTAGAAAGGATCAATTCGAACTCCTCGAGAAGAACGGCTGCCCTTCAAAACTGCGTAGCATGATCATTTCTTTTCATACTAATGTAAATGGCTCAGTTCTATACGACGGATCATCTTCAAACTCTTTTCCCATAATGAGTGTAGTGAAGCAGAGGCGTGTTCTCGAGCCGACCCTGTCTCATTACACCAAGGTTTGGGTCTATCAGACCTGCGTTCTTGGCACTGTCGTGTATGGAAGCGAGACTTGGAGCACTTACACTTAAGATGAGCGGCGGCTGAACACCTTTCACATACATCGTATATTGGAGCAAGAGAGTACCACATAACAGGTCGTACAGAGAGCGGCACTCACAGCATGCATTAGATGTTGAGCCAGCGATGTCTTCGCTGGTTGGCACATGTTTATCCCATGGAAGCCATTGGAGTACAAAGAATCGGCCGTCCCACACTTTGATTCTAATATGCTAAAGGGAAATGAAGTCATGGGACATCCCATCACAGGGCTGGGAAAAAAAATTGCACAGCATCGAGCTATCTAGAGACAGTCATTTGGTGGGGGCATAGTGACTGCTGACGCTCGTAGAGGCTTTCTGGCTGCACAGAAAAAAGGAAGACTGAAGAGATCTAAGACCAACCAGGCAAGCCAGCCAACTCAGCTTGATTGTACGATCTGGTGGCAGGGACTGTCACTTGTCGATCGGTCTTTACAACTATAGCAGACAGTGTCAAAATACAGAAGACAGAGCTGGAAAAAACGTATAGGGTGCTAGGAGCACGGTATATAATTATGAAGAGAATATATAAATATCCGCTGCTCTACCATTGTTATATACATGTATATAACTTCCTTTAGTCAAATCCTCTTCTACCCTGGTGTGTACAGGCGTGTCCTAGATAAAGACACACTGTTCTTTCTCTTGGTTTGGTCCTAGTCCAGTCCTTGTTCCTTCATAGATTGTCGAATGTAGTCTTCCATCGTATCCTAGGTTATCATAGATGTCTTCATTGTTGGCTGTTGGCATTCCATACGTGTTCTTTTGCAATATGCAGACATGACGAATTAAGGCTGATACACCTGAGTTTGCAGGGGATGTGTTTCAAGTAATGTCGTATTGTCTGGTTGCTAACATTTTCCCTTCACTTGAACCACGTCCCTTAATACTACATTTCTTAGAATGGAAGCTGGTGTCTCTGGACTTTGGTCCTTGCCTACGACAAACATCCATAAGTCTAGACTAGCATACAATTGGACTGGTATGCAGCAATTTTGGTTTTTTGCAAAATTTTTCAATGATAAGGAAACCTCGATATATACAAGCCTTAGAATACCGCTCGCATGACAGTCCGTCTGAAAAATACTCGATCTCTTGCTAAATCTCCAGCCTACTACATAGTCATGACCAAGCATTGCCTGACATCTTTGTGTCATCGTCTTCTTGGTCCGCCTTTGCCTCTCTTCTCCGGCACAATATCTTCCATTACCGTTCTCTCGAGACCGTTGTTTTTTGATGTGACCAGTGTATTTCAACTTTACGTTCATTATGGATGTTATGAATCAGTTATCCTCTATGCCAAACTCTTGTCCTATGTCTGCATTCGCCTTTTTTTTAGTCCAAACATATATATATATACAAGTGTGGGAGTGTGTGTATCTATATTATTTACTCACCTTACTTACTGCTAATCTTCATAACGGATAAGATATAATTCTTTCTTATCAGCGAGCGCGTCACACACAAGCTCATTGAGCGTACACTTATTGACCTTTTAGCTCTCCCCAAGACTCCTCCAGATTTGATAATACACGCTATATCCCTTTTAGAAAGTGCATTAAGAGGTTAATTATCGGCGGAGTTCACAGCTGACCGCCATTTATCGTTTGGTTTGCCCCACCATCTATATTCGTACCGGACATTCTCATAGCAAATTGTAATTCCACTACCACTGATTTCACACTCCTACTGTTCATCGAAGTGTCACGAGGGAGTCGCAAGGTTTCTAAATTCAGTTTAGTTCAGGCGTCATCTACCCATCGAAGGCCGGCTGCATCTCCAACGCCATGTCTTGTCCTTATGATGACGTCAGATTCCCTGATGTTCTCACCACAACTTATATTAACCATCGACTTCCTGTTTCTTTCATCAATTCCCTTTACACCATTCTTTTCTACTCTACATCTTTCTTCATTTCCTTTCTTTGAGATGCGATCCATTGTTTTATATACATTCATTGCTATGTAATTTTTGTCCACGCTTCACTCGGCCTCGTTTCCTAGTCCTTACTTGCTTCAGCATTAATGTATCTAAAGACTAAAGTTTTAGTTCTAAAGAGTTTATCCATGATGTCACATCTGTTTTTCTGAGGCTTAAGTCTAGACGGAGTTTCCTACAAAGATCATAACCTCTCTCGAAGACCCTGGTGGGCATTTCACAGAGAAATGACGCAGGCCCACACACGTATAAAGACGGCCAATGTGGAGAACCTTAAATAGACTTCGGTCTGGGGTCAACAGATGTGCAACATCCTAATGAGGTGTGGATACCGGGCCGACGAATATGTGCATACGGCACTGAACAGGACCAGAAATACATCATGACCTGGTCTAATTTACTACACACACATAGACGGACATGGCAAGAGGGTCTGTGTGGCAGAACATCTTTAGTAATACATAATGGAAAGTAAGTAACTATGTTCTCTCTGTTCCTTGCATGATAGGAATTCTTGCACTAGATGTTCAGGGGCCATGTATGCAGGTCTAATGTTGAACGATTTGATAGTTTCTATCAATAATTTGTAGAATTTTTACATTCAGACCATTCTTTTCATTACTGCACACTCAAGCTGGCCTACAGACGCTGGAGTAAGGGCACAGTTACAGGGGTTTTATCGGATCAAAGTGATTGACATTAATTGTCCGTTTGCTTTACAAAACTAATGCGAGAATTGTCAGCGTGGAGTGAATGCTGGATTCTCTCTGGTTTGGGAAATGTGAAATATCTTGGGCTAAAAGGAGAGGATGACTTGTGTGTCATGTTATACATTCAAATATGTATTGAGTCTGTGTGCGTCTGTGTGTGTGTGTGCATGTGTGTATACTTATATGCGTCCGTGTGTGTGTATGTCAGTTTGTGATAATACGTGTTTGTTTGTATATGTAATTGTTGTTAGATCGAGTAAGTTCAAGGTTTCAGACAATGCAACACCGTCTTTAGCGCAAAGTTTGTTGGGCTCTGGTCATACAAATGGGTATTACATTTCCAACTGGGGCCCAGGGCTATTTGATTGAATCATGTGTTTGTCATCATGGAGGTGGAACGGCAACGTGTTCCAGCAAAACGTTCAGAATCGAGTCGCCATGTGTGTGTTTGTGTGCGTAGATACGTGTTTTTTTGGTTGCGTGTGTTTGTGTGCGTAGATACGTTTCTTTTTAGGTTATATGTGTTTGTGTGCGTAGATACGTATTTTTTTTGGTTGCGTGTGTCTGTGTGCGTAGATACGTGTTTTTGGTTGTGTGTGTGTGTGTAGATACGTGTTTTTTATTGCGTGTGTTTGTGTGCGTAGATACGTGTTTTTTTAGGGCTCCGTGTGTTTGTGTGCGTAGATACGTGTTTTTTTCTGGCTGCGTGGATTTGTGTGCTTAGATATGTGTTTTTTGGTTCCGTGTGTTTGTGTGCGTAGATACGTGTGTTTTTGGTTGTGTGTGTTTGCGTGCGTAGATACGTATTATTGGTTGCATGTGTTTATTGATGTGCCTGTCTATGTAAATGTAAGTAGCACGTCCTTTGCAGAACGTAATGATTACAACCGTCAACCTATTTGGCTGCCTTAAGTTTCTTATCATGTGTTCCTTGTGGAAGGTTGTCATTATTTTTTTTACGTTGATAAACGGACAGATTCGGCTTCCATAAACCCCACAGACATGGCTTCTCCCTGCGACTTGTGGCTCTTTCAAAGGCCCAAGGTGCTACTCAAAGTGACGATACTTTAGGACATATAAGAAATCCAGACACATGTGAAAAACCGCCTGATGGAAATCCCCCAAAATGATGCATATTTCAGCTTTCAGCAGCGGGAGCACCGCTTTGGAGAAATGTGTCAACCCTGGACGGCTTATTTAGAAGAGGTGTTAGGTTTTGAACTGAATAGGTCAACCAGTGTGTTTTTTTTTCAGCCTGTGATCAGTACCGTTTGACCAGCCCTAGTATTTGTTTGTGAATGTTTGTGATCCATTTTCGGTCTGCATATTTGTGCCAGCGTGTTATTGTTTGTATATATCATTATTTTATTGCATGCGTTTGAGTACCTGTGAGTGTATTTGAAAGTGTGTGTGTGTGGGTATGTGTGTTTAATTTCGTATGATTGTGTGTGTGTTTGTGTCTGCGTCTGTTCGATTTTTATTTATGCATTTATTTAAATATATAATTGTCATGGAATATGAAAAAGCTTGTTACAGCTTAGACAGAGCCACTCTGGCTGTTGTTCGAGCAGTATTGCGTGTGACCGAAGCTCTCTCTCATTTTATTTTTAAATATGACTGTAGGAAATGTAGGGTTCTTGTTCAAAGCCTGCTTTCTGAGCCCTTTGAGGTGAAGACCAATATTACGATATAAGTGTCTCTTATCACCATGTCTCTCTCCGCTCGATATTGAATGAATCATAAAGATACCAATGCCAAAGATGAGAATTCATTGGAGTATTAAAAAATGACTTGAAGTTCGGAATTTGACCAATGACTTGGCCCAAATATCCACAGTCATATACACTATAAATTCGGCATACTTAAGGTAAGATCCATAGAGATTGGGTGTGCAACTACATACATAAAGACACAACCTGTCAGAGTGAGTACATATGTCATCGATCCAGTAGTATTTGGTGACACTCTCCCATTGTGCATTATCTTGGTAGTATTATAGACGTGCATTTTTCTCAACACTCTCCACATGAGGTGTCTACGGCGTATATTGGACTAGGTAGCAAGACAGAGTACGACATAATGTGGTCTTACAGTGAGCAAACACTCACACTTGCTGTTAATCCAGTGACGTTTTCGATGGTTGGAACGTGTTTGCCGCATGGCAAATGAGAGGATGCCAAATGATATCCTAGATGGACAGCTGGTCATTGCAGTTAGAAGAATCGGCCAATCCACACATCAATTCAAGACGTATACGAGAGGGACATGAAGTCATCAGAGAGCTGGGAAACAATTGCTCAGGATCGAACTGTTTACAACAATTGCTCAGGATCGAACTGTTTACAACAATTGCTCAGGATCGAACTGTTTACAACAATTGCTCAGGATCGAACTGTTTACAACAATTGCTCAGGATCGAACTGTGTACATTAATTGCTCAGGATCGAACTGTTTACAACAATTGCTCAGGATCGAACTGTTGACAACAATTGCTCAGGATCGAACTGTTTACAATTGCTCAAGATCGAACTGTTTACAACAATTGTGTCAGGGATGAAGATAACTTTTCATGGACTAAGCCGCAGCCTACGTCAGGTGTGGTGGCAATTTTCCTCCCTTGCTTTGCATACATTCCCTAACTTATACGTCAGGTACCCATTTACAGCTTGGTCTACAGGAGGAGCGGCCGTAAAAGGAACGAACAACAACCGAATTTGTTTTATGTCCGTTCGTGATTTCAATCCATGGCGCAGTGTAGTCCCAGTCATAGCTAGCCATCTCATTGTCGCTCCGTAACGGTATGACATGTTGACAAATGTAAAACTGGACCAGGCAGTCACCAATGAATTGGAACGTGCCTAGATGGAGCTAGCGTTGGATAGGTCACACGTTATGGAAATATGCTGACAGCTTTACGAGGTAGTCTCTACTCTGGAAGTCTAAGAGCAAGCGAAGAAGAGTCAGACTGAGACACAAATGGATACCAACATTAATAGCTCAGGAAAATTAGTGACAGAATGGGAATTGATTGATGGCTTGGTGTGCATTTGTTGATTACCTTCGTTTCTTCTGGAGCTGAAGTATATTGGTTGTCTGATTGATTTACTTCGACACCACGTCAACACACATTTTATATGGGTTTCTTTGATGTTCTTTTCCTTTCTTGTTATAACTGCTGGCCCTACGTCTCGTATCTTAGTTTATTTCCCCACCAATACATTCAATCAGCTCCTGATTATTTTCACCGAATCCACTACGATTTAGTGTTACTATTTTGGTTGCAAACCTATTTCGTAGTCCTTTAACGTGCCCAGTCCTTAATCCTTTAAGGTCAGACCGTTTAAGCTTCTCTAATGATTTCGCAGCATTAATATGCTTGTCGGTTTAGCTAGACCAGCACATCATGGTCAATCCCAATTCACTAGCGGAAACTCTTACGTCAACCGGTGTCCAATTAATAAGACCAGAACGTGGGGTAAGAATTGTACATATTTTGAGATCTGAGGTGTAGTGATGAAGTATGTTGTTTTACAGTGCTTGTCGCGTGCGTCTTAATTCCCCTCAAACAAAAAAAATAGACTGTGATGTATCTACGTCCCATGCCAAGTTCATGCTACATGATGATGTTGATGAAATATATATATATATATATATATATATATATATATATATATATATATATATATATATATATATGATGTACTCATGGTACAATATCTTGTTTCCGTAAGTCTTTTAGCCACTATTTTAACTTAATGCAACCACAAGATGGGTTGATACTCAACACTTTAATAATGGTACGTAATTTGCATGGCAGCGTAAAACAGCTCTGTCTTACATAGATACCATATTTTCTCTCCATTATATCATCAGCAGTGGACATGCGTCCACAACACCATATGAATAATCTCTAAGCACTTTCCATCCTCCATAACCATATTTTTACAACTCTTAAAGGGTACAACATAGCGACTTAAAATAGTCGTTATTTTCGAGAAATCGACCATAGAATGCTTAGTAAAAAAATGTCAGCTCAATATAATATTCCGTTTGCGATTTCTTGGTATAGAGAGATATGATAATGGTGTGGTTGTGAGAGCCGTGGTGTATACAAGTAAAGTAACCCATAGCATTACTGTCGGAGGTGTGTGACATGTTAGCAATCTCACATTTCAAAGGCTCATCGGTAGCTATCGCCTCTTCCTCGCTTTTACTCGAGGCTGGCTCGACCCGGAACCCGTTGCCGTCTGAACATGACATTTCCGCCTCAACAGCTCAGATGCGAAGACATCTAGGTAACCACTGCGCTACGCAGCACCCTACGTATACGACTATGTATATTACTTCCCTTGATTTTGTGATAATTTGTCGGTTGTGTATGTTTGTGAAGGTGCTACAGTAGTTTATTTGTTAAATATTTATCTCTGCCCTGCCTGTGCCAATTATTGTTGATTGTTGTGATTGATATTTTGTTATGCTGTGGTACTCGTTGTAATGGTATTTGCATTTGTGAGTTTCCATTTTCAACATTATTCTTGTCTCTAAGTTTGCAGCGTGTTTCCGTGTGTTTGTTTTTGTACCTAAATGTGATTCCCTCTAAACCCTGCTTAGAAGATCAACGCCATTCCAAGCATAAACTTCTTAAAAAAGCAAAAAAAACACCGTTCACTGATTGCTTTGATCAATATGTTGTGTTCATATGTGGACGAATTGCGTGCAGTCATGTTCGTGACTTGTCTACCTTTGAGTGGCAGAGATTGACACGGGTAATCTCCCATCCTAGGGAGCAGGGATTCTCGGCAGCTGGTCTTCCAAAGACCCTTTATTCAAGCACTTGAAATGGCAGTCTGGCTAGAGTGGTGAGCTACAAGAGCCAATTGACAAATTTCGTACCGATTCTCTCATCTATAAAATATGAAACCGTCATGTAGATATAGAAGTGAAAGGGCTAGCGAAATGACTGCTTACCAGATGATTCAAAATCTCAAATCTCAAACTATTTAAATGTTGTACAGACATTGCATTTCTTCATTCAGTGCCTACCGGGAGACTGTTTTATAATTTCGTTTTTATATAAAGTAGCAATATTTCTAACTGGTTTTGGTTGTTGTTGATGTTATTGTTGTCTAACGTTCATTTTGAGTATGTTTACTATTTCGTGCCTTCTGGAGAGGGAGTAACAGGTTGCAGTAGGATTCCTCACATCCCGAGCCTGCCGATGAACGAGACCTGAGGAACCCCAACGATGGTGTTGGGTGCTCTGCTATGCTTGACATGATCTGAGTGGCGTTCACTTCTACACTGACTATTTCGATCCCCACCACGTTGACCAGGCTGCCTTGACACAGTCTGTTTCCAGGGAGAACTGCAATGTTGTGAGTGGAGTCTTGGTCAGTATGCATCACCTGTCCCTGATTAACAGTGTTTGATCAGTATGTTTTAACTGACCAGATGTTAGTATCGGGTGAGTAGAATGAGGGCCCTCAGCTTCAATACATAGAGAAGGATCCTAAACTGCAGACAATCTATTCAGTATACGATATTTTAAAGTCAAGCTAAACCTCCATTTAACGCGATTCGTTCTGTTCTGTTCTTAAGAATCGTCTTCACTGCTCTCCGGACATACACATAGATGCTCAATTCTCTCATGCTCCCCAGTCCGCACGAACCTCGTTCGATATCAAAGATCTGCAGTCTGTGAATTGCTAATGCATCTATTGCGGTGTCGTCATTTAGCAGATGATCATTGATGGACTTCAACATTCACATTTGATCGGCGCATGACATGGAAAAGTCAGATTGAGAGAAACCGAATGAAAGCCAGAGAAAGAATGGCGATCATGAGGAAACTTGCTGGCACAAGCTGGGGAGCAGACGAAGGCATACTAAAGAAACTGTACACTGGAAGAGTGAGACCAGTTCTCGAGTATGGCATTGCGGCATGGACGACAGCAGCGAAGGCGAACTTCGATAAAGTTAACAAACTTCAAAACCAAGCCATGAGAATTATAACAGGTGGCATGAAGTCAACGCCAATTGTAGAACTTGAAAAGATTACAAAACTGCAATCCATGACCGACAGAAGAGACTGCAGAGCCCAGCTGCAGTCAGAGAAACTCCGAAGACTGACGGACCACCCAATGTACGAGAGACTAAACAATTTGGGAACTGGGAAACTAAAGCGGAGAAACTTTGCAGAAATAGCCAAAGCAAAGATGCACGAAGATCCCATAAACGCACTAACAACACCAAAACCCATCACTACTGTACGAAAACCTACTTGGAGGCAGGATATATTTCCAGAGGTGGTAGAAAATATACCAGGTATTGCAAACAAAAACTGCCAGACTGAAAAAGAAAGGAGAGACACTACCCTAAGCTTCATAACGAAATGCTACCCAAGCATGGACTGGACCCATGCATACACCGACGGTTCTGTAACAAACACTACACAGAACGGAGGGGCAGGAGCATTCCTGAACCTACCAAATGGCAGAAAAATAACACTGTCATTCGCTACTGGTAAGTATACAAGCAATTTCAGAGCGGAGGCAGAGGCACTGAGGGCGGCAGTGGAAGAAATGGTAACACACAGTGAAAATGAGAGCCATATAGTCCTGCTGACAGATGCTCTCGCCGTAGTCACAGCGCTAAAAAGCCAGAAAAACACTGAGCTTAATGACTTAAGAGCAGCACTCTGCAAACTGTGCCAGCTGTCCGCACCAAAAAGGGTAGTGGTACAGTGGGTTCCGTCACACTGCAACATCCAAGGCAACGAGGAGGCAGACAGACTGGCAAAAGAAGGTGCAAGGCTACCACAAACAGATACCAGTATGACGTACGAAGAGTCAAAACGGCTTATCAAAGCCAGGTACATTACCAAATGGGAAACCGAACATACTGGCTACACCAAAAACGATGCCTATTACCAGTTGAACCGAAGAGAGCAGGTCGTTGTCTTCAGACTTCGCACTGGCCACAACAGACTGAGGTACCACCTATTCAACAAATTGAAGATAGGGTGTACCGAAGAATGCCCGTGCGGTACTGGTAAAATGACCACTGAACATCTGCTGCAGAACTGCCCGACATACGAGGATCAGAGAGAGCAGATGTGGCCATTGCCAGTGGAACTGCAAGACAAGCTCTATGGTAGTGGCGAGAGTCTCAGGATGACCGCCGCTTTTTTCGAAAAAATAATGGTTACTGTCTGACAGTGTACGCAGAAGAAGAAGAAGAAGGACTTCAACATGTCCCTCATATCCGTATATACTATAACCATAATGGGTGTCTGTGAAGCCAGGATGGCAGCTCTTTCGGTGGCTAAGCCCAAAATGACAAGGGCAATAGGTCCACACAGCCACTCCAGGTGTGTTGCCTATACAAC
Organism: Ariolimax columbianus; assembly: GCA_036924085.1. NCBI lineage: Eukaryota > Metazoa > Mollusca > Gastropoda > Stylommatophora > Arionidae > Ariolimax > Ariolimax columbianus. The sequence goes on along the minus strand of JAVGWX010000005.1, from coordinate 44,162,191 downwards.
TGCCATTCACCCATGCCTTAGCAATCCCTTCTGTACCTTCCGAAGTAAGGATTGAGGGTATGAAACGATGACTGCCCCTGTTGAAGATGTCGCTGATAGTCATCTCATAGGTGCAGTCACTGCTTTCATCTCCGTTTTCATACTGAAGGTTGCTGTTCTGTATGAATCGCTCTGCTCAGCGACGACCATCGCTCTCACTCTGAACGAGACGCCCCCAACTAGAAGCCCCCTGCGTAGTACAAATCGAACGGTATATGTGATGCCATCATTATATAAAAAAGTAAAGTAAAGTATCTCATAGCATTACTGCCGTAGGGGTGTGGGGTGTTAGCGATCTCACATTTCAAAGGCTCGGCTATATGAGGGCGGACGCCATCTCCTCTCCCTCGCCGCTTTTACTTCCCAGACTGAACCGGTACCCATTTAAGGCTGGGTCGACCATGGAGCCATTGCGGTCTGAAAACAAACATTACCGCCTCAACTGGGGAAAGAACCCAGGACTACTCAGATGCGAAGCCAGCGCGCTAACCACTGCGCTACGCGGCTCCCCCGTCATACTACATGTTATAATTGATGATCTTGTTAACCCCAAGCTCTGCTCTCCCAATTGCACCACTCTTTGCATTCCCTGCCAACGGTTTTGATAACTGTTGCCAGTGTTAACCCATTCGTCTCTCTTGTGGTCATGTGTGCTTGTATTTTCTCTGAATATGCCATCCTGTCTTGATTCTTGATCTCGTGATTTCTTGATGATATCGTGCAGTGTTCCACCGGTACGTTGTAACTCACTTTAGACTGTGCCAGTTTATATATGGGAGTCAAAGACAGAGGTCCCAGCATGTATTGCACCTTCAAAATTGCGATATATTTAGTGTATACCAGAACTTATCTTAAAACCTCATTTTATATATGTTCTAACACAGTCTACTGTAGATACAGGCCTTCTGACTCATGGAGAAATTCATTTGAAACGTAACATTCGATGGCTAACTAAATAACGAAACATGCATGTGTCAATTATCAGTGCAACTATAATAGCGTGTTCGAGAATCAACGATGTATATGCAGTTGGTTTCAGGGCAGCATTCTGTGAAATGATCACTCCCAAGAGTGATTTGTTGTGTATTGGATCGTGAATTTCTTGTATTTCTCTACGTGGGGCATGATTATACATATTGGCACAATATGAGTTCCGCTACTTAGTTGGCGGTGAAATGTAACTTTTCTCTCCATTTATCTCCATGCCAAAGTTCTGTGCTACTTTGTCCAATCTACTTATCAGCCTCTGGCTGTCCATTTCCGGGCATGCCAGACCATCTTCTTCTTCTTCTTCGTACGCTGTGAAACGTCAACCTATATTTTTTCGAAAAAAGCAGCGGTCATCCTTAGGCTGTCGGCACTGCCATAGAGCTTGTCTAGTGTTGCTACTGGTGATGGCTACAAGTGCTTTCTTTGATCCTCGTATGTCGGGCAGTTTTGCAGCAAATGCTCAGCGGTAATTTTCCCGGTACCACACGGGCATTCGTCAGTGCCAACTTATTTTCAATTTGTTGAATAGGTGGTACCTCAGTCTATTGTGGCCAGTGCGAAGTCAGAAGACCACGACCTGCTCTCTTCTGTTCAACTGGTAATTAGGCATAGTTTTTTGTGTAGCCAGTATGTTCAGTTTCCCATTTGGTCATGTATCTAGCTCTAATAAGCCGTTTTGACTCTTCGTATGTCATACTAGTATCTGGTTGTGGTAGTCTTGCACCTTCTTTTGCCAGTCTGTCTGCCTCCTCGTTGCCTTTGATGTTGCAGTGGGATGGAACCCACTGTACCACTACACTTTTTTGGTGTGGACTGCTGGCATAGTTGACAGAGTACTACTCTTAAATCATTAAGTTCAGTATTTGTCTGGCTTTTTAGTGCTGTGACTACGGCAAAGGCATCTGTAAGCAGGACTATATGGCTTTCATTCCTCTTATCTGTCACCATTTCTTCCATTGCCGCCCTCAGTGCCTCTGCCTCCGCTCTGAAATTGCTTGTGTATTTTCCATTAGCGAATGACAGTGTTATTTTTCTGCCATTTGGTAGGTTCAGAAATGCTCCTGCCCCTCCGTTATGTGTTGTGTTTGTTACAGAACCGTCGGTGTATGCATGGGTCCAGTCCATGCTTGGGTAGTTTTTTGTTATGTAGCTCAGGGTAGTATCGCTCTTTCTTTTTCAGTCTGGCAATTTTTGATTCCAATAACTGGTATATTTTCTACCACCTCTGGAAATATATGCTGCCTCCAGGTAGGATTTCGTACAGTAGGGATGGGCTTTGGTGTTGTTAGTGCGTTCATGGGATCTTCGTGCATCTTTGCTTTGGCTATTTCTGCAAAGTTTCTCCGCTTTAGTTTCCCATTTCCGAAATTATTTAGTCTCTGGTGCATTGGATGGTCAGTCAGTCTTCTTAGTTTCTCTGATTGCTGCTGGGTTCTGCAGTCTCTTCTATCGGTCATGGATTGCAGTTTTGTAATCTTTTCAAGTTCTACAATTGGCGTTGACTTCATGCCTCCTGTTATAACTCTCATGGCTTGGTTTTGGAGTTTGCTAATTTTATCGAAGTTCGCCTTTGCTGCTGTTGTCCATGCCGCAATGCCATACTCGAAAACTGGTCTCACTCTTCCAGTGTACAGTTTCTTTAGTATACTTTCTTCTGTTCCCCAGCTTGTGCCAGCAAGTTTCCTCATGATTACCATTCTTTCTCTGGCTCTCATTCGGTTTCTCTCGATCTGACTTTTCCATGTCATGCGCCGATCAAATGTGAATCCCAGGTAGTTTGGGTTGTCGTTTGGCTGCAGGAATTTACCGTTGAGACTTAATTTGGTATTTTGGGGTTTGCTTGATAACGTGAATATTATACATGTTGTTTTTTCCTCGTTTTTTTCGATTGTTCTCGCTCTGCCATGTTCCTAGCATTTGTGACTGCGTCTTCCGCTTTCTGCAAATCATCATTCCAATAGGGCTTATAATTTGTCCTTGCCCCTCTTGGGATGGTTTCAGTGGCACCTTGCATTATTGCTTTGCTTAAGCTTTCCACCATGGGCTTCATTTTGTTATTCCGTGTTTTGATGGTTTCACACAGACCATCTGTCAGGCTTGCAAATCTGTCCCAGTCGGCTCGTTTGTAATTCCAACGTGGGAGCGGTTTTGTTTCATGTGGGCCTACTTCCATTTCAACTTCTAGCTTAATTGGCTTGTGGTCGCTACCTGCCAATTGGTTTAGCACCTGACGGTCTATTTTATGATGAATGTCCACCGTGGAAAAGGCCAAATCTGGAGTAGAGGTGATATGCCATGTTCTAGAATAGAAGCTAGGGCTATGCTCCGGCCTATTGATTAGATAGAGATTTGTGTCTATCTCCCAATCTTCCACTTCGTCACCTCTGCTGTCTGTGTCCGAGTATCCCCTTCTCTCCGAGTGGCTGTTGAAGTCTCCAACTACTATGCAGGGTGAATCTTTGACTTCCATACTCGAGAGCGATAGGTCTTTGTTTGGTGGTCCGTACAGGTTGAAGATAAGGATCTTCGTCCCTTGAGCCATTATGTCAACTCCTACAATTTCTGCTTGTCCGGTGTGATTGACAGATGCTACTGGGTATGCAGTTACGGGTCAGTATCAGAACCCCTCCTTTGTGACTTTCTCTATGCAAACGGAAGGCCTGGTATCCTCTGATTGAGAATTTGTCGTTGTTGTTGAGGTGCGTTTCTTAGATACATGCCACGTCAATCTTACCTTCATGGAAGTGATATGTTAGGGGGAGTTTTTTGTTAATGACACCCTCCGCATTCGACTGTAGTATTCTGAGGGTCTTGTGTTTTTGGTTAATAGATTTTTCCCATTGCCATGTGCCTCGACTCCACAACAAATAGGTGGGTGACCACCAGTAGTCAAGGGTGGGCCCCTTCGAGGCGTGAGGCCCGAAACTGTCGCTGCCTGGCGGGACTCCACAGGATGAGCGCCATTCTTTTTTTCTGAAGGGTTGTACTGTCATCATACTGCGATATACGTTGCACTGTTTCGTTAAGCCTGTGGCCCAGTGCATACGATTTCAACAGGCGTTTCTGTAGGGATGCCCTCTTTAACCTTTGGATGTCCCCAGCCTATCTGCAAGGCAGCAGTTGTTTTTGATCAGAGGTGTCTCTCTTATGAAAGTTGTCTTACAGGACTAACGAGTCTTCACTACTCGTGTCTATAGGGTGCAGTGGTGATATATGAGATATGATATGGACTATGTACTGGATTGTACTAACCAGGAAGAGACGCAGTCCAGTGTGTCTGTATCCCAGGATCGTCACGTCCTGCCAGAAACGTAGCACATGCATGTGAGTGGGGTATCTCATTGCTCCCTTTATTTTCTCGGCTTCTCTGCAGTGATGGTACGCATAGCATTTCCCGCCACCTGGGAAGTTGATACAATAGGGCAGATGTGCAATGTCCGCTAGCCTGCATCTCTTCTGCGTCCATTGGTATGGCTGATAGCACACAGAGGTAGAGATCGAGGCATGAGTGCATTTAACCAGGGGACAAGCCTGGTAATGTCACGGAGATGTTCGCCTGGTGTGCGGACATATCTCATGGTCAGGAGCTGAGTCTCGACAGTTCACAGTGAGGTGGCTGCTCTACTGTTTACGACACCCCGACCAAGAACTAAGTCTTCTGTTGGTAGTTTGGCACCTCATCGCCGTATGGGGTGAATATCGAGCAGCTACCCGCCCGCTTTGATCGGTGGACGGCAGAGACCTCTTTCTGCAGCTCGACCGGGTGGGGCTAAGCCGCGAGCCCGAGGTCCCGACCATATCGAAGCCTCCCATCGCAGTGGAGCTGAGATTTTGCGCGGGATTCCGGCTTAGAGGCGTTCGGCCGTAATCCCTCACATTGGAGCCCCGCGCCATTTGCTTATCAGCCTAGTACGTGAACCAAATGTCTGCGGCTCCTCTCGAATTGAGCAGGATTACCGTAGCAACGCCCTGTCATTAATAGGGTGAAACTGACCTGTCTTCCGAGAGTCTATTACCAGTACCCGTTCACTATTAGACCGGACGAATCAATAGAGGGTTTTTAGTTTGTCAATGACCAGGAGTCTGGAACCTGCGATTTCTGCAGGGTTAAAACAATATTACCGTAGCACACTATCTTTCATTAAGAGGTTAAAAAACTGTCTTCCGTGGGTCTAATACCAGCACACGTTAACTATTAGACCCAACGAAAGTGCTCTCGATTTGTCAGTCGTTCTACAGTATTGACGTGTTGAGTCAAATTAAGCCGCAGACTCCACTCATGGTGGTGCCCTTCCGTCAATTCCTTTATCGAACACTGAATGCAGGCCAATCGAGCCACAGAGAGCTTAGCCCCAGATTTTTGAGGGTCTAAATCCAGCACCCGTTTCATATTAGACCCTACGAAAGTGCTCTCGGTCTGTCAATCATTTCAGTGTTGGCCGTGTTGAATCAAATTGTCGAAATATTTAATAGACTAGAGTCTCGTTCCTTATCGGAATTAACCAGACAAATCGCTCCACCAACTAAGAACGGCCATGCACCCCCACCCACCGAATCAAGAAAGAGCTATCAATCTATCAATCATTACAGTGTCCGGGCCGGGTGAGTTTTCCCGTGTTGAGTCAAATTAAGCCGCAGGCTCCACTCCTGGTGGTGCCCTTCCGTCAATTCCTTTAAGTTTCAGCTTTGCAACCATACTTACCCCTGAACCCAAAAACTTTGGTTTCCCGGAAGCTGCCCGCAGAGTCATCGAAGCAACTCCTGCGGATCGCTAGTCGGCATCGTTTATGGTGAGAACTATCCGGTATCTGATCGTCTTCGTGCCTCCGACTTTCGCGCCCAAACCATCTAAATCGTATGCAAATCGTAGGTTGTAATCGCCTTGTCACCTAGTCTAACCGAACCAACATGTCCCTTCAGAGCCTTTTCCATTATTCTTTCCAAGAATACATTGAGTATTGGAGAGAGTATTCACCCCTGTCTCACCCTTCCAAGAATACATTGAGTATTGGAGAGAGTATACACCCCTGTCTCACCCTTTCAAGAATACATTATTGGAGAGTATATACACCCCTGTCTCACCCCAACAGACGTGCGGAACCTTTCGCCTAGTATTCCGTCTACAGACACCGCACTTGACGCCTTCTCATAAAGGTTCCAAAATTACCTTCACAATGTTACTATTGATCTTATATATATTTTTACGAGGGGGATCAAATGTGAACCTAGTTGTTGTAGATTAATGTCCACAATGAGTTCATTTATTTTTGTGTGCGCCTGAAAAGGGCCTTAAGTGGCAGGTTGTAGTAGCTGTCCTTACACCATGAGCGTTCTGATGAATGTGCGCAGTGGTCCTCCAAGCAGTTGTGCTATGCTTATCTTCATCTGCGTGACGCTCACTACTACGGGGATCACGCCTATCCACATATCGTTAGCCATACTGTCTTAAAAACAGCTGTTTCCATGGAATGCTGCATAGATGAGAGATACTGGTCTTGGTCAGTATTGTATGACTAATCCTGACGCGAAGTCCTGGTCAGTGTGTTGTGCCTGAATGGACTAGCATTTCAATTCCCCTAATGTGACCTTCAAAAGTGGAATATGAATTAGAAATACGATGTCTTTGTATTGTAACGTGCTATTATGGCTGTTAAGAATATCAAGAGTGTCTTGCACGTGTGCGGATATGGGAATGGAATTTATGGATGTTAAAGTAGACAAAAGTAAAATGTTAGATTGGGGAGGTTTACATCTAAATGAGATAGGACAGCATGTTGTAGCAAATTATATGTTCTATCATTATGTTAGAAATTTAAACTATTAAGGCCTAGGAAATATGAGACTAAAGATAGGCCTATAATAGGGTGCTATAGAGGAAGTAGTCAAAGAGGTAAGTTGGTGTCAGGGAAGTGGGAAATACATAGTGTAAAAGCAAACACTACAATGATAAAGCAGAAGCAAAAAGAGGTAAACCAACAACATTACAAACTAAAATGTTTTTATGCAAATATGAGAAGCAAAGTAAATACAAGAGAAGAATTGGAACTGCATGTAGAAGAAGAAAAACCAGATATAATAGGGTAAACAGAATCATGGACATATGAGGAGATTGCAGATAGTGAACTTGAAATTGAGGGATATACAATGTTAAGGAAAGATAGGATAATTGGAGACAAGATTAAGGGAGGTGGCGTTTTATTATACTGTATAAATTCTGTTAATATAACGATCAAAGATTATTTATCATGTGGTAACAAAAATGAAAGTGTATGGGGAGAAATAGCAAGTGGGGGGTGAAAAAACAGTCATTGGAGTGTGCTATAGAAGTCCAAGTCAAAAAGAGGAAGATGAGGAGCTGATTAGTAGCATAGCAAAGGCAAGTGAAGGGAAATTATTATTAATGGGAGATTTTAACTATCCAGAAATAAAATGGGATATGGCAGAAGCACTTGTAGAGTCAAAACCTTTTGTTAAGTGCATAACTGACAATTTTTTAATGCAACATGTAGAAGCAGCCACATGGGGGCAAAAACATTCTCGACCTAGTTTTTACCACAGAGGAAAATATGATTGAAAACGTTACCATTGGGGAACTGTTTGGCTCAAGTGACCATCAAATCATCCGTTGGGATCTTATTGCAGGGAAAGAAGTAAACATAAACACGCGAACATACGACTACTCTAAGGCAGATGTTAAGAGGATGAAAGAGGCAGCGAACCACATAATCTGGAAAGATATTGTCGTAGGAACAGATGTTGAACAGGAGTGGGAAAGTTTTAAAACAGTTCTAGAAACGCTAAAAGAGGAATGTGTTCCATGTAGGGAGGTAAACCCAAAGCGTAAAAAGTGGATAACTAGATTTGTAGTGAAATGTAGAAGAGCAAAAAATAAAGCATGGAAAAAATATATAGAGGCAGGAAAATAAAAAGAAACATATGTAAAATATTTGGAAAAGCAGAACATATCTCAGAAAGCGAATAAAACAGCAAAAATAGACTGAAAAAAAATTTGCTCAGGATCAAGACTGACAGTAAAAGCTTCTTCTCTTATGTTAGAAATAAACAAAGAACGAAAGACAAAGTAGGCCCTCTCATAGACAATACAGGGAAAATAATAAGTGAGAATAGGGAGGCAGCTAATCGGCTCAATCAGTACTTTGGCACAGTCTTCACAAAAGAGGACTGCTCCAAGATCCCAGAGCCTATAGATATTTTTCAAAGAGACATGGATACAGCGGGATTAAGATCAATCTGTATTACAGAGGAAATGGTTTTTTAAAAATTGGAGGGGTTGAAAGGGAATAAATGTCCAGGTCAAGATGGTATTTATCCAAAATTGCTGTATGAAATTAGAGACCAACTAGCAAAACCATTGGCTATATTATGTTCTCAATCACTGACAAAAGGGATTGTTCCACGGGATTGGAAAGATGCAGGAGTGATCCCCTTATTAAAAAAAGGCAGAAAATCAGATCAAGCAAATTATAGACCGGTGAGTTTAACGAGCATAGTCTGTAAATTGTTAGAGTCAATAATCAAAGAAAACATTGTAATGCATTTAGACAAATTTAATCTAATTAGAAATAGTCAGCATGGGTTTACTAGAGGGAGATCATGCTTAACAAATCTATTAGAATTCATGGAGGAGGTTACTAAAATCATAGATAAAGGGGAGCCAGTGGATGCTATTTATCTAGACTTTGGAAAGGCCTTTGATAGAGTACCTCATCAAAGATTATTTCGAAAGTTAAAATCACATGGAATAGGTTGGGAAGTTGCCAAATAGATTGAAAATTGGTTAACGGGAAGAAGGCAGAGGGTGGGCATAAATAAGGAGTACTCTGAGTGGTGTGAAGTGAAAAGTGGTGTGCCACAGGGCTCGGTTTATGGACCAATTTTGTTCTTGATATATATAAATGATTTGGACATTGATATCTTCTTCTTCTTCTTCTGCGTACACAGTCAGACAGTAACCATTATTTTCTCGAAAAAAGCGGCGGTCATCCTGAGACTCTCGCCACTACCATAGAGCTTGTCTTGCAGTTCCACTGGCAATGGCCACATCTGCTCTCTCTGATCCTCGTATGTCAGGCAGTTCTGCAGCAGATGTTCAGTGGTCATTTTACCAGTACCGCACGGGCATTCGTCGGTACACCCTATCTTCAATTTGTTGAAGAGGTGGTACCTCAGTCTGTTGTGGCCAGTGCGAAGTCTGAAGACAACGACCTGCTCTCTTCGGTTCAACTGGTAATAGGCATCGTTTTTGGTGTAACCAGTATGTTCGGTTTCCCATTTGGACATGTACCTAGCTTTGATAAGCCGTTTTGACTCTTCGTACGTCATACTGGTATCTATTTGTGGTAGCCTTGCACCTTCTTTTGCCAGTCTGTCTGCCTCCTCGTTGCCTTGGATGTTGCAGTGTGACGGAACCCACTGTACCACTACCCTTTTTGGTGCGGACTGTTGGCACAGTTTGCAGAGTGCTGCTCTTAAGTCATTAAGCTCAGTGTTTTTCTGGCTTTTTAGCGCTGTGACTACTTCGAGAGCATCTGTCAGCAGGACTATATGGCTCTCATTTTCACTGTGTGTTACCATTTCTTCCACTGCCGCCCTCAGTGCCTCTGCCTCTGCTCTGAAATTGCTCGTGTACTTACCAGTAGCGAATGACAGTGTTATTTTTCTGCCATTTGGTAGGTTCAGGAATGCTCCTGCCCCTCCGTTCTGTGTAGTGTTTGTTACAGAACCGTCGGTGTATGCATGGGTCCAGTCCATGCTTGGGTAGCTTTTCGTTATGAAGCTTAACGTAGTGTCTCTCCTTTCTTTTTCGGTCTGGCAGTTTTTGTTTGCAATACCTGGTATATTTTCTACCACCTCTGGAAATATATCCTGCCTCCAAGTAGGTTTTCGTACAGTAGTGATGGGTTTTGGTGTTGTTAGTGCGTTTATGGGATCTTCGTGCATCTTTGCTTTGGCTATTTCTGCAAAGTTTCTCCGCTTTAGTTTCCCAGTTCCCAAATTGTTTAGCCTCTGGTACATTGGATGGTCCGTCAGTCTTCGGAGTTTCTCTGACTGCAGCTGGGCTCTGCAGTCTCTTCTGTCGGTCATGGATTGCAGTTTTGTAATCTTTTCAAGTTCTACAATTGGCGTTGACTTCATTCCACCAGTTATGATTCTCATAGCTTGGTTTTGAAGTTTGTTAACTTTATCGAAGTTCGCCTTCGCTGCTGTTGTCCATGCCGCGATGCCATACTCGAGAACTGGTCTCACTCTTCCAGTGTACAGTTTCTTTAGTATGCCTTCGTCTGCTCCCCAGCTTGTGCCAGCAAGTTTCCTCATGATCGCCATTCTTTCTCTGGCTTTCATTCGGTTTCTCTCAATCTGACTTTTCCATGTCATGCGCCGATCAAATGTGACTCCCAGATAGGTTGGGTTGTCGTTTGGCTGCAGGATTTTGCCATTTAGGCTTAATTTGGTACTTTGGGGTTTTAATGAGAGCGAGAATATTGTGCACGTGGTTTTCTCCTCGTTTATTTTGACCAGCCATGAGTTCGCCCACTCTTCCAGCGATGTTAGGGCCGTTTGCATCCGATTTCTTGCTATGGTGAGATTCTTTTCAGAGGTCCACATAGCCAGATCGTCTGCAAACATTGAGCTATGGACTCTTCTTGGTATATTCTCTGTAATATCGTTTATATATACCAGGAAGAGTGTGGGTGACAGTACTCCCCCTTGGGGTACTCCCTGCTCGAGTGTCACCTTTTTGCTCATCTGCCCTTGTACTTGGACTCTGGCCGTTCTTTGTTTGAGGTAGTGGTTGATCCACTTGTACATCTTCCCACAAACATCACTTCTTCTTAGCTTGACTCTAAGTCCATCCTTCCAGACTTTGTCAAATGCCTTTTCCAGGTCCACCCAAACAGCTACTGTGTGTTTCTGTGCCTGGTAGGCATCTTCTATCTCCTGGGCTATGAGGATGACCTGGTCCTCAGTGGATCTGTGCTGTCTAAAGCCGGCTTGCTGTGGAATTAGTATTCGTTTTTCTTCCAGATGCCACATCAGTCTGGTGTTTATCATCCGTTCCATCAGCTTGCCGACACAGCTCAGTAGGCTTATGGGCCTGTATCCATTCGGATCTGTTTTGTCCTTTCCTGTTTTTGGTACTGGTACCAGTATTGCATCTTTCCATGCCTGGGGTACAATACCCCTTTTCCAGCTTTGGTTCAGGACTGATAGTAGTTTTTCCTTCGCTGTTTGGCCCAGCCCCATCAGCATTTCGTTTGTTATCCCGTCTTTTCCGGGAGATTTCCTTCTCTTTAGTGTTCTCATAGCCTCTTCCATTTCGCGCATTGTTAGTTTGGCCATCATGTGCTCTTCAGGAGCCGTATTTATGTTTTCGTGCCCCTTTAGCTCTTCGCTAATGTCTGTATGCTTATCTGCAGGGACCTCGATGTGGTTTGCTCTGGCATAGTGATCGACAAAGGCGTTTGCGGCTTTCTTACCTGTGATCAAGTTCTCGCCTTGCTTGATAGTAATTTGTTTATTTGACGGGGTTTCGTCGTTCATGGCTCTGACTAGCTTCCATAGCTTGTTCCCTTCTTTGTCCAGGTTTAAACTTTCCGTTTTATTTTTCCAACTTTCTCTTGCTGTTTGCTTGAGAGTGTGTTTGTACTTCGCCGCGGCGGCTTTGAGGGCGATGTTTGCCTCCACGGATTTTTCTCGTTCTGCCATGTTCCTCGCATTAGTTACTGCATCTTCCACTTTCTGTAACTCATCATTCCAGTAGGGCTTATAGTTTTTCCTAGCTCCTCTTGGGATGGTTTCAGTGGCGGCTTGCATTATTGCCTTGCTTAGGCTCTCTACCATGGGCTTCATTTTGGTGTTTCGTGTGTTGATGGTTTCACACAGCCCATCTGTCAGGATTGCAAATCTGTCCCAGTCGGCTCGTTTGTAATTCCAACGTGGGAGCGGTTTTGTTTCCTGTGGGCCTACTTCCATGTCAATGGTTAGCCTGATCGGCCTGTGGTCGCTACCTGCCAGTTGGTTTAGCACCTGGCGGTCTATTTTATAGTGTATGTCCTGTGTGGAGAAGGCCAAATCTGGAGTCGAGGTGGTATGCCATGTTCTTGAATAGAAGCTAGGGCTATCCTCCGGCCTATTGATTAGGGAGAGATTTGCATCTATCTCCCAATCTTCCACTTCGTCACCTCTACTGTCTGTGTCAGAGTATCCCCATCTCTCCGAGTGGCTGTTGAAATCTCCAACTACTATGCAGTTGGAGTCTCTGACCTCCATACTCGAGAGCGATAGGTCTCTGTTTGGTGGTCCGTACAGATTGAAAATGCGGAGTTTCGTCTCTAGAGCCATTATGTCAACTCCTACAATTTCTGCTTGTCCGGTGTGATTGACAGGTACCGCGCTACTCGGTATGCTGTTTCTGGTCAGTATCAGGACCCCTCCTTTGTGACCTTCTCTATCTAGACGGAAGGTCTGGTATCCTCTGATTGAGAATTTATGGTTATTGTTGAGGTGCGTTTCCTGGATACATGCCACGTCAATCTTACCTTCATGCAGGTGGTGTGTTAGGGAAAGTTTTTTGTTAATGACTCCCTCCGCATTCCACTGTAGTATTCTGAGGGTCTTGAAGTTTTGGCCAATAGACGTTACCCCATAGCCATGTGCCTTGACTCCACGACACATGGGTGGGTGACCACCAGTAGTCAAGGGTGGGCCCCTTCGAGGCGTGAGGCCCGGCGCTATCGCTGCCTGGCGGGTCTCCTCAGGATGAGCGCCATACGTTTTTCGAATAGGTTGTGCTGCCATCATACTGTGATTTACGTTGCACTGTTTTGTTAGGCTTGCGGCCCCGTGCATCCGATTTCAACAGGCGTTTCTGTAGGGATGCCCTCCTTAGCCTTTGGCTGTCCCCAGCCTATCTGCAAGGCAGCAGTTGTTTACGATCAGAGTTTTCTCTCCTATGGAAGTTGTCTTTCCAGACTATCGAGTCTTCACTACTCGTGTCTATAGGGTGCAATGATGGTATGTGATATATGAGATGGGCTGGTTTACCCGGAAGAGAGGCAGTCCAGTGTGTCTGTATCCCAGGATCGTCACGTCCTGCCAGAAACGTAGCATTTGCATGTGAGTGGGGTATCTCTTTTTCCCTTTATTTTCTTGGCTTCTATGCAGGGATGGTACGCCTAGCATTCCCCGCCACCTGGGGTGTTGACACAGTGGGGCAGGTGTGCAATGTCCGCTGGTCTGCATCTCTTCTGCGTCCAGCATGATAGTTATGGCTGATAACGTACAGAGGTAGATATCGTAACCGGAGTGCATTTAGCCAGAGGACAAGCCTGGTAATGTCACAGAGATGTTGATCGCCTGGTGTGCGGACAACTCTCATGGTCAGTGGTTGAGTCTTGACAGTTCACAGTGTGGTGGCTGCTCTACTGTTTTCAACACCCCGACCAGGTTCTAAGTCTTTGGTTGGTGTTTTTCGCACCCCATCGCCGTATAGGGTGAGTATCAAGCAGTTTTCCGCCCGCTTTGATTTGCGGGCGGCAAGGACCTCTTACTGTGGCTCTACCTGATAGGGCTGGGGCGCAAGCCCCAGGTCCCGAGCATGTAGGAGCCTCCCATTGCAGTGGTGCTGAGATTTTGGGCGGGATTGCGGCTTTCAAGGGTTCGGCCGTAATCCCCCACATGGTAGCCTCGCGCCCTTGGCTTATCAGCCTGGTACGTGAACCAAAGTGTCTGCGGCTCCTCTCGATTTGAGCTGGTTTTCCGTAGCAACGCCCTGTCATTTGTAGGGTAAAACTGACCTGTCTTCAGATCTATTTCCAGCACCCGTTCACTATTTGGTCAGACGAATTTATTGAGGGCTTTTGTTTGTCAATGACCAGGTATTTGAAATCTGCGGAGTTAAACACGATTTCCGTAGCGTTCTTTCATTTGAGCTGACTTGTCGTCCGTGAGTCTAATACCAGCGTACGTTCATTATTAGACCCAAACGGCAGCGCTCTCAATTTGTCAGTTGTTCTACAGCATTGGCGTGTTCAGTCAAATTAAGCCGCAGGTTCCACACCTGGTGGTGCCCTTTCGTCAATTCCCTTAGCGAGATAGTCAAGTTTCTTAAAGGGTAGCCCCAAAGATTTTCGAGGGTCTAATTCCAGCACATGTTCTCTATTAGACCCCACTAAGGTGTACTTTTTGATAGTCATTCTGCAGTATTGGCGTGGTAAGTTAACTTAGGTCTCAGGCTCCACTCCTGATAGTGCTCTTCCGTCAATTCCTTTATCAAACACTGGATGCAGACAAAACCGAGCCACAGGGGACATAACCCCAGATTCTGGGGGTCTAAGTCCAGCACCAGTTCCATGTTAGACTCCAGAAGAGTGGTCTCGGCATGTCAATCATTTCAGTGTTGGCCGTGTTGAGTCAAATTAAGCCGCAGGCTCCACTCCTGGTGGTGCCCTTCCGTCAATTCCTTTAAGTTTCAGCTTTGCAACCATACTTCCCCCGGAACCCAAACACTTTGGTTTCCCGGAAGCTGCCCGCAGAGTCATCGAAGCAACTCCTGCGGATCGCTAGTCGGCATCGTTTATGGTCAGAACTACGACGGTATCTGATCGTCTTCGCGCCTCTGACTTTCGTTCTTGATTAATGAAAACATTCTTGACAAATGCTTTCGCAGTAGCTCGTCTTGCGGCGATCCAAGAATTTCACCTCTAACGCCGCAATACGAATGCCCCCGTTTGTCCCTGTTAATCATTACCTCCAGTTCCGAAAACCAACAAAATAGAACCGAGGTCCTATTCCATTATTCCATGCACCATTATTCAGGCAGCCGAGGCCTGCTTTGAACACTCTAATTTTTTCAAAGTAAACGCGCCGGCCACCCAGGACGCTCAGCGAAGAGCACCCGTGGGAGAGAGCCGGCAGACGGTAGGGCAGGAGACAACGGGCAGTGAACCGGCGCGAGCCGGACCGCCCGCCTGCGCCTGAGATCCAACTACGAGCTTTTTAACTGCAACAACTTTAATATACGCTATTGGAGCTGGAATTTCCGCGGCTGCTGGCACCAGACTTGCCCTCCAATAGATCCTCGTTAAAGGGTTTAAAGTGTACTCATTCCAATTACGGGGCCTCGAAAGAGTCCCGTATTGTTATTTTTCGTCACTACCTCCCCGTGCCGGGAGTGGGTAAGTTGCGCGCCTGCTGCCTTCCTTGGATGTGGTAGCCGTTTCTCATGCTCCCTCTCCGGAATCGAACCCTGATTCCCCGTTACCCGTTACAAACATGGTAGGCATGTCACGTACCATCGACATTTGATAGGGCAGACATTTGAAAGACGCGTCGCCGGCACATGAGGCCATGCGATCAGCACAAAGTTATCCAGAGTCACCAGTGGGGACGCCGCAACCCCGCGAGGGGAAACGACGATTGGTTTTGAACTAATAAAAGCGCTCTTTCCGCGAGGGTCGGAGCTTGGTAAGCATGTATTAGCTCTAGAATTGCCACAGTTATCCAAGTAGGATCGTGTCATCTAAGGAACCTCGACTGATTTAATGAGCCATTCGCGGTTTCACCGTGAGACAGTGTGAACTTGCATGGCTTAATCTTTGAGACAAGCATATGACTACTGGCAGGATCAACCAGATATCTGTCGGAGACGTACGTACAGCACACACCGGTCGGCGGAGGAAGGGTGTGTAAAAAGCCTCGCTGGGACGACGGCCGCAGGGACCGACTGACGGGACGGACGGTTTGTTCCACCCGTCCCTCACTCCGTCGACCTAGGACCGCCTGACAGGGGCCTCCCACACGCACCAGACGACCGACCGACCGGGCTCGCTCGAGGAGGGATGGCAGCGCTCTGTGCAGAACGGATCCCAACGACCTCGGCGATGAATTTCACTGGGACTAGAGACACAATTTGGCCTGCCCTTCTCCTCCGTAGGGAGAACGCAGGGCCTCGAGGCAACGATTCCTGCTTTCCATTTGCCGGTCACAAGCTCTTTGCGAGAGTCGGACCACCAGCGAGACGTACTGTCGAGCTCTGCTATAAGCCTTAGATAAATCACCACGGACGGACCACGTTTCCTGATACGGACCAGACTAGCGCACCTCGGTGGAGGAGCCACTACCACAAACCGCACCCAATTCGCACTACGGGGAAAGGCAGGCGAGCGTTTTCCGCAAGCCCGCGCTATCGCTCCGCCTGGCGGGACTGAGATCGCTTTACGAACACTGGTTGAAATTGAGTCGCCGCAGCGAGACAACTACCCCAGATGGACATTGATATGAGATCCATGATTGCAAAATTTGCTGATGACACAAAACTATGCAGTAGTGTCTCATCTAAAGTGGAAGTGGATAAATTGATGTCGGATTTAGATAAAATTCGAGAATGGTCTGTAAGCTGGCAAATGGAGTTTAGTGTAGATAAATGTACAGTCCTCCACATGGGTAGATCCAATATGGAACATAATTACAGAATGGGAGAAAACAATATTAGAAAGATAGATAAGGAAAGGGACCTAGGGGTTATAATAGATCATATAGGAAAGGTGAGTGAGCAAGTTAAGGTAGCAGTGAAAAAGGCAAATGCAATGTTAGGTATGATAAAAAGAAATATTAAACATAGGAGCAAGGAAGTGATCGTCAAACTGTATAAAGCTTTACTTAGACCTAGATTGGAGTACTGTGTACAGGTGTGGAGTCCTTATCATAGAGGGGACATAAACATGCTAGAAAGAATACAAAAAAGAGCGACAAAGATGATAGTGGGATTCCAGAATTACAGTTATGAGAAACGACTCAGAAAAACCTGCCTACAGTGTCTCGAAGAGAGAAGAATTCGTGGTGACTTAATACAGGTTTATAAGATGATCAGAGGAATCGATAAATTAGAATATAACAAGTTTTTTAAAATACAGCCACCTACAATAACACGAGGGCATAGCTACAAGCTGACTAAAGAGAGGTCCAGGTTAGATATTAGAAAATATTTTTTTAGTTAGAGAGTGGTCTCTGCTTGGAATGCATTGCCAGGGGAGGTAGTGGAGGCAGGGACAGTTAATGCATTTAAGAATAAACTGTATGCGCATAGCTTTTAGAGCAAGGTGATGTAATTGTAACTGGTTGTATACAGACTCTGCAGGGTCTTCTAAACCAGTATAAAAACGTTAAGTTAAGTTAAGTGATATCACGGTGCATACGAACACCATTCCGTCATAATCACAGTCAAAAGACCACCATTGACATGTTCCAAACAGGAGCAGTGTTCTGTGGAAATTCCTTCGGCGAATGATGGTCCAGTACGGTGATGAGTGTCTTTCACGCCAGCATGAGTGCTAGTGGTGTAGGAAGTTCCACAACGGTGTGAGTTATGTGACAGTCTGTTCATGAACACATATACATACATGATAGAAAATGACAGAGACAGAAGAGAGCGAATGGATACGGCAGAGAAAGTAGAAGCGAGAGTGAATGAGTTAGGCAGAGAAAATAATTAGCGAGAAGGACTGAATAGAGCAGAGAAAAGCAGAAGTGAAAGAGAATGCGTAGGGCAGAGAGAGTAGACTGCAGAAGGAATGCGTAGGGCAGAGAAATGCAGAATCGATTTTGAATGTGAAGGGCAGAGAAGAACATAAGCGAGAGATAATGAATAGGGCAGAGACAGTTAAAGTGAGAGAATGTGTAGGGCAGAGACAGTTAAAGTGAGATAATGTGTAGGGCAGAGACAGTTAAAGTGAGAGAATGTGTAGGGCAGAGACAGTTAAAGTGAGAGAGAATGTGTATGGCAGAGACAGTTAAAGTGAGAGAATGTGTAGGGCAGAGACAGTTAACGTGAGAGAATGTGTAGGGCAGAGACAGTTAAAGTGAGAGAGAATGTGTATGGCAGAGACAGTTAAAGTGAGAGAACGAGAAGGACCGAGACAGTTGAAATGATAGAGAATGTGTAGGGCAGAGAAAGTTGAAGTGAGAGAGAATGTGTTGGGCAGAGAAAGTTGAAGTGAGAGAGAATGTGTAGGGCAGAGAAAGCTGAAGTGTGAGCGAATGTGTAGGGCAGAGAAAGCTGAAGTGAGAGAGAATGCGTAGGGCAGATAAAGCTGAAGGGAGAGATTATGTGTAGGGCAGAGAAAGTTGAAGTGAGAGAGAATGTGTAGGGCAGAGAAAGCTGAAGGGGGAGAGAATGTGTAGGCCAGAGACAGTTGAAGTGACAGAGAAAGAGAGATATAAAGTAAGAGAGTGAATTAGTAAGGCAGAGAAACAGAACTGAAATCGAATGAGTAGGCCAGAGAGAACAAAAGGGAAAGACATATAGTGTATAACTTATGACATTGTGTAAAATAGACGGTTATGAAAGCGATATTCAATGCAATATGATAGACAGTTTAAGAGAGACACTGGATATGTGTCTGTCTGCGTGTGTGCGTAAATAAAGATTGAGAAAACGATATGTAGTGAGAGACCCATGGAAAAGGAACACGAGAGAAGATAGGAGAGAGCGACAAAGAAGTGAGAGTGGAATACAGAAAGAGAGATAGAAGGACAGAGTCTAGCGTCCGAAGATAAATGTGTTGAAAAGTAGACGAAACTGCGTCTTACAAATTTACGATCTCTGTATGTGTAGACAGGTTTGGCCATTGCAATAAGACATATTTACGATTCTGTTACAGAGCAGACTATTGGTTGGCTCCTAAATCACGCGACTGGTCATTGAAGCTACACTGTTGGAGAATTCTCAGCCTCAATGTGCGTCCTGGTATATGGCAATTTAGTTGCTGGTGTATGTTGAAATCGGGTCGTTGTAATATCCCGTTGAAATGTGCTTTTTGAAAAGTGGTTGTTGAAAATGGGGTTGCTGAAATGATTTTGCAGAAAAATTGTTGTTGAAAAGTGGTTGTTGAAATGTGGTTTAATTTCAAATTTATGTGATTTGCCCATCACTAACTGGCGATGATGGCGAAATCACCAGATGGTTTTGTCTCGATGATGTAACTTGCGATGCAATTGGATTATAGTGAAGAAAAGGCTGCGCTGGTCATTAATCTCACTCTCTGGCCCCGAGCTGTCTTTGACTAATGGCAAGACATGTTAAAGACGACTAGAGGGGATTCATGACACAGCCACTCCGGTCTCACCTCTTTGAGATCAGCGCTGGCTTGAAACCTGTCGTTCTCAAACACACGCTATTTCTGTTCATCCCGTTGAGAGGCTAGTGTCTTACCTTTCTAATGTATACATGTATAATAACACACATCAACATGTGACATTCAAAAGCAGCATCTAATAACTACAGCAAGAAAGATCATAACAATAGCAGCACTGTAACAACTACGACTTTCAAACCATCAAATTTAACAACCGTGACGGAGTGTCTGATCGTCAGTAACTGGGAAACCCACACCAATTTGGTTGCTCAATCACTTTCAGTTAAAAGCAGATGAAAACTTTGTGAATTTGATCCATTTAGAATTGAAAGATAGGAGATTCCAGAACCAAGATAGACAGACGACACATTTATCCTCTCAAACAGCTTTTAAGGGCCTGGTACAAATGTATACGTCCGTTCAGAAGCACATCTAACATCAGAATCGTTTCCTGAACTCAAATAAAGAAAGATAATGCCCATTGACACACACAGACCCCAACCCAAGATCACTATTAGTAATGAAGAAATTGAACACATGGATTACTTTGAATACCTTGGCTCTATAATAACGCACGACAGGGACTGCGCAAGGGAAATAAAGAGACGATTGTTCATAACGATGAAAAAACTGAACAATATGTTGAACAACAATAACAGAGAATTAACATTATAGATCCTCAGAACATGCGTGCGTATTCCCGGGGGCAGTGTACGGATGCGAGACATGGACCATCACACAAGTATTATGGGAGAGGATTGGGGTTTTTAAAATGAAATCCTACAGGAGAATCCTAAAAACACCGTGAGAGATCGATAAAAACAAATAAAGCCATCTGTAAGATTTGAGTGTTTAAGAGAAGTGACTTATAAACCACTGTGTGTCTCGGAAACATGATTCTCGACCACATCAAGCGACATGACGAACTGGATAGAAAAGTTCAGGCATTGTTCCAGGAAAACGAGACAGAAGTCGACCAAGACAGGATACAAAACATCAAGGACACCCTAAACATGAATGTGGAGCAGGCCAGTAGATTGACTGCTGATCGAGATTCCTATTGAATAGCTGAGATGAGAGCGACGTTCTGTAAAGGACAGGATGATGATGATCACTTTATATAATTTAATCCTAGCTTTCCATCTATTGAGATCGAAAAAAACGTAACATTCACACATCGCTTAGAGAACAAGAACAACCGATCTTTATTTCTCAGTCCCCTACATAACTTAACTTAACGTCTTTTTACTGGTTTAGAAGACCCTGCAGAGTCTGTATACAACCAGTTACATTTACATCACCTTGCTCTAAAAGCTATGTGCATCCAGTTTATTCTTAAATGCATTAACTGTCCCTGCCTCCACTACCTCCCCTGGCAATGCATTCCAAGCAGACACCACTCTCTGACTAAAAAAATATTTCCTAATATCTAACCTGGACCTCTCTTTAGTCAGCTTGTAGCTATGCCCTCGTGTTATTGTAGGTGGCTGTATTTTAAAAAAAACTTGTTATTGTCTAATTTATCGATTCCTCTGATCATCTTGTAAACCTGTATTAAGTCACCACGAATTCTTCTCTCTTCGAGACACTGTAGGCCGGTTTTTCTGAGTCGTTCCTCATAACTGTAATTCTGGAATCCCACTATCATCTTTGTCGCTCTTTTCTGTATTCTTTCTAGCATGTTTATGTCCCCTCTATGATAAGGACTCCACACCTGTACACAGTACTCCAATCTAGGTCTAACTAAAGCTTTATACAGTTTGACGATCACTTCCTTGCTTCTATGTTTAATATTTCTTTTTATCATACCTAACATTGCATTTGCCTTTTTCACTGCTACCTTAACTTGCTCACTCACCTTTCCTGTATGATCTATTATAACCCCTAGGTCCCTTTCCTTATCTATCTTTCTAATATTGTTTTCTCCCATTCTGTAATTATGTTCCATATTGGATCTACCCATGTGGATGACTGTACATTTATCTACATTAAACTCCATTTGCCAGCTTACAGACCATTCTCGAATTTTATCTAAATCCGACATCAATATATCCACTTCCGCTTTAGATGAGACACTACTGCATAGTTTTGTGTCATCAGCAAATTTTGCAATCATGGATCTCATATCAATGTCCAAATCATTTATATATATCAAGAACAAAATTGGTCCCAAAACCGAGCCCTGTGACACACCACTTTTCACTTCACTCCACTCAGAGTACTCCTTATTTATGCCCACCCTCTGCCTTCTTCCCGTTAACCAATTTTCAATCCATTTGGCAACTTCCCCACCTATTCCATGTGATTTTAACTTTCGAAATAATCTTTGATGAGGTACTCTATCAAAGGCCTTTGCAAAGTCTAGATAAATAACATCCACTGGCTCCCCTTTATCTATAATTTTAGTAACCTCCTCCATGAATTCTAATAGATTTGTTAAGCATGATCTCCCTCTAGTAATCACTCCCAAAACTAGCCCTTCTACAGACGAACCACGGACCTTGTCCCCAATGATATGACACACGTATTAAGACAAGTTTTAAAATTATAAATGGATATTCTTCACAATCTAGACAGAAATCCTAAAAAAGCAATATGCATGCATTCAACAAATTGGAAACAACAAAGCAAAGATAAAATGTGGTACGTCCAGTAACATAGCATACAGTAGCAGAAGAGAAAGTACGCTGAAATGACAATATAACTGTTTAAAACACGAATGGATGGAAAGTATTGTGTGTTAGTATGTCCTCATACTGAATATAAACAAAGTAATTTGAAACAGATAGGTATTATATCATCTCATTACGTCATGACCACATTTCATGGCATCGGGTTTTATTTCATGATATCTCACTTCAGACATCTCATCGCATGACATATCGTCTCAATTTAGTTCATCGCATCATGGTAACTCATCAAATCCCATGACATCGGTCATATCTCATCTCATGGTATATTATCATTTCATGGCATCTGATGTCATGATATCTCATTTCACCCTATCTTATCTCGTGGTGTCCCATCTCATGGTATCTCATCGCATTGTATCTCGTCTCATGTCTTGGTATCTCATCTAACTGTATCTTGTCTCATTTCATGGTATCTCATGATATCTCGTCACATCTCATAGTATCTTATCTCGTGGCACCTCTTCTCATCTCATGGCATCTCGTCTCATCTCCTGCGTCTCGTCTCATCTCACGGCATCTCGTCTCATCTCATGGCGTCTAGTCTCATATTGTGGCATCTGATGTTATGATATTTCATGTCCCGTATCTCATATCATGACATTTCATCTCATGGAATCTCATCTCAGGGCATATAATCTTGTACACATACAAAAACTATCTCAACATGTGAGATATAATTCCTGCGAAAGGGGTTCAGGATCAATAGCAAAGACGGAGGCGATGATGCATGAATGAATAATGTGACTAGACACTAACTCATAGCTGACTGCATGTGTAACGGTCAGCAAACCATATTTGACCCCATCTCTATTCATCTTTCAAATGGATCTAAAGCATCAGACAACGGGTCAAAAATATTAAGAAGGAATGATATATGTTAAGTAACAACTAAACAGATGGGTCAGCTACAACCAGCAGCAGTGGAGTAGATAGTACATCACCCATCCCTGTGCCTCACTTCAGCCTCCATCGACTGAAGTAAACAGACGAGTTTAGCTAGGAAACAGAAAAGTTGATCTAAGGTAATAGAATCAAAGCATATTTTTGCATTTTGTAATGTAATGTAAGGCGTGGCATTGTACATGGACAAATGTGATATTGCTGACGAATGTTTTAAATGTAAAAATATATTGTGGCAGCGTTGCCTAGAGGTGAAACGGCCATATCACAGTTGGGACGCCTTTTTGAACACCAACAACGACTCGACTCCGATGCCGACGTCATGGCCTCGGTGACTAAACGGTTCAATGAGCAACTAGTAATTGTTTTGGACGGCTTCCGTCGCCTACACAAGCAGAGTCTGAATGCCTATGGCGACTTTTTCTAACGAAAACCGGTGCATGTTTTCTTCAAAACAATTGTTTTTTTCTGCTCCCTTGATGTTCCATTTATATCTTAGTAATATATCCACTGGGAAGGATTTTATTTGAATATGCCACGTAAATGTACATGGTATTTA
This sequence comes from Ariolimax columbianus, assembly GCA_036924085.1. Lineage (NCBI taxonomy): Eukaryota > Metazoa > Mollusca > Gastropoda > Stylommatophora > Arionidae > Ariolimax > Ariolimax columbianus. The sequence continues at coordinate 44,138,855 of JAVGWX010000005.1, read as the reverse complement.
ATGAGGGTGGGGTGCGCTCCCACACGCAACGGACACATTAACATAAAGTAGTGAAACAATATAAGCAGACATGCGCTGTATTGGAGCTCACAAAGGAATATAATAATAGAGAGTGCAACGTAAACTAAGAGACATTATTGCAAGTAGAAGTGTGACCATCGGAATGAAACATGTTAAACTCAAGTAGCATGTGTAATCGGCTTCCATTGACATTTAGAGCTACTTCTTTGTTTCCTCAATTGATTGTAGATTAAAGTTAATGATGAAAATTGTGTTTTATTGAATTTGAAAAACATTAACAAACATCTGAGCAGCTGACATAAAGACTCATTTTAGTGAAGAAGGAGAAATGATTTTATCAATGACAAGACGATTCATACATCTTGTTTTCTTTGGATAACTGCACATTTCAAACGAGTTCATGTGGCAATAATTACCCATATTTTTATGTATATAAAAAATATATGTTTATGTGTGTGTGTGTGTGTTTATGTATGTATATATATATATATATATATATATATATATGTTACAAAACAAGCGCTTACATCTTTGGAAACAACGGTGATGTGGTTTTACAAAAGAATGCTGCGGATTCCATGGACTCGTGATGCAGTACTCGAGGAGCCACAAAGACAACTTATTGCAAGAATCAAAACAAGATAGCCATCCTTTTTTGGGGCACATTATAAGAAGATGTGACTTAGAGAACGTTGTGACAAAGGGAAAGATACCAGGAAACAGACAGAGGAATGCTGAGAGAGATGATGCTGGGTACATGAGAGAAGGGCATGGGCGACAATGAACCACAATGTTAAACGACAAGGGAAACAATGTTAAACGACACGGGAAACAATGTTAAACGACACGGGAAACAATGTTAAACGACACGGGAAAGAATGTTAAACGACACGGGAAAGAAATGATTGGAGGTCCATGATTGGCAACGCCAACCGGCAGGGCACCTGAAGATGATATGTGTATGTGTGTATATATATAGAAAAGGAAAAAAAGGCAGAGACAGACAGACAGAGAGAGAGAGAGAGAGAGAGAGAGAGAGAGAGATACATAGTCATTTAAAATGAGAGAGGGCTGGAGAGGTAGCCAGACAGCATTGGAAAAAATAATAAAGAAATAAAATACTGGAAGATGCATTCTAGAGAAATGGTAGCGAAGAGAAAACAAATAATGAGATTATAACTGATGCGTGCGCCAGTCTTCTAGACGGATAAACAAAGATCAATATCAAAAAGAGAGAAGAAACATAAAACAGGGAGACTAATGGTCATAAGAAACAAAATAGAATCAAGGATATATATGAGGCGCGTTCAAAATTTGTTTGCATTCGCCTTATTTATTTAATCCCTAAGGCGGTGTGCGTTGCCCTGTAGTTTTTATTTTGCGTCTGTCGGCCCAGTGCATCCGGCTTCAGCATGCATTTTATATAAGGGCCTGCTTCCTCCTGCATTTTCTAAGGGCTTACTTCCCCGGTGTAACGGCCGGTGCTGTGATGGGCATCGAACCCAGCACCTTTGGATTGTGAGCCGTGGCACTTAACCCCTAGCCCACGCCGTCCCCACGTGTTCAAATGAAACCGGATGTAACTGCAACAAGTGAACATTCGTACGGTGTGCATGATGACGTCCCTTCTGGTGTAAGGAGCACATACCAACTGTCGAGTTTGCAAAATTTCATTATCCTCCGACCAAAAATTTCATCAGCAGACCGTTGAAATAATGGCAAGTGCGATATGAGAATCGGTTCATAGTTGATCAGGGAGCCATGATTCGGTTTTTAACAGCTGAAGGATGTCGACCAGTTGACATTCATCGCAGAATGCAGGCAGTGTATGGGAACTAAGTGCGTCGAAGACAACAGTGAAGAACTGGTCAACAATGTTTAAAGAAGGACCCGAGTTAACCAAAGATCTTCCGAGACCAGGTCCGGCCCATATTGTCGCGTCAGAAACTGCCATCGCCAAAATTGAAGCAGCAACTCTGGTGGACCGTCACCTAAGCTTACGTTCGCCACACTTTTGTCACCATACACTGCCAGCTTTCTGCGATGAATGTCAACTGGTCGACATACTTCAGCTGTTAGAACCCAAAACACCGCTCGCTGATCAACCCTGTACGGATTCCGTATCACACCCGCCATGTTTTCAATGGTCTGCTGTGAAAACTATGAGTTTGAGGATAATGGCATTTTGTAAACTTGACAGTTGATATGCGATGTTTGCGTGAGAAGTAACGTCATCATGCGCATCGTACGTATGTTCACTTGGTGCAGTTAGGTTCGGTTTCATTTTGACACGCCTCGTAGATACAAGAACATGGATTAAAATAGTTTTATCAAATGGTAATAAATTGAAGGAGTTAATAAACAAAACAATGCAATTTAGAAAACGAATGGGGATGAAGGAGCTAATTAATATACAATTGTCATCACAAAATGTAATCAAGGAGCATCAAGAAAATATGTAAATCAGTACAACCAGAGACATTTGTAAGTGCACTTGACGGAGATAAATTTATTAAGAGATCAAACAAAAACACCAGCTTTAGGAACGAGACGAAAAAGTTGAAATTAATAGATGTAATAAAAACAGGAATTGGTGAATGTGACACAGAAGATTAAATAAATAAAATAAAATATACAGGATTTGGAAATAGATGAAATTTATTTATTTAATAAAAACAAGAGTTGATAAATGTGACGAAGATGATGAATTTAACAGATCCAATAAAAACGAGTTGGCGAATGTGGCGAAGAAGATGAATTTAACAGATCTAATAAAAACGAGTTGGCGAATGTGGCGAAGATGATGAATTTAACAGATCTAATAAAAACGAGTTGGCGAATGTGGCGAAGAAGATGAATTTAACAGATCCTTCTTCTTCTGCGTACACAGTCAGACAGTAACCATTATTTTCTCGAAAAAAGCGGCGGTCATCCTGAGACTCTCGCCACTACCATAGAGCTTGTCTTGCAGTTCCACTGGCAATGGCCACATCTGCTCTCTCTGATCCTCGTATGTCGGGCAGTTCTGCAGCAGATGTTCAGTGGTCATTTTACCAGTACCGCACGGGCATTCGTCGGTACACCCTATCTTCAATTTGTTGAAGAGGTGGTACCTCAGTCTGTTGTGGCCAGTGCGAAGTCTGAAGACAACGACCTGCTCTCTTCGGTTCAACTGGTAATAGGCATCGTTTTTGGTGTAACCAGTATGTTCGGTTTCCCATTTGGACATGTACCTGGCTTTGATAAGCCGTTTTGACTCTTCGTACGTCATACTGGTATCTATTTGTGGTAGCCTTGCACCTTCTTTTGCCAGTCTGTCTGCCTCCTCGTTGCCTTGGATGTTGCAGTGTGACGGAACCCACTGTACCACTACCCTTTTTGGTGCGGACTGTTGGCACAGTTTGCAGAGTGCTGCTCTTAAGTCATTAAGCTCAGTGTTTTTCTGGCTTTTTAGCGCTGTGACTACTTCGAGAGCATCTGTCAGCAGGACTATATGGCTCTCATTTTCACTGTGTGTTACCATTTCTTCCACTGCCGCCCTCAGTGCCTCTGCCTCTGCTCTGAAATTGCTCGTGTACTTACCAGTAGCGAATGACAGTGTTATTTTTCTGCCATTTGGTAGGTTCAGGAATGCTCCTGCCCCTCCGTTCTGTGTAGTGTTTGTTACAGAACCGTCGGTGTATGCATGGGTCCAGTCCATGCTTGGGTAGCTTTTCGTTATGAAGCTTAAGGTAGTGTCTCTCCTTTCTTTTTCGGTCTGGCAGTTTTTGTTTGCAATACCTGGTATATTTTCTACCACCTCTGGAAATATATCCTGCCTCCAAGTAGGTTTTCGTACAGTAGTGATGGGTTTTGGTGTTGTTAGTGCGTTTATGGGATCTTCGTGCATCTTTGCTTTGGCTATTTCTGCAAAGTTTCTCCGCTTTAGTTTCCCAGTTCCCAAATTGTTTAGCCTCTGGTACATTGGATGGTCCGTCAGTCTTCGGAGTTTCTCTGACTGCAGCTGGGCTCTGCAGTCTCTTCTGTCGGTCATGGATTGCAGTTTTGTAATCTTTTCAAGTTCTACAATTGGCGTTGACTTCATTCCACCAGTTATGATTCTCATAGCTTGGTTTTGAAGTTTGTTAACTTTATCGAAGTTCGCCTTCGCTGCTGTTGTCCATGCCGCGATGCCATACTCGAGAACTGGTCTCACTCTTCCAGTGTACAGTTTCTTTAGTATGCCTTCGTCTGCTCCCCAGCTTGTGCCAGCAAGTTTCCTCATGATCGCCATTCTTTCTCTGGCTTTCATTCGGTTTCTCTCAATCTGACTTTTCCATGTCATGCGCCGATCAAATGTGACTCCCAGATAGGTTGGGTTGTCGTTTGGCTGCAGGATTTTGCCATTTAGGCTTAATTTGGTACTTTGGGGTTTTAATGAGAGCGAGAATATTGTGCACGTGGTTTTCTCCTCGTTTATTTTGACCAGCCATGAGTTCGCCCACTCTTCCAGCGATGTTAGGGCCGTTTGCATCCGATTTCTTGCTATGGTGAGATTCTTTTCAGAGGTCCACATAGCCAGATCGTCTGCAAACATTGAGCTATGGACTCTTCTTGGTATATTCTCTGTAATATCGTTTATATATACCAGGAAGAGTGTGGGTGACAGTACTCCCCCTTGGGGTACTCCCTGCTCGAGTGTCACCTTTTTGCTCATCTGCCCTTGTACTTGGACTCTGGCCGTTCTTTGTTTGAGGTAGTGGTTGATCCACTTGTACATCTTCCCACAAACATCACTTCTTCTTAGCTTGACTCTAAGTCCATCCTTCCAGACTTTGTCAAATGCCTTTTCCAGATCCACCCAAACAGCTACTGTGTGTTTCTGTGCCTGGTAGGCATCTTCTATCTCCTGGGCTATGAGGATGACCTGGTCCTCAGTGGATCTGTGCTGTCTAAAGCCGGCTTGCTGTGGAATTAGTATTCGTTTTTCTTCCAGATGCCACATCAGTCTGGTGTTTATCATCCGTTCCATCAGCTTGCCGACACAGCTCAGTAGGCTTATGGGCCTGTATCCATTCGGATCTGTTTTGTCCTTTCCTGTTTTTGGTACTGGTACCAGTATTGCATCTTTCCATGCCTGGGGTACAATACCCCTTTTCCAGCTTTGGTTCAGGACTGATAGTAGTTTTTCCTTCGCTGTTTGGCCCAGCCCCATCAGCATTTCGTTTGTTATCCCGTCTTTTCCGGGAGATTTCCTTCTCTTTAGTGTTCTCATAGCCTCTTCCATTTCGCGCATTGTTAGTTTGGCCATCATGTGCTCTTCAGGAGCCGTATTTATGTTTTCGTGCCCCTTTAGCTCTTCGCTAATGTCTGTATGCTTATCTGCAGGGACCTCGATGTGGTTTGCTCTGGCATAGTGATCGACAAAGGCGTTTGCGGCTTTCTTACCTGTGATCAAGTTCTCGCCTTGCTTGATAGTAATTTGTTTATTTGACGGGGTTTCGTCGTTCATGGCTCTGACTAGCTTCCATAGCTTGTTCCCTTCTTTGTCCAGGTTTAAACTTTCCGTTTTATTTTTCCAACTTTCTCTTGCTGTTTGCTTGAGAGTGTGTTTGTACTTCGCCGCGGCGGCTTTGAGGGCGATGTTTGCCTCCACGGATTTTTCTCGTTCTGCCATGTTCCTCGCATTAGTTACTGCATCTTCCACTTTCTGTAACTCATCATTCCAGTAGGGCTTATAGTTTTTCCTAGCTCCTCTTGGGATGGTTTCAGTGGCGGCTTGCATTATTGCCTTGCTTAGGCTCTCTACCATGGGCTTCATTTTGGTGTTTCGTGTGTTGATGGTTTCACACAGCCCATCTGTCAGGATTGCAAATCTGTCCCAGTCGGCTCGTTTGTAATTCCAACGTGGGAGCGGTTTTGTTTCCTGTGGGCCTACTTCCATGTCAATGGTTAGCCTGATCGGCCTGTGGTCGCTACCTGCCAGTTGGTTTAGCACCTGGCGGTCTATTTTATAGTGTATGTCCTGTGTGGAGAAGGCCAAATCTGGAGTCGAGGTGGTATGCCATGTTCTTGAATAGAAGCTAGGGCTATCCTCCGGCCTATTGATTAGGGAGAGATTTGCATCTATCTCCCAATCTTCCACTTCGTCACCTCTACTGTCTGTGTCAGAGTATCCCCATCTCTCCGAGTGGCTGTTGAAATCTCCAACTACTATGCAGTTGGAGTCTCTGACCTCCATACTCGAGAGCGATAGGTCTCTGTTTGGTGGTCCGTACAGATTGAAAATGCGGAGTTTCGTCTCTAGAGCCATTATGTCAACTCCTACAATTTCTGCTTGTCCGGTGTGATTGACAGGTACCGCGCTACTCGGTATGCTGTTTCTGGTCAGTATCAGGACCCCTCCTTTGTGACCTTCTCTATCTAGACGGAAGGTCTGGTATCCTCTGATTGAGAATTTATGGTTATTGTTGAGGTGCGTTTCCTGGATACATGCCACGTCAATCTTACCTTCATGCAGGTGGTGTGTTAGGGAAAGTTTTTTGTTAATGACTCCCTCCGCATTCCACTGTAGTATTCTGAGGGTCTTGAAGTTTTGGCCAATAGACGTTACCCCATAGCCATGTGCCTTGACTCCACGACACATGGGTGGGTGACCACCAGTAGTCAAGGGTGGGCCCCTTCGAGGCGTGAGGCCCGGCGCTATCGCTGCCTGGCGGGTCTCCTCAGGATGAGCGCCATACGTTTTTCGAATAGGTTGTGCTGCCATCATACTGTGATTTACGTTGCACTGTTTTGTTAGGCTTGCGGCCCCGTGCATCCGATTTCAACAGGCGTTTCTGTAGGGATGCCCTCCTTAGCCTTTGCCTGTCCCCAGCCTATCTGCAAGGCAGCAGTTGTTTACGATCAGAGTTTTCTCTCCTATGGAAGTTGTCTTTCCAGACTATCGAGTCTTCACTACTCGTGTCTATAGGGTGCAATGATGGTATGTGATATATGAGATGGGCTGGTTTACCCGGAAGAGAGGCAGTCCAGTGTGTCTGTATCCCAGGATCGTCACGTCCTGCCAGAAACGTAGCATTTGCATGTGAGTGGGGTATCTCTTTTTCCCTTTATTTTCTTGGCTTCTATGCAGGGATGGTACGCCTAGCATTCCCCGCCACCTGGGGTGTTGACACAGTGGGGCAGGTGTGCAATGTCCGCTGGTCTGCATCTCTTCTGCGTCCAGCATGATAGTTATGGCTGATAACGTACAGAGGTAGATATCGTAACCGGAGTGCATTTAGCCAGAGGACAAGCCTGGTAATGTCACAGAGATGTTGATCGCCTGGTGTGCGGACAACTCTCATGGTCAGTGGTTGAGTCTTGACAGTTCACAGTGTGGTGGCTGCTCTACTGTTTTCGACACCCCGACCAGGTTCTAAGTCTTTGGTTGGTGTTTTTCGCACCCCATCGCCGTATAGGGTGAGTATCAAGCAGTTTTCCGCCCGCTTTGATTTGCGGGCGGCAAGGACCTCTTACTGTGGCTCTACCTGATAGGGCTGGGGCGCAAGCCCCAGGTCCCGAGCATGTAGGAGCCTCCCATTGCAGTGGTGCTGAGATTTTGGGCGGGATTGCGGCTTTCAAGGGTTCGGCCGTAATCCCCCACATGGTAGCCTCGCGCCCTTGGCTTATCAGCCTGGTACGTGAACCAAAGTGTCTGCGGCTCCTCTCGATTTGAGCTGGTTTTCCGTAGCAACGCCCTGTCATTTGTATGGTAAAACTGACCTGTCTTCAGATCTATTTCCAGCACCCGTTCACTATTTGGTCAGACGAATTTATTGAGGGCTTTTGTTTGTCAATGACCAGGTATTTGAAATCTGCGGAGTTAAACACGATTTCCGTAGCGTTCTTTCATTTGAGCTGACTTGTCGTCCGTGAGTCTAATACCAGCGTACGTTCATTATTAGACCCAAACGGCAGCGCTCTCAATTTGTCAGTTGTTCTACAGCATTGGCGTGTTCAGTCAAATTAAGCCGCAGGTTCCACACCTGGTGGTGCCCTTTCGTCAATTCCCTTAGCGAGATAGTCAAGTTTCTTAAAGGGTAGCCCCAAAGATTTTCGAGGGTCTAATTCCAGCACATGTTCTCTATTAGACCCCACTAAGGTGTACTTTTTGATAGTCATTCTGCAGTATTGGCGTGGTAAGTTAACTTAGGTCTCAGGCTCCACTCCTGATAGTGCTCTTCCGTCAATTCCTTTATCAAACACTGGATGCAGACAAAACCGAGCCACAGGGGACATAACCCCAGATTCTGGGGGTCTAAGTCCAGCACCAGTTCCATGTTAGACTCCAGAAGAGTGGTCTCGGCATGTCAATCATTTCAGTGTTGGCCGTGTTGAGTCAAATTAAGCCGCAGGCTCCACTCCTGGTGGTGCCCTTCCGTCAATTCCTTTAAGTTTCAGCTTTGCAACCATACTTCCCCCGGAACCCAAACACTTTGGTTTCCCGGAAGCTGCCCGCAGAGTCATCGAAGCAACTCCTGCGGATCGCTAGTCGGCATCGTTTATGGTCAGAACTACGACGGTATCTGATCGTCTTCGCGCCTCTGACTTTCGTTCTTGATTAATGAAAACATTCTTGACAAATGCTTTCGCAGTAGCTCGTCTTGCGGCGATCCAAGAATTTCACCTCTAACGCCGCAATACGAATGCCCCCGTTTGTCCCTGTTAATCATTACCTCCAGTTCCGAAAACCAACAAAATAGAACCGAGGTCCTATTCCATTATTCCATGCACCATTATTCAGGCAGCCGAGGCCTGCTTTGAACACTCTAATTTTTTCAAAGTAAACGCGCCGGCCACCCAGGACGCTCAGCGAAGAGCACCCGTGGGAGAGAGCCGGCAGACGGTAGGGCAGGAGACAACGGGCAGTGAACCGGCGCGAGCCGGACCGCCCGCCTGCGCCTGAGATCCAACTACGAGCTTTTTAACTGCAACAACTTTAATATACGCTATTGGAGCTGGAATTACCGCGGCTGCTGGCACCAGACTTGCCCTCCAATAGATCCTCGTTAAAGGGTTTAAATTAATTCAGTAAGTATGTTTATTTTATTGGCCATTTAGCTACGGTTGTGAGACAGCATAGAAACGCCACCAGCCAAAGTTAGACAGACCATCACGCTTTTTTTTTTTTGCCAGACGTCATTGGACGCCATTTTCGTATGTAGAAGTCGTATTCTTCATAAACCCGTCTATACCCAACAGTAAAAGAAATGGTGATTAGAGACAGCCCTGTCTCACTCCAGTTCGTATCGCCAAGGACTCAGAAACGCTCTCCATCATGTAGAACTCTACACTTCATGTTTTCGTACGTTTTTTAATTATGTTGCCGTACTTCAGTGGCACTCCATAGTGTCTGAGCAATCTCCAGAGTGATTCTCTGTCTAACCGGCTAAATGCTTTATCCTAATCCACTAATCCGATATAAAGAAACTCGTTCCGTTCTACACATTTGTAAACAATTATCAGCTAACTGATCTAGACAGCAACTATTTTGTAGAAATCTGCTGTTCGTCTCTTAACTGTTTATCTACGCTTCGTTCCATTTCATTAGTTTGATCACCGATTTAGCTTTATATATCTTTATAACTTTTCTTTATATTCTTTCTATTATGTTTATATCCACTTTTCCAAAATGACTTCAAACCTCTACACATTACTACAATCTAGGTCTAACTTATGCATTATAAAGTATGATTATCACTTCCTTTCTACTATGTTTAATATTTTTTTTTATCATACCTAACATTGTATTTGCCCTTTTCACTGCTACCTGGGCTTGCTCACTCATCTTACCTGTATGATCTATTATATCCTCTATTTACCTTTCTTTTTCTATCTTTCTAATAGTGTTCACTCCCATTCTGTAATTATCTTCTATATTGGATCTACACATGTGGTTGACTGTACATTTATTTACATTAAACTCCATTTGCCAGCTCACAGGACATTCCCGAATATTATCTAAATGACTTCTGCTTTAGATGAAACCCTTCTGCATAGTTTTGTGTCATCCGCGAATTTTGCCATAAACCTTTGCCACAGGCCAACAAATGCGCACGTGGCATGTCTGCAGGAGAGTGTCCAACAGCGTTACAATCTATCTTGCTAAAGATAAAACGTGATAGCACGTGTGGTTCACCTCATTTAAGGTCTGTCCGTGCTAATTAATCGGGTCTGGACAATATCTCCGCATCAATGTCTAGCTGTTTAACTAGTTTTAACATTATAAGTGGCTTTAAAGATGGAGAACAGAAAATGTCATGGAAATGCCTTCTGCTTGTGTTTTTATTTTTCTGGACCTCCAGGAAAAGCTAATTATTTAATTTATTATTCTGTGTTAAATTGAATCGAGCGTCTGACTATTCTAAACTCTGTTTTATGTGAAAAACTATATGTTGGAAGTACGAGGGAGTTCTTCCTATAACGTTTAAAGAGGTAGACGGCATATATTAGAATGTGACTGAGATCTTCATCATCATGTAGTATGCCGTTGATAAGAACGTCGCTCTCATGAAAGCCATTCGGGGAGAATTTAGATCAGTAATCAGTCTACGTACCTGCTCCGTGTTCATGTTTAGGGTGTCCTTGATGTTTTGTGTCCATCTACGACTTGGTCAGCCTCTATCTCGTTTTACTGGAACACTGTCCTCTAGAATAACTGTTTCCAGTCCGTCATGACGTTTAACGTGGCAAAACAAAATTCAATTTCCGAAACATAGCATTATTTATGATTTCTTAAAAATTCAGGTCTTCTAGGATGATTTTATTTGTCACTTTCTTTATCCAAGGAATTTGTTGGATTTTTCTGAAACATTTTGTTTCGAACGCTCCAATTTTCTTCCTTGCTGCTTGTGTCATAGTCCATGTCTCGCACCCGTAATTGCCACAGAGAATATGCATGTTCTCAGGATCTTCAGTTTTAGTTGCTTGTTAGTATTATGCCATAAATTGTGCATGTTGTTTAGAGCTTCTGCATCACCATGGCCGAACGTCTTTTAATTTCGTTTAAGCAGTCTCTGTTGTTGAATAACGTAGAGCCAAGATATTCAGAATTTGTTACATTTTTTTTTCTTCATTATTAATAGAAACTTGGGGTTGCAGTTCTGTAATGTCAGTGGACATTATCTTAGTTTTTTTAATGTTCAGGAAAAGATTCTGAGCTTCACTGTGCTTCTGAACGGACATGAGCAGTCGTTCCAGGCCCTTGGCGTTGTTTGTCATCTGCGTATCTTAGCTCTGAAATCTCCTTCCCTCTTATTGTGAATGGATCAAAATTCCCGTAGCTGTCATCTGTTTTTACCTTTCACATGACATTTTCTGCGTAGATGTTAAATAAATAAGGTGAAAGTATGCAGCATTGTTTGACTACCTTGTGAATCTCGTACAAATCGGTTGTTCCTTCATTGGTTCTAACGGCGGCTTGTTGTCCACTGTGGAGTGTTTCTATTAGATGTATCAGGCGTGTTGCAAAACCCATGTCCTTCAATTATTAGTTACAGTTGCTGCACTTCTCAAAGATGTGTTTCATACTGTGATCTCGTGTGCCTCATTTTTGTCTTAAATCATTCTTGAGTTTCCTGTTCTCTTCTTCGTTCGTTCTGAATCTCCCACTACTAAACCCTGAAAGGGTAAGTAGCAGAATATAGTCCAGATAACAGAATGCGTTGTGTTGTAGTTTACAGCTTGGCTGCGATATTTGCACCTTTCGGTCCAACACATCCGACTTCAGCAAATAGTTTCCTGTAAATAATATGTTTACTTTTCTCCAGTCTTTTCATGATTATATGTAATAAGATCTTGCTAGCATGACTTATTAGGGCAAATGTGAGGTAGTTGGTGCATAATTTTAGATTCCCTTTCTTTGATATGGGGATATAAGCTTATCTTCTCCTTGCTGTGGATCATTCTGAACTGCCCCAGATCTTCGTACATGATGTGTGGTACATGCGAATGCATACATCTCTTCCTGTTTGTGTTAGTTCAGTTGGTATATCATCACATCCTGGTGACTTCCCTTTTTCAGTGACGTTATTGCCTCACGAACTTCGTCCAATGTGGGTTCTGGCTTTCTCCCTTTATCACTTGTAATTAAGTCTGTTTTCTTTCTGTGGTCTTCATATATCTCGTTATGGTACTTCTTCCATCGTTCAAGTATATCTTTGTTCTCTGTTATCACATTGCTACTTTTGTCGTTGATTGCTTCTAGTGAAAGCTTGAATTCTCCCACATGTGTTATAATTTACTTTAATAATTCACTTTCTATCCCTTGTTGTTGATCTTCTATTTTTTTCACGTGTCTGTTACATATTGTTTATTGTCATTTATGATCTTTCTCCTGATTTCTCGTGTGCAGTCTGTATATTCCTCACTGCTGCGTTCTACTCCTATTTGCCTTAGTCTCCTTCGTTCTTCCATGAGTTGCAGTGTCTCATCTGTGGTATAATTCTGTTTCTTAAACACTTTATTGGGTATCATATCTTATGCTGTAGTGAATAAGACGTCTCTCATGCGTGTTGCCAGCTCATCGGTTGACATGTCCTCATGCACTGCCATCAATACTTCAAATGTGTTTCGTACTTCAATGCCGTATTCGTTTTGTATTTCGTCTACATTGAAGCGTATCTGTCTTTCCTATTTGATGATTTTCTCAAGTCATGCTTTGAATTCTGCTACAAGTAGTTGGTAACCATAGTCACAATCTGCTCCAGGGAGCGTCTTTGTTGAAACTGTGCTTGACTGACATCTTCGTTTTCTTTGGGTGTAGTCTATTTGGTTTCTAGTTTTCCCATCTGGAGATGTCAATGTATATAGCTTTCTGGGATGTTGTCGAAACAAGATGTTTGTGATTGTGAGGTTGAGAGTAGAGATATAAATATGAGTGGGTGTTGATGGTCTCTCAGAGAACGGGAAAGGAGTGCACCTAACCAGCGAACTATAGTCAGAGAGTGACGCATGAGAGGCCGCGCCCGCAGTGCACGTAACCAGCGAACTATAGTCAGAGAGTGACGCCAGAGAGACCGCGCCAGCAGTGCACCTAACCAGCGAACTATAATCAGAGAGTGTCTCCTGAGATGCCGCATCAACAGTGTCCACAACCAGGAACTATAGTCAGATAGTGACTTCAGAGAGGCTGCGTCAACAGTGCACCTATCCTGCGGAATATAGTCATTGAGTAACGTCAGATAGGCAGGCAATGTCAACAGTGCCCCTAACCACTGAACTATAGTCAGAGAGTAACGCCAGAGAGGCTGCGTCAGCAGTGCACTTTACCAGTAAACTACAGTCAGAGAGTGACGTCAGAGAGGCCGTGTCAACAGTGTACCTAGCCAGCGAAATAAAATCAGAGAGTTTCGAGAGAGAGACCCCCGTCAGCAGTGCAGCTAACGAGCGAACTATAGTCAGAGTGTGACTTCAGAGACTGACACACCAGACAGAACAGACACGCTAGAAGAGACTGTCAGACCAGATATGCCAAAAGAGACAGAACAGACCAGACAGGCCAGAAGAGATTGACAGACCAGACAGGCCAGAAGAGACAGAACAGACCAGACAGGTCAGAAGAGATTGACAGGCCAGAAGAGACTGACAAACCAGACAGGCCAGAACAGACTGACAGGCCAGAACAGACTGACAGAACAGACAGGCCAGAAGAAGCTGTCAGAACAGACATGACAGACAGACCAAAAGAGACTGACAGAACAGACAGACAAGAACATATTGTCAGAACAGACAGAACAGACATGCCAGAAGAGACTGTCAGAACACACATAACAGAATGTCTGAACAGACAGAACAGACAGGCCAGAACAGACAGAACAGATGAGACTGTTAGAACAGACAGAACAGAAGAGACAGTCAGAACAGACAGAACGGACAGGCCAGAACAGACAGACCAGATGAGACTGTCAGAACAGAGAGAGCAGACATGACAGACTGAACAGTCCAGACGACTGGAGGTAACTCAGGAAGCAGATATTCTGGTCTTACGTCCCTTGAAAGCGAGTGTCACTTGAAACCTGCGGGATTCGAACGTTGATCGTTTCCGTCGATCGCTTTGCGAGACGAGTGACTTAGCTGTCAACTACACACACGCACACACACACGCACGCATGCATGCATGCACGCACCGAAACACACACACACACACTCACTAACTCACTCACTCACTTTCTCTCTCTCTCTCTCTCTTTCTCTCTCTCTCTATCTCTCACACACACACTCACACACACACACGTCTTTTTCATATATCACCTACATACATTGGCACAACATTATTTCCATCCCCCCAAACACACACACACAGAAGCATCCACACACACGCACGCACACACACACCCACACACACGCTCCTGCTCATGTATTACTTGCTTACATGGGCACAGCATTATTTCCGATCCCGCAAGAGCAGACACACACACACACACACACACACGCACGCACACACACACACACACACACGTTCATTCTCATACAATACCTACACACATGAGCATATATCCTGTCCCCACACAAATATCGATCTAAATCTCCACAGAGAATATGTCCCAGAAATTGTCTATTACGCCATATTTGTCGCTCAAATGCATTGATAATAACACGACGTCCATAATTGCATGCGGTAACACTTCATTTTTACCCGGGTGTAAAAGGTTAGGGGAAAGGAAGGTTTGAGCGAATATTTAACAATCGAATAAAAGAGAGCACATCCTTAATCAGGTACATTGTGGACAATAGTTCTTTATCATCATCATCATGTGGTATGGCCTTTGTAGAACGCCGTTCTCATAGCAGCCAGTCTGCGTGACTGTCGATTTTTGGCCAGATCTCTGGCAGTCATCGTTATCTTCAAAAACATTTTGATGTCATGTGTCAATCTTCTCCTTGGTATGTTTCTGCTTTGCTTACGAAGTGTTATAGTCTCTAGTATTACTTTTTCTTCTTCGTCTTCTTTTTCATCGTTCGATCTCAAACTTCGGCTATCAAGAGCTAAAGGATTTCTTCGAAGTAACAGGATATAGTCCGGAGAACGGAATGCGTTGTGTTGTAGTTTGCAGCTTGACCACGACATTGTCAGCTTTGAGTATGACACATCCAACTTCAATATGACATTTTTGGGTACCGGCTTA
This sequence comes from Ariolimax columbianus, assembly GCA_036924085.1. Taxonomy (NCBI): domain Eukaryota; kingdom Metazoa; phylum Mollusca; class Gastropoda; order Stylommatophora; family Arionidae; genus Ariolimax; species Ariolimax columbianus. The sequence continues at coordinate 44,123,685 of JAVGWX010000005.1, read as the reverse complement.
GCCTTCCCTGTTCGATTCTTTCTCCTTAGTCCGTATGCCTTCATGATCACTACATGCAGTTGTAGAGGGCCTAGACAGCTTTCGTTCGCTGGATCTGACGCCAGTAGTTAGCTTTGGGTCACTGACTGTTGCAGCTCATGCACTGTAATATCGACTATTGTAGCGTTTGATATGGTCAACGTATTGTAGTTTTCTAGACGCAATATTGTTTATTCTCCCGTTTTGTTCTATATCCAGCTCCATTGGATCTTCTGCGTTTTCTTTCCTTGAATTTTGAAGACGTCCCTGTTGCATTCTAACTCGAATGACCCAAATCTTCTACTCTAGAGTTTGTGTAGTTGGCCATGTCTTGCGCCCATACTCTGCCACTTGGAAGATTCAAGTCTTCAGGATATTTATTTGTTGTGATTTTGTAAGTGTTCGGCCAGAGGTTTGTCATTGCAGTTAAACTCTATACTGCTGCGGTCATTTATCTACTAACTTCTTTGTAGTTTACAGTTTTTAGTTCTTAGTAGACCTGTACTTCTACAAGGGCAGATGCCCCTGTGCAGGTGGCAGCTCTGGATGTAGTCGAGAGAAGGGGTTTCAGCTTAGCGGGCTAGGCTCGAGCAGCTTATTACTCTTTTACGTTGAGACAAGTGCCTACGGAAGCTGGTTAACCGATGTGCGAGTCCATCTTAATAGATTAAAACATAAGAGCAAAATAGACCAACATCCTGTTAGGCGCCATCTATGCTGCTCTAAACAAACTCCCTAATCATGGCCGGTGTTATGCCATGTCACACAGTCAGTTGCCTCTTACGACATGCTCTCTGTGAGGCAATGATGCTATTCTTGACATTGTCATTCACAAAGACCCCGGCAGACCACCGTAATTGGTTGAAATCTGTATATTAAATATAGTCACTGACAGGAACAAACAGCAACGTTTGTTTAATTTGAAAAATGTTTCTGGTAAAGTAGGACCGGCATTCTGGGCATGGTGTACTAGCGTTGATATACTAGGACCCGTAAAGTAGAACTGGTAAGCTAGAATTGGTGTACATGAACTGGGATACTAGAACTGGGATACTAGAACTGGGATACTAGAACTGGGATACTAAAACTGGTGTTTTGGAACTATTATACTTTGACTGGTATATTGGAATTGGTGTACATTGGACTTCTATTCTTGGGCTCATACATTTGCAACCTCAACCATTCAGGAAACGGAATGCAAATGCACAATAATAAATATAGCACGATAGTTTCGTACTCTCTCATGAGCTGGGGTAGTTGTCTCGCCGCCGCGATTCAATTTCATCCAGTGTTCGTAAAGCGATCTCAGTCCCACCAGGCGGAGCGATAGCGCGGGCTTGCGGAAAACGCTTGCCCGCCTTTCCCCGTAGAGGTATCGGGATGCGGTTTTTTTTGTCGTCTCCTCCGCCGATGTGCGCTGCTCTGGTCCGTATCGAGAAACGTTGTCAGTCAGTGGTGATTTATCTAAGGCTTATAGCAGAGCTCGACAGTTCGTCTCGCTGGTGGTCAGACTCTTGCAAAGAGCTTGTGACCAGCAAATGGAAAGCAGGAATCGTGCCTGAAGGCCCTGTGTTCTCCCGGGGACCAACCCTCGGGAGAAGAGCAGGCCGGCAGGCCAAATTGTCCCTACTCCCAGTGAAATTCATCGCCGGGGTCGTTGGGATCCGTTCTGCACAGAGCGCTGCCATCCCTCCTCGAGCGAGCCCGGTCGGTCGGTCGGTCAGTCGTCTGGTGCGTGTAAGGGCCCCTGTCAGGCGGTCCTAGGTCGACGGAGTGATGGACGGGGGGAACAACCGTCCGTCCGTTCGTCAGTTGGTCCCTGCGGCCGTCACAGTGAGGCTTTTTACACACCCGTCCTCATCCGACCGGTGTGTGTGGTACATACGTCTCCGACAGATATCTGGTTGATCCTGCCAGTAGTCATATGCTTGTCTCAAAGATTAAGCCATGCATGTCTAAGTTCACACTGTCTCACGGTGAAACCGCGAATGGCTCATTAAATAAGTCGAGGTTCCTTAGATGACACGATCTTACTTGGATAAGTGGGGCAATTCTAGAGCTAATACATGCTTACCAAGCTCCGACCCTCGCGCAATAGAGCGCTTTTATTAGTTCAAAACCAATCGTCGTTTCCCCTCGCGGGGTTGCGGCGTCCCCACTGGTGACTCTGGATAACTTTGTGCTGATCGCATGGCCTCATGTGCCGGCGACGCATCTTTCAAATGTCTGCCCTATCAAATGTCGATGGTACGTGACATGCCGACCATGTTTGTAACGGGTAATGGGGAATCAGGGTTCCATTCCGGAGAGGGAGCATGAGAAACGGCTACCACATCCAAGGAAGGCAGCAGGCGCGCAACTTACCCACTCCCGGCACGGGGAGGTAGTGACGAAAAATAACAATACGGGACTCTTTCGAGGCCCCGTAATTGGAATGAGTACACTTTAAACCCTTTAACGAGGATCTATTGGTGGGCAAGTCTGGTGCCAGCAGCCGCGGTAATTCCAGCTCCAATAGCGAATATTAAAATTGTTGCAGTTAAAAAGCTCGTCGTTGGATCTCAGGCGCAGGCGGGCGGTCCGGCTCGCGCCGGTTCACTGCCCGTTGTCTCCTGCCCTACCGTCTGCCGGCTCTCTCCCACGGGTGCTCTTCGCTGAGCGTCCTGGGTGGCCGGCGCGTTTACTTTGAAAAAATTAGAGTGTTCAAAGCAGTCCTCGGCTGCCTGAATAATGGTGCATGGAATAATGGAATAGGACCTCGGTTCTATTTTGTTGGTTTTCGGAACTGGAGGTAATGATTAACAGGGACAAACGGGGGCATTCGTATTGCGGCGTTAGAGGTGAAATTCTTGGATCGCCGCAAGACGAGCTACTGCGAAAGCATTTGTCAAGAATGTTTTCATTAATCAAGAACGAAAGTCAGAGGCGCGAAGACGATCAGATACCGTCGTAGTTCTGACCATAAACGATGCCGACTAGCGATGCGCAGGAGTTGCTTCGATGACTCTGCGGGCAGCTTCCGGGAAACCAAAGTGTTTGGGTTCCGGGGGAAGTATGGTTGCAAAGCTGAAACTTAAAGGAATTGACGGAAGGGCAACCCCAGGAGTGGAGCCTGCGGCTTAATTTGACTCAACACGGCCAACACTGAAATAACTGACACGCTGAGACCACTTCAATTGGGTCTAATATGGAACGGGTGCTGGATTTAAACCCTCAGAAATCTGGGGTTATGCCCTCTGTGGCGCGGGTGGTCTGCATTCAGTGTTTGATAAAGGAATTGACGGAAGAGCACTACCAGGAGTGGAGCCTGCGGCTAAATTTGACTCAACACGCAAATACTGTAGAACGACTGACAAATCGAGAGCACTTTCGTTGGGTCTAATAGTAAACGTGGGCTGGTATTAGACCCACGGAAGACAGGTCAGCTCTCTAACCTTCTAATGAAGGAACGCTACGGAAATCGTGTCTTAACCCCGTAGAAACCGCAGGTTCCAGATACATGGTCACTAACAAGCAAAAGCCCTCGCTTAATTCGTCCTGGCCAAATAGTGAACGGGTGCTGGAAATAGACCATCAGAAGACAGGTCAGTTTTACCCTACAAATGACAGGGCGTTGCTACGGAAATCCTGCTCAACTCGAGATGCTCTGGCCGTAGTCACAGCGCTAAAAAGCCAGAAAAACACTAAGCTTATTGACTTAAGAGCAGCACTCTCTCTACTGTGCCAGCAGTCCGCACCAAAAAGGGTAGTGGTACAGTGGGTCCCATCACACTGCAACATCAAAGGCAACGAGGAGGCAGACAGACTGGCAAAAGAAGGAGCAAGACTACCACAAACAGATACTAGTATGACGTACGAAGAGTCAAAACGGCTTATTAAAGCCAGATACATGACCAAATGGGAAACTGAACATACCGGCTACATTAAAAACGATGCCTATTACCAGTTGAACAGAAGAGAGCAGGTCGTTGTCTTCAGACTTCGCACTGGCCACAATAGACTGAGGTACCCCCTTTTCAACAAATTGAAGATAGGTGGTACCGACGAATGCCCGTGTGGTACCGAGAAAATGACCGCTGAGCATCTGCTGCAGAACTGCCCGACATACGAGGATCAGAAAGAGCAGATGTGGCCATCACCAGTGGAACCACAAGACAAGCTCTATGGCAGTGTCGACAGCCTCAGGATGACCGCCGCTTTTTTCGAAAAATTAATGGTTACTGTCTGACTGCGTACGAAGAAGAAGAAGTACTCTCTCATGTACCTCCCCACAAAGCATGGAACGACCACTATAGCGGACCCCCCTTCTCTCCCCCTCCCCCCCTTCATGAAGTATGTATCTTACATCGGTTATTTTAGTAGATTTACGTTTGACATAATGTTGTTGTTTATCCCACGACCATACCACCATAAGTTATTTGTCATATACGACATGCCTGAACGTATCGAATTGATAAATCATATACAGGTAATGGCCCAGTGACCACATCAAGATAAAAACATATTTAGGTAATGGCTTACTGACCGCATCGAAGAAAAACATATTTAGGTTATGGGTTAGTGACCACATCAAGATAAAAACATATTTAGGTAATGGCTTACTGACCGCATCAAAATAAAAACATATTTAGGTAATGGCTTAGTGACAACATCAAGATAAAAACATATTTAGGTAATGGGTTGGTGACCACATCAAGATAAAAACATATTTAGGTAATGGGTTGGTGACCACATCAAGATAAAAACATATTTAGGTAATGGGTTGGTGACCACATCAAGATAAAAACATATTTAGGTAATGGGTTGGTGACCACATCAAGATAAAAACATATTTAGGTAATGGCTTACTGAATTCATCGGATAAGATCGTATGTAGGAAATGGCCCAGTACCGCATCAAGATAAAAACAATGAACAACAATACCTACGTTACGGCCACAAGGTCTTAGTCAAGGAAAAAACAAACCATCGACAATAAAAAATCAGATCATAATAAAAATCAAGACATGCTGCAACATTTTCAGTTTAAGTTAGCCGCCATTAACCGCATGTGCCAGAGAAGTATGAGACACGGAGTGCCAGTTATGAAGATTGAAACAATCAAGAAATGTTTACTATGATTGAACATATTTAAACAAGAGCGAAACATGAACACATTACACACACAACAAAAGAACGCAAACAAACACACAAATATCAAATGACACCTTAAACAAAGATATGAGTATTCAAATTTATTAACAAAAATAATAAATGAGAGATTAATGCAAAGAAAGATAAATGTAAGGAAAAAGAAGCTCATTATGCGTCTGGTATGGTAAAACATACTGTTCGGACAATGTTAGTCAGGGTCACGTAAAATATGCTGTTCAGACAATGTTAGTCATGGTCAGATAAAATATACTGATCGGACAATACTAGTGAGTAGCAGATACAATATACTGATCAAGACCCACATATCGCCTCCACACAATTCTCGCCTGGAAAATAATGTTGCATGGCAGCCTGGTGGGTGGTCAACGTGTTCCGCATAGCAGTGGGCGATATGCAGACGAAGTCAAGCATTGCACAATCGCCTGGAGGACCCAGTTACACCTTTATCAGCACCATCGGGGTGGGAGAAACGCTACTGCAAGCCGCCACTTTAGCCCTTTTCAAGGCGCACAAAATAGTCAATATACTCATGAACATCCACAGCAACAACATACCAAATAAAGAGGGAGACATCCATGAAAATTCCGACTGACATGTCTTTCAGTATTTTTAGTCTTCTTCTTCTTCTTCTTCTTCTTTTAACCTACAGCCTTTGGCATATGGCGTCGTAGAGTGCTGGGATGCGTATATTTCTCCTATGTTTTCGCCAAGTGGGAGGCATGTGTTGTCGTTAGGTGTAACTTCCTGAGAGTGTCAGAGACATCCTCGATCCATCGACGTCTTGCTCGGGGACCGGAGACCTGCATAGCATATGCTCTTGATTCATGCTGGCCATAATGCATTCTGACTACGTTACCAAATTACTTAATTTGGTGATGGTCAATGTATGCACTATCTGGGTTTGTTCCCATTGTATGTGTCAGCGTGGTGTTTACGGATTCAGTCACCGATTGTATTTCCGGCAGCAGACCTCACACAGCATCTTTATTGTTGCACAATAGTGTGCATTTAACTAACTGCCGAGAGCATGAACCCTTGTTACTTTCTTTTGTTTTCATGTTTCTGTCAAGTTTTTCATTGAAGGGACTTGTTAGCTATCATACGCCCATGTTGCTGAGGTATTTGGGTGGTATCATCTGTTAATTTGTTTCTTTGTCGTTTTGTACAATGTTTGAATAACGCTACAATATTTCAATATCTTGCTGTGTTATAGTCGCAAAGTGGTGCTTGATCATGTTTCATTCACATCTGACAAATACCTATTCATTTACATCATGCTGGCCTTTGGGTGCTGGAAGTAGTTTTCACATTATTGCTATCATTTCTTATTCTATCTCTCGTCTGCTGCTATTGATAATGTCCAGGTAATTATTATTTGCTGTGACAGACACCTTGTCTTAGTCTGACACTGATAACTTATATGTGATACAATGACAGTGTTTATCCATTTCAATGTTCAACTGAAGTCAGGATGTTTAAGTACTGATGACAATAGGTCATTTACTTTAGAGTGATCAAGGACTCTCTTGAGAGACGCTTTGATCATGGACTAGATACGCTTTGATCAAGGACTTGAGGCGCTTTGATCAAGGACTCTCTTGAGGGACGCTTTGATCATGGACGAGACGCTTTGATCAATGACTCTCTTGAGAGACGCTTTTATCAAGGACTCTTGAGACGCTTTGATTTAGGACTCTCTTGAGAGACGCTTTGATCAAGCACTTGAGACGCTTTGATCAAGGACTCTTTTGAGAGACGCTTGGTCCGAACCACTCTCCATAATCAACGTATGCAAAATCTCCACAATTATGACATACGACGATTGTCATTGGTGAATGATGCTGTAATCTATGCAGACAAGGCAACATATAAATGGGCAGTTCATATTTTGCGACGAAACGATAGTCGATTGAGCACGACGACAGCAATCTTGTACGCTAGAGACAAAGAGAAATCATGAGGAAGACCTCCAAAGTGTTGGTCAGACTTTCTGCTGTCTGTGACAACACCCGGGTCACTTCTGGAGGAGCGTTCACCATACACTGGACTTTCGTCGCCCAAGAGTCCGCTGAAGACGGAGTTGGACGCGCTGCTAGGATTTGGAACAGGTTATCAAGAGCAATATCAAGATGACGTTCTGATATCTTAGTCAAGCATCTATACCTATCAAGCATCACATCTTCTACAGCAAAGTATACTAAGCATTTTAACGAAGTGCCTGTTAATGTTTGATGCTGCTTATAGTCAATTTAAGATGTCTTGGTGTTTTCTTGATCTTTACAGATCAGTTCTCCATGTGTTGACGCTCTTTATTTTGTGTCACCCTAAGGTTATGCAAAGTTCATTCAAAAGATTTTGCCGACTCGCTTTGTCTATTGAAGCTATTACTGCAAGCAAGTAGTGAATGAAAGCATTGTTAAAGACAGCCCCATCAATTTGCTCTCATATAATCGATCGTAAACTGTATTTTTATATTCATACGTTTTTCTGATCACATCCCGTCATTGTTAAGAACGAGAATATTTGTGTCGCTTGAGATGAGGTGAAAGTGGGTTTATCTTGAACTAACGATCCAGTGAGTGACATATCTGCCTCTTAATATCATTTGAGAGCGTCTGTATTAAGTTCTCATAAAATTCAGGATCTAACAAAGTTCGGCAATTTTCTCATATTCACAGTCTATAACGAACAGTTACAAAAGATGACTGGTCTGTTCTGTTAAGAATTGACGTTTTTGCATTTCGGAGATCCCCATTTGTGAATAGTCCTTCTAAGCAAATTGAGAAGAGTGTAGATACTGATGGTTATTGTAGATCGCTGATTGTACACACTTCTGCCTCCCTTCTCTCAGACGGCCTTCTCTGCTGGATCCGCATTTGATTTCAAAATATTGCGATCAGCACATTGCTGGTTCATCAGGTGCAGTCTTTAACCGGGATGCGGTCTTTGATCAACTTCAAAATGTCACCTCAATCCATTGTTAATGTCCACATTGCCGATGCCATGAGGCCAGGAAGCCATTGTTTCTATTCCAATATTCACTAGCATGACCAGGACAGTAGAGATGCACAGTTCCCTGCCATGACAGTAGAGATATACTGTTCCCTGACCAGGACAGTAGAGATATACCGTTGCATGACCAGGACAGTAGAGATACACAGTTCCCTGGCCAGGACAGTGGAGATATACCGTTCCCTGACCAAGACAGTAGAGATACACAGTTCCCTGACCAGGACAGTGGAGATATACCGTTGCATGACCAGGACAGTAGAGATACACAGCTCCCTGACCAGAACAGTATAGATACACAGTTCCCTGCCGGAACATTAGAGATACACAGTTCCCTACCGGGACAGTAGAGATACACAGTTCCCTGACCAGGACAATAGAGATACACAGTTCCCTGTCGGGACAGTAGAGATACACAGTTCCCTGACCAGGACAGTGGAGATATACCGTTCCATGACCAGGACAATAGAGATACACAGTTCCCGGAGGTTGGAAGTCTCTATTTCCACTCTACACCGTACCTCCGCCATCCGCTCCCTACAGCAACGATACTCAAAACGATTACGGTTCCACATGAAACATGTCACAGAAAGCAACCGGAGAGCTTGTTACTGTCTCGGTCTCCGTTCTGTTCTTGGACCTTGTTGTAAAGTATGCGCCGCTCCCCCTCAGCAACGAGAGTATTCAAATAAAAACAGTAGAAAGTGTCATTTACCAGAGTCCGAGATGAGTTGCTATTACATGATCCATTTGATCAGACGTAGAGACCTCACAGGTCATCTCTGCCTTGAGTTCATGTCTCAGAACAGTCGTCTCAATGTTAGGAACAGAAAGCTTGTACAATGTCAAGATCTAAACTCGATCATGTCGTTATTTCACTGAAGAGCAGAAAGAAATCAATATTTGCAGGCGTGTCATGCTCCAATCGCATTTATAAATATTGAGCTCTGTGTGGGTGGATCATTTCTTCACCGCCTTATCCACCGCAACTCAGAATAAAGTCATTGTAGTAGTTATACATATGGGTAAACCAAGTCGCAGACCATCTTATCTTCTGCAAGGCACGATGTATAAGCGCTCTTCCAATAATAGTTTTATTTAGTTGTTCTTTGAAGGACGTCTGCAGTAAAACATTTGGTAAGGAGCCACAAAAAACAACAAAACTGCACCCAACAAAACTGCACCCAACAAAACTGCACCCAACAAAACTGCACCCAACAAAACTGCACCCTGATAGATAGACACTTATAATTATTTTTGTACGGAAGTTCGCCATTGAATGGCATACAATTTCAGAATGGGTGAATTTAACGCACAAGAACCAAACAGGTACATTTTTTGTCCAGGTCATAACAGCATCTGAAGCAATATCTTTTAATATGGCAACATGCCAACCAAATTCATAATCTGCTTAGTCCCTTATTCCTACATACATAATAATGTTTAGCTTAGGTTAGTCGATGAATCAACGTCATCGCACACGGTTTAACCCATAAGTTCTCTGTGCTTCTCCCTATGTTTGGAAAATCGCAGCACCATTCCCGAACCCCGTAACACCGGAGAGGATCCCGCAATAGATTGGCTAGATTATTTACATAATTTTGAATTTGTCCGAAAAGAAGACGTTAATCCTACACTTTTCGATTACCAACTCCCAAGGGATTATTAACGTGTACAACACTGTACACGAGATACTGCACACTACTAACCAGAGATCCGAGGAAATACCCAACAGACCAAGTGAAAAAATTCTGGTCTTCACAGTGATTTGAACCCGCGACCTCCAGCAGTCTAGGCTGATATCTTACCTCGAGACGACTCAGTTGGAAGGAGGGAGCGGGGGGGGGGGGGGGTGGAGGAATCATAATAAAGTTCAGTTTTTTATTTCAGTCTTCCTGCATTTATAAAATGTATTTATATTTTTAATCACAATCGTTTAGAACTGTTAGCTAGTCTGTTCTTTGATGTCCTCAGTTCCTAGTAGCATTGGGAGGGTTGTTGTTGTTTTGTTGTTTGCGAAAGTCCACAATGAATAGGTTTCTGTTTTGTGCACCTTGAAAAAGATGTCAAGTGATGGTTGCAGTAGCTTTCCTTGCATCCTGAGCGTGTTGATGAAAGTGGACCAGTGTCCTCCAGGCGGTTGTACTATACTTGAATTCATCTGCGTGTCACTCACTACTACCGGGTTCACGTCAAGCCCTCACATCGTTTCCCAGGCTGCCATAAAAACAGCCCGTTTTCAGGGAAGGTTATTAGGAAGCCGAGGTGAGGGTCTGGACCAGACTATTTTTCTTGACCCTGGCTAACATGTCTGATAGTATATTTTGCCTGACCAGACGTTAGTCTTTCTCCCCACATTGTGAGGGTAACCTACGTTATCAATTTGTATTTGTGCTGTTAATTAATATTTAAGGCGTTGCATGAAGGCATTCAGTTTGATCTCAGCTCATTCCATTACTTCGCGATTCCCGTACACCAGATGATTAAATTTTATTTACAGCTCTAGGAGAAATGTCAAGTGACACATCAGTGTGGGCCATACATGACTTTCATAGATCTGACAAAGGCTTTTAACGCCGCCTTCAGATTTGGACTCTGGTGAGTCATGAGGAAATTCAGCTGTCCAACCATCAATACAAAATAAAAAACTACTCATGTTTCATCCTGAAAAGAGTGACGTACAATGCGAACCAGATATCAGAGTCAAGAATGAGTTCCCCCGATCAGTAGACAGCTGGTCTTACCTTGGCAGCACTCTCTGTCCAGGGAACTACTTTTGACTCGTTGGTCAGCAACATAATCTCCATAATGCGTAACAGCTTGTGGGTTTGAAAGGGTCTTAACCTCGCTACGAAACTTGAAGTCTACCGAGCCGTAGTGCTCACCACCCTTCTGTACGCCAATGATACGTGACATATGTACAGCAAGCATGCTAGTGAAATAAATCACTTCCATACTAGCTGCATCCGTAGATTGTTAATACAGTGGCAGGCTAAGGTACCTGACACTGAAATCCTCAAAAAGGCAAAAACACTAGCATCCACAGACTATTGCAGACAGCTCACATCAAGTAAGTCGCCAGGCCGTGTAAATGCAAGACAATCGCATTCCCAAACAGCTAGTGTAGGTCGAGCTGAAAGAATGTATATGTTTGATGGGTTGGGAAAAAAGCTCCAAATACTTCCTGAAAATATCTCTGACACGCTTCAACATCGATGTAAACTCACGAAGTGCCTGACACAGGACCGTCAGGCATAGATTAGAACCAGTCAGAGGCGCCTCCATTGTAAAGGAACACTGGATCAGCTAGGCTCGGAGAAAACGTACTGCGCAAACACAACGGACACTCACATGTCCAACCCTGAGGTTTTATACTGCACATGTGGAAGTTGCTTCTTAGTTAGAAATAAAGTATACCTCCCGACTTACCGATGAGGTGCAACACATGTCTGACTGCTGTTGTCATTAGTTAGTTGCCCAACGCAAGCGATGAAGGCGACATCATGAAACGGTTTAGTCTTGATGTAACTTGCGCTGCATTTGAATTAACATGAGGAAGTAACTGCGCTGATCATCAACCTCTCTCTCTCTCTGGTCCCAAACTACCCTGGACCAGTGCCAAGACATAAGGGAAGATGACTGGATGTAACTCAGGATGCAGGCACTGGGTCCAAATCTCATGAGACGAGGAGTCATTTGAAACTTGCCTGATTCTTCTTCTTCTTCTTCTTCTGCGTACACAGTCAGACAGTAACCATTATTTTTTCGAAAAAAGCGGCGGTCATCCTGAGACTCTCGCCACTACCATAGAGCTTGTCTTGCAGTTCCACTGGCAATGGCCACATCTGCTCTCTCTGATCCCCGTATGTCGGGCAGTTCTGCAGCAGATGTTCAGTGGTCATTTTACCAGTACCGCACGGGCATTCGTCGGTACACCCTATCTTCAATTTGTTGAATAGGTGGTACCTCAGTCTATTGTGGCCAGTGCGAAGTCTGAAGACAACGACCTGCTCTCTTCGGTTCAACTGATAATAGGCATCGTTTTTGGTGTAACCAGTATGTTCGGTTTCCCATTTGGTAATGTACCTGGCTTTGATAAGCCGTTTTGACTCTTCGTACGTCATACTGGTATCTGTTTGTGGTAGCCTTGCACCTTCTTTTGCCAGTCTGTCTGCCTCCTCGTTGCCTTGGATGTTGCAGTGTGACGGAACCCACTGTACCACTACCCTTTTTGGTGCGGACAGCTGGCACAGTTTGCAGAGTGCTGCTCTTAAGTCATTAAGCTCAGTGTTTTTCTGGCTTTTTAGCGCTGTGACTACGGCGAGAGCCTCTGTCAGCAAGACTATGTGGCTCTCATTTTCACTGTGTGTTGCCATTTCTTCCACTGCCGCCCTCAGTGCCTCTGCCTCCGCTCTGAAATTGCTTGTGTACTTACCAGTAGCGAATGACAGTGTTATTTTTCTGCCATTTGGTAGGTTCAGGAATGCTCCTGCCCCTCCGTTCTGTGTAGTGTTTGTTACAGAACCGTCGGTGTATGCATGGGTCCAGTCCATGCTTGGGTAGCTTTTCGTTATGAAGCTTAGGGTAGTGTCTCTCCTTTCTTTTTCGGTCTGGCAGTTTTTGTTTGCAATACCTGGTATATTTTCTACCACCTCTGGAAATATATCCTGCCTCCAAGTAGGTTTTCGTACAGTAGTGATGGGTTTTGGGGTTGTTAGTGCGTTTATGGGATCTTCGTGCATCTTTGCTTTGGCTATTTCTGCAAAGTTTCTCCGCTTTAGTTTCCCAGTTCCCAAATTGTTTAGCCTCTGGTACATTGGATGGTCCGTCAGTCTTCGGAGTTTCTCTGACTGCAGCTGGGCTCTGCAGTCTCTTCTGTCGGTCATGGATTGCAGTTTTGTAATCTTTTCAAGTTCTACAATTGGCGTTGACTTCATGCCACCTGTTATGATTCTCATGGCTTGGTTTTGAAGTTTGTTAACTTTATCGAAGTTCGCCTTCGCTGCTGTTGTCCATGCCGCGATGCCATACTCGAGAACTGGTCTCACTCTTCCAGTGTACAGTTTCTTTAGGGTACTCCCTGCTCGAGTGTCACCTTTTTGCTCATCTGCCCTTGTACTTGGACTCTGGCCGTTCTTTGTTTGAGGTAGTGGTTGATCCACTTGTACATCTTCCCACAAACATCACTTCTTCTTAGCTTGACTCTAAGTCCATCCTTCCAGACTTTGTCAAATGCCTTTTCCAGATCCACCCAAACAGCTACTGTGTGTTTCTGTGCCTGGTAGGCATCTTCTATCTCCTGGGCTATGAGGATGACCTGGTCCTCAGTGGATCTGTGCTGTCTAAAGCCGGCTTGCTGTGGAATTAGTATTCGTTTTTCTTCCAGATGCCACATAAGTCTGGTGTTTATCATCCGTTCCATCAGCTTGCCGACACAGCTCAGTAGGCTTATGGGCCTGTATCCATTCGGATCTGTTTTGTCCTTTCCTGTTTTTTGGTACTGGTACCAGTATTGCATCTTTCCATGCCTGGGGTACAATACCACTTTTCCAGCTTTGGTTCAGGACTGATAGTAGTTTTTTCTTCGCTGTTTGGCCCAGCCCCATCAGCATTTCGTTTGTTATCCCGTCTTTTCCGGGAGATTTCCTTCTCTTTAGTGTTCTCATAGCCTCTTCCATTTCGCGCATTGTTAGTTTGGCCATCATGTGCTCTTCAGGAGCCGTATTTATGTTTTCGTGCCCCTTTAGCTCTTCGCTAATGTCTGTATGCTTATCTGCAGGGACCTCGATGTGGTTTGCTCTGGCATAGTGATCGACAAAGGCGTTTGCGGGCTTTCTTACCTGTGATCAAGTTCTCGCCTTGCTTGATAGTAATTTGTTTATTTGACGGGGTTTCGTCGTTCATGGCTCTGACTAGCTTCCATAGCTTGTTCCCTTCTTTGTCCAGGTTTAAACTTTCCGTTTTATTTTTCCAACTTTCTCTTGCTGTTTGCTTGAGAGTGTGTTTGTACTTCGCCGCGGCGGCTTTGAGGGCGATGTTTGCCTCCACGGATTTTTCTCGTTCTGCCATGTTCCTAGCATTTGTTACTGCATCTTCCACTTTCTGTAACTCATCATTCCAGTAGGGCTTATAGTTTTTCCTAGCTCCTCTTGGGATGGTTTCAGTGGCGGCTTGCATTATTGCCTTGCTTAGGCTCTCTACCATGGGCTTCATTTTGGTGTTTCGTGTGTTGATGGTTTCACACAGCCCATCTGTCAGGATTGCAAATCTGTCCCAGTCGGCTCGTTTGTAATTCCAACGTGGGAGCGGTTTTGTTTCCTGTGGGCCTACTTCCATGTCAATGGTTAGCCTGATCGGCCTGTGGTCGCTACCTGCCAGTTGGTTTAGCACCTGGCGGTCTATTTTATAGTGTATGTCCTGTGTGGAGAAGGCCAAATCTGGAGTCGAGGTGGTATGCCATGTTCTTGAATAGAAGCTAGGGCTATCCTCCGGCCTATTGATTAGGGAGAGATTTGCATCTATCTCCCAATCTTCCACTTCGTCACCTCTGCTGTCTGTGTCAGAGTATCCCCATCTCTCCGAGTGGCTGTTGAAATCTCCAACCACTATGCAGTTGGAGTCTCTGACCTCCATACTCGAGAGCGATAGGTCTCTGTTTGGTGGTCCGTACAGATTGAAAATGCGGAGCTTCGTCTCTTGAGCCATTATGTCAACTCCTACAATTTCTGCTTGTCCGGTGTGATTGACAGGTACCGCGCTACTCGGTATGCTGTTTCTGGTCAGTATCAGGACCCCTCCTTTGTGGCCTTCTCTATCTAGACGGAAAGTCTGGTATCCTCTGATTGAGAATTTATGGTTATTGTTGAGGTGCGTTTCCTGGATACATGCCACGTCAATCTTACCTTCATGCAGGTGATGTGTTAGGGAAAGTTTTTTGTTAATGACTCCCTCCGCATTCCACTGTAATATTTTGAGGGTCTTGAGGTTTTGGCCAATAGTCGTTTCCCCATAGCCATGTGCCTTGACTCCACGACATATGGGTGGGTGACCACCAGTAGTCAAGGGTGGGCCCCTTCGAGGCGTGGGGCCCGGCGCTATCGCTGCCTGGCGGGTCTCCTCAGGATGAGCGCCATACGTTTTTCGAATAGGTTGTGCTGCCATCATACTGTGATTTACGTTGCACTGTTTTGTTAGGCTTGCGGCCCCGTGCATCCGATTTCAACAGGCGTTTCTGTAGGGATGCCCTCCTTAGCCTTTGGCTGTCCCCAGCCTATCTGCAAGGCAGCAGTTGTTTACGATCAGAGTTTTCTCTCCTATGGAAGTTGTCTTACCAGACTATCGAGTCTTCACTACTCGTGTCTATAGGGTGCAATGATGGTATGTGATATATGAGATGGACTGGTTTACCCGGAAGAGAGGCAGTCCAGTGTGTCTGTATCCCAGGATCGTCACGTCCTGCCAGAAACGTAGCATTTGCATGTGAGTGGGGTATCTCTTTTTCCCTTTATTTTCTTGGCTTCTATGCAGGGATGGTACGCCTAGCATTCCCCGCCACCTGGGGTGTTGACACAGTGGGGCAGGTGTGCAATGTCCGCTGGTCTGCATCTCTTCTGCGTCCAGCATGATAGTTATGGCTGATAACGTACAGAGGTAGATATCGTAACCGGAGTGCATTTAGCCAGAGGACAAGCCTGGTAGTGTCACAGAGATGTTGATCGCCTGGTGTGCGGACAACTCTCATGGTCAGTGGTTGAGTCTTGACAGTTCACAGTGTGGTGGCTGCTCTACTGTTTTCGACACCCCGACCAGGTTCTAAGTCTTTGGTTGGTGTTTTTCGCACCCCATCGCCGTATAGGGTGAGTATCAAGCAGTTTTCCGCCCGCTTTGATTTGCACATGTGGAAGTTGCTTCTTAGTTAGAAATAAAGTATACCTCCCGACTTACCGATGAGGTGCAACACATGTCTGACTGCTGTTGTCATTAGTTAGTTGCCCAACGCAAGCGATGAAGGCGACATCATGAAACGGTTTAGTCTTGATGTAACTTGCGCTGCATTTGAATTAACATGAGGAAGTAACTGCGCTGATCATCAACCTCTCTCTCTCTCTGGTCCCAAACTACCCTGGACCAGTGCCAAGACATAAGGGAAGATGACTGGATGTAACTCAGGATGCAGGCACTGGGTCCAAATCTCATGAGACGAGGAGTCATTTGAAACTTGCCTGATTCGACGCTCACCATTTCCCTTGATCACTTTAAGAGGCCTTACCTCTCGACAATATCACTCACCGTGTGAGCGATGTGTCATGCAAATGTTGCTAGCCGGACAGCGCCCAATCCCTCCGAGGCGATGTCTTGTCCATTTATGGTCTGTGTACATGTCCTAGTTACACCAATGGTGTCGTTATCGCTTGTCATGGATAGCTTTCATTCTTTCAATATTATTTGTCGACGAATGAACGATATTCCTCGATGTCCTAACTCAATATACTAACTTGTTCATTATTTGTATCTGCGACTAGGTCACGACCACTGCCTAGTTTCCTCTAACAATTAGCACTCTAAGAAGACTACCAATCACAGTATAAATTATTTTTTTCAGATCAGTTTTTTCTCAACGAGCCCTCAACTCAGCAGCAGAGAAAGGTTCCCTTACTTTTTTCGGACAATTCCTAGTGATGTTTACCAAGCGGAGGCCATTGTTTCACTGGTCAAATTCTTCGCTTGGAAGTACGTCAGCGTGGTCTATGAAGAATCGAGCTACGGCATGTTGGTGAGTGTATATGGGTTTATGTAGGTGAGTGACAATATGTTTATGTTGGTGAGTGGAAATGCTTTTATGTTGGTGAATAAGTATTGGTTTATGTTGGTCAGTGGAAATCTGTTTATGTTGGTGAGTAGACATGGGTTTATGTTGGTGAGTGGTATGATGTTTATTTTGGTGAGTTGTCATGGGTTTATTTGGTGAATGGGTATGGGTCTAAGTTGGTGAATGACTATGGGGAATGAATATGAGTTTGTGTTAGGAGTAAACATGAGTTTGTGTTGGTTAATTGACATTGGCTTATGTTAAGTTAAAGTTATGTGAGTGGACGTTGGTTTTATGTTAAATTAGGGCTGTGTACATAAGAAAAGTAAAGTATCCCATAGCATTACTGCCGTAGGGGTGTTAGCGATCTCACATTTCAAAGGCTCGGCTATATTAGGGCGGCAGCCATCTGCTCTCCCTCGCCACTTTTACTTCCCGGACTGAACCGGTACCCATTTAAGGCTGGGTCGACCCGGGGCCATTGCGGTCTGAAAAAAACATTACCGCCTCAACTGGGGAATGAACCCAGGACCACTCAGATGCGAAGCCAGCGCGCTAACCACTGCGCTACGCGGCTCCCTTGTGTACATAGTTTTATGTTAAATTAGGTCTGTGTGAGTTGATATAGATTTATGTTAAATTAAGGATGTGTGATTTGACATGGGTTTATCTTACATTATGATTTTGGGAGTTGGCATTGGTTCATGTTAAAATTAAGGCTGTTAATGGGCATGGCGTTATGTTAAATTAGGGCTGTGTGAATGAGCAATGGCTTATATTAAGTTAAATTGACCTGGGTATGGGTTTATGTTACGCTAGAGTTGTGCGAATGGAGGTGAGTTTATGTTAAATTAGTGTGGCGTGAGTTAGTAGGTGTGTGACATAGACGAATATCTAGACCGTGATGGTAAGTTGATCTAGGTTTATTTCCAATAGTCTCGTGTTAGTGAGTATAGTCTATTTGGAGAGTGTAGATACGAGGTTTTAGTGGTTAGGTATGGCTAGATGTTCTCGGTTTCTTGTGTAGAAAGTAACTTATTGGGGACGAGATTTACCATCATAAACGAGTCGACTAAACAAAATATGTTGTCTGCGCATTACGCAGCAACTGCAAGGTAAGGGGTCCTAAGTTCGTCAACTCTGTGCTTTCATCCGTCGTAGATCAACTATGTGAATAATAGCCGAAATGTCAGTTTTGTTTTCCATTTTGATATCATAAACAGCCAGGACCTCACAGACACTATTGTAATCAAAATTGAGGTTCATTTTGAAAGATAAGGTAAGGTGTTCGCCTCGGGTGTTGGAGATCACGGGTTCAAATCATGGTAAAGTGCGGGTTTTTTTCACGTGAATCATCCAGTAAAAATATCTCCTGATCTCCGAGTAATGAGATCAGACACCCGTGTTCAGTGGCGCGCATCTTAAAATCCTTGGCAATTAGAACTGGATAAGAGAAGTCTTAACGGTCGCTGCTTGGACACATTTCAAGTTGAAAATAAACTCAAATTATTATACGGATTCTCGCTTGTCGACCCAGTTCATCCGACTTCGGCATTCATTTTATGTAAGGGTCTGCATCCTCCTGCATTTTCTAAGGGTTTGTTTATCCGGGGTAGCGGTCAGTGTTGTGATTGGGGAGCGAATACAAGACCTTCGGGTTGTGAGCCGTGTCACTTAACCACTAGCCTATGCCCTCCCCGGCTGAACATCGAGAGTGGCCATCATCACACGTGATGGACGAACGCCATCACTATATGCGTGTAAAGCATTACGTACACAATTAGAACCAAAATGTCCATGCAATTGATATCATATTATTTAGATAATCATTGGAATAACATACAAGTAACAATCTCCAATGTGAGCAGACGAAATACACTCTAACATTTTTAAATTATTTTGTTTTGCATTCGTCTGTTTTCTCTATTCTTCAAGGTGGTGGGCGTTGCACTGTGGTTTTTATTTTGCGCCTGTCGGTCCAGTGCATTCGACTTCAGTATGTATTTAATGTATGTGTCTGCTTCCTACTACATTTGTAAGGGTTTGCTTCCATGGAGGTAACGGCCGGTTCTGTGATGGGGATCGAACCCAGCACTTTTGGGTTGTGACCCGTGTCACTTATCCACTAGCCTACGCCTCCCCACACACTTATATAATAGTGGACGATATAAATATCGACACACAGTTGTAGAGTCATACAAAATACAATTGTGTTGTTGTGTATCAAGATCAGATAGGCTGGTCAGAGAAATAAATAAATACACAAATGGGCAGAACAGATACTATTCATAAATACACGGGAAAAAATTGACAGAAAAATAAACATTGATGGTAGACAGACATATTTGGAAACATACGATTAATTATTCGGTGAGAAATGGTGCAGCGACGACTTTCTTGGATGTCATGTAGACAGATAAGAAGCCGGGGCTCATGCTAGTCAGCAGTGTCTCTCTCATTCAACGTAAGTCCCTTTACCCAGTAGACTACATACAGACAGGAGCGTATATAAAAACGGTTTCTGTGCAAGGGTGCCATATGGTACCAAGAGCTAGATAGGAAAAGATTCACCAAATGAAAATAGCTAGATGCAATTAAATGGTATTACATAATAGATACATCCGGTGGATATTACATTTGAGAGGCTTCATTGTACTATTCCTCACAGCAGCCTAACATTACTGACACAATAAAACACATCTTAAAACACTGGCAAAGCTGTATAAACAAAAATAAAGCATTCACATAGAAAAAAGAACAGTGACAAAATAGGATTTCTAGATCAACATGTACGCAGTAGCATCACATAACTGGCTCAGAGGACAAGAGGGGACTCATATCTGGTCAGGTCAAACATTCTGATCTAGCGGTCAGGCTCAGGGAAAACATACTGATCGGACATGTTAGTCAGGGTCAGGCAAAACGCACTGTACAAGCATGTTAGTCAGTCAGGCAAAACATACTATTCGGACATGTTAGTCAGGGTCAGGCAAAACATACTGATCGTACATGTTAGTCAATGTCAGGTATAACCTACTTGCCAAGACCTTCACCTCACGCCAACTTAGTTCTCCATGCAAACGGGCGGTTTGATGTGTTGCCCTTTGACTCGCTTGACCACTTTTCCATGAAATTAAAAACGTTCATCAGACTGTCATATCCCTTGACATGACCAAACTATTTTGTTTCTGGTTTTTATTTTTTCCAGAAGTATCTTTACCACCGTGAATTGTTCAATAATCTCACTTTTGTTTATCTCTTCAATAAGCTCGTCCAAGTCTTCTGAATACCCACAATTGAAAAGCCTTAACACTTTTCTCCATTTCTCCAACTTCATAAAGTGCAAGATATAGTGAGGGATGAAGGTCAGAGGGAAAGAAGCCAACAACAGACACGGGAACAACAAATTAAGTCAAGAAAATAAGGCTGGATAGAACACACGTTTTGGAATGCATTGTCAAATATAGTCAGACAGGCTTTTACACGGAATCCTCAAGAGAAGAGCGGAATAGTTCGACCCAGAATACACAGATAAATGAACTAAGATTACATGATTACCCCTGGAGAAAGGCTGGAAAAGTTGACAAGGACCATGTAGTACTTTACACCTGGTGTTATTCAGACACATTGTGTACTTATGCCAGGTAGCAAATTGTCGTTTAAACTCATTTCTGACCTTTGCCATCATATACCAAGCCGGACCAAGGTCTTGTGAAGGCATCTTTCCGTCTCATTGGTGGACGTACTGTGGAGCGATTATAGGTGTAGGGCCACTATGACGTTATGTTTCCATCTATTGTACCTCGTGTCCACCTGTACCTTCTTACAAACGCCGAATATACGACATCATTGAGGCAGGTTTGACTCCTGATGGCCGTTTTACGGATGGGTACTCGTATTGATAGTGACAGTGTTCTACGCTCGTTGAGTAGCTTGGGGTCACGCCATATCACTTTTTCGTAGCTTCTTCACCTCTCAGCCATATACCATGGCTGGAATGACTAAGCTGTTGAAAGTGTGAACTCTCGTTTTGTAGCTTTTCATCTGTTGAAGTACTGTCTTGATGCGGTTGAAGCTAAACCACCCCGCAACTAACCTTCGTGAGATCTCTTTATGCATGCCATGGGTGTTGATAACTTCTTGGCCCAAGTAGATGTACGAATTCACGTTTTTGACGGAATCAGTTACAAGCTGCATTTCTTCACAGGGACAGAACCGTATATACTGGCGAAATGATATCAATGGCCTATGCACGGAGAGGAGGGATGGGCATTTATTGGTTGATCGATTTATTGTATTTCTGTTTTTCTCGTTAGGTCGTATTTGCAATTCTCATCTTAATTTCCACCCAATTGCCGGCATCCTCTGTGGTGGTTTTCTTTAAATATATAAACTTCTGTATTTGTTTGATTATTTTTCTATTGATGTCATCAATATAACTTACACAATAACATTTACAAAACAATAACACTGACAAATTATTATAAGTAATGCAATAAAACATTACAATTCTTCTTCTTCTTCTTCTTCGTACGCAGTCAGACAGTAACCATTATTTTTTCGAAAAAAGCGGCGGTCATCCTGAGGCTGTCGCCACTGCCATAGAGCTTGTCTTGCAGTTCCACTGGTGATGGCCACATCTGCTCTCTCTGATCCTCGTGTGTCGGGCAGTTCTGCAGCAGATGTTCAGCGGTCATTTTACCAGTACCGCACGGGCATTACAATACAATATCCTTGACTTCAGTTAAGCGGGTATATCATACTCGAGATAGTTAACAATGTGTACAGAAGCACACATGCATCTGAGCACCGGTTAATACATCCCGATATTGTCTGAAAGACTACGGCCCATGGTGGAAAGGGGCGTGCCTCTGCCAGTAGAATACAGAGAGGCAAACCTTTTTACCAAAAACAAAATCTACTGTGCACAATCTGATCTGTTGCGGTGTCGTACCGTTTCAGACCTAGGTCTCTCAACAGACAATCTCGCCGTTGTTTGTGTGGGCGGCCTCTTGGGCGTGTATAATCATCACATAGCTACCAAAACGTCGTTCTGAGTGTCCATCTATTTTATTGCATGCGCACCATGTAGCCAGCCCAGTGGTATTTGGGAGAAAAACGCAGCCTCCACGACGTCTAGAAATAGAATGCGTTCTCTGATTTCAGCGTTGTGGATTCGATCTTTGATCGGAATCCCCAAAGCACGTCTTTCCATCGCTCGCTGGATAAAGCCGAGTTTCTCTTCATCCGCGTTGCTTAAATTTAACACTTCACATCCGTAGATCATGGCTGGTATGCCCGCGGAATTGAAGATGTCCGCTCTTGCCATGTTGTCTTTCAGCTGCAGGAGTATAGGGTTAATGGTATTAAAGCGAGTCACAACAGCGAGTCACACAGGTATCACTATATCAACTATACTCTGACAGTGACAAAAACAAAAACAACAAAGAATAACAATAGCACCCCTATAACAACTATACTCTCACAGTGACACCAACAACAACAAGAACAACAGCGAATAACAACAGTACCACTATAGCAACGATACTCTCACAGTGACAACAACAACAGTGGGTTACAACAGTGACGCTATAGAAGCTATACTCTGGCAGGGACAACAACAACAGCGAGTCACAACAACGAGTCTCAACAGCGAGTCACAACCTCAAGTCACAACAGCGAGTCACAACAGCGAGTCACAACAGCGAGTCACACCAGCGAGTCACAGCAGTACCACTGTAGCAACTATACTCTCACAGTGACAATAACAAATATAAAAGTAGGCCATACCAACAACAACAGTAGACCACACCAACAGTAACAGTAGGCCACACCAACAAAAGCAGTACGCCACACCAACAACAACAGTAGGCCACACCAACAACAACAGTAAGCCACACCAACAACAACAGTTGGCCACACCAACAACAACAGTAGGCCACACCAACAACAGCAGTAGGCCACACCAACAACAGCAGTAGGCCACACCAAAACAACAGCAGTATGCCACACCAACAACAACAGTAGGCCACACCAACAACAACAGTAAGCCACACCAACAACAACAGTAGGCCACACCAATAACAACAGTAGGCCACACCAACAAAAACAGTAGGTCACACGAACAACAACAGTAGGCCACACCAACAACAACAGTAGGCCACACCAACAACAACAGTAGGCCACACCAATAACAACAGTAGGCCACACCAACAACAATGACTACATCACTCAGAGACCAGCAGCTAACACCCGCACATACGCCCGGCCTCCTAGTCTTACTCTAATGACTCCCACCGCATTTCTAGTTTGAACGCCTGGGGTCAGGGACACACGGATGGCAGTGTTCACGGCCCATACTTAATCAAAGTCTGCCTTTCCCCCCAAAGGAAGCCCGGCCAAGACTGGTTGGATAAGATGTTTCTGTAATAATGTGTGATTGGTTAAGACGGGATGTGTCTGCTTTTGTAAATGGCCTAGACGTAAAATTCAGATTTCATCTCGCTGGTTTGGATTGGTATATTTGAATTGAAATACTTGTATATAAATACATGAAGCAATGCGTGCACTTCAAATGCTTGGAATGTAATAATGTAGATTATAACATAAATAGAGTCGAGAAGGTTATCTCAAGGGTATAACATAACAGAATAGCATAACATAGAATAGCATAACATGACATGACACAACAGAACATAGCATTGCGCAACATAACATATAACATAACAAGTCAAAGTATAGCATAGCATAACATAACATATTTTTGCATAACATAGCCAAGTATACCATAGCATAACACCTCATTACATATTACAGCGTAGGAAAACATAACATAACATAACATAACATACCATAACGTATGATAACACACCATATCATAACATTGCATTGCATAACATAACAGTGCATTACATAAGATACCATACAATTGCATACCATATCATAACATAGCATAACATAATATTCCATAACACAGCATATCATAACAGACGATAACATTGCAAAACTTTACATAACACAACAAGTCATATAACATAACACAACAGACCAGAAGGAAACGTTACATAACACAACATAACATAACCTTTCATAAAAAGACACACCATATCATAACATAGCACACCATATCATGGCAATGCATAGCGTAGTATACCACAGTATACCATAACATATCATTTCTTATCATAACATAGCATCAGATTGCATACCATATCATAATATAACATACCATTGTATAGCATAACATACCATATCATACCATCATACACTTACGTACCATAACATATCATTAAATAATATAACATAACACAGCATATCATAGAAAAGCATTGTACATTATTACATAATATAACAAAACAGCATTAGACACCATACCATATCAATACATAACATAACATTACATTACTTAACATAATATAACATGCAATAATTTATTATAGTAAAGTATAACTTTATATAACTAATATAAAATAACATATCACAGCATAACACAACTTAACTTTATTGTTATTTGCTCATCGCAAGCGATGATGGCAACATCAACAGTCAATGTTGCCATGGTAATGTATCTTGGTTGTATTTGGATTATAGTGCGCTTGCCATCGACTTCACTCTCTGATCCCGAGCTACGTTGGACCAGTGACAAGACATTAGCCAAGACAACTAGAGGCAACTTATGATGCAGGCACTCTTATCCCACCTCTCGTGAGACCAGCGGTCAATTTAAAACTAGTTGGATTTGATAGCCCAACGTTTCTGTTCAACGCTATGAGAGGCGAGTGCCTGAACTCTCGAGAACACTGACCCAGATGATTCTGCAGAGTCTGTAGACAATCAGTGCTACATTCTAGTCGAGTAGTTTCAGCGGACGATTATAATGTTCATGCATCCCGAAGTCACCCCGGCGCAGTCATGCTGGCGTTGTATGGATCTGTCCAGATGAAAATGGGGTTGTTATTGGCCAGCTCTTTCCTGATAGAGGACCGGTACTCATCAGGGACGACGGCTCCACTAATTCTGCCCGGCTGTATACCACTCGGTCTGCCTTCGCCATCTGTTGTTTACCTGGCCATTAGCTGCCCCTTGACGTGTGTACTAATATGGATTATGTGTGGTTTTCATAGATTTCCCTCATGATAGCTGCATGAAAACAGGTTGTGTAAAAATAATGCTAGTGATATTGACGGCACGACGATAGTTGACTTGCTCTCAGTGATCTATATAACATAATAACAAAACATATCATAACATAACATAGGATAACAGCTTAATATAGCATCTTAACATAGCATAACATAACATAAAATATGAAAATATAGCGTAACATAACGTACCGTAGCATAGCTTAACATAACATTAGACGGACACGGTCCGTGACACTTAGTTTGTCCTTCAACTACAAAAGTCTACCCAGTATTCCAACAATGAAAAGGAGAGGCAGACTAAGTATAGCTTTTGTCCACAATAGTATCCCAAGACAAAATACATTCATAGTTGTAAATAGCTTTCCGATATCTGGCATACTACTCACGTTGTGTCTGATAAAACATCAGGAATTCATATTACATAACATATCATAGCTAAAGACAGACAACTGCTGGACGAGCGATACTATGAAAGTATCTCTGACCAGATGCACCATACTGATGTCGCCTTCTGGGAACTGATTTCTCCCAATCACTTTGTCTGGGACCCTGCTGTCACACATTGTGTTCTGATCGGTTAGGATAGAGTCATCGCGGGCGGCGCAGAGCTTCACGGAAAGATAAATTGCAAGTCTACTCAATTATTGGCGAAGTCATCGCTTGTGCCAAGTGCGGTAGTGTCTGTCGAACTCGAATCGAAAGGTACGGTCGTGTGCGATCAAATCTGAATACTTGTCTGAAGCTGATACCATCTTCGCTCCGGATGGATAACAAACTAGCTAGTAAAATAAAGGGAGGAAACTAAACGCAGTACTTTTAGGAAAACAAAAGAAATCGAAAGGCATACCCAGAAAGATATGAGACGGAGTTCTCCAAGGGCCAACCAGAAGCATCTGTAGAACAACATGATATATTTTGACTAACTTAATTGAACTTCAAGTCTTTATACTGGTTTAGAAGACTCTGTATAGTATGTATACAACCAGTTTCTTATAGGGTGGTTCAACCGATTGAGCGAGCTTCTTTGAATAAACTCAAATACTAGAGCTACGTAGACCCGCAGCCATGTAGGCGCCAGCTATGTGCTGCTCTTAGGCTGCAACATAAAGTATCCTGGAAACACCAACGTTCACATTGATGTCATCAAATCGACTCGATTGTCACTAGACGTTCAGTACTAAACATGGTCGGTCCTCTCCTATAGAAACTATCACAGTGCAGACTGCTACTCAGGCCATGCACTTGTATGTAGCAGATGGTGATTCCTTTCAAGACGGAGAGGTTCGTTTCTGACCTGAATATTGCTCTTCGGGGAGGATCTCAATGCAACGCCACAACTAAGTGGAACGTTATGAAAGATGCCATCTATAACACATCATTGGCTACGTTTAGCATAAGGGAATGTGCCTATCACGACCGATTCATTACACATCTCGCAAGAATGGAACCAGTAATTGAGGCCAAACGAGAAGCTTTCACCAATTATTAAAAAATGCCCACATGAGAGGATGCTTGCTGCCCTCAGGAGGGCCTGATGCACCAATCAACGAACCGCTAGACAATGCGCGACTGAGTACTGGCAGAAACTGTGTGAAGAAATTCAGCTAAATGCAGAGACGGGAAATATCCAGGGCATGTACATATGCATAAAGATGGCACTGGGCTCTACTGCGAGATGGACTGCCTCCCCCCCCCCCCACCCAACCGAAATCTCTGACAGGTGTGAAGGTCATGAACCGTGACCAGCAGATGACCAGATTACTACTCTGAGCTCTGCTCTCCGGAAACGGTGGTCACTGATGAGGTCTTGTGCAGGCTACAAGCAGATGACCAGATCACTACTCTGAGCTCTGCTCTCTGGAAACGGTGGTCATTGATGAGGTCTTGTGCAGGCTACAGGTCCTCCCCATTATGGAGGAACTTGACAGACCACCTACTCTGAATAAGCTTGATAAGGCTATCCACTACCTCTAATATGGCAAAGCACCAGGCGGAGATGGTATCAAACAGGAAGCCATCAAATGTGGGAAATCAGCACTAGCTCAGCCAATGTTTCATCTTCTTTGTCTCTGCTGGGAGGAAGTTGCAGGTTCCCAAGATATGCGTGACACCATCATTGTGACTGTTTACAAAAATAACGGTGATCGCGGGGACTGCAATAATTATAGAGGGTTCTCGCTCCTGGGCGTTGTAGGAAAAGCTTCCGCCCGTATGCTACTAAACAGGTTGAGACTACTCGCGGACAGGGTGTACCCAGAATCCCAGTGTAGCGTTAGAGTAAGTAGATCAATAACGGATATGATTTTCTCGCTTCGCCAAATCCACGAGAAATTCAGATAACGAGACCAGCCTCTCTTTATGGTGTTTCTAGACCTCTCCAAGGTCTTCGACTTGGTTAGTAGAAATGGTCTATTCGAACTCTTCGAGAAGATCGGCTACTCGCCCCCCCCCCTCCCTCCAAAATATGATATGGAGAGCTCAGTTCTATACGACAAATCATCTTCAAACTCGTATCCAATCAAAAGTGACGTGACGCATGATGCGTGCTCTCGCCGACAATTTTGGGATATCCTATCCTACGCGTATGTCACGTCTGTGAACGGTATTTCTCTGCACATCAGGTCAGACGGGCGGCGTTTTAGCCTGTCCCGACTGAGTGCGACGACCAAGGTGAGGACGGTGCTCGTTAGGGAGATGCTATTTGCGGATGATGCAGTTCTAGTGACCAATAGTGATGAGGCCCTACAGAGACTGGGAGACAGGTTCACCGAGGGGTGCAAGCAGTTTGGGCTCACCATAAGCCTGGAAAAGACAAAGGTCTGCGCACAGGGCATTAACACTACGCCATCCATAAAGGTTGATGACGTCACTTCGGAGGTTGTCAACAGTTTCACTTATCCGGGGGCTGCCATCAGCAACACTCTCTCGCTCGAGAAGGAGATAGATAGTAGGCTTGGCAGAGCAAGTACCGTCATGGCCCGTCTGAGGAAGAGAGTCTGGGAGAACACTGCGCTGTCTCACTACACTAAGTTTCGGGTCTATCAGACCTGCGCTCTTGGCACTCTCATGTATGGAAGCGAGACTTGGAGCACTTACACTAAACAGGGACGGCGGCTAAACACCTTTCCCAGGAAGTGTATACGGCGTATATTGTCGATTCGGTTGACATAAGACAGTGTCACATAATATGGTCTTACATAGAGAAAACACTCACAGTATGTACTCAATGTTGAGCAATCGACATCTACAGTGGTTGGGATATGTTTATCTCATGGAAGATGAGAGGCTGCCAAATGATATCCTTTATCGACAGCTAGCCATTGGAGAGAAGAATCGGCTGTACCACACTGCGACTCAATGACGTATGCAAGCGGAACATGAAATCATGCGACATCCCATCCGAGGGCTGGGAAAAAATTGTTCCGGATCAAGGTATCTGGAGACAAGTCAGTTGGAGGTGGCGTAGTGACTGTTGACACTCGTTGAGGTCTTCTGGCTGCAGAGAAAAGAGAAAGCCTGAAGAGATAAAGAACAGGCCCGCAAGCCAGCCTCCTCAGTATGGTTGTACGATCTGTGGCAGGGACTGTCACTCGCGGATCGGATTTTACAGCCATAGCAGACAGCGTCGAAATACAGGAGACAGAGCTAGACAAAACTTACAGGGCTCCCGTGCATAGCCTACATAGACGCATATGATGTGATGCCCTTAACAAAACCACCTGGGGAAAGGTACAAGAAATGTATGGGTATATTTATCAATATAATTTTGAATTTTTTCCGAGCAGCAGTCGTAAAAGCCTACTCTTTTAGATTTTCAAGTCATGAGACATTTAACGTGCTCGACACTGCACACGGCAGTCCAATCACGTTACCTATATATCAGGTGAATTTTTACCAAAAGATCCACATGAAAAAATGTCGATCTTCACCGTGACTTGAACCTGTGACCTTCGGCACCCAAGGTCGACCATGCGTGCCTGCATCCAGAGCTACCTCCAGTCGTCTTGATGTATGTTTTGCCAGGCAGCTAGGGACGAGAAAGTGAGGATCATGATCAGGGAAGTTTACTCCTCACTATAATCGCAGCGCAAATCACATCATCAAGATGATGTCGCTTTCATCACCTGCGTTCGACAACTAATTTATTTATATATATACGGCAACTGTGGTCTTAGGGAAGCAAATGGTCAAGAAGAAGGCATGAATTACAAATGAAACACTCGAGTTATGTAACAAGGGAAGGTTAATGAAGAGGTCGAAGAAAACCCTAGATGGGATTACGAAATTCAGAGAGAAAAATGGAAACATGAAGTCCAAGGTGGAAAAGGCCACGGCAGAATGGAATGGGAAGAAACTATTCCAGGGAGCATATAAAATAGTCAAGGGCCTAGTAATGTCTATGCACGGTAGCAATACAACGATTTAGGATAAGAGATAGAAATGTCTCACAGAAGCCCAAAAAATTCGGGCTTGTTGGACAGAGCACTCTTCTGAATTATATAAGCTTGAGGGTCGAGGTGACCTAGGAATTGAAATCGCCCTCGAAATGAATATGTTAGATCAGAATCAACTGATAACAAGTGAGGAAGTAACTGAAGCGGTGAAAATGCTAAAAAAAGGGGAAAGCTGTGGGTGTGGATAATATTCCAGCAGAGCTACTACAAGTGGGAGATGAGGTAATAATTGAGGCTATGACTGTAACATAATTTGGCGGACAGGAGAGTGGTCAACCATCTGGACGAGATAAGTGGTTTTACCGCTGTCTAAATCAGGGAACCTAAAGATATGTCAGAACTATAGAACAAATAGCTTACTTAGTCATCCACTGCCTAAATCAGGGAGCCTAAAGATGTGTCAGAGCTATAGAACAAATAGCTTAATTAGTCATCCGCTGCCTAAATCAGGGAACCTAAAGATGTGTCAGAGCTATCGAACAAATAGCCTCATTAGTCATCCACTGCCTAAATCAGGGAACCTAAAGATGTGTCAGAACTATAGAACAAATAGCCTCATTAGTCATCCACTGCCTAAATCCAGGAACCTAAAGATATGTCAGAGCTATAGAACAAATAGCTTAATTAGTCATCCTTGAAAAGTTCTCTTAAAAAAAATCCTCAACAGATTACAATCACAGGCAGAGAATATCATTGCCGAAGAGCAAGCAGGGTTTCCAGCGGGAAGAAGTACCACTGAACAGATAATTAATATGCGGATATTGGATGAGAAATCTTAGAGTATCAACAACACATATCATTTTTTCATCGATTTCAAATAGGCGTTCGACAGAGTCTGGTATGCAGTGCTATGGACAACAATGAAGCATTACAAGAGCAATAGTAATATTGTGAAAGTAATTGAGAACCTGGCAAAGATGGCGCCGTAACTGGCTGCGAGTCTACATTTCTCTACTGTTTTGGATCATTATGGATGCCGCCAGACCACAGATTTGCCTGGAATTCACACTAGTCGACGACTTACACTTGTGTTCACGGATACGTGGAGTTGTTTTCCGTCTGGACTTGTTATTTCGTTCTTTTTTTTTGATTTCTTCCATCCGTTTATCCTGGTCTGGACGCCGGCTGAATGGCGCTACGCTAAAACTAGTTATACCTGTGTCGTATCTCACGGGTTAGTTCTGCCGGTTCACCTTCACGAATTTGGCGTGTGGGAATTTTAGATGCTACTATGATGAACTGAATACAGCTGGGGAGAGATGCCAGACTCACTCACACGCTGCGTGTTGTCCATACGACCTCTTGTGGTTATCGAAAAGGCACCACAAACTGCGTTAGATGCCTTCCCACCTTTCTACCCTGCGGGTTACATGTTTACGGAAAGGCTTCGGTGGTAACCCTGAGGCGAAATCTGCATCATATGCTATCTCCAGTCGTCTCGATGAATGTCTTGCCACTGGCAAAAGGTAGCTTAGGCTCTTTGAGTGAGGTTGACAAAAGGCGCAGTTTCTTCCTCACTTTAATCCAAATCACCACGCAAGTCACCCATTTCAGCGGACACAGCAAGAGATACGACTGTCCACACGGCTGAACAAAGAGAGTGGTCTTCATCACTTGTGATGGACAAAACTAAAAAACTATCAATTGAGAACCTTTATAAGAAGGTATCAAGTGCAGTTTCTGTAGACGGAATGCTAATCGAATGGTTTTGCATGTCTGTTGGAGTGAGACAGGGTTGTATACTCTCTCCAACACTCTTTAATGTATTCTTGGAAAGATTAATGGAGGCGGCCATGGCATGACATGTCGGTACGATCAGAATAGGTGACCAGATAATTATAAACCTACGATTTGCAGATGATATAGATGGTCTAGCAGTCACGGAAATGGAACTCCAGTAGCTGATTAGTAGATTTGAGAGAGCTATCGCATTGAGATAAATGCAGAAAAAACAAAGCTGATGATTAATATCACGGAAGGGTTTACATCGGTGATAACAGCAAATGGTCATGAACTCAAAGTTGTACACATGCTCAAGTATCTGGGATCAATGATCAGTGACGACGGCTCCCAGCCTGCGATAATTGCCAGAATAGCACATACAAACAGCGGCGCTTACGCGTACGAAAAACATATGGCAGGAAAGGTGGGTAGCCCTCAGTATAAAAGACTAATGCGCTCATTGGTGGTCTTAATATTTGTGTATGCCTGTGAGACTAGGACCTTTACTGCGGATATCCCGTGCAGAATACATGCAATATAAATCAGGTGCTTTAGAAAGATCTTAAATGTTACATATAAAGATCGTGTCACGAACGCTGAAACACGACGATGAGTGGAAAACACAATTGGGCCTTCTGATGATCTGTTCACGGTTATCAAAAGGTGAAGGATGGCTTGGTATTGATATGGGTACGTAAGGAGGTCCAGCGGAATTGCAATTTTGATACCCCATGGTCCCGTACCAGGAAAGAGAGGGTGGGACGCCCCATGAAGAGATGGACAGACATAATCACTGAGTGGTCAAACCTTCGTCCTGGTGAGCCACGACTGGCGACAGCGGACAGAGAGAGATTGTGTGGGATTGTGGGAATGTCTTCAAGTGTCGCCCAACGACCTGATAGGTTACGGGATGAATTGAACTGAACTGATACATGTATATATATACATATATATATATATATATATATATATATATATATATATATATATATATATTTATACAGATGTAGTCTTATAGAAGACAGACAAACGTAGTCTTATAGATGACAGACAAATGCAGTTCTTTAGAAGGCAGACAAATGTAGTTTTATAGAAGACAAGACTAATTTGGTCTTAACAAAGACATAACTATGTTTTCCTATAGAAGACCAGACTAATTTAGTCTTAAAGAAAACTTAAAACTGTAGTCCTTCGAAAGACAGATAAATGTAGTCTTATAGAGCAGTAAGGCTATAGAAAACAAGACTAATTTAGTCCTATAGAAGACATCCACATTCATTCATTAAGAAGACACTGGTCGTTGATAAAATGTTAGAGAATGTATTGTGCCATACCACTACTTGTTTATGAGACATGACAAATTCCCCTACTCTCTGCCTTTACTTTTCTAGCAGTAAGTCACGTGTATATTTACAGCTGAGTACACTGAAACGTACTGCTAGCGAAAGCTGAACCCACTACTTGTGTCCATATAAAGAGAGCCCTCTACCACTGCACTTATCACATGTTAATTAAAGACTTTGACTTCATCACTCAAACCATTATCCGTCCATCTCTATCTGTCTCTTTCTCTCTCTCTCTCTCTCATTCTCTCTCTCTATCTCTCTCTCTCTCTCTCTCTCTCTCTCTCTCTCTCTCTCTCTCTGTCTCTATGAATTATGTCTGCCGGACTGTGTCTCTTTCATGTTCTAGCTTAAAATTATATCAGGAATGTGTAAAATGGTTATTAGTCTAGTGGCCTGTGCGCTTCACGGACTTAGTAACCTTGACAACGGTTTTTAAACATGTGTAGTTTGTTGGGACTTGTTAGTTTTTTTGTTTTTTTTTAAACCTTCCAACCCCGGCACAGTCCTCATGGACCATCATGAAAAAACAATTAAGTTTGACATGCATTTGCTGTCCCTCCCTCATTCACTAAATGTATGTTATGTCGTCTCTTGTTCTTTCATATCCCTTTCGTCTTAATCTTAATAGTTAGCTTGCCTCCTGAGCGATTAGCTCTTAATGATTCTTGTGCTATACTGCTTGGTCGGAGGGTGTCGGTGATGTGATGTGGCTTTCCTTCAATCCTGAAGAAAAACCAGATTTGTATCTTTATATTAAATCACGTGCATAATAATAATAACAATGATAATAATAAATATTAGTTGCCCATCCCAGGCCTAGATGGCGACAGCATCAGACTTGTTCTGCGAGATGCGATCTCAAATGACTATAAAGTCGAATCCTGGCACGGCAGTCTCTGTCCCACCCGGGAACATTCGTGAGGAGTCGGCATTCAGTTGCTTTTATTTAGACGACTCGTTTTTTCTGAACCTCGGGAGGGAGTTTCGCTCTGTGATCCGAGAACCCAGTGTTACGCTAACGTGCCAGGTGGAACGGTTATGCTCAAACCTCTCACATGAAGTGACACAAATTATCGAGGCTTTTCAGAGACAGTTTTAAGAAGTCTGTGTATCGTTTCTTCTGTCCACCTAATGCGAGTCTGCCAGCTCCTCTCCTTCTTGTTCTTCTTCTTGTTCTTCTTCTTCTTCTTCTTCTTTGACTTTCCTCCTGTAAAAGACGATGTGACGTTGTATTGTAGTGTACAGCGATACTGCTATATCTGAGCCTTTCAACAGACACATCATATTTCAGCTGACTTCTTGAGTACCGGGTTTGCCTCCTCACCAATTCGATCTCTATCCCTCTGCCAGTCTACATTAGCAACTAGTGCAGTTTGTTTCCGGGTCCGTCACGTAGAGGCGCAATAAAGTCATAGTCAACTTCGGTTGGCTGACCCTGAGATGAGTAGTTAGTTATGACTCCTTGCAGCTGTCATCTCATTCATGGCTGCATATTCCGACAGAACAGTCAGCAGCTGTTCGGTGATGCTCCATCTAGGATGCAAACATTTTCCATCCATCCTAGATGTACATGCAGACGACATTATTAAACACAGAGTTTGTAAACACACATTAAATTTATGCAGTCAATTCAACTGGATGCTGTTATTTTGAGACTGGTTGACAATGTTTGCTTTTTTGGGAACTCTGAACTGCCATTCTATATACTTGTCTTTCTTTCTTTCCACTGTTTGCCCTTCCTGTGCATTTTATCGTCAAGTAATGAAGAAGTGTCTTTACCTGGCTCTAGTATGTGTTTCACACATGGATAGCTTTTACTGCTTTTGCTTTTTATGCTGCCCATCTGTTGCAAGGTCGGCCCTTGGTTTTGTACCCATTGTATCTGTATGTCATTGTTGTCTGATGGATACTATCTGGTGTTTGGCATGTCACGTGGCCGAACCATTCGGTCTGTTTTCTCTTGATGAGGTCTAGCAGTAGAAGTGTACCTACTTGTTTCCTAATATCTTCGTTTCTGATTATACATTTTTGTTACACAAAGCATTATGCGTATGCATTTCATCTCTGTTGTTATGATATTTCTTGTGTCTTTCTTTGTTAATGCCCAATGCTGGCATTGGTAGCACAATGTGGGTAGGAATATCGTGTGGTATAGTGTTCTTTTTGTATGCATTGTTACGTGCTTACATTATAATATTGGGGTAATTTGCCTTCTTACATATGTTTTGAATTTCGATGTGGTCTTTGTCATCTGCTGATATTATGAGGTACGTGAAATTGTTCACTTGTTTCGCTTGCTGGTTTTTAATGAACATTGTTGTTTCTTTTTCTTTTCTTGCAATCCTCATAACTTGGGTTTTCTCAATGTTAATTTCAAACTGTAATCCGTGCAGGCCTCATTCTTATGTTCTTATTATTAGCGCATCAGGAAAGAGAAAATCATTTATAGACTTCTCACTACTCACAATAGTCTTACAGTTTTCCTAGCATAAAACAACTATTTTTCTTCTCGTTTCATCTCATCTGACCAGAAAATAGAGCGTTTTCCATGCCACTTAGACCCAGTATCTACATTAATCTGGTGGGCGAATATTTACAAATGATTACAAGGAGGAAAGACCACACACAATCTCACTTTTGAACTAGCTCATCACGTCTAAAAGGGGAGCGTCTATCAATGCCAGACATTCAACCTGGGACGTTGGCATTAGTACAGAAGGATGTGCCATCGTAGTTTGTCACGCAGTTTTTAGTCTCTGTAAGCCGCTTCTCCCATTTCCAAGATGAGTTATTCTTCTGTCGCGTTAATCGTATTCAAACTGCTAAAAGGTCGGTTCATCTGATAGGCCTAAACATTAGCTCTGTTAGTCTACACATTCAATCTGTTTTCCTAAACATTAGATCTATTAGTCTACATAATAAGTTTGCTTTCCTAAACACTAGCTCTGTTAGTCTACACATTAAATCTGCTTTTCTGAACATTAGCTTTGTTAGTCTACACATTCAATTTGCTTTTTTAAACATTAGCTCTGTTAGTCTACACATTAATTCTGCTTTCCGGAACATTAACATGCCAGCCTAAAGATTAATTTTGCTAATCTAAACATTAACTAGGTTAGTCTAAACATTACATCTGCTTTCTTAAACATTAACACTGCCAGTCTAAAGATTAATTCTGCGAACCTAAACATTAACTCTGTCACACTATACATTAACTCTGCTACCCTAAACATTTACATTGTTAGCTTAAAGAATAACTAGGCTAACCTAAATATTAACTCTGTTAATCCAAACAGTAACATTGTTAGTCTAACATCAACTCTGCTAGTCTAAACATTAAGTTTGCTTGCGAAAAATTATGCTTTTAGTTATGCTTTCCTAAACATTAACCTGCTAGCCGGAAGATTAATTCTGCTAGTTTAAATATTAACTTAGTAGTCTACAAATTTACTTTGCTTTGTAAAAAAAATTAATTTGCTGTTCTAAACATCAATTCTGCTGTGCATAGACAATTATATCTATAACTAAGGGTGCATAGGCCATCAACCAACCCTCGCCAAGCAGCTCTGTTCTGTGCAATCTTTCCCACTTCCTTCCAGCGTGTTCCTGTCTATACTTCCGTCTCAAGATCCCGTCGTCATGTATTCCTTAGTCTGCCTAAGCCTGTCCTTCCCTAGAGGGTCCATGACAGGGATTTCTTGGTGATACTGGCCATACATCTACACTTTCTTCCTAAGATTTCCTGTTCTAATTTACCCCTCCCACTCTCTACCAGGGTCTGTGGTTTGTACCTTTGTCAAACTATTTTATACCAAGAATCTTTCTCAAACATTTGTTGCCAAAACCCTGCAATTTCATGTCATTGCCCCCGCTCCATACATATTAGAATTGAAAATCCTTATTTTTGTTGTCCTTCTTATTTCATATGGGTTGTAACATTCCGAATGCAATTCTTGCTTTTTGCATCCTTGTTGCTATATGCTCGTCCGTCTATTCTTCCTTATTGATGACACTTCCTGGGTATGTAAATACCTCTACCACTTCCAGTGGCATTCCTCTCAGCCTGGTTGGTTCTGTGTTTGCTGCATTGACCCTAATTATTTGTGATTTTTCCTCATGGATCTTTAAACCGACTTGTTTAGAGGTATAATCCAGTCTATCCAGTTTCCTTTGCATTTGAATTTGGCTGTGGAACAGACGGACTATATCATCCGCAAAACCCAGGACCTCCAGCTATTTATTGAAGGTCCACTTGATTTCATGTCTCTTATTTGTTGTTACATTCATAATCCAGGGATCAACAGGAAAGGTGACAGCAGGAAATCATGTCGTATTCATGATTTAATTTTGAATTGCTCTGTGAGTTTTCCTTCGTGTATAACTCTACATTGAATACTTTCATACATCTGTCTAATTATGTTTTATGAGCTTTTGAGGAATTCCATAGTGCTTCAGTAGTATCTAGAGTATATCTCTGTCCAAACTGTCGAACGTCTTTTCATAATCAATGTACAAACTCGAATTCCATTCCAATGATTGCTCCACAATTATCCGCAATGTGGCTCTAACTGGTCAATGCATGATCTATTATGTCTGAAGCCCGCCTGCTTATCACTTATCTTGTTATCCACTGTCTTTTTCTACCTTTCTAGTATTACTCTATTTAACACCTTTCCTGGCACTTATAATAACATTATTCCTCTATGATTTTTGCATTCATGTAAATCTCGCTTCATAGGCAAACTGACCAGGTAAACCTCTTTCAAATCTTTTGGTAAGCTTTCTTGCTCCGATATGGCGCTTATCAAGTTGTGCTTATCAAGTTGTGAAGCATGTTAGTAGACCTGTGCTTTTATGGCTTCCGCAGGTATCCATCAGGTCCTGTTGCTTTTCCGTTCCTTAGAAACTCTATTGCCCTTCTAATCTCTTCTTTACTTGGATTATCACAGTTGATCGGCAGATCCTCCCCTGCTGATGGGATGGCTGGTGGGTTGTCTTGGGCGGGTCTGTTCAAAAGCTCTTCAAAGTATTCTACCCATCTTGTCTTCTGTTCTTAAAGGTTAGTTATCTTTTCCCCAAGTTTATTTTTGATTGGTCTACCTTGTTGTTGATACTTTCCCCAATATTGTCTTCGTAGCCTCATAGAGACCTTTCACATTTTCCTTTCCAGCAGCCTCTTCTTCAGCCAGACCATCAATGTAACGTGTTATGTCTGCCTTAATGCTTTAACCTCCGTGTTGCTCTCTACATACTCTTTCTGTGCTGTGCTTTTTCCGGCTCTCGTGTAAGCCCATTTTCTTATTTCGCCTCTTGTTGATCTTAGTGATTGTTTCTACTGCTATCCATTCTTTTTACTGCCGTTTCTTCATTCCTAGACCTGTCTCGCATGCAGTTGTCCATGTACTTTGAACTTGTTTCCATTTATCCTCAATGCTGGCCCATTTATCTAGCTGCTCCAGTGTTTGATATTTATTCCTGAGTGTTATACTAAACTCGTTTTTCTTACATAAACTATATTAAACACTAACTCTATATCCTGAGCATTAGCGTTGCTAGTCTAAACATAAACTAATGCTGATCTGACCATTACCTGTTCTTATCTGACCATTAACTAAACTAGTCTGACCATTAACTCTGCTGTTTTAAACATTAACTCTACTATTTTATACAATAACTGATCTAGCCTTAAGTTCAAGCGACTAAGGGTCAACATATTCTTCATTATTATTTCTATCAGCCTTCCAGACGGAGCTGCTTCTGCTCTATCGTCTGCAGCTTCAGCACGAATTTCGCCTACCCTTCCAAAATAGCCAAAATGATTGCTTACAATGGAGTGTACCAAACACATGCTTATCCATACCTCATCCTGACCTTCTCTGATGGTGACAAGATGGTTCTCTGAGACCAAGGTTCGAACTTAGTCATTGAGTTCATCGATTCGGCTTGTTGAGGACCTGATGGAACATGCTTTACTTTTCACCAATGTGCAGCCATTTTTTAAGCGATTTTTACCATTCCTTAACGTGTAGGATGTAGCCTTGGCATCATCCACAAAAAGCCTGTTGAATCTTCCGAATGTTTTCCACTTAGGCATCACCTAGCTTTCAGCAACTTTTAATGCTCAATATTTTCCATCATTTCGTAGTGAATAAAAACCTGACTGGTGCTCACTACACTCAACACTTAAAGACTGACTTCAGCTCCGGCCGAGAAAAAAATACACGCATGTTTATATATATTTGTATTTACAAAGACAACATAGTAATGTATTAACTGTGACCCAATTCGAAGTGTGGTATGCGTGCATATGATGAGGGCTACAGATAGGATAAGTGAGGGAGTCACTGACGTGGTGATGGATTGAGTTATGGGCAATACACGGTTTATGGGGGGTTTTTTGCAGATTGCAGAGGGACGAATTAACCGGGTGAGGGGATGTGGGGACTAAGGCGGGAAAGAGTCGATTTTAGGGGGATGGGGGGGGGGGGGTGCAGTGATGATCGGATGTATGTTTGTGGAGAGAGAAAGGAAGGGGTGGGTTGAAGGGAATCGAATTGGTAGGATGGAAGTTCGAAAAGAGAGTGTGAAAGGGATGTGAGGGAGGAGAGGTGGGAGGGCACTTTTGTTTTTCAATGATGAAGTTGAACAATTATCCACGGCAACGCAAGATGTCCCTGGTAGTCTCAATCATTTTCTTTTGCGCTGTTCGTTTAATAGATGACGTCACTGCACTGTGGCAGACCTATAGGTGCTCAGAAAAGGGTGAAGAGTGAAGATATTGATGGTTCAGTTTGGCTCACTGACTGTAAACACTCCTTACTAGCTCCATCGTATGATTTCGCAATCTTGTAGTATGTGCAAGGATGGTTCATCGACTGTAATGTCTTCATCCAAAAAGTGGTCGCTGTTCAACTTCATATTTTCACCTCTATCCATTGACGATGCTTGCTCTGCGGTTACATCTAGAGGACAAAATGCAAACTCCATCATCCCGCAAAACCCAGAATAGCCAAGACTTTAGATTGCCATACGTTTGATGCCTCTATGTCCAGCATCCATACGTGTCACAGCCAGTTATTATGCACCTTCCGAAGTAAGTATTGAGAGTCAGAGGCGATTTAATGCAGGTTCTGCGAAGACTCATGTTGAGGTACGCAAAGACATGTTTGTGTCTCAAAGACTCTTGTTAGTGTCTCAAAGACTCATGTTAGTGTCCCAAAGACTCATGTTAGTGTCTCAAAGACTCATGTTAGTGTCTCAAAGACTCATGTTAGTGTCTCAAAGACTCATGTTAGTGTCTCAAAGTCTCATGTTTGTGTCTCAAAGTCTCATGTTAGTGTCTCAAAGACTCATGTTAATGTCTCAAAGACTCATGTTAGTTTCTCAAAGAGTTATGTTAATGTCTCAAAGACTCATGTTAGTGTCTCAAAGACTCATGTGTGTGTCTCAAAGACTCATGTGTGTGTCTCAAAGTCTCATGTTAGTGTCTGAAAGACTCATGTTAGTGTCTCAAAGACTCATGTTAGTGTCTCAAAGACTCATGTTAGTGTCTCAAAGACTCATGTTAGTGTCTCAAAGAGTTATGTTAGTGTCTCAAAGACTCATGTTAGTGTCTCAAAGACTCATGTTAGTGTCTCAAAGACTCATGTTTGTGTCTCAAAGACTCATGTTTGTGTCTCAAAGTCTCATGTTAGTGTCTCAAAGAGTTATGTTAGTGTCTCAAAGACTCATGTTTGTGTCTCAAAGACTCATGTGTGTGTCTCAAAGACTCATGTTAGTGTCTGAAAGAGTTATGTTAGTTTCTCAAAGACTCATGTTAGTGTCTCAAAGAGTTATGTTAGTGTCTCAAAGAGTTATGTTAGTGTCTCAAAGACTCATGTTAGTGTCTCAAAGAGTTATGTTAGTGTCTCAAAGAGTTATGTTAGTGTCTCAAAGACTCATGTTTGTGTCTCAAAGACTCATGTTAGTTTCTCAAAGACTCATGTTAGTGTCTCAAAGAGTTATGTTAGTGTCTCAAAGACTCATGTTAGTGTCTCAAAGACTCATCTTAGTGTCTCAAAGACTCATGTTTTTTTGATTCAAAGACTCATGTTTGTGTCTCAAAGTCTCATGTTAGTGTCTCAAAGACTCATGTTAGTGTCTCAAAGACTCATGTTAGTGTCTCAAAGAGTTATGTTAGTGTCTCAAAGACTCATGTTAGTGTCTCAAAGACTCATGTTAGTGTCTCAAAGACTCATGTTAGTGTCTCAAAGAGTTATGTTAGTGTCTCAAAGACTCATGTTAGTGTCTCAAAGACTCATGTTAGTGTCTCAACGACTCATGTTAGTGTCTCAACGACTCATGTTAGTGTCTCAACGACTCATGTTAGTGTCTCAACGACTCATGTTAGTGTCTCAACGACTCATGTTAGTGTCTCAACGACTCATGTTAGTGTCTCAAAGACTCATGTTAGTGTCTCAACGACTCATGTTAGTGTCTCAAAGAGTTATGTTAGTGTCTCAAAGACTCATGTTTGTGCCTCACAGATACATGTTAGTGTCTCAAAGTCTCAAGTTAGTGTATCAAAAACGTGTTCTGGGGTTTCTCCATGACTGATGCTGGTGCCAAAGATGAATCGTATTTAATGCATGTTCAAACGAACCTAGTTAAAAAGACAGAATCAGACATATCGTGCACATCTCATTTGTCTTCAATAGCTATTTCCGTCTTATCAGACGACAGTAATTCTGCTTTGAAGAAAAAAGGATGTAGGTACGGTCAATGGTGATAACGAATGTAACTCGTAAGATTAATTCGAACAGAGAAGAGTCTTTCAGAGTGTGTGCAAGGAAAGTCAGGACGTTTGCGACATCGCATGGTGTGGCGTGTCTTCTCAAAAACTGACTCCTTAGCCTTTCAGCAATCAGTATCTTCGTTGTCTGTATCCCATGATTTATCCTGCCTCTCCATGTAAGACAATCAATGGCGTCACATTACCATGACGCATATCGATCATTTATATCCCCCCCCCCCCCCCCCCCGCATACATCCTTGTATTGAAGTAGTGTCCGGCCCAGATACCTTTTCCCCAACTGTAATTCCCCATAGAGAATATCGTTTGGTATTCTGCCATCATCCGAGTGTGTCCCAGTCATCGGAGCCTTCGACGACTAGGCATCGAAAAGATTGTGACAGTGCCTGTTCTCTCCAACTCCTCTGCGTTGGTGATCTTGTCTTGCCACCCGACTACCAGGATTCTGCGCAGGCACCTCATGTGATAGCTGTCTAGCCGCCTACCCTGGTGCGTGTTAATAGACCATGTCTCTCTGGCATAAATAAGGATGCTGAGGACACAGCTCTGGTAAACAGGTGTTTTTGTTTTAACAGTGAGCTTCTTGTTCCCACAGACCCTTTTTGTTAATATGCTCATTGTTGTTGCTGCCTTGGCTATCCAGATATGTATCACCTGGTCCAGAGACTGGACTGAGGATCCCTAGTATGTACGGTGATCTACAAACTCGAGATCCTAATCATCAATGGGTATTACTGTGATCCTAATCATCAATGGAGATTACTGTGATCCTAATCATCAATGGAGATTACTGTGATCCTAATCATCAATGGAGATTACTGTGATCCTAATCATCAATAGCGATTACTGTGATCCTAATCATCAATGGAGATTACTGTGCTCTTTAAACATCCTGGCCCACACATACGCACACTCGCACGCACACGCACAAACACACATACACATATACACACACACACATATACACACATACACACACATACACATACATACATACATATATTCACACATATACACACACATACATATACACATATACATAGACACATATACATATACACATATACATATGCATATGCACATATATACATACATATACATATACACATACATATACACCTACATATACATATAAACATACATACATATACACATACATACATGTACACATACATATAAATACACATACATACATACACACACATATATACATATATACACATATATACACATATATACATATATATATATATGGAAAGACAAATGGAGAGAAAAATGAGAACGGAAGAAAACTGGGAGAGTTTTAATGGGAAGATTACGGTCAACCTTACAAGTATGTCCGGTCGACGAGCGAGCTAATCAAGCGGGTAAATGGAACGTGTCTCGATGTCCGACCATGCGTGTTTTATAGATGCGATTCTAAGGAGAGACCTACTTCGATCTGGAGGCACCATTAACATTTCTCTCTGGCTATCTACTCCTCCTTGTGGCCATCTTTCTCTTGTCATTCATTCACTTTCATTATCCTTATAGCGTCTCCAGCGACAATCTTTCTATTAACCCACACATCAACCATTCACCAGTTCACAAATCTATCTATCTATCTATCTATCTATCTATCTTATCTGATCTGATCTGGTCTGGTCTGGTCTGGTCTGGTCTGGTCTGATCTGGTCGGGTCTGGTCTGGTCTGGTCTGGTCTGGTCTGGTCTGGTCTGGTCTGGTCTGGTCTGGTCTGGTCTGGTCTGGTCTGGTCTGGTCTGGTCTGGTCTGGTCTGGTCTGGTCTGGTCTGGTCTGGTCTGGTCTGGTCTGGTCTGGTCTGGTCTGGTCTGGTCTGGTCTGGTCTGGTCTGGTCTGGTCTGGTCTGGTCTGGTCTGGTCTGGTCTGGTCTGGTCTGGTCTGGTCTGGTCTGGTCTGGTCTGGTCTGGTCTGGTCTGGTCTGGTCTGGTCTGGTCTGGTCTGGTCTGGTCTGGTCTGGTCTGGTCTGGTCTGGTCTGGTCTGGTCTGGTCTGGTCTGGTCTGGTCTGGTCTGGTCTGGTCTGGTCTGGTCTGGTCTGGTCTGGTCTGGTCTGGTCTGGTCTGGTCTGGTCTGGTCTGGTCTGGTCTGGTCTGGTCTGGTCTGGTCTGGTCTGGTCTGGTCTGGTCTGGTCTGGTCTGGTCTGGTCTGGTCTGGTCTGGTCTGGTCTGGTCTGGTCTGGTCTGGTCTGGTCTGGTCTGGTCTGGTCTGGTCTGGTCTGGTCTGGTCTGGTCTGGTCTGGTCTGGTCTGGTCTGGTCTGGTCTGGTCTGGTCTGGTCTGGTCTGGTCTGGTCTGGTCTGGTCTGGTCTGGTCTGGTCTGGTCTGGTCTGGTCTGGTCTGGTCTGGTC
This sequence comes from Ariolimax columbianus, assembly GCA_036924085.1. NCBI lineage: Eukaryota > Metazoa > Mollusca > Gastropoda > Stylommatophora > Arionidae > Ariolimax > Ariolimax columbianus. Next base: position 44,079,873 of record JAVGWX010000005.1, on the reverse strand, counting down.
TGGTCTGGTCTGGTCTGGTCTGGTCTGGTCTGGTCTGGTCTGGTCTGGTCTGGTCTGGTCTGGTCTGGTCTGGTCTGGTCTGGTCTGGTCTGGTCTGGTCTGGTCTGGTCTGGTCTGGTCTGGTCTGGTCTGGTCTGGTCTGGTCTGGTCTGGTCTGGTCTGGTCTGGTCTGGTCTGGTCTGGTCTGGTCTGGTCTGGTCTGGTCTGGTCTGGTCTGGTCTGGTCTGGTCTGGTCTGGTCTGGTCTGGTCTGGTCTGGTCTGGTCTGGTCTGGTCTGGTCTGGTCTGGTCTGGTCTGGTCTGGTCTGGTCTGGTCTGGTCTGGTCTGGTCTGGTCTGGTCTGGTCTGGTCTGGTCTGGTCTGGTCTGGTCTGGTCTGGTCTGGTCTGGTCTGGTCTGGTCTGGTCTGGTCTGGTCTGGTCTGGTCTGGTCTGGTCTGGTCTGGTCTGGTCTGGTCTGGTCTGGTCTGGTCTGGTCTGGTCTGGTCTGGTCTGGTCTGGTCTGGTCTGGTCTGGTCTGGTCTGGTCTGGTCTGGTCTGGTCTGGTCTGGTCTGGTCTGGTCTGGTCTGGTCTGGTCTGGTCTGGTCTGGTCTGGTCTGGTCTGGTCTGGTCTGGTCTGGTCTGGTCTGGTCTGGTCTGGTCTGGTCTGGTCTGGTCTGGTCTGGTCTGGTCTGGTCTGGTCTGGTCTGGTCTGGTCTGGTCTGGTCTGGTCTGGTCTGGTCTGGTCTGGTCTGGTCTGGTCTGGTCTGGTCTGGTCTGGTCTGGTCTGGTCTGGTCTGGTCTGGTCTGGTCTGGTCTGGTCTGGTCTGGTCTGGTCTGGTCTGGTCTGGTCTGGTCTGGTCTGGTCTGGTCTGGTCTGGTCTGGTCTGGTCTGGTCTGGTCTGGTCTGGTCTGGTCTGGTCTGGTCTGGTCTGGTCTGGTCTGGTCTGGTCTGGTCTGGTCTGGTCTGGTCTGGTCTGGTCTGGTCTGGTCTGGTCTGGTCTGGTCTGGTCTGGTCTGGTCTGGTCTGGTCTGGTCTGGTCTGGTCTGGTCTGGTCTGGTCTGGTCTGGTCTGGTCTGGTCTGGTCTGGTCTGGTCTGGTCTGGTCTGGTCTGGTCTGGTCTGGTCTGGTCTGGTCTGGTCTGGTCTGGTCTGGTCTGGTCTGGTCTGGTCTGGTCTGGTCTGGTCTGGTCTGGTCTGGTCTGGTCTGGTCTGGTCTGGTCTGGTCTGGTCTGGTCTGGTCTGGTCTGGTCTGGTCTGGTCTGGTCTGGTCTGGTCTGGTCTGGTCTGGTCTGGTCTGGTCTGGTCTGGTCTGGTCTGGTCTGGTCTGGTCTGGTCTGGTCTGGTCTGGTCTTGTCTTGTCTTGTCTTGTCTTGTCTTGTCTTGTCTTGTCTTGTCTTGTCTTGTCTTGTCTTGTCTTGTCTTGTCTTGTCTTGTCTTGTCTTGTCTTGTCTTGTCTTGTCTTGTCTTGTCTTGTCTTGTCTTGTCTTGTCTTGTCTTGTCTTGTCTTGTCTTGTCTTGTCTTGTCTTGTCTTGTCTTGTCTTGTCTTGTCTTGTCTTGTCTTGTCTTGTCTTGTCTTGTCTTGTCTTGTCTTGTCTTGTCTTGTCTTGTCTTGTCTTGTCTTGTCTTGTCTTGTCTTGTCTTGTCTTGTCTTGTCTTGTCTTGTCTTGTCTTGTCTTGTCTTGTCTTGTCTTGTCTTGTCTTGTCTTGTCTTGTCTTGTCTTGTCTTGTCTTGTCTTGTCTTGTCTTGTCTTGTCTTGTCTTGTCTTGTCTTGTCTTGTCTTGTCTTGTCTTGTCTTGTCTTGTCTTGTCTTGTCTTGTCTTGTCTTGTCTTGTCTTGTCTTGTCTTGTCTTGTCTTGTCTTGTCTTGTCTTGTCTATCTAAACATATATATATAATATATCCATTCACTCGTTCCCTGAATTATCTTCCAGCACATATGTACATTTACTAATCAAATCATCAATCCATAAATATCATTGTCCAACAATAGTTCTGTGCATTTCCGAATCGATTTATCAATCCATCCGCATACCTATCCACCCAAACATTGATCCAATCATGTATTTACGAGCATTTCGAGAGAAAAAAAAATGTCTTTAGAGTCATGATTTGGTTCACTCCGTGAAAAAAATTTATGTTCTCTGCACTGAATAAAGTAATAAACAAATGCACTTTCTGCATAATACATACATACATAAATACTTACATACATACTTGCATACATGCATATATATATATATATACTTACACACATACATGCATACGTGCATACATGCATACATGCATACGTGCACACATGCATACGTGCATACATGTATACGTGCATACATGCATACCTGCATACAAACACACACACACACATAGATACATGCATATATACACGAGCACATACATATATTCATTTACTCATACATAAATACATACATACATACATACGTACATGCATGCATACAACATATACACATACATAAATACATGCATACATACACGAACACATACACACATACATACACACATACGTACATTCATAAATAAATACATACATACATAATCTGCCTATTGCATGCAGTTTTTTTAATATCCTTTTAGATGAAACTCATATTCATCTCTTAGCTTGTCTGCTGTTCTACAACTGTTTACTTCTAAAACCTTTTGTGAGCGAGGCACATGAGAACATTCACATAAAGTATGTTTCGTTGGATCTGCTAGCAATTGATTTTTTGTTTTCATTGTCTTCATTCCTTCCCTTTCCTTGCTGTGGTCTATGAAAATAGTTTCAGATATTTTCAGTCGCTAGACTCGTTTGTTCCTATTTGATATGTTATTTCGGGTTATCTTGCTCGATTTATCATGCATTATGCGTTTGTTATTCCCTATTGTAGATTATATTCCTTGTTTTTACTGTCCTTACTATGTTAGATGTGCTTCGTGTAACACGTTTTAAGATTCATTCTTCATTTGTTTCCTTTGGTGGTTGTCGGGTTAGACCAAAGTGGTTCGTAATGTCATTAACATTGCTCATTCGTATATTAACATTAATTGAAATCACAAATAAAATGCAACGTGTTGCGAAGTGAAAAAAAACAACAAACAGAGAGTATGGTTTGTCATGTTGGATGAAGAAATAAAGTTCTAAAGTGTTGAAATGCTCAGATTAGACATGGTTCTGGAGACAATTGATTGTCAAAACCTCACTGCGCTGCACATGAATATGATTCGAGTTTTGTTTCTTCTTCTTCTTCTTCTTCTTCTTCTTCTTCTTCTTCTGTTGTCGTCTCACTTTCTACCGGATTTTAGCGCAGTGTCGTGGCATGTATTTTTCTGTTGCCTATCTCGTGGCCCGAGTTACATTTGTCCCCACTTTACGGCAGGTCTCTTTTACGTTGTCTATCCACCTTTATCTCGGTCTACCTCTAGCCCTTCTTCCTGATGTTCTCATGTAGAAGGTTGCTGGAACAATGTGGTCTGGTTGTATTCTCTGTTGCTCTATTGACTGTAGGCAGGGAATTGTTCCAACCTTCTCCCTAATACTCATATTTGTGATTCTGTCTATTATGTTGTTGTTAGTGACCTTTCGTAGACCCCTCATTTCGCAGGTGGCCAACTTTCGTTTCTGTGCCTTATTCAATGTCCATGTCTGGCACTTGGTAGCACAGGATTGGGATAAAGATACTATTTATCATCAGCTTTTTTTGCTTGGAGGGGAATCTTGGAGTGTCTTAGAAGTGGAGACAGCTGGTAGGTGACAGCGTTTGCCCTCTGCACTCTCGTCTCTGTCTCTTTTTGTCGAGTTTGCCATCCGAAGTAAAACATCTTCCAAATACCGAAATTGTTGTACCTGCTTTATTTTTGTTTTTGTATGTAGAGTGATAGTTGACAGTTTCTCACGTTTTCTCTTTTTTAAATTTAATTTCTCGTTATCTCGCTCCCGCCATTCACACGCTGGATGTGCATGTTTTTTCCGACAATAAATTGAAGGTGACCGCGGTAAGTAGGTCAGACTGTCACCGCTAGTGCTTGGAAACTTCAAATAAAAACCACAAATAATGGTTGTTGATGCTGTTTAAGCCGACAATAAATTAATTTTCTTTTTGTGCGCCATACATTTGCGTTGTGTGGCGGGAAGTTGTAGCTTTTAATTCACATTCCGAGGGTACTGTTGAAGGTGAACCGCGTTTCTCCAGACGGTACTGCTATGCTTGGCTTCTTCTGCGTGATATTTACTACTACGGGGATCACGTTGATCAACATCTTGTCAGCCAGGCTGCTTTGAAAACAGCCCGTTTCTAGGGAACGACACATGGAAGAGATACAGTGGTCTTGGTCAGTATATTGAACCTGACACGACGCGCTTTTCAGTATATCGTGCTTGTCCCTGACGCAACGTCCTGGTCAGTAAATTGAGCCTGACCCTGGCACGACGTCCTGGTCAGTATATGTTGTCTGACCCTATCGCGACGTCCTGGTCAGTATATGTTGTCTGACCCTTTCGCGACGTCCTAGTCAGTATATTGTGCCTGACCCTGACATGACGTCCTGGTCAGTATAGTGTGCCTGGCCCTGACACGACGTCCTGACCATTATATTGTGCTTGACCCTGACACGATGTCTTGGGCTCGTATATTGTGCCTGACCCTGACATTACCTCCTGACCAGTATACTGTGCCTGACCCTGACATTTCGTCCTGCTCAGTATATACGTCCTGGCCAGTACATTGTGTCTGACCCTGACGTGACGTATGGTAACCGTGACGTCTGTCGAGACTCGGTTTTATCGTTGGTGGCTGCTACTGAGTTCAGCACATTCTCAAGACAATCGACTAAGGAACAGAAATATGTTTTTTTTTTCCTGGTGTGTACGTTTTGTAAAAGCGTTTATTTATTTTGACATGACCATTGCACAGAAGTGTGTTGGTTGCATGGACTTCTGTTTTTTCCAACTGTTTCCAACTTCCCGATCACTTAGAGAGATGCAATTGTGATCAGAGCCCCCACCAGAGTGACCTATTAATGCATTCCATTTGATGAATGTGTGACTCGTCATTCAAAACATTTTACCAAAAAGTAATGATCTTACATTCATTGCGTGCAGCCTGGACCATAGGTGTTCATCGTGGACTTGACCGATTGATGCGACGGGCTCACATGGCCTATGCTTACTACTACTACTACTACTACTACTACTACTACTACTCCTACTACTACTACCATTAATACTACTACAACTACTACTACTACAATTACTACTACAACTACTACTACAACTACTACTACTACTACTACTCCTACTACTACTACTACCACTACTATTACTACTACTACTACTACCACTACTATTACTACTTCTACTACTATAACAACTACTGCTACTACTACACCTACTGCTACTATTACAACTACTACTACTACTACTACTACTACAACTACTACTACTACAACTACTACTACTACTACTACTACAACTAGTACTACTACTACTACTACAACTACTACTACTACTACTACAACTACTACTACTACTGCAATTGCTACTACTACTACTACAACTACTACTACAACTATAACTACAACTACTACAACTACAAATACTACAACTACTATTACTAAAACTACTACTACCTACTACTTACTACCCACTACATTTTCTTTAAGCTATGCGACAACGTTACGGTTGAGTCCCCGGAATTTCCAAGCTGTCAGTCACAAGTGCTTGTCACTAATTCTTCGTCTTAGCGGGAAAAACGACTGTCAAAACACCGGCAGCAACAAGGTGCTCGTAAAAGACAAGGAACGTGTCGTTTAGAAATAGGATGGGGGTACTTGCAAATGACCTGGAAAATATGTTCCACCGTCCATCAAGTGTTCAGTTGCAGTGCCACATATACTTAGCTACTGCGTTCAGTGATCGTCTTATCGTCCAATATATGTGACCGTTCGATAGGTTGAGTTGCCCTCATCGGTCTAACATGTAGCAACGTTCTACTGCTTATTTTAAATTACGGACTTACGGAAACGCAATCATTTTAGCAGACAGTTATGTTTGATTACAGTTTAGATCTAGTTCGTCAGCTAGTCCTCAGTTAAGTCTTTTACTTTAAATGTATTGAATTGTTGCTGTATTCTACTATAAACGTCTTCAATTGTTGCTGTATTCTACTATAAACGTCTTCAATTGTTGCTGTATTCTACTATAAACGTCTTCAATTGTTGCTGTATTCTACTATAAACGTCTTCAATTGTTGCTGTATTCTACTATAAACGTCTTCAATTGTTGCTGTATTCTACTATAAACGTCTTCAATTGTTGCTGTATTCTACTATAAACGTCTTCAAATGTTGCTGTATTCTACTATAAACGTCTTCAATTGTTGCTGTATTCTACTATAAACGTCTTCAATTGTTGCTGTATTCTACTATAAACGTCTTTAATTGTTAATGTCTTTTACTGTAAACGTCTTGAATTGCTACTGTCTATTACTATAAATGTCTTCATTTGATACTGTCTTTTACTTCAAACGTCTTCAATTGATAGGACTGTCACTAGAAATGTCTTCAATTGTTACGTCATTTATTATAAACGACTTCAATTGATACTGTCGTTTACTATTAAACGTCTTCAGTTGTTACTACTTTCACTATACGTCTTCAATTGTTACGTATTTTACTATAAACGACATCAATTGTTACGTCCTTCACTATAAATGGCTTCAATTGTTATGTCTTTTACTATAAACGACTTCAATTGAAACCGTCTTTTACCATAAACGTCTTTAATGTTATTGTCTTTTACTTATACACATCCTTAATTATTGTATATCTTTCTCCAATACAAGACTTCCATCAAGGACATATGTGAAGCAATGGGGCTTGGCCTATTATTCTCCCCCCAAAAATATCTATCACTTTAGATAAATGTGCCCAGGAGCCGCCATCTTCTTTCGTCCTTGAACAAATCTACTCTGTTTTGCCGTTATCCTGCGTGTATTTTGCTGCGTGCTGTAAGTATGATTATTCTCATTAGACATACAATTATGATTAATTTACACATGTTTTCACCATTTTTATTGGTGTCATTAATAAAAGCCTGAGGCCGCCACTGCTTCATTAGATGGTAAGTGGGGCCTGTAGGCCACGAGCATGATGATTAGGTGCATAAGCGTGATATAATTCAGGCTGACGTTAAACAACATGAAATATTAAATAAATGTATACCCGTTAATATCTAGCGTAATTCGTAGCAAAATAAACATGTATAGTTAACTAGCGCAGCGTAACATAAACTAAACGAAACATCCATTTCGACCACAAGGTATTCACCGAGGACAAAAAGCACAACAAAAGAAACAATCTAAAAACTAACAGCAGAGATGAATATACATTTCACGACGCTGTAGCTGATCTATTTATTTGCATGCTGTTCTGGCATTTGGCCTTCAGTACAGTTCATGATTTAATTTAGTGTTTAATATTCTTTATATAACTAACGGCGAACTGGGGGTCCATGAAGTCGCCCGTTTGTATTTAGTCTGTCAATGAAATGCTTGATTGTACTTTGACGGTTCACCCGTTTTTATTTTGACCGTCAATGTTTACGTTTGTGTTTGAACTTTAACCGTCCATGACGCTTATTATGTATGCTTTGACCGTCCATAACGTGGCTTATGTATGCTTTTACCGTCCATGACGTGGCGTATGTATGCTTTGACAGTCTATGACGTGGTTTATGTATTCTTGAACCATCCATGACAGGGCTTATGAATGCTTTGACCGTCCATGACGTGGCTAATGTATGCTTTGACCATCCATAAAGTAATCAGTTAGAGTCAAACTTGTGAGAACATCTGCGGCAATGAAACTTGTAAATCATAAACCCCCTCATCATTGGCAAGTGCCCCTTATCCATCATTTATGTTAGTTCAACACTCAATCTCAAAGTGCCCCTTATCCATCATTTATGTTAGTTCAACACTCAATCTCAAAGTGCCCCTTATCCATCATTTATGTTAGTTCAACACTCAATCTCAAAGTGCCCCTTATCCATCATTTATGTTAGTTTAACACTCAATCTCAAAGTGCCCCTTACCCATTATTTATGTTAGTTCAACACTCAATCTCAAAGTGCCCCTTACCCATCATTTATGTTAGTTCAACACTCAATCTCAAAGTGCCCCTTATCCATCATTTATGTTAGTTCAACACTCAATTTCAAAGTGCCCCTTATCCATCATTTATGTTAGTTCAACACTCAATCTCAAAGTGCCCCTTATGCATCATTTATGTTAGTTCAACACTCAATCTCAAAGTGCCCCTTATCCATCATTTATGTTAGTTCAACATTCAATCTCAAAATCCTGCTCACCAATATGCCATCTCTCCACCTCCGCCTGGGTCGACAGCGATGGTGGCTAAAGTTGTACAACCACCACGACGTCACTTGACGTGTCCATCTATTATCCAGCAAGTCCACCACATGGCCGACCCATCTGTATTTTCGTAACAGCGCGACATCTATGATGTCAGAGAAGGAAGTTCGATGTCTGATCTCTGAGTTGCGGATTTGGTCTCGAATAAAAATCTTCAATTTGTTTCGCTCCATAGCTCGTTGGACAACGCAGAGTCTATCTGCATCAGCTTTCCGTAGGTTCCACACCTCACAGCCATTTACCGTGGTTGGAATAACCACACTGTTGAAGGTGTGAGCCCTAGCCTTGTTGTTTCGCATCTGTTGCAGTATGGGTTTAATACAGTTAAAGCTGAGCCAGCCCGCTGTTATCCTACATGAGATCTCCTGATTTATTAAAAAGGAGTTCGTGATCTCTTGGCCCAAGTAGATATATGATTTACGTTTTCGACGGGACAACAATTTCCAAGGCGCATATCTCCTTTTGGGCAGAAGGTGTTGAACATGAACTGGTGTTTTTTTCTATTTATTTATAGACCAACTGCATCGCTCGCTCTGTTGAGCTCATTCAGACTTTTCTCCGCGTCTTTGGCGTCGTGGCTGAGGAGGACTATGCCATCAGTAAACCTCAGATGAACAAGAATTTCCCCGTCAATGTTTATGCCGCTATCCTCTCAGTTCTTGTTTTTAAAGACCTCCTCAAAGGCTGCTGCAAAAAACGTTGGTGAGATTGCATTCCCCTGTCGGGCGCCATGTTGTATCGGTATGGTGACTGGTCTATAGAAGATGGTTATCCGTTGTGCCTCTGCTGTTAATCTTCTCTAAGTCACCCCAACTCGAGATTGTAAGTTCCCGCTGGAGCAGAGAGTTTAGGACAGGCGTGATGTGGTTGCTGATAACAAATGTACCTGAATGCGTGTCAAGGTCACTCACCGTCTCAACAAAGGAGAACAGAGTTGGGGAAAAGAATGTGGACAGGTAGGAGCTGACCACTGGCCTTCCGATTAGTGTAGGGAGAGAATGATTGACAGACAGATTGGTAGCGGGGCTTGCTGCGAGAGAATGAGTGACAGGTGTGCAAAGTGTTTCGTTCCAATAAGACTGAATATAGCCATCACCTGACATCCATTGGCCAAGCTCTGACTTTGCTTGAGTGTATATAACTCGAGACAAAGTTTAGCTCAGGAGGCTGGATGAAGAGAAGGGTAGAGAGATGAGAGCGAGAGAGAGAGATAGAGAGAGAGAGAGAGAGAGAGAGAGAGAGACTGAATTTAGATAGTATGTTTAACTCACCGACTTAGATAGAGGGGCGATTGATAGACTGTTGCACGAATGTTAGTGATAGAACAGGACCGCTCAAGTACGTATGTGAGTTTTGTATTAAGTTATAATCTGAACGTTGTGTTGTAAGCAGGACACAATGTGAGCGAGGTATGTCCAGATCGCCCGCCTGAGGGGATTTGAGTGAAGAAGAGTATTTGATAAGGTGTGTTGAGGACGCATTTAAGGCGAGGTGTGTGTGATGTAATTGCAAGGCAATAGAACTGGGTTTAGATAATTGGGAATTCCATCAATAGCTTATGCTTAAAATTTCCGCTTTATTTAATATTTGTTTTAACTTATATATAACATAGGATTCTTCTTCTTCGTACGCTGTCAGACGTCAACCTTTATTTTTTCGAAAAAAGCAGCGGTCATTCTGAGGCTGTCGACACTGCCATAGAGCTTGTCTAGTGTTGCCACTGCTGATAGCCACATCTGCTTTCTCTGATCCTCGTATGTCGGGCAGTTTTGCAGCAGATGTTCAGCGGTCATTTTCCCAGTACCGCATGTGCATTCGTCAGTGCCACCTGTCTTCAATTTATTGAATAGGTGGTACCTCAGTCTATTGTGGCCAGTGCGAAGTCTGAAGACCACGACCTGCTCTCTTCTGTTCAACTGGTAATAGGGATCGTTTTTTGTGTAGACAGTATATTCGGTTTCCCATTTGGTCATGTATCTAGCTCTAATAAGCCGTTTTGACTCTTCGTATGTCATACTGGTATCTGGTTGTGGTAGTTGTGCACCTTCTTTTGCCAGTCTGTCTGCCTCCTCGTTGCCTTGGATGTTACAGTGTGATGGAACCCACTGTACCACTACTCTTTTTGGTGCGGACTGCTGGCATAGTTGGCAGAGTACTGCTCTTAAATCATTAAGTTCTGTATTTTTCTGGCTTTTTAGTGCTGTGTCTACGGCCAAGGGCATCTGTAAACAGGACTATATGGCTTTCATTTCTTTTGCATGTCACCATTTCTTCTACTGCAGCCCTCAGTGCCTCTGCCTCCGCCCTGAAATTGCTTGTGTATTTTCCAGTTGCCACTGATAGTGTTGTTTTTCTGCATTTGGTAGGCTCAGGAATACCCCTGCCCCTCCGTTCTGTGTTATGTTTGTTACAGAGTCGTCGGTGTATGCATGGGTCCAGTCCATGCTTGGGTAGTTTTTCGTTATGTACCTTAGAGTTGTGTCTCTTCTTTCTTGTTCAGTCTGGCTGTTCTTGTTTCCAATACCTTTTATATTTTCTGCTACCTTTGGAAATATATGCTTCTTCCAGGTAGGTTTGCGTACAGTAGGGATGGGGGTTGGTGTTGTTAGTGCGTTCATATAGTCTTCGTTCATCTTTGCTTTGGCTATTTCTGCAAAGTTTCTCCGTTTTAGTTTCCCATTTCCAAAATTATTTAGTCTCTTATGCATTGGATGGTCTGTCAGTCTTCTGAGTTTTTCTGCTTGCGGCTGGGCTTTGCAGTCTCTTCTGTCGGTCATGGATTGCAGATTTGTAATCTTTTCCAGTTCTACAATTGGCGTTGACTTCATGCCTCCTGTTATAATTCTCATGGTTTAGTTTTGGAGTTTGTAACATAGGAATTATTAATAATTAGTTAAGATGATATGTATTGTATTGTGTTTGTAATTTCACTACTCATTTTTATGATATGAATATTAAGTAATAAATATTGTTGAGCTCATTCAGACTTTTCTCCGCGTCTTTGGCGTCGTGGCTGAGGAGGACTATGCCATCAGTAAACCTCAGATGAACAAGAATTTCCCCGTCAATGTTTATGCCGCTATCCTCTCAGTTCTTGTTTTTAAAGACCTCCTCAAAGGCTGCTGCAAAAAACGTTGGTGAGATTGCATTCCCCTGTCGGGCGCCATGTTGTAACGGTATGGTGACTGGTCTATAGAAGATGGTTATATCCGTTGTGCCTCTGCTGTTAATCTTCTCTAAGTCACCCCAACTCGAGATTATTTTTTTTCCCGGGCACTTGCATTCTTTAGAGTCCCGACTACCATGTTGCATGATTGTTCTTAGTTTTAATAAAACTTTGTTTCTGCTTTCCTGAAATTAATTTGTATTTGTTTAATATTTTTCTAATGCTTCCCTTCTCTTAATTAAAGCCAACAAAAACCCTCATCTGACATTTGTCGATCACGAAAGCAGTTTTTCGTTGCACATTGACATTGTCCAAACGATTGATATCTTTCCCAGAACCTGTTCGGTTTCTTGCCCACCATTTTAACGGACCTAACAAAAAACTATTTTGCCAAGTATAAGAAAATCTAGAAGAATGAAAGAAAATCCGCGTTTTTTTTCAGGAAAATACGTTTCTTATATCCGCATATATTTCTGCTTAATTTAAAAAACAAAAAAACGGATGTAATATTTGTCACATAAAATTATATTGTATTAATTTAGGAAAGAAAAGTAAATAAGTGGACATTACTTCAATGACAATTCCTGGCCGGATGTGGAACTAAGCCTCCATCCTTTCTAACTTGGCTTTAGTATTATTTCATTGTAAATTGTTTGTTGATGGGCCTAGCTGTTAGCTAGAGAAGACGTATGAGGATACCAGAGATATGATATCATCGCACACGTTATATTGGCGTATTTGTGTATCTTAATAACGTTTACAAATGATTTATTTCGAAACGGTGTTTTTTTTTTTTCGTTCGCCTTATTTTTCTCTAATCCCCAAGGCGGTGTGCGTTGCGCTGTGGTTTTTATTTTGTGCCTGTCAGCCCAGTGCATCCGACTTCAGCATGCATTTTATGTAAGGGTCTGCTTCCTCCTGCATTTTCTAAGGGTTTGCTTACCCGGGATAACGGCCGATGATAGCTATGGTTAGAATTGGAGGACCTGGAATACAAAGATGATCTGTTACGTGTGTCACGCAGTCATGGCCAAATGTGAATGAAACTTGACAGAGTGAAAGAACAATCAGCCAAATTGGGACTGAATACCAACATGAAGAACACCAAGTCTATTTAAATTAACCCGATCAACAATGGGCCATTCCTGTCGTTTGAATAGGTGAAGGTCTTTTCTTTTTAGGCAATACAATTGACGTGAACGTAAATGCATATTTAAAAACCATAAATTGAAAGGAAAGAATAGCATTGCTGACACTAAACGACACATACAAAGGAAGAGAAATCAAGATTGACACCAAAGTTAGTATATTCTACGTCAGTGTCAAGTGGTGCCTCTGTGTGTAGCGGAGAATGAAGAGCGATCGAGTCGATACAACAACACATTCAGAAGCCTACGAAGGATAATGGGCGTAACTGAAAAAAAACACCAACAAGTACTCAAACAAAACATTCAGATAAACAAATTGGGCTAGATATGACATAAGCTGAAGAAGGCACAGCCCAACTCAGTTAGACAGCCTCTCACATCGAATCCTCAAAGGAAGAGAAAGATATCTAGATCTAAAACACATGGTGATGAGAATTAGTGAATCAGCTTCGATTTAATTGTTACACCTGGACATGGGCAGAAAAGATTATTTCTGGACCGTTGATGGGGGTAAGATTTGGGCAATGGCTATTGCACCGAGAGGAGAAATTGAATTTGATTAAATGAAAATGTACAATACGATTGGAGCACTTGCATCTCGCGACATTACATGGCACGTGCCAAAAACCTGCTGACAAGTGGACGTCTGCGTTCGAAAGAACGATCTAGAAACATAACTACATCGATACTAATAACTAATTGACCACGGATTTCAGGAAAATAAAGGCATGCTGCGGTTTCCTGCGATGCGTTGTAGAATACTAGGTAGCTGTTTATAGGATTTCGGTGACCAATCCACACAAAGTTCAAGAAAGAATAATTATATTTCTCACCACGTCGTCCTCAAGGCTGTCCCGTGTCTGTCCCACTTTAGTTCGGTAGGCCTATAATGTAACAGTATTCACGTATGGGGGCACCCAGTGGTTTCGAAGTAAGATGTTCCCCTCGGGTGCTAGTGGTCACGAGTTCAAATCACGGTGGAAACCGTGTAAAAAATGTCCCCGATCTCTGAGCAGTGGGATCAGACCCCCGCGTGCAGTCGCGCGCACTTTAAAAATCCCTTAGAAGTTGGAAATCGAAAAGAGTAGGCTGCTCGGGCAAAATTCAAGTTGAAAATATCACCCAAAAAATGGGATGTTGTGGCTAAAATATCAGGTCATGGTTATGTGGTTAGCGGAGCTGCATTGATGACACCTGACAGGCTGCAGGTCTACCTTGCTCTAAAAAAGGACAGTATATCCCAGGGGCTATCAACATAACCGTTGGTAACAGATACCTGCCAAAAAAATAAATAGATCTGAAACAAAGAAGGGCACACTCTAACGAAACAAGTGGACTGATGATAGATATATATACGTATGTGACACTGTAACAAACGAAATGCTGATGGGGCTGGGCCAAACAGCGAAGAGGAAACTGCTATCGGTCCTGAACCAAAGCTGGAAAAGGGGAATTGTACCACAGGCATGGAAAGACGCAATACTGGTACCAGTACCAAAAACAGGAAAGGACAAAACAGATCCAAACGGATACAGGCCCATAAGCCTACTGAGCTGTGTCGGCAAGCTGATGGAACGGATGATAAACACCAGACTGATGTGGCATCTGGAAGAAAAACGAATACTAATTCCACAGCAAGCCGGCTTTAGACAGCACAGATCCACTGAGGACCACGTCATCCTCATAGCCCAGGAGATAGAAGATGCCTACCACAGAAACACACAGTAGCTGTTTGGGTGGATCTGGAAAAGGCATTTGACAAAGTCTGGAAAAATGGACTTAGAGTCAAGCTAAGAAGAAGTGATGTCTGTGGGAAGATGTACAAGTGGATCAACCACTACCTCAAACAAAGAACGGCCAGAGTCCAAGTACAAGGGCAGATGAGCAAAAAGGTGACACTCGAGCAGGGAGTACCCCAAGGGGGAGTACTGCAACCCACACTCTTCCTGGTATATATAAACGATATTACAGAGAATACACCAAGAAGAGTCCATAGCTCAATGTTTGCAGACAATCAGGCTATGTGGACCTCTGAAAAGAATCTCACCATAGCAAGAAATCGGATGCAGACGGCCCTAACATCGCTGGAAGAGTGGGCGAACTCATGGCTGGTCAAAATAAACCAGGAGAAAACCACATGCACAATATTCTCGCTTTCATTAAAACCCCAAAGTACCAAATTAGGTCTAAATGGCAAATTCCTGCAGCCAAACGACAACCCAACCTATCTGGGAGTCACATTTGAACGGCGCATGACATGGAAAAGTCAGATTGAGATAAACCGAATGAAAGCCAGAGAAAGAATGGCAATCATGAGGAAACTTGCTGGCACTAGCTGGGGAGCAGACGAAGGCATACTAAAGAAACTGTACACTGGAAGAGTGAGACCAGTTCTCAAGTATGGCATTGCGGCATGGACAACAGCAGCGAAGGCGAACTTCGATAAAGTTAACAAACTTCAAAACCAAGCCATGAGAATTATAACAGGTGGCATGAAGTCAACGCCAATTGTAGAACTTGAAAAGATTACAAAACTGCAATCCATGACCGATAGAAGAGACTGCAGAGCCCAGCTGCAGTCAGAGAAACTCCGAAGACTGACCAACCATCCAATGCACCAGAGACTAAACAATTTGGGAAATGGGAAACTAAAGCGGAGGAACTTTGCAGAAATAGCCAAAGCAAAGATGCACGAAGATCCCATAAACGCACTAACAACACCAAAACCCATCACTACTGTACGAAAACCTACCTGGAGGCAGGTTATATTTCCAGAGGTGGTAGAAAATATACCAGGTATTGCAAACAAAAACTGCCAGACTGAAAAAGAAAGGAGAGATACTACCCTAAGCTTCATAACGAAAAGCTACCCAAGCATGGACTGGACCCATGCATACACCGACGGCTCTGTAACAAACACATCACAGAACGGAGGGGCAGGAGCATTCCTGAACCTACCAAATGGCAGAAAAATAACACTGTCATTCGCTACTGGTAAGTACACAAGCAATTTCAGAGCGGAGGCAGAGGCACTGAGGGCGGCAGTGGAAGAATTGGTGACACACAGTGAAAATGAGAGCCATATAGTCCTGCTTACAGATGCTCTCGACGTAGTCACAGCGCTAAAAAGCCAGAAAAACACTGAGCTTAATGACTTAAGAGCAGCACTCTGTAAACTGTGCCAGCAGTCCGCACCAAAAAGGGTAGTGGTACAGTGGGTCCCATCTCACTGCAACATCCAAGGCAACGAGGAGGCAGACAGACTGGCAAAAGAAGGTGCAAGACTACCACAAACAGATACCAGTATGACGTACGAAGAGTCAAAACGGCTTATCAAAGCCAGATACATGACCAAATGGGAAACCGAACATACTGGTTACACCAAAAACGATGCCTATTACCAGTTGAACCGAAGAGAGCAGGTCGTTGTCTTCAGACTTCGCACTGGCCACAACAGACTGAGGTACCACCTATTCAACAAATTGAAGATAGGGTGTACCGACGAATGCCCGTGCGGTACTGGTAAAATGACCGCTGAACATCTGCTGCAGAACTGCCCGACATACGAGGAACAGAGAGAGCAGATGTGGCCATCACCAGTGGAACTGCAAGACAAGCTCTATGGCAGTGGCGACAGCCTCAGGATGACCGCCGCTTTTTTTGAAAAAATAATGGTTACTGTCTGACTGCGTACGCAGAAGAAGAAGAAGAAGAAGTATGTGACACTGTAACGTCGTCACAAGAAAGCATGCAATCCCCGACGTCTGTTAGAAGTTTGTTCAGATTGGATCAGCAAAAGATGGCGTGTACCAACAACGGGTCTAATATTGCTTTGGTGTTTTAGTTCATTATGGATGCCTCCAGGCCACGAATTTGTATGGAATTTACACTAGTCGACGACTTACACTTGTGTTCACTGACACGTGTTGTTGTTTTCCATTTGGTCTAGTTAATTCGCTGAATTTTGTTGTTATCCGGGCATGGACATCGGCTTTGTGAATTAGTACCACTGTTAAACCTGTGTCGTATTTTGACGGTTTTGTGCACACGGCTGAATTTCACGAGATTAGTACCCGGGCGAGATACCCAAAACATCACTCACAAGCTGAGTGATGTCCCTACAACCTGTTACGACCGCGTTCCCCCCACCATCTCCATCCCCCTTCCCCCGCTACCTTGCGGAATATTTGTTTACGGGAAAGACTTCGGGAGTTTACACTGAGGTTAAATCTGAATCATGTTCTTTCTCTAGTCAACTCGATAATGTCTTGCCACTGGCCATCGGAAGCTAGGACGTGAGAGTGAGGTTAACAAATTCTCTTCTCACTGTAATCAAACTCGTCGCCCAAGTCACCCATTTCAGCGGACAAAGCTAGAGAAAATAATGTTAACACGGCTGAACAAAGAAAGTGGTCTTCATCACGTCGGTTAATTAGGCCTATAGCGTAACACCATAAACGTAGGTGACACTGTAGCCCCGTGTACATGTCGTGACAGGAATGCATGCAATCTCCAAAGAGTTTTTGCCAATTAGAACGCGGGATGCGTATTTCGTCACATGAAAAATGTAGCTCAAACCATAGACTGACAGCAAATGAAGATATTTTACAAAAATAATTTTTAAATGTCGAATAAAACTTTTTCGGGACGTTATTGAAGCAGCGCAATCAGGCAAACATGGCTGCGCTGGACGTGCAGTACGTTTGAGACTCTGAGAGTCTGCCTGGAGCAGAATCATGTCTGCTCAACTGACCAACCCAATCATAAAAGTACCTTATGAGAATACATTTTAAAGACTGTATAGGGTAACTTATATTAATTATCATCATTATCAGGTGCCCTGCCGGTTGGGTTGGTGATCATGGACCTCCATCTACTTCTATCACTTATATCAGATGGAGTTTGCCGACTCTGTTGTTGATTTTCGACTATGTCATTATCTAAGTATATGCAACATCTTCTCTCTGCCTTCCTTTGTCTGTTGTTCCTGCTATCTTTCCCGTTGTCACAGTGTGCTCCAAGCCGCCTCTTCTCATAACATATAAGAGAAAGGATGAGTGTTTTTGTTCTGATCCTTGGAATGAGTTGTCCTTGTTCAGGTTTTGTCGACCCATGATGAAACTTGGGGATATCCAATGTGGTGTTGGTTTCTTCCGTTGGTTTTCGCTGGTAGAATTTAGTAATCCAATACCTTATCGGACGGTTAGTAGGCGGTTTGAGTTCGGAGTTTTCCTTTTCCTAGATAAGTGACTTCCCAGGCTCAAGACTCTCACCTACCTGGATTGTCTATGGTTTCTTTCTGCATCCTTTGATGCGCTAGTACATTAATTATATGTGATTGAAAATACACTTTTACACGTTCATCGTGTCGCATAAAGGGGACTGTTTGGCTATAAATTCAGGTCTTGGTTATGTGGTTAGCGGTGCGGCTTAGATGGCGCCTGATAGGCTGCGAGTCTACCTTGCTATAATTTACACTTCCATCTCCACCAGTTTCACAAATAGGCGATCGTATATTCCAGGGGCTAATAGATGCTGGGATTGACGCAGCAAGTCACGAGTGGATTTTCACCTACCCCCCAAAAATATATGAAACAAAGGAGGCCACATCTCTTACGACGTCTAACGACATAAGTGGACTCAAGATAGTTAGATAGACGTTCATCGTTATCTGCATACGATGTGATTTAATATGAAGTATAGGTAGTCACATATCAGTTACTGCTGTCGGGGATGCAGTGCTTGAGTCCTCGTTGTATTAAGCCACAGCTTTGTGAGATGAGGAGGGTGGGGTCAGTCGTATTCCTTGCTGTCATTCTCTTTTCCAAGCTATGAGCCAGGTACCCATTTACAGCTGGGTTGATTGGAACTACCGGAGTTGAACCACGTGGTATGGTAATGAGCGGTGTTTGCCACTGTTATGATATGGACAGCAGGAGAACGTGATCGTTCGGTTCTCGATGCCTGCCTGCTGACAGGGGGAGAGGGGGGGGGGGTGGGGAAATTAACAAACATAGCCAGTACACGTCCTGGCGAGTGGCAGGACGGCCTGTAGTTCTCTGTCCAGTAGTGGCAGGACGGCCTGTAGTTCTCTGTCCAGTAGTGGCAGGACGGCCTGTAGTTCTCTGTCCAGTAGTGGCAGGACGGCCTGTAGTTCTCTGTCCAGTAGTGGCAGGACGGCCTGTAGTTCTCTGTCCAGTAGTGGCAGGACGGCCTGTAGTTCTCTGTCCAGTAGTGGCAGGACGGCCTGTAGTTCTCTGTCCAGTAGTGGCAGGACGGCCTGTAGTTCTCTGTCCAGTAGTGGCAGGACGGCCTGTAGTTCTCTGTCCAGTAGTGGCAGGACGGCCTGTAGTTCTCTGTCCAGTAGTGGCAGGACGGCCTGTAGTTCTCTGTCTAAAACCTTGACTATCCCAATAATGGCAATAAAGTCGTACGAAAGTATTGACGTTCATTTAAAAAATCACTACTGGAATGGGTCGGACATATTCTCCTTATTCCATTCAAACGGTTCCCAACGAGACTCCTGTTGGCAAGTTGAAGGAGGCGTAGCGCACGATAGGGCGCTCAAAAAAACGAGTAATGGAAAATCTGATGGAGTCACTGCCAAATTTGACGCCGCCACCGGCAGATAATGCGCAAAAACCGATCTGACAAGAAAGGCGCAATCAGAACCGGTGCTGCTGCCAACGAGGACAATCATGTCCGGGCAGTCCATAACAGACCCGAGAACCGGAAATTACTCACAGCAGGATCACTGATACCATATCCTGATCGTGTGGGCCTGTCATTTAAAAAACGTTTTGTGTCCGGATTGCCTTGATCAGCCACATGTGCACGAATATCCTTCAGGAAGTGCTGTGGCAGGGACTGTGTCGGCGGTCCTTATCAAAAATGGACAGCGTCACTAATAATAAATGTTAAGTCATTACATTTGTGATTTTTCAAAAGACAGCCAAAGGCAATGAGTGACGCATATCGGCTGATTAAGGATTCGGCAAAGGACAAGACAAAATGAACATGCCACAAATAACAAATTAACTCAGGTAAACATGCAACTGCATTGGTAGACTCGGAAATGCATACAACAATTAAATAATTGTGTTTGTGTTGTTTTCCGATGTTTGGTGGTTCCGGGGACACGGAAAAACGGAGAGTTTTACACGGACAGACATGGAAAGCCTGACACAAAACATTTGCTTAATACACTCCTCGCGGCCCTCATCCCAAGGCAGAGGAGTACTCGGCTCCAGCTGGGGAGTCTGTAGAGATTTCGGTCGATACGTCACGCATGAACACAGCCTCAGCAGTTGGACTAGGTAGTGGTCGATCGACGCGAATGGCCTTTGACAAACATTTTTATTATTATTATTATTATTATCATTATTAAATAAATAAATGATGTTATAGCCAGGGGCGGGGTTGAGGATAAACTCTCAACATCAACTAAATGCTCACATGGCGTGCGTCTCAAATAGCCTCTGACAACAAACATCAACTCATGGCCTTCGCTCGTCAAAGCTGTTTTGACTAACAGGAGATGTGAAGGAAGGCGAGTCACCGGCGCCTTAAACCCAGTAGTTTCGGGCAGATGGGGCTCGAAAGCCTAGGAAGGCAGCTCATCCAGGAACAGTAAAAGTCTAATTTCAAACCATCTGAAGCCTTGTAGATACGATACTGGCGTATCTTGTTGGATTTTGTCATATATGACTGTGCAACCTGTTTTCTGATAACTCTAAAAGTTGGTCAGCATCTACCAAACCTGACAACCGACTATGTGCGAAGGAACACACGCGAGAGGATGCACTGCCTTATCCTAGAGCGAGGAAACACAATCTCAGCTGAGTGTTGTGGCAGGGCAGACCAGGCCCCTAGCCTTGGTTGGCGGCTGATCTAGGAGTGAAGCCCCAATGGGCGAACAGATAGAGCATCGCTCTGCTGATCCGGCAGCTTCTGCAGCTTGCCTTGTTCTAAATGTATTGGTATTACCTTTCCCTTGGAGTAAACAAGGCAGACCGAAAGAGGGAGCATACTCCATGGGCAACACAGCGTCTCTATATTTCTGCCCGGGCTTTGTAATTATACCACAATTACTATCGTCTCAACAATGTGCACCTGTCTTGGGATCGGAAGATTTTTCCTTAACTCAGGTCCGTCTTTAAACATCACTGTTGTTTTCGACACACTTTTGTGACCATACACTGCCTGCATTCTGCGATGAATGTCAACTAATCGACATCCTTTAGCTGTTAGAAACCGAATTAGCGCTCGCTGATCAACTCTGGACGGATTGCGTATCACACCCGCCATATGTTCAGGAAACAATGAGTCGGAGGATAATGAAATATTGTAAACTTGACGGTTGTTATGTGCTGTTTACACCATACGTGACGTCATCATGTTCATCGTAAGTATGTTCACTTGTTGCAGTTTGGTCTGGCTTCATTTGAACACGCCTTATACAATAAGTTTTTTCCACTACACCAATGCTAAAAAAAACTGAACATCTAATTTGTTTTTGAATGTATTGACTGACCCTGCCTCCACCACATCAAGTGGCAATGCATTCCAAACATTCGCCCCGTTTTCTTTGTGGAACGTTTTAAGAAGTCAAATTTAATGGTTCTAAAGAAAGCAGTGGTCCGCATGATGTTATTGGTATCTCCATAGAGCTTGTCTTGGAATGGAACGTGTGATAACCAAATATGCCTTCTCTATATCTCGTATGTTGGACACCCCTGCAGGAAATGTTCAGAACTCATTTTTAACTGGTATTAAGTTTTGTTCCGTTTGATTAGTATACATTCTTTCAATTTTAACCGCTATTAAACTTTAATCTTAAAACATAACTATACTCGTACCAATTACACAAGATTACGATCCGATTTAGATAAATTAACAGATCAAGAATTAGCGAATATTTTTGCAGCAAAAATGGAAGATACATTTGCAACTCTTTATTTCCTGAAGGAAATTTTTTTTTTCAGTTTAAAAAATCATAAACGATATGCTAATAGACACAGCAGCGGTACTAGAGCACAGAAAGAAAACACACAAACGTTGGATAACAGATGCGGTTCTGAAGCTATCTGAAATTCGGAGAGAAATTACAAAGTTTAAAAGAGAATGTCATGAAACAGTAGGACAAAACAGAAACGTTAATGTCAGAAAATAAATAGTTCGTCGTCGGATGATCTTCATTGCACGCGGAACAAGTTCATAAGGACTCAGATCTCAGCCTCAGTATCTCCCCCAGTTCATGATGACTGACAGTTCCCGTTCAGTGCTGGTTAACAAGACGTTATTTGATCCCCGTTTCTGATACTGACCAGAAACAGCATACCGAGTAGCGCGGTACCTGTCAATCACACCGGACAAGCAGAAATTGTAGGAGTTGACATAATGGCTCAAGAGACGAAGCTCCGCATTTTCAATCTGTACGGACCACCAAACAGAGACCTATCGCTCTCGAGCATGGAGGTCAGAGACTCCAACTGCATAGTAGTTGGAGATTTCAACAGCCACTCGGAGAGATGGGGATACTCTGACACAGACAGCAGAGGTGACGAAGTGGAAGATTGGGAGATAGATGCAAATCTCTCCCTAATCAATAGGCCGGAGGATAGCCCTAGCTTCTATTCAAGAACATGGCATACCACCTCGACTCCAGATTTGGCCTTCTCCACACAGGACATACACTATAAAATAGGCCGCCAGGTGCTAAACCAACTGGCAGGTAGCGACCACAGGCCGATCAGGCTAACCATTGACATGGAAGTAGGCCCACAGGAAACAAAACCGCTCCCACGTTGGAATTACAAACGAGCCGACTGGGACAGATTTGCAATCCTGACAGATGGGCTGTGTGAAACCATCAACACACGAAACACCAAAATGAAGCCCATGGTAGAGAGCCTAAGCAAGGCAATAATGCAAGCCGCCACTGAAACCATCCCAAGAGGAGCTAGGAAAAACTATAAGCCCTACTGGAATGATGAGTTGCAGAAAGTGGAAGATACAGTAACAAATGCTAGGAACGTGGCAGAACGTGAAAAATCCATGGAGGCAAACATCGCCCTCAAAGCCGCCACGGCGAAGTACAAACACACTCTCAAGCAAACAGCAAGAGAAAGTTGGAAAAATAAAACAGAAAGTTTAAACCTGGACAAAGAAGGGAACAAGCTATGGAAGCTAGTCAGAGCCATGAACGACGAAACCCCGTCAAATAAACAAATTACTATCAAGCAGGGCGAGAACTTGATCACAGGTAAGAAAGCCGCAAACGCCTTTGTCGATCACTATGCCAGAGCAAACCACATCGAGGTCCCTGCAGATAAGCATACAGATATTAGCGAAGAGCTAAAAGGACACGAAAACATAAATACGGCTCCTGAAGAGCACATGATGGCCAAACTAACCATGCGCGAAATGGAAGAGGCTATGAGAACACTAAAGAAAAGGAAATCTCCCGGAAAAGACGGGATAACAAACGAAATGCTGATGGGGCTGGGCCAAACAGCGAAGAAAAAACTACTATCAGTCCTGAACCAAAGCTGGAAAAGGGGTATTGTACCCCAGGCATGGAAGGATGCAATACTGGTACCAGTACCAAAAACAGGAAAGGACAAAACAGATCCGAATGGATACAGGCCCATAAGCCTACTGAGCTGTGTCGGCAAGCTGATGGAACGGATGATAAACACCAGACTGATGTGGCATCTGGAAGAAAAATGAATACTAATTCCACAGCAAGCCGGCTTTAGACAGCACAGATCCACTGAGGACCAGGTCATCCTCATAGCCCAGGAGATAGAAGATGCCTACCAGGCACAGAAACACACAGTAGCTGTTTGGGTGGATCTGGAAAAGGCATTTGACAAAGTCTGGAAGGACGGACTTAGAGTCAAGTTAAGAAGAAGTGATGTTTGTGGGAAGATGTACAAGTGGATCAACCACTACCTCAAACAAAGAACGGCCAGAGTCCAAGTACAAGGGCAGATGAGCAAAAAGGTGACACTCGAGCAGGGAGTACCCCAAGGGGGAGTACTGTCCCCCACACTCTTCCTGGTATATATAAACGATATTACAGAGAATATACCAAGAAGAGTCCATAGCTCAATGTTTGCAGACGATCTGGCTATGTGGACTTCTGAAAAGAATCTCACCATAGCAAGAAATCGGATGCAAACGGCCCTAACATCGCTGGAAGAGTGGGCGAACTCATGGCTGGTCAAAATAAACGAGGAGAAAACCACGTGCACAATATTCTCGCTCTCATTAAAACCCCAAAGTACCAAATTAAGCCTAAATGGCAAAATCCTGCAGCCAAACGACAACCCAACCTATCTGGGAGTCACATTTGATCGGCGCATGACATGGAAAAGTCAGATTGAGAGAAACCGAATGAAAGCCAGAGAAAGAATGGCGATCATGAGGAAACTTGCTGGCACAAGCTGGGGAGCAGACGAAGGCATACTAAAGAAACTGTACACTGGAAGAGTGAGACCAGTTCTCGAGTATGGCATCGCGGCATGGACAACAGCAGCGAAGGCGAACTTCGATAAAGTTAACAAACTTCAAAACCAAGCTATGAGAATCATAACAGGTGGCATGAAGTCAACGCCAATTGTAGAACTTGAAAAGATTACAAAACTGCAATCCATGACCGACAGAAGAGACTGCAGAGCCCAGCTGCAGTCAGAGAAACTCCGAAGACTGACGGACCATCCAATGTACCAGAGGCTAAACAATTTGGGAACTGGGAAACTAAAGCGGAGAAACTTTGCAGAAATAGCCAAAGCAAAGATGCACGAAGACCCCACAAACGCACTAACAACACCAAAACCCATCACTACTGTACGAAAACCTACTTGGAGGCAGGACATATTTCCAGAGGTGGTAGAAAATATACCAGGTATTGCAAACAAAAACTGCCAGACCGAAAAAGAAAGGAGAGACACTACCCTAAGCTTCATAACGAAAAGCTACCCAAGCACGGACTGGACCCATGCATACACCGACGGTTCTGTAACAAACACTACACAGAACGGAGGGGCAGGAGCATTCCTGAACCTACCAAATGGCAGAAAAATAACACTGTCATTCGCTACTGGTAAGTACACAAGCAATTTCAGAGCGGAGGCAGAGGCACTGAGGGCGGCAGTGGAAGAAATGGCAACACACAGTGAAAATGAGAGCCACATAGTCTTGTTGACAGATGCTCTCGCCGTAGTCACAGCGCTAAAAAGCCAGAAAAACACTGAGCTTAATGACTTAAGAGCAGCACTCTGCAAACTGTGCCAGCTGTCCGCACCAAAAAGGGTAGTGGTACAGTGGGTTCCGTCACACTGCAACATCCAAGGCAACGAGGAGGCAGACAGACTGGCAAAAGAAGGTGCAAGGCTACCACAAACAGATACCAGTATGACGTACGAAGAGTCAAAACGGCTTATCAAAGCCAGGTACATTACCAAATGGGAAACCGAACATACTGGTTACACCAAAAACGATGCCTATTACCAGTTGAACCGAAGAGAGCAGGTCGTTGTCTTCAGACTTCGCACTGGCCACAATAGACTGAGGTACCACCTATTCAACAAATTGAAGATAGGGTGTACCGACGAATGCCCGTGCGGTACTGGTAAAATGACAACTGAACATCTGCTGCAGAACTGCCCGACATACGGGGATCAGAGAGAGCAGATGTGGCCATTGCCAGTGGAACTGCAAGACAAGCTCTATGGTAGTGGCGAGAGTCTCAGGACGACCGCCGCTTTTTTCGAAAAAATAATGGTTGCTGTCTGACTGTGTACGCAGAAGAAGAAGAAGAAGAAGATCCCCGTTTGATGGTCATACCTCACCGTTCCTTGTTTCATCCCTAATTAGACCAGTCGCGCCAAGGACGTAAAGTCAGGATTGACTTCCGAATCTTCTTTCTGACATATTTCTGTAATGTCGTTCAGGATATCGGATCGGTCTATTGATCTGTCGCCCACCACACTTGTCTGCTCACCAAACTATTAGCCCTCTCGTCGTCTTTGACACCAGCATGTCACAGAACTGGTATGAAAGTCATTCTATGTAATCCTGATCGACCTATAGACTTCAACCCATGGCGCCTCGCGTAACCTGATTGCACCATCCTGAGCCTCCTCATTGAATCGCTGAGAATACACAATGTGTGGTGCTCAGTTAATCCAGCCAGACCATACCCTCCGTAACAGCCATGATCTCAATGATCAGAGTGATCACTTCAACCCCTCTACCCTCCTAATTGCTTATCATCCCATCACTTTTAGCCGTAAAAGCCCATGCACTCCGCAATCCACATATGACGGATCCGTCTGTGTAAGCAATAATGTCACCCTCTGTGGAATTTCCGTTGATTAAAGACATTAACCTCGGAAATCACGTCAACTGGAATACAGGGCCTGTAAAGTGGCTGGTGACGATGAGGCTGATGACTGTGGGATCACTGTGGATAGAAATTCCTTTTGATGTAAAATCAGGGTTTGGTCCTTTCTGTAACAGAATATGCCCTGGCAATTATCACGCAAGACGCAGTTGGAAAGACTTGAAAAGATCCAGAATAAGGCTATAAGAACTATTATCGCATGCACAAAAGACACGGACATAGCAGGCATGCATTTTTCTGTTAGATCTGCTAACTTTGGGGTTAAGGCAACAGATATGTCAATCCCTGGTTTACTTCTACATCAGCATGAATGAAGGGCATCCGTTGGAAGAGAGGCTGCGGACGTCTAAAGGCACACGGCTTGCAAGGAGACAATCTTGGATGGGCCGGGCTGAGGCTACGTTCATGTCTGAGGCTACGTGCATGTGCATTGGGAGACATAACAAATGGCGATGAATAGACGAAACTGCCGGAACATTTCCTACAAACTTGCCGCCACTTTACAGAGCGGATGTCCAGATGAATAGAGTTGACGTGGTTGAAATAAAATGAAACATGTCAAAGAACAATGGAGAATCAACTGAATCGAGTTTATTGACTTGGGATTAAAGCAAGGCAACAACAAGATAGTATTATAACCATTAACAACTCAGAAAATGTTTCAATATATCTTTCATAGAAGATATCAACTGGTCTATGATAAATGTAACAACAGCCGAACAGAAAATGAACAGAAAACTGTACGCCCTTATATAATTGTGAAATCACACTTGCTTCTTAAATATTCAATAGCACCAAGTGTGATTATAAAGATACAAGAAATGCAGAAACTATATCTGAAGATTGTGAGGACGAAAGAAACAATTGTCTACTGAATGGTTCTAATCATTGGTAATAGCACTTCGGCAGAAAGGAAGCAATCAAATGGTGTAAGAACAACACACTTTTCAATCATCATCTATTCAAGCAAAGTGACGTTTAAAGCACTTGTCGACAAAATAGCGCAAAAATCAGATGAGAATCTAGCCGAAGAACAGACTGGTTTAAAAAAAATAGAAGTACTATCATTGTCATATCAGAATATTGACCGAAAAACTTCTCCATCATCAGCCCGAGTTATATCACAATATCATCGACTTCACAAAAACTTTTGACCGTGTTTGTCTTGAAGGTCTGTGGGATATGACACAATGAGACAATTTAACGTTGATACCAACACCTTTGACAGCCATATATTACATCGCTATATAAAGACGCAAGCAGAGGGCTTCTATACAGTAAATAATGTCATAGTAGAATTCTTCAAAACACCAGTTGGAGTAGGACAAGGATGTATCTTATATATTAGAAGTATATTATGTAGGCGACACACTATTAGAACAGCCATCGCGATTGGTTGTCGATCTCTCTGCAATGTACCTTTTGCTGACATCCTTTTTCTGGCTGAATCCGAAGTAGGATTTCTGGAAAACACCACAACAATTTGGAACATTTTTCAAAACATATGGAATGACGTGTACACAGAAAGACTAAGATATTCGTGAATGGCCATCACAACCATGCATTTACAAACATCATAATATGTGGCAACAAAAAGTAGAAGTTAATTCCTTTCAGAACTTAGGGTCGTGGATAGGTAGTGATGAGGGATCTAATAAAGAAATTGAGACATGACTGTGAATGTCTCCAGCCGCCATGTCAAGACTGAATGTGATCTGGGAAAGCAACATCAGCACTGCAGTAGAAGTCAAGTTATATAACACTTGTTAGTGATGTCTGTCCTTGATGTGAGAGCTGGACACTAATTGTTGTTATTGAAAGAAGTAAAAGGCATAAACACAATTATAGCTAATTATATTAAAAACAATAAGACAAAAGTACTTCTTTGATACGCAACATTACAATCTGAAACTACCTCTGACTTCCCACCAGCAAAATCAAAAGTATCTCGATTTGTTTCTGCTTTTAAATATAAATGCTGCAGGAGAACTGTGCGCATCTCTTAAAATGAACATAACATAAATGATTATGTGACAGATAAAAAGTGACAGGTTTAACAGCAACCACTTCTGTCAATAGTAAAACGTCGAAAACTGGCATGGTTTGGGCTTCTAATGAGATATAGCTCCTTTCAAAAAGAAAATTTGCAGGAAAAAGTTCAATTCAGAAGAAAGCTAGAAGTACAAAGACAGTCCAGGGTTGATAACATCAAAGAATTTGGAGTACATCATTTTTTCTCACACTCGCTCGCAGAGCTCAGAATTGAGAACTATGGAAGACTTGTTGTGTTGATGTTTCCACCGTGATACCCATACGACTCTAACGGTTAACGGGTTTATTGGTTGAATAAAGTTGCCATTATGTGAGAAATTATGAGTTTAAAGTGGAGAGAAGACGTTGGCCAGAACTGAATTGTTGTTGCTGTTGAAAATGGAGAGAAACGTTGTCTAAGGTTGAATTGTTCTTGTTTCTCAAAATGGAGACAAAAAGTTGACTAAAGTTGGATTGTTCTTGTTCCTCAAAGTAAAGAGAAAAGTGGACTAAGGTTGGATTGTTCTTGTTCCTCAAAGTGAAGAGAAAAGTGGACTAAAGTTGGATTGTTCTTGTTCCTCAAAGTGAAGAGAAAAGTGGAACATGATTGGATTGTTCTTGTTACTCAAAGTGAAGAGAAAAGTGGAACATGATTGGATTGTTCTTGTTACTCAAAGTGAAGAGAAAAGTGGAACATGATTGGATTGTTCTTGTTACTCAAAGTGAAGAGAAAAGTGGAACATGATTGGATTGTTCTTGTTACTCAAAGTGAAGAGAAAAGTGGAACATGATTGGATTGTTCTTGTTCCTCAAAGTGAAGAGAAAAGTGGAACATGATTGGATTGTTCTTCTTCCTCAAAGTGAAGAGAAAAGTGGAACAGGATTGGATTGGTCTTGTCTCTCAGTGGAGAAAAAAGTTGACTAAGATTGGATTGGTCTTGTTTCTCAGTGGAGAAAAAAGTTGACCAGGATTGGATTGTTCTTGTTTCTCAGAGTGAAGAGAAAAGTTGACCAGGATTGGATTCGTCTTGTTTCTCAGTGGAGAGAAAGGTTGACCAGGATTGGACTGTTCTTGTTTCTCAGTGGAGAGTAAAGTTCTCTAGGATTGGATTGTTCTTGTGTCTCAGTGGAAAGAAAAGTTGACCAGGATTGGATTGTTATTGTTGCTGAAGGCTATTCAGGCTGATTTCAGTACTTACGATTTTTCGCTGGTCGTGTATTACAAAAGTGCACTGATGAAGGTGGACATGTGGTCTCCTGGCTGTAGTTGAATGGCAAGCTTAACAGCAAGCTCACCACATATGAGACCATTGTTTCGTTTTGCACATTGTTAGCCAAGCTCCTTCACCTCTTTGAGCCTACAGGAGCACGGTTAAGACGTGAGGTCAGTATATTTGAGGACGATTTCAAAGCTTGTTGAGAACAGAATATTAGATCGAGTTCATGATCTATCCTTTTGTTTCCCGTTCGTTATCTTACCTGTCAGACTAAGTATCTTTTAATCCCTATCCTAGCACACTTAAAGGAACAACTAGTCGACAATTTACTGGATCACAATGGCTTAAGTCGTGTTCTATAGTGGTCTATATCTGACAGCAGCGAGGATATCGGCAATGCCACACCGAGTGCATGTCGTAAGCTGCGAAAGTGCATGTTCTAAGCCATGAGAGTATATGCCATAATCAGCGAGAGTACATGTCATAATCAGAGAGAGTACATGTCATAATCAGGGAGAGTACATGCCATAACTGGTGAGAGTGCATGCCATAACTGGTGAGAGTACATGCCATAAGTGGTGAGAGTACATGGCATAAGTGGTGAGAGTACATGGCATAAGTGGTGAGAGTACATGGCATAAGTGGTGAGAGTACATGCCATAAGTGGTGAGAGTACATGGCATAAGTGGTGAGAGTACATGCCATAAGTGGTGAGAGTACATGGCATAAGTGGTGAGAGTACATGCCATAAGTGGTGAGAGTACATGCGATAAGTGGTGAGAGTACATGCCATAAGTGGTGAGAGTACATGCGATAAGTGGTGAGAGTACATGGCATAAGTGGTGAGAGTACATGCGATAAGTGGTGAGAGTACATGCCATAAGTGGTGAGAGTACATGCGATAAGTGGTGAGAGTACATGGCATAAGTGGTGAGAGTACATGCCATAAGTGGTGAGAGTACATGCCATAAGTGGTGAGAGTACATGCCATAAGTGGTGAGAGTACATGCCATAAGTGGTGAGAGTACATGCCATAAGTGGTGAGAGTACATGCCATAAGTGGTGAGAGTACATGTGGTATGGAACGATTACCAGCGCATCCAAACCCCTCTGAGGGAGACAAACCTATTATCTCATGTTTTTACATATTCTGCCATTTAACACAAGGACAACGTCTGCCTAGTGTGGAGCCGCCACCTGTGATTGAAAGAGAGGGTTAGGAAGTGCTGAACCTGATACCAGAACAAACGAGCGAACGCCTGGTTTCTCGTGAGTAAAAAACAAAAGAATACGCGAACAACGCTAATATTAATATTGCAAGACTAAACAGCGCAGAATAAATAACGTGTAGTATATCCTGTAGCACAAACCCGACAACCCCGGTCGAACTATTGTCTCTGCCTGTTCCTGTCCCACCGAACTGGTATCAGACTTCCTGGATAGTATCTTCCAGCCTATGGTGGAGAATCTTCCCACATTTCTCAAGGATACCAACCACTCCTTAACCACTTTCTCTACCATTGTCCTCTCCCCCGACCGAACATATCGTCTCTTCCTACTTGATGTCTGTTCACTGTACACCTCCATCCCCCACTCCGATGGCTTATTGGCCCCCCGTTTCTTTCTTGACTGAAGGGTTAACCCATCCATCTCTACGTCCCCCATCGTCCGCTTGGCAGAACTCGTCCTTACTCTCAATACCTTTGAGTTCAATGGCCAGTTCTTTAACCAGAGCAGCGGTGTAGCTATGGGCACCAGAATGGGCCCCAGCTACGCATGCCTGTTGATGGGTCACCTGGAACACTTGATCTGGCTTCAATTCCAGGGCCCCTTTCCTTTGATGTATTATCGATACATCGACGATGGGATTGGCATTACCGACATGTCGGAGAAGGATCTCCTAAACTTTATCGACTTTGTCAATGACTTCCATCCCTTGATCAAGTTCCCGTCTGACATTTCTCTCACGTCTGTCCACTTTCTGGACATCACTGTCTCTATCTGCCCTTCAGGCCTCTCCATCACAGTCTACTACAGACCCACTGACGCCCACAACTACCTACTCTACACTTCCTCCCATCCTCAATCCTGCCGCGATTCGCTTCCGTTCTCCCAACTCCTCCGCCTCCGACGCCTATGTCAGGATGACGACGACTTCCTTCTCATGGCCCACGAGATGCTTGACTTGAGACCACTCTCTCTTCCGCCCTTCAGCGGGCTCTTCCTATCTCCCGTCAAGACTCCCTCACTCCCACTCACCGTCCTTCCTCTGACTGTATGAAACTCGTTCTCACTTATCACCCTCATTGCGTCTCTGTCCGGGATATCCTATTCCACCATCTCCCTGTTCTTCAATCTGATCCTGCCACTCGTAAAGTGTTTTCCGATCCTTCCCTTGTCGCCTACAAACGAGACAGGAACCTGATGGACTTGCTAGTCAGTAGTCGCCTACACACCAGCCATCATAACCTCCCAGGCACCAGGCTTTGCAAAAATACACGTGGCTGTGTTACCTGCCCTCGTGTCATCCTTTCTCGCTCCATCACCTTTCCTAACGCAGAATTCGTCAGCAAAGAGGGATTCACGTGCAATTCTCGTAACCTCATCTATTCTATCATCTGCCGCCAGTGTAGTATGACATACATTGAGGAAACTGGTATGGAACTGCGGGAGTGTTTCCACCAACACCTCAACGACATCCGCAACCGCACTGGTTCCCCAATTGCCAGCCACTTCAATGGTCCTGAGCACCGGGGTAAGGCTGACGTCAGTGTCACTGGTCTAGTTTTGTGCTTTTCTGACGATCGTCATCGATTCGCCCTTGAGAATAGACTTATCTCCAGCATGGGTTGTCTCCAACCGCATGGCATTAATATATTCCATACTTTTTCTTAAACCCTCACACTGGCCACCAGTGTCTTCCTTTGCCCCCTCCCCACCATTCTTCTTACAGTTATCACCCCCCCCCCATTCTTCTATCAGTTCAACCCCCCCCCCCCCCCCCCCACACTATATTGATCTCCTTCCCTCCCGGATTATATCACCTTCTCTTTGTTTTCACGCCCTCCCGGCTTATATCACATTCTCTTTGTTCTCCCGTCTGGCCCACTATTTGGCCGTATCCATATTTGGCCACCATTGGCTTATCCGGCGCATTTCCCCACATTTCTTACGCTCTCCCGGCCATCTTGTGATTGATCACTCCGATTCATTTTCAGTCAACATCTGGCCCAATCGGTCGCTTAGACAGACTGAATCTACTATCAGAAAAACATGAGTTGACCATTTTTTCTTATGTTGATTTGTTAGTTCAGTATTGTTGTCCCTGATGAAGGCCTATTGGTCGTAACGTAGGTTTAGTTTTGTGTTCTCGTCTCAGTGCAGTATCTGATCATACCCATCTACAAATTTTTATTAAACTCAACCTTAATCAACTTTGACAAGTTTTTTTCATGTTTTTTTTTCACATCCATTAGCCTTTTTTAAATTGCGAAAATTTGACCTAATTAATTTCAGACTTTCTCGCTATGGTAGTCGACTTTCAAAATTGGTATCGAGAGTCTTACTGATCGACTGTTCTGAGAGCAACGATCTGCATAGGACATGCTTCACGATGATGATGATTAATATATATATATATATATATATTCGTGTGTGTGTGTGTGTTGTTGGGTTTTGGTGGTGGCTATTTTTAATGTGTCTGTGTGTGTGTATACAAAGGAAAAGTATGCTGACCATTCACGTATGTATAGCAAGTCTTAGCTTTACCAAGTTTGGCTTAAGGATTACGTTTGATGCAGGTTATGTGTTAGTTCACGTGAAAACTAAGGCGATAAAAAAGATGATTGTTTGTGATATTACTAAAGATATATGAAATGTTATCCCATGATCGAACTCGAGATGTGGTGCGCAGACGTTTGACGCATGCGCATGACATTAACCCAAATGATATGCTGAGTTCACATTTGTGTGTTCTAGTTTGTGAGCTTCACACTAGATGATTTTTGACAAACCAAAAATTAAACAAGAGTTACATAATCATTAATTCATTGGTAGTTTATCTTAATAATGAACACGGGCCGAATTAGGGTTCATCACGAGGATTTGATCGAGCCAAATGGAACGTTAATTGTTCTTCTTATCTAGTCGACGTCTGACAGCGTACGAAGAAGAAGAAGAAGAAGTTCTGCTTATCTAGTTGACGTCTGACAGCGTACGAAGAAGAAGAAGAAGAAGTTCTGCTTATCTAGTTGACGTCTGACAGCGTACGAAGAAGAAGAAGAAGAAGTTCTGCTTATCTAGTTGACGTCTGACAGCGTACGAAGAAGAAGTAGAAAAAGAAGTTCTGCTTATCTTGGAACAAGTGTAGGCCAACTCAAACCACCCAATGGGCTAAATGAGAATAAGGTGGACGGACCTCTGGTCGACTGCAGTAAAACTATTTTTCATTTTTAAAACCAATTGATAGAATTTTAAATATTTAAACGCAAACCGAAATAAAGCCATACAACATTGATCTTTGATAAGTACTTGCAAGCTTACGCGATTCTTTTAAACTTAGTGTTTGACAACTTCGCTAACATCTTCTTCTTCATCGATCAACTGATGTTATGCTTCTAGTCTGGTGAGGTTCACGAAGGAGACTGTGTACGTTTCAGGTCTTTGCGGGTCCTCCACAGCTTGACGAGCATAGTCGCTTCCACAGGTCAACCTCTCTGAGATGATGCTAGTCTATATGTTCACAAAAAATATGTGCTACCAAACATGACCATAATGGAGTGGTGGGGTGGAATAAACTTGTTGTGTAGAGACTATGTAGAGCCTTCTAAACCAGTATAATGAAGTTGAGTTAAATAACGTTAAGTATAATGGTTGTAACGGTTGTTGATGAATGCCCACAATGATTAAAATTACACTTTTGTACGTAACTGTGCGGAGCTCGAGGCAGAATGGTTTCGATGCCTGCCTGCCGACAAGGCGGACAGTAGCTCGAATCCCCGGAATGACACATGTTGTTTATCTATTGGGATGAAATAAACAAACACATCCAGCACACGGCGTGGCGATAGCAGTGGCGAAACAGTATGTAGTCCTCAGCCTAAAAACTCCATTGACTACTTCTACCAGCAAAAGGAACAAGCCGACAACTTTTTTTTCTATGTATCTGTATATTTGTTTTAAGACAGTGTTACAATGATTATTAACAATCTCCATCTGAGTATTCTCAATAATAATGTTGTTTTCCATGTCTCCGAAGAGGACTACATTCTGTAAAGCCCTGAGTGGGTTTGTAGGTGGCTGATAATGAGATGACACTATGCCTTTAGCGCGAATTGGATTTAAGTGAGGGAGTGTTGCGCACCGCCTGCCTGACTCCCTCGTCCTGATTCAATCTTATCCAGTAGCAAGATATGATCGACTGGAGCAGTAATCTTGATGCAGTGGAAGACCAAGGGGATCTTCTGTGTCTAGCCTTGTTTCAAACGCTCCACAGCGAGTTTCTGGTAGTCGGTTGACCAGCCAGTGATTCTTCAGTCTAGCAGCTACGGGGAGCCACAAGGGAGAGTTGAGTGCTAGGTGAGCACCAATAATGGACAAACTACCCAAGATAGAGCAGAACATGTCCTCCACTAGAGGTACTGCCACTCCCCTAGCACCTCATACACCCCTCATAAATAATATCAATGTGCACATCAAGTTCAAGAGCTTCAACGTTTTTACGAGAACATTAGAAAACAATGTGCGCATCTAAGCCAGCGATCGTGTCTGCATATTCCTCGAAGAGTTGGGTTTATACTCTTTTCAAACATTCAGCTGTTTCTGACACAAGGTGAGCTTGTTTCTGAATGACTTCACAAAAACAAACATGTGTGTATCCATCATGTTTTCCAACCTAGGTTGTCCAGTTCAATATATTAATGTCATCAGCTATAAATGTTACAAACACCTGGTTACAGATAAACTGGGTCATAGAAATGGGGAAATTGAGTGACCTTTGTTGTCATGGAAATCTCAACAATCATCGCAAGTGTAGAAAACAGCTTCAATACAGTTCCATGAATCAGCTTGCTAAGTTTAATGCCGTACGAGCGTTCTCCACAACCATAATCTGTCTGTCTGATTTCTCTTGGGACGTAGGGACACAACAGATGCTCTTCTTTCTCTACTTCTTTTGATTATTCTTCTACTTCTTCTTCGATCAAAGTATGTTATGCTTCTAGCCAGGTGAGGTTCACGAAGGAGACATATGGTTTTAGATATTCGCTAAAATCTCGCCATCTTCGCATGTCATGCCATAGTAACTAACTTATTAATGTAACAAATGCACCTGTTGATGAGGGCCTTAGGACTGGATCAAATAAGATAGTCGTAGTCAAATGTAATGGTTAAGCTGTCGACCTCGTAATCAGGTCGTGTGGATTCGACTCTGAACTCCGCCGTCTTTTTCACAGGTGCTTTAAGCGGAGTCCCCTGCATCTCGTAGTCGCTCCCTAGTCGTCTTGTTCTTGACTTGCCACTGGGATCGGTCGGCTGAAGACGAGAGAGTGAAGATAACAAGTAGCGTAGTTAATCCTTACTACAAAAAGCGATAGCAAAATAAATTATGCCATCATCGTCTACAATGGACGGCGACCTTTACCTTTGCCTTTTATGTCGGCAATCTACGTAATAGGCCCGACTGAACATTCGTGTTAACTAGTCTAACACTATTCTCCATGTAGAATGCTGCCTGGTTCCATACTGAGTGAAGAGTGTTAAAAGCAAATCTGAATATATTAATTATGGCGTTAACATCTTGATTTCTTATTTTGTCTTTATCAATGGTACCTATCACATATGTACATTTAGCACTTTTGCAATTATGGAGGATCTTCGGAATTACTTTTCCTTGATTTGCAATCGCACCTTTACTGCTCTAACTGTTTGTCTGTTTATGATTTCGTCTATGTCCTGCTACTTATGTGACAGCATACACATCATCTGCGAAATCTAAGACTTCCAGCTGCTTATCAAATATTGACTGCATTCATGGCTTTCTACTCACTACATTACTCAATCCGTGACCACGAGACAGATTGTTGGAGATAGTACGTATCCCAGTCTGACCCCAGTGTGAGCTATAAATGAGTCTAACCATTTTTATGTATGGGTTATTATGTATGGTTCCTCTTCTTACACATTAGTTATCATTCTTATCTGGTATTCGAAATGCTCCAATATTTTCCAAATTACTGTTCATGATTTATTGTCAAATGTTTGATCCAAATCGATGAAGTTCATATGGGGATTTGCGACTCCTTAGATTGTTCTATGATTATTACTTGTATGATGATTGATATTTGATGTACAGAATCTTCATCCACGGAGTCATATCTGGTCTTCTCTCAGCACCAGTTATACGATCGAGAATGGTCCCTGTCAGAACTGTTATCGAGAATGGTCCCTGTCAGAACTGTTATCGAGAATGGTCCCTGTCAGAACTGTTATCGAGAATGGTCCCTATCAGAACTGTTATCGAGAATGGTCCCTGTCAGAACTGTTATCGAGAATGGGCCCTGTCAGAACTGTTCTGCTTACTGCCATGAGTCTTATTGCTTGAAGCGAGATTTTCTTTTTTCGCTTTATATGTTGGTGTCCCATTTTGCACTTGTTGGTAATGATTTGTTGTTCCAATACTTTCTTGAAGAGTTAGTGTAGCATCTCTAGGGTGGCTGGGATTTTCATTTTCATGGTTTCTGGAGGACGGTGCCATCAAGTCCTATAGTTTTCCAATATTTATTTAGTTTCAGTCCTTGCAGGATCTCGTCTTCTTTTACGGATTTAAATTTATCTTTAGGGATTCTTTAGTTCATGCAATGTCAGTTTGGGATATTGGTAGATTTTTGTGTAGTCAAACTTTAAAATATGAATCCTATCTGTCTTTTATTGTGTTTCTTTGCTAGCAAAAGAAATGCCATTGTTTGTCTTTCACTGGTGTGGTTGGGTTCTGTTTATGTTTTTGAAAGTATTCTAGCTAAAGTTTATAATGTCTTTATGTCACCTTGTCTGTGAGGCCATTTTGCGCCACGAATCATGATTCATTGTATTAATGTGTTTTAGCTTGTCCTGCCTGCCACTTTATCTCACTTTCTTGTTTAGCTCAAAATGTAATGTACAATGTTTCGGTTTAAAAAAAAAAATATCTGTTTGTTTCTCTGTCTTTGTTTTTCATATGAAGTTCCATGTGCTATTTGCGAGACATTCGTTATGATATTCACTTTAATTCTTAAGAACATTTTCATACAGGCTCCAAATTGTTTCCTCTAACCAGTGGCTGCCAATAGCTTCATTATATGTTCCCCAACGATTTCCAATCTGTATTTCCGATTTAGTTTGGTATATTTGGGAGGTTTTTCATGTTATATTTGTGACTTGTTTTAACTGCCCTATATTTCAAGGCCATCTGCGTTATTGCCATAGTCGCGATGAGTTGGTGGTCTCTGACCCTCCGTCTACTACTCTATTTACCTTCATTCTTGTAACAGTGTCTACGTTTCCGATCTATTGTGAAGTGGTCAATTTGATTGTCAGTGTTTTTATATGGTGAATCAGGTCAGGTCAGGTAATCCTGTAACCGGTGAGGTCGTTGGGGCACACATGAAAACATCCTCACAACCCCACGCCACCCCTCTCTGTCAGATGCCGCTGTCTGTGACTCTTCTGGTCGGAGACTGGTCCATTCTTTTATGTTGTCCTCCCATCTCTTTTTGGTCCGGCCTCTTCGTCGTCTGCCATACACCTTTCCGTGGAGGATTGTATTTGCAAGACCATTTGATCTCGATATGTGACCGTACCAAGTGAGTTTCCTTCTTTTGACAGTTACCAAGAGGTCTTCAAAAGGCCCTATTGCTGTTGTAATTCTATCTCGTATTTCCTCATTTGTAACTCGATCTTTGTACGGTACGTTTACAAGTTTTCGGAAACATCTCATCTCCAAGGCCTATATCCTTCATTTAAGGTCAGCTGTAACTGTCCAGGTCTCACACGCATATAAAAATATTGACAGGACCAGTGTACGCATTAATCTGATTTTCGTGCATAGTGCTAGTGAATACCAAATGATTATTTATTCACTCTGTGGTAAAATTATATACACTCTGTGTGGCAAGATTATATATTATATACACTTTGTGTGGTAAGATTATATACACTCTGTGTAGTAAGTTTATTTGCACTCTGTGTGACACGATTTTATACATTCTGTGTGGTTAGATTGCACATACTCTGTGTGATAAGATGGTGCCTCATATAACAGGGCAATTGAAGTCACATACGTTGTTAATTTTCATTTTCAATGTTTTCGTGGATAGTAGTGAACTGTCTATGGTTAAATTCTTTTAAACTAAATAAATGTTATTTTATTTGTGTATACATTATTTGAAAGATTGTTATCCCAAATAGCTTCTTCTTGCAATATACAATGACTGCTTGCGACGTTATTCCCTGGTACTGTAAGACTATTCAATTGGGACTATGTTAACCAATTTGTCAAGACCCTTTACTGGTGCAACGTCCGTCACCAGTGATATAAGTCTGTGCCATTGTAATACAATACAGCTCTCTCTATGAAGTCTTCGAGTCCATGATATATTTCGCATCTCAGTGTGGTATCATTCCGGGATGTTAAGTCTAGCCAGTCTCTAGTTTTATATTGAAAATGACATGATACTTATCATGAACGATACACATTGCGCGTTGAAATAATAATATTATTATTACTGTTATTATTAGTTGCTCATTGCAAGCGAAGATGCCAACAGCTTCAGGCGTGTGTATCCTTTAGCACGCCACGGTCGAGTGCTAGCCGACACACTAGGCCTACAAAAACGGTGTACGGAAAAAATTTTGTTTTTTTTATACGGAGTCACTCCCAACAGCCATTTTTTACTGCTGAATACATGCTCCATATATACACGATATTTTGCCGGTTAAAGTATCGTATGTTCGATTACAAATGGCTTTTGAACAGTTTTAATTTTGTATACGCCGTTTGGAGCAAGCCGACTTTTTGCGAAAGGGGAAGTAGGTTGTTGGGAAAGATCTTTATCGAGTAGATTTTTTTATTTTGTTTGTTTAAATGAAAGAACTACGTTTGAATTGGAAACTAACAGTTGTGTCGATATTGTAAACACAGTATCGATACGTTGTTATGGTTTCCACGGTTTTCTATCGAAGCGACTAGGCCTAGTGGTCGAGCCCAAATATTTTCTGAGATTTTCATAAATTTTCAACTTCATCTTTTTGTATCTCA
Source organism: Ariolimax columbianus (assembly GCA_036924085.1). Taxonomy (NCBI): domain Eukaryota; kingdom Metazoa; phylum Mollusca; class Gastropoda; order Stylommatophora; family Arionidae; genus Ariolimax; species Ariolimax columbianus. The sequence continues at coordinate 44,040,206 of JAVGWX010000005.1, read as the reverse complement.
AAAACTAACAAACACACAACAACAACAATAACACCCACATGTTTGTTATCCTATTGTGTGTCTACACGCCAGAAAATCATATTTATTGACAAACAAACATAAAAATTAAAAATTTTTAAAAACGACTATCATAGTGACTAATTAAGAAAATTAATTAGGTCAAATTTTTTTCAAAAAGAATCTGGCGTGCTAAAGGATTTGATAATTCCGCACATGACTGTACATGTACAGTTTAATGCGTGCGCGGTAAAGCCTACGGCCAGTGAGTTACACATTGGCAGTGTTTGTGATTGGACCGTCACGCATCCTACCCTTTCGTGCAGCTGGCTGTTTTTGCGCTGCAGTAGTGAGTGTCATCTCGGCAAGGCAGTGTGCCAGGCTAAGTGGTTTGGTAGAAGCAGCTATTAAGAGTCGACATCAATACGAAACATGTTTGCAGATACTTCCAGAGAGTCTATGCATAGCTTCTTCTTTTGCAAACCCTAAGAGTGTTTTCATGTCTTGAGTTCGCCGTACACCAGCTGTTCAAGGATGCACTTATCGCCCATCTGATGAGCTCGCTACACCAGCGTAAGGATGCCATAGAACTAGTTGCTGATAAGCATTTAAGAGTTGGGTTCTTTATCTAATCTCAAGAAATTTTCGGAGACAGTTACTATGGAAGTGGTTGTGCCTCCAGATATGCCTGCTATATACTGTTCACATTTAGCCTGTCTATAGAAGGGTACCTAGCACCACAGCATTATCGACCTTAATCTGATGCATTGCCGGTCCCAAACATTCGCACACAGATTTGAAAAGGCATCACTTGCCTTGGCAATCCTGCTGTGGACCTTAAAGTCAATATTCGCTTCTTCTTTGGGGAGGATACTACCAAAGTTGATAAAGCTATCAACTACGTCTACAGGTGGTACTGTACAGTGATGTTTGGTTCGTGGTAAAGCTACCCGGGAGCAGGTAGAAGCATTACTTCAGTTTTCTTTGTGCTTACCGTCGGCCACATATACCAATATGCCTATGTACTCTGTAACGGTGTAAGTCATCTTTTCATGAGAGTTTAGAAGGACTTGGTCCGTTACTTAACATGCTAGCTCAGTAATTTTGCATGCGACAATATTAGTGGTCAAGCTGATGCCTTCAAATATGTTTTATATTTCCAGAAATACCATTACTTATTCACAAGCCACTCTTTGACAAATGAACCTTCTGTAATTGGTTTTATGATTAAGCATTTGGGTCACTTATTGGCTACACCAAAATTATTGAAAACTACCATAATTTCCCCAAATACTGATAATATACAACATCTTTACTTACGTTATTGCCAATATACTAGACACGCAGCCAGAGATACATACACTTCGTGAACAAGCTGGGTTCAGAAAAAGAGTTTTCTACGACTGACCACATCAACACAATGAATGAACACACGAATAGAGCACACGGCATGCACGTTAACCCTTATATCGTGTATTTATTAAACACAAGAAAGTCTCTGCCAGTAATGAAATCAATGCTGTGTAAATGCCATCATAAAGCAACACATTTCTAAAAAAACACAACACACATGATTGAGGAAATAAACGACGAACGTTTCAATACGCCATTACGCCATGGCATCATCAAGTACATATTCCTATAGCAAGTGATATCAGACAGGGCTACATAATTTCTCATTAGCTTGGATGTCTTGAAAACATCTTCTAACGGCTAAACTAGATCGATAGATGCGTAAATATAGATGGTGAGAGGCTCATTCCGTTGTTATTTGCAGATGGCATCGTGCTTATCACTTATACCATTGATAGGGCGTGACAGGTTCTTGAATCATCAAAACGAGGTCAACAGAGCTGCTGGTTTGAAGATTAATACGACTGAAACACAATGCCACATAAAATCCCACTTCCTGAAATAGGAAATAAAACTTGAAGATGAAACCTTCGAGGATGCAACTCATACGTCTAACTGGAAAGTACTTAAATGTCCCTCATAACATTGAGAGAATATCTCTAAGCGAAGAACAGCGGCTTGCTATAGCTTCAATTGCATAACGCCAAAACTTCACAAGATGAAAAATAGTATAGTACGAAATACATTGAAATGTCGTCTCCGTTTCAGTAATGATTAACAGCTTAATGTGGAAGAATGTAGGAGAAGCTAATGAGTTCGGAGTCTCTCGGACAACATACGTCACATTGCCGTCTGGATGTCGGGGAGGCCGTATTTTCACGCAACTATCGCTAATATGATAGGCATGCCAAACAACAGATGGACACGAACAACGACATGTTGGCGGCCTTCTGATTATACAAGTTCATGGAAGCGCTAAACCAAATGGTGTAAGGATGGTTTGACAAAAGACTACGTTTTTCATTGGCCCAAGAGTGGTCAGGCCGTCGTCCCGGTGAGAAACGCCAGGCGGCGACAGACAGAGAGAGCTGGCGTGGGTTTTTCATGCCTTCATGTGTGCCCCAACGACCAGATGGGTTACGGGATGAACTGAACTGAACTGAACTGAAGATGTAAAGTATTGTCGGCTTACTCGCATACTGTAAAACTTGGCGAACTGGCGGTAAAATAACACAATGTGATACAATGATAATGGGACAATGTGAATGCATCACTTATTAAAATACTTGCACTTACTACATATCCATGTGACTTATTAATGTTCGAGGAGACATTTAGTAGATTGACAAATTCTTGTCTCAGCGTCAGAACTGTTTCCTCTACAACGTTCCAGCCACAGAATCATACGTAAGTCATAATTATGTCGATTGTAGTTGTGATACACTTAATCACAGTTATTGTTTCAAGACATATTTCGGTATTGATCTCAATCCCTAGACGCTGGAACAATACAAACTCTGCCACTTATCGAGTAACATCCTTTTATTAAAAAATCGACACCATTTTTCGTGAAGTCTAATTACAATAAATACCCTTCGAAACTAACTTGGTGTTTAAAAACTATATCAAGGAACATAAGCAATACAGTTTGTATGTATGAACTAGGCTACCTTTAACAGTTTCATCACTAGTAATAATAAATATACAATTGCGAGAAAGACAACAACATGTGCGATCTTCTCCAAACAAAAATGAAACACAAGTTGACTTGATAATTTTCTACGAAACTAATATCCGTGTGAACGGTGTGGTACCAGAACAGGTAGACAGCTTCTTGTATCTGGGACAGATTATTAGTGATGGTAGATGTGAGATAGACGTGACGTAGAGAATAGGAATGCGAAATGTGCATTGAATTTGATGAGGGATATGCTGGCATCCAATATGCTGATGTGGTTTTATCGAAGAATGTTTCGCATTTCGTGGAAATAGAAACACGCAAATAGCGATGTCCTGACGACAGTAGGCAGGTGTAAATAATATTTTCACAGAAATTAAAGTTAGGCATGCCAAATATTTTAGTCATGTACATATGTAAAAATACACGATACTTTATTGAAAAAATACTGGAAGGGAAAGGTGAAGGTCGGTGGACAAGAGGAGGGTAGCGCTATGAGTGGGAGAGCAACATCAAAAGATGCACGACCGTCAGTCTAGTAAAGTGTGCCGTCAAGACAAGAGATGTAGGGTATTGGAGGTTCATTGCAGCCAACGTCGTTGCAGGGACGACACTTGAATTGAATTTCCACCAAATTAACCATTAAAGGAAATATTAATCCCTTTCGATCTGACCGTTAAAAATGTGCGTGCTTTAATGGATAAGATCAAAGACAAGAGATCTATGACAATGATTGTGACATCTTAGAGACGTAAATGTTTGTCGGATCAAGTGAAACTGACATTCTCGTTTGCCGATTATGTTCTAACTACACGTGATTAGTACCTATGGTTATGTGTGCTCCTTGTATTTCCTGCAACAATTTGCTTTGAAGCACATTCTTGATGTTCTAATTTCTACTCTAAAACTCACACCTCAGGTTATATATATATATTAAGAGATGGAAGAATAGATGGAGGTACAGTTGGATAGACAGTATGGATAGACAGATAGACAAGTATGTTGATAGATAGCTAGATAGACAGATATATAGATAGACAGAGACATATATATATATAAATAGATAGATAGATAGATAGATAGATAGATAGATAGATAGATAGATAGATAGATAGATAGAGAGAGATAGAGATAGATATAGAGATAGATATAGATATAGAGATATATATAGAGAGATATATATAGATATATAGATATATATAGATATCGATATCGATATATATATTTATATATATATATATATATATAGATATAGATAGATATATATAGATATAGATGGATATAGATATATATATATATATATATATATATATATATAGATAAATATATATATATATATATATAGAGATAAATATATATATATATATATATAAATATATAGATATAGATAGATAGATAGATATAGATAGATAGATAGATAGATATATATATATACATATATATATATATATACATATATATATATATATATATATATATATATATATATATATATATATATATATATATACATATATATATATATATATATATATATATATATATAGCTATTATTACTATTGTTGTTATTTTTATTATTATTATAGAGTAATGCGTACGTATGGCATGTGATGGTAACAGTCCTCTACATCCGACCTAGAGTTACCTGTCACTTTCTGAGACTCATCACTGCCGAGCGTCCAATAGTAATCAGCCAACATAGAAGTGGACCAGTGTCCCTGCTGTCGTTTCTCCATCGTGGCAATGTCTTGGTGAGAACGTTCACAGTGGTCATCATAAACCAAACCACAGTTATCAGGGAAGAAATCGTAGTGAAATAGAAAAAGTGAATCTTGAAGAATACACTGCACCGAAGTGTGGGATACATAGACAACACATCCTCATCGAGTTCTTTGTATTTTGTTTCTATGACATTCCAGAGGAAGATAGTTCAGACCAGACGTATGCTAAGAATACTTTTCTCTCGTCCGTCTTGTCTAACATTTTGTCTAACATCTTGTCTAATATCTTATCTAACATCTTGTCTAATATCTTGTCTAACATCTTGTCTCTGGAAAGTGCACGGATCTGAGGACCAACACAATTTCCATCTTTAATTTTCTGATTCATCGAGACAAGGATTTTGTCAGCCACGTACTTGGCGTCTGATCCTGTACGGTCAATGATTTTATAGCAGCTAAGAATCGCACAAAAGTTTGATATTATGGGAAGGTTAAAATATTTAACGCGTGTATATTTCATATGTGAGGTAACTTCATAAAAGTTCCCGGACTAGTCGTGTTTGAATGAACGATGATGTTATCGAGAATATATATTTACAAGTTGGTAGTGACCTTGCTGAAAGGACATGACAGACGTGACCATCACATATACTCTCGAACAGAAGTTACACAATTGTGTTTGTGTGTTCTGCTCGTTGCATCGTCTGAGGTGAAAATGTCCTTGGTGGATTAACGTACACATATCAAATTATGTGTTTCGATTAAGAAGTCACCCTTAGAGATACAAATATTGCTTAATAAAGCATATGGTGACACCGCAATGACGAAATCGCAAGTATTTGATTGGCACAATACTCAGACAAAACGTCAGTCCTCTGAATGGAAATCTCCCACATCTCTCAGGACACATACATGTATTTTGGACAAGAACAAATAAAAGGTTATGTTGGATTTTTTGTGTGTTATTTCGGGGTATTGTGTACCATGATTTCATTCCTAAAGGGCAAACGGTTAACAATACAATGTATGTTGACATCCTTCGTCGTCTAAGAGATGCAATCAGAAGTAAACGACCAGAAAAATGGAGAACAAACAGTTGGATTATGCTTCACGACAATGGGCCAGCGCATCAATCCTTGGAACATCTTCCGTATTCTCCCGACATGGCACCGGCTGATGTTTTTTTTTGTTCCCTTGACTGAAATTGGCACTGACAGGACAGCGATTCAAGGACTCTGAGGACGTTAACACCAATGCGACACAATAGCTGAGAGAGGTGTCAAAGAATGGGTTTCCCGAATGTATACATCAGCTGTATGCACGTTGGGAGAAATGTGTAGTTGTCGAAGGGAACTACATTGAAGGAAATGTAGTGTCGATAATTCTAGTGTAACTTATTTCTATATCATCCACTAATTCCGGGAACTGTTTGAAGCTACCTCGTATATTCTCTCAGGGCAATTCCTTTTCATGTTGTGCCAATTCGTTACTCGGCTGTCACATTCACATAAGATAAATCAGTTTTTTGTATATCCTTCCTGCATCTCCATCAATAAAACTTAAAAATGCCGGCCGCAACAGATACATCTGCCATGTATTGAAGACATTTCAAGAGCTGTTTTATGTTAGCGTTGGTTTCTTTCATGAACTCAGCGTGTGAGCCTGCAATGAATAGATATCCGTTTCCAGTATGTAGCAACACCGCATTGGGACTAACTTTAGATGAGTCTATTCTTGCGAGACAAGTTTGCTTCCTAGAGCATTCACCAATCCATAGACTACTGAGCAAACCACAAGCTCATCTTCCTTTGTGAAGTAAGGATTAAACTGCTTCTGACGACTGCGAAATTAAGCAACTTGGACATTTTCTAATTGATATTCAATAGGTTAATTCTAGATCCAAGTAACTGTCATTGTCCTTAGAGATCTCCAGATCGCCTGCTCGGTTTCTCATTTCTGTATTCGTTAGTATTGGTTGTACAGACCGAGCTTCGTGGCAAACGTGTCCCGTGGCAGACGTATAGATCGCCATTTGAGATTTGGGAAGTGGAATTCTTTCTTCTTGCTGAACTTGTCAGAAAAATTCCTTAAATTCCGCTTTGTTCCATTTTTTGTCTGGTGAATCAGCCAAATTGCTTGGATCTTCCTACGTCACGGGAAGCGGCAATGGATTTCCACTTGTTCACCTTTCAGTGGTTCACCTTGCCCTGATCCCAAATCATGCAATAATGACCATTTACTCGCTTGCAAACGTAACTTCTCAGAAAATCTAACAATATTAATTTCCACTTTTAACATAGTAATGAGACATCATTACTGCTGGTCTTAGACTATAGCGAGCACTTGTGTTGTACTCTTGAGGAAAGTACATATGAGGATCGCTCACCTGACATGCTGACCTTATGAGATTTACAACTAACGACTGAATCTTTTTACGATCGAAACCCTGTGATGGTATGACTCAATTACACTGCATCATCAAATGATGCAATACCGGAGTGTGTGTAAGTTATATGCTGGTCTGATGATATTCCCTAAAATATAGAGATATAGATACAGTTTTTGTGAAATGCTGACTTTTGTATGCAATACGAACTGAGTTGTTTTTACAAAAATGTATCTTCATACAGAACATGTGTCAAACGCGACATGTTATCGTATCAACCCGTTAGTTAAGATTCATTGGTTTCTTTGCAAATTTGTGTTATTTAGTTACTCATATGGCCTCAATGGCAGGTTCACAATCTGAATATCGTATGTTGCTTATATGGCCTCAATGGCCGGTTCACAATCTGAATATCGTATGTTGATCATATGGCCTTAATGGCCGGTTCACAATCTGAATATCCTATGTTGATCATATGGCCTCAATGGCCGGTTCACAATCTGAATATCGTATGTTGCTTATATGGCCTCAATGGCCGGTTCACAATCTGAATATCGTATGTTGATCATATGGCCTTAATGGCCGGTTCACAATCTGAATATCCTATGTTGATCATATGGCCTCAATGGCCGGTTCACAATCTGAATATCGTATGTTGATCATATGGCCTCAATGACCGGTTCACAATCTGAATATCGTATGTTGCTTATATGACCTTAATGGGCGGTTCACAATCTGAATATCGTATGTTGCTTATATGGCCTCAATGGCCGGTTCACAATCTGAATATCATATGTTGATCATATGGCCTTAATGGCCGGTTCACAATCTGAATATCGTATGTTGATCATATGGCCTCAATGGCCGGTTCACAATCTGAATATCGTATGTTGATCATATAGCCTCAATGACCGGTTCACAATCTGAATATCGTATGTTGATGTACTGTTCGTGTGCCATATATACTTTTATATTAGATTCTTGATGTTCTCTGCACCGTTTGTCTCTGAAGCTGTGTTTTTATCAAAGCTTTTAATGTTCCATGTTTTGTTCTGTCTTCAGTTTGTATTTTCTCTATGCATTCCCCTTTATGTGTAGCACATATCCACATTCACATGAGCATTTTGTAGGTTGTCAAGACTATCTTCATTCTGTTCAATCTTCACCCGGTCGCTGGGAGCTGATGTAACCGCCGGCTGCCTATTTTGTTGTCTTTCATATTAGTAGGTGTTATCACTGATTTAAATATGTAATATACGCTGGCTTGTCTTTGGCGTGGTTTGTGTTTTCTACATGTGCTATTGTAGATGTTCTTAGTGCATCTGTTTCAGCTAAGAAACTGTTTTAGAACGTTCTAATGGTGATTGTGATATGTTTTTCATGTGAATTATTCAATGTCATGTGTGTGTCTGAGGAGCGCGTTAGCTCAGTTGATAGCAATTCCCCAATTTCTGTGGTAACAGCGAGCCTCGTTTGGAGACTAAAAAAAATCCGGGTCGTTATTTTAATCGGGAACCGCTTCTCCAGCTAACCCAGCTGTAAATGCGTACCTGATGGACGTGTTAGGCAAAGTAAAAACAGCAAGGAAGGACACTGGCCATCCCACCACTCACAGGCTGCGGTTTAGTCTAATAAAGTTTTTTTAAAAATCATTTTCAAACAGCTGTTAATTCTGCTGAATTGCCACTTTACTTTTACTTTGTGTGTATATCATGCCCCTGCCATTCATGAAGCCATAATTGCTTCTCTGTAGGAGTAAATATGGGTTAAGCATGTTTGCCACAAGTTTCTTGTTGACATATTCCAAAGATCATACGTTTCATCTGTGTGTGTTTGCTGACATTTCTAACATTTCTGGTCTGATGTACTCATTCATAAAATTTAGGAATATTGTTATTGTCACTGACAGGAATAAGCTGCGAATCATTATGTTCTGTTCCGTTAGAGATTAAGTACATAGAGATAAGTTCGTATGTCTTTTAAGGAAAGTAGATTTCTTGTATCCTTTCAGAATTGAATTCTTTAGAAGAATTACAGTCTTTGGTTGTTTTTTTTCTTGCCCTCCATGAACTCTTGTGCAAAATATGGATTTTATAATTATTAATTGTACATTTAAATCTTACCTCTGTGTGGATTTAATCTGGCGAATAATCGTTATATTCATGTGATTTAAGTTGGATTTAGATTGATTCTTCAACTGTGGTATTCAAGTTATTGCTCATGTTTCTTCTTCTTCGCCCTTATCATTTCCAGCTAGCAGGCCGTCAGTCATGGTTCTCAAAACATACCTATCCTGTGATCTGTTCAGTTTTCTGTTCACGTCCACTTGATTTTCATGTATCCCTTTATCTTCTCCGTGTGATATTTGGCCTTCCCTTTTCTCTTTTTGCATGGGTTCTTTGACAAAGACTGTACAGTGGTACTGACTTGGGTAGTTCGCAGTGTGTGCTATATCCAGGAGCACTTTTTTCCTAAGATTGGATGCTCGCCATGTCGTTATTAATTTATCTTCCTTAAGTTGTCGTTTGTAACCGTGGGGAATTACTGTATGACCAGCATCTTTCTCAGAGATTTCCTCATACGGTCATGTAATCTATTAATATTTAATTAGATCATCCGACACTCCCCAGAGTCATACATGAGAACAGATTTCATGTTGGAGTCAAAGATCATTAGCTTGGTATGCATTTTGTATAAATTTAGAGGGCCATATTGTTTTCAACTCCGTAAGCAACCTTTTTCGTGTTCGGCTGCTGGCCTGGAATCATTTGAATTTAAATAGCATTGTTTGTTTGAGGGTGCCGTGGGGTGGTCGTCTCGTTACGTGGCCAAACCATTTTAGTTACTGTCTTTTCTGTATGTTGGTCCCACTAGTATCCCGATGTTCCCGTTTCTGATCCTTTCTCTCTCTTGTTTCACCCAATATTTTGGGTGCAGGAATGTAATTTCTGTTGTTACGATTTGTCGTTTTTTAATTGATGTTAGTATCCAGTTTTTTACAATGGTAACATAGTGTAGGAACGGAATCATGTTGAATAAAGTTATTTTGGTAGTTATTGTCACGTGATCGTAATTAAGTATCGGTGTTAATTGTGCAATGATCTGATTTGCCTTATTTCATCTTTGTTGGTTTACCTCTGTGATTCGTCCGTATGTTGATAATGTTCTCCCTAAGAATGTGAAATCTTTCAATATGTCTCCTACGTGTTTAAATGCGGTCTACTAGATTGAATGTATCTCACAAACTGTAGATGTCTCCATAATCCAATCAACTGCCACAAGATAAGGTGATAGAAAACAGCCAAGTCGAATCCAATGTTCAATGATTGTGTAAGTTGTCTCTGATGCAAAACTCTGCACTGCATGTTCTCATGTCTGTTTTATTATGCTGGTGGCCGTTTGCGAAATTGTGTAATGCCTTAGTAGTTTCTAGAGTGTGTGCCTATCCAATTCGTCAAAGATGTTTTTATAGACAATAACTGTGCTGTACAGACTTGAATTTCAATGTCTGCTCTACAATTATGCACAGTGTCGCTATCTGGCCTGCACATGATTTGGTTTTCTGAAGCCCGCTTATTCGTCTCTTAACTAGGTATCCACAGCCGTCAAAAAACAAAGGTCTTACAAGTATAGCTCTGTTGAACACTAGCATTACTCTTTTTCCATGATTATATTCGGATATCTATCTTTTCCAAGCTTATTCAGGTACCCTTCTACATATTCGGATATCTATCTTTTCCAAGCTTACTCAGGTACCCTTCTACATATTCCAATATTTTCAGTTTTTCACATATTTCCTATATAACTGTAAAGTATATTGGTGAACGCTTCCATGTTTTCTTTACTAGTATCTGTGTGTATTTCAGTTGACCATGTCGTGTTTCTCTTTTGTTAGGAAGCTTAATTGCTTCCATGCACTCTTCTTTAGATTGCTAATAACATTTAACTGTGAAGTCTTGTTTAGTAATAGTTGGAGAGTTTATATGTGCTGGTCTATTTAGGAGCACTTCAAACCATTGCTTCTGTTCTTCGAGATTTGATAAACTTCTTATCAACTGATCTTTTATTGGTCAGCTCTGTTAATGATATTTTCATAATAGTGACATACAATAAATGCATGGTCCCGCTTGCTGTAGCATCAACGACTTATAGTTTAATATTTAAATTCAATGTTTAACTCTTATTTTTTGTATGTCGACTTTCTGTGCTTTACTTTTGTGGGCGCTAGTTTTAATGTTGAATAATACTTCTTATTTTCTCAACTTTCTTCCTGATCACGTTGGCCAATATTAATTCTGTGCGTTTGACATACATTTTACCTAAAACTTACTCGCACGATATTCGTAAGATGTGTCTATCAATGCCAGTCTTTTGTTTTGCGAGGCATGCTGACTTGAGTTTTTCTAGTTTTCCGTAATTGTACTTTAACTTTGGTTATCACTAGAAATGTGGTATAAAGTAGATCACCTCCTCTCTAGACTCTGCTATCTTGTAAAGATAGGTAACATTTCTAGTTGAAATACTTGGAATCCTGGAATTCAAAATGACATGTTAGTCTGTTGCCAGGTAGCCGAAGGCTATAAGTAGTAGGTGTGTTAGGCATCCTGTGTTAAGCTTCCTGTGTTAAGCTTCCTGTGTTAAGCTCTATGTGTTAAGCTCCCTGTGTTAGGCTCCCTGTGTTAAGCTCACTGTATTGAGCTCCATGTGTTAAGATCCCTGTGTTAAGCTCCCTGTGTTAAGCTCTCTGTGTTAAGTTCCCTGTGTTAAGCTCCCTGTGTTAAGTTTCCTGCGGGTTACCCCATTTCATTTTCTATAAATCAAGACGGGGTCAATTTGGTCTTAACTGACGTGATCCTAGATTGTATACATAGATCCTTATCAGTTCATTATGTGTGGGGACATGCGATCTCTAATGTTGAGCTGGAGGAGAACAGACTTAACTTACGGTCAGGCAACACATACTGATCAGATATGTGATGGTCAGGCAAAATATACTGATCATATATGGTATGGTCAGGCAAAATATACTGATCAGTTATGGTATGGTCAGGCAACATATACTGATCAGATATGGTATGGTCAGGCAACATATACTGAACAGATATGTTATGGTCAGGCAAAATATACTGATCATATATGGTATGGTCAGGCAACATATACTGATCAGATATGGTATGATCAGGCAACATATACTGAACAGATATATTATGGTCAGGCAAAATATACTGATCATATATGGTATGGTCAGGCAACATATACTGATCACGACCTCCAACTCGACTTCCTCGCAGTTCTCTTTGAAACCGGGCTGTTCTTCTTGGCAGCCTGGCTAGCGAGGTGGGGGATCGACGTGATCCCCGTATTAGAGAGCAACAAGCAGATGAACCCAAGAATTGCACACTTGTCAGGAGAAATTGGTCTACTTTAATAAGCCCACTCAGGATGTAGGGAATGCTTCTACCCTTTTCAGGACGCACAAAAGAGTCAACTTACTCATTGTGGACAGTCATCACAATAACGGCCATGTTCAGCGGGATTTTTTTCGAAAGATATTTTACCATGTTCATTTATTACTCCAAGACAGTTCCTATTCATAATACTTTTGCAGCCTCCACTGTTGTCTCTTATTTTGGAATTCCAATATCCTTTCACTGTCACTGTACCTCATGATTTTGTCTAATCCAATTGATTGTTGAATTTGTTGTAGAAACTTTCTGTAACTGATATTCGTTTTTCTATAATTAGAGAGCAACATTGCGTGTCATGATCCGTCTGCGTGACAATAAATAAGAGCGCTCTGAGCTTCTTGTGCTAGCATTGGGACTACCTGGTCACAGTGTAGGATATCTTCCTATGCTTGGCCACAACACTATCTTAGTTCCATGAGTCCAAGAATGTTGGTGTTATATTTCTCCTTGCCTCGTGCAAAAATAATTGTTGTCTACACCACCTACATGGCTATTACACCCCAATTTGCGAGTCTGAAGCCTTTCTTGTTAATAGAAAAGAGGTCTGCATAGCTAGTTCCCTCGTTCCTTTGGCTGACCAGCGCCTTAGACGTTGTTGAAGGGTCGTTCCCCTTCAATGATGGCCTGTTACTTAATCTGTTCAATGCTATTTTACCAAATGTTTTTATGGGATAATGGGGTGCATCTACGCCAATTCAGCCTTTGTATCTCTTTTGGGCTTGGAACCTACGTTAGTAGGCTTGCTGTTGATCTAACTCTTCTTCTGCTTCTGCGTTCGTTCTCAATCTCCGGCTACTAAGCCCAGAACAGGGCTTTGCAAGTAGCAGAATGTAATCTGCAGAACAGCATAACAATACTTACACAATTTTGACTCTTATTGTTTATACACATTCCACATTTGATTTTTCACATCCCAGGAGTTATTATTCATAGTTTGTGTTAGTTATACAGCAGTGTTATCACACACATTCATGTAATATCTCGTCATTATTGATTGAATACCGTTATGTACAGATGATTAAATCAGAAAACATAAAGACATTTTATATATACCATTTCACTTTAGTAACACTAATGTAACTGATATGATTTTGAAAATGACATTGAACGATTATATATCACGCGAAGATATGACAGCTACATGGCATGTGTCAGGTCTCCAACTGCTCGAAACGGTGCCTATGATGCATGTCTAACAAGAATGATTTCGTGTATCACGTAATGAGCTTCTCTTGAAGTCTGCTGCAGTCATGTTAGATTTAAAATAACAATAGTAAAATCATTCTCATTGGAACAGATAAATGAGAAAAATCAAAACACGTGTGTACAGTAGATCGATTTTTCATTTGCGACCAGCAAACACAAATAACTATCCCTCATGTTGATTCTCACTCAGAAAGTTTATTTCATCAAGAAACAAGAACATGATTGAACCAGAGGTTGGCCTGTTTTCTCTTTGTCTACGTTACCAACTTATTGATTCATGTTCATCAATTTCCATCATCTTATCCTCAGAAACTGGAGCTGTTCATTCTTCTATTCCGGTATGATATATGGTGCTTTGATTCTAGAGTTTTTGAAAACAACCTATTGCAATCCCTTATTAAAGAGGTTATCCGACTGTTGTTGTTGTTGTTGTTGATGATGAATATCCATAATGAGTAGGATTACTCTGCTGTACGCCCTGAACAGAACGTTAAATGGTGGGTATTCGTAGCTGTCCTCACATCCCGAGCGTATTGTTGAAGGGGTCCTCCAGGCAGTTGTGCTATGCTTGGCTTCATCTGCTTGCCGCTCACTACAACAGGGATCACGTCGATCACTCACCTCGTTAGCCAGGCTGCTATGAAGACTGCCAGTCTCCAGGTAAGGCTAGCTACGGTAAAGCCGAAGTAAGGGTCTTGGCCAGTATATTTTGCTTGCCCCTGAATTACATGTCTCATCAGTATGTTTTGTCTAACAAGACGTCAGTTAGCCTTCCCATCGAACTGTGGGTATAGGAGATTATGTAGAACCTATAAGCTGGAGGGGTTTCTTCTTCTTCTTCTGCGATCGCTGATAATTTACACTGCGACTCCGGATTCCTCATTAAAGTCTGCTGTCTTTTGTCCTGTTCAGGGTTTTAAAAGCGACGCACATCTTCGATTAATCGGCGAGAGCGACATCCTTCACTCCATCTATGTGTACTGGGGATACACCAGAAGTACATATAGTACTGCCATGTGTGCAGGCCGCAGTAACATAGGCTGGTGGTACTTATCTTGAATTTAGTGTACAGGTGGTGTCTTATTCTGCTGGGGCCAATTCAGAAACGTAGTATGATAACGGCTTTCTTTGGACAGTTCGTAGTATCCATCATGTGCGTGGCATTTGGAGTGTTCTTTCTACCACATTATATTGTGTAGACATGGCTTTTCCTTTGTCACAGATGACCAGGTATTTATTCTGAATTAGGTTTGCTCGCTCTTCCGTGGCTACATTTGTCGATCTCCTCGTTTCCTATGATGTTGTAGTGCGATGGTATCCAATGCGTTTCTGCTTTCTGGAATTTATGAGATATTTTCGCAATGGCTCTTCTAAATTCGTTCAGTTCAGTGTTCTTGTTAGATTTGAGGACTCTTATCTTAGTGTCAATACATTCCTATGTATATGGTTGCTGTGCTATAGATTCAACCCTATAGGGATTCTACCGCGCTTTGAGTCGTCTTGACTGAGTTGACCTATTGTCGACTGTATAAATTCGAATATCACAACATCAACAAAACACTTAAATTGACATATTTATAGTGGTTTAAAGACTATACAGAGTCTGTATACATCCATTTTCTTGAATAGTGGTTGGAATGATGTGCGAGTCCATCTTAATAGACTCAAGCACTAGAGGTAAGTAGACCCGCAGCCAGTTAGGCGCCATCTGTAGCTGCTCTTAACAAACCACATGGGGAAAGATACAAATAACTTGGGTAGATTTTTAACTTGCAGTTTGTCTGGGCTGCGATCCTACTTTTTTCAATTTCCAACTGCTAAGGAATTTTTAACGTGCTCAGCACTGTATACGGGAGTCCGGTCTCACTACCAAAAGATCGGGGCCATTTTTACCAGAATATCCACGTGAAAAAAATACCGGTCTTTACCGTGATTCGAACCCAGGCCTCCCGCTCCCTAGCCGGAAACCTTACCTTGAGACCACCGAGTCCCCACTTATGAAAGGATCATGTGCAAATTGGGTCAAACAAATCAGATTACAATTACTCCGCAACCAGTCGGCCATACTGTATTTTTGGTATCAGTTAAGAGCAGTTTCTATTTCTGGTAATGGGAAAACCAAACCGTTGATCTTATGTTGACAACATCGGCTCAAAATAGATTTCCCGTACTTTGATGTTTCACATTTATCGGCATATTCTAGAATGAGAATTGGACAAGCCTCTGTCAGAATTAAGATAGGATATTTCTCGTTGGACAGACAACCCCATTCTAGAATCAGTGTCAACCCATAATGCTTCTGTCATGGGACACCCATTGCTTCCAGACTGATACCGCTTGGTAATTGAACTTTTCTCAAGACACGTGATAAGCGCGCGGTGTTTCGACCAGGTCAGAGAGACCGTTAAAACAGAATTGAGAATTTAGGCACCGCTTTCTGCTACCGTAGCTAACTTTCGAAGCTAACTAAAATTAATTTCTTCTATTATAAAACCCAAGCTACATATAACTACTTATGTTACCACTCTTTCGAATGCCATACTTTCTGCTACTATAACACCTTAGCTAATTATACCCTACTTCCTGCTGCAATACCACCCTAGCTAGCTAGGCACTACTTCCTGCTGCAATACCACCCTAGATAGCTAGGCACTATTTCCTGCTACAGTACCACCCTAGCTAGCTAGGCACTATTTCCCGCTACAGTACCAACCTAGCTAGCTAGGCACTATTTCCTGCTACAGTACCACCCTAGCTAGCTAGGCACTATTTCCTGCTACAATACCACCCTAGCTAGCTAGGCACTATTTCCTGCTACAGTACCACCCTAGCTAGCTAGGCACTATTTCCTGCTACAATACCACCCTAGCTAGCTAGGCACTATTTCCTGCTACAGTACCACCCTAGCTAGCTAGGCACTATTTACTGCTACAATACCACCCTAGCTAGCTAGGCACTATTTCCTGCTACAGTACCACCCCAGTTAACTAGACACCACTATATGCTACTACACCCAGCTAGATAAATATACATTACTTTCTGCTACTACATTACCCTAGCTAATTAAGGAATACTTTCTTCTATTACAAGACCCTAACTAATTAAACACTACTTTATTCTACTACATGTCCCTAGCTAGCTAAAACTACTTTCTGCTACTATACCATTCTAGTTAGCTAGACACTACTTTCTGCTACTGCACCACCCAAACTAGTTATACACTACTTTCTGCTACTACATGACTCTATCTATCTGTACACTACTTTCTGCTACTACACCACCCAAAATAGCTATACACTACTTTCTTTCTGCTACTACACCATCCTGGCTAGCTATACACTACGTTCTGCTACTACACCACACTAGATAGCTAGACACTACTTTCTGCTACTACTGCACTCCAACTAGCTAGACACTACTTTCTGCTCCTACTCCACTCCAACTAGCTAGACACTACTTTTTGCTACTACTACACTCCAACTAGCTAGACACTTCTTTCTGCTACTACACCACACTAACTAGCTAGACACTACTTTCTGCTACTACTCCACTCCAACTTGCTAGACACTACTTTCTGCTACTACTCCACACCAACTAGCTAGACACTACTTTCTGCTACTACTCTACTCCAACTAGCTAGAGACTACTTTCTGCTACTACTCCACTCCAACTAGCTAGACACTACTTTCTGCTACTACTCCACTCCAACTAGCTAGACACTACTTTCTGCTACTATTCCACTCCAACTAGCTAGACACTACTTTCTGCTAGTGCTCCACTCCAACTAGTTAGACACTACTTTCTGCTACTACTCCACTCCAACTAGCTAGACACTACTTTCTGCTACTACTCCACTCCAACTAGCTAGACACTACTTTCTGCTACTATTCCACTCCAACATCTAGACACTACTTTCTGCTAGTGCTCCACTCCAACTAGTTAGACACTACTTTCTGCTAGTACTCCACTCCAACTAGCCAGACGATACTTTCTGCTACTACTCCACTCTAACTAGTTAGACACTACTTTCTGCTACTACTCCACTCTAACTAGTTAGACACTACTTTCTGCTAGTACTCCAGTCTAACTAGTTAGACACTACTTTCTGCTAGTACTCCACTCCAACTAGCTAGACACTACTTTCTGCTAGTACTCCACTCCAACTAGCTAGACACTACTTTCTGCTAGTACTCCACTCCAACTAGTTAGACACTACTTTCTGCTAGTACTCCACTCCAACAAGCTAGACACTACTTTCTGCTAGTACTCCACTCCAACTAGCTAGATACTACTTTCTGCTAGTACTCCACTCCAATTAGTTAGACACTACTTTCTGCTACTACTCGAATTCAACTAGCTAGATACTACTTTCTGTTAGTACTCCACTCCAACTAGTTAGACACTACTTTCTGCTAGTACTCAACTCCAACTAGTTAGACACTACTTTCTGCTAGTACTCCACTCCAACTAGTTAGACACTACTTTCTGCTACTACTCCACTCCAACTAGTTAGACACTACTTTCTGCTACTACTCCACTCCAACTAGTTAGACACTACTTTCTGCTAGTACTCCACTCCAACTAGTTAGACACTAATTTCTGCTAGTACTCCACTCCAACTAGTTAGACACTACTTTCTGCTAGTACTCCACTCCAACTAGCTAGACACTACTTTCTGCTAGTACTCCACTCCAACTAGTTATACACTACTTTCTGCTACTACATGACTCTATCTAGCTGTACACTACTTTCTGCTACTACACCACCCAAAATAGATATACACTACTTTCTGCTACTACACCACCCAAAATAGCTATACACTACTTTCTTTCTGCTACTACACCATCCTGGCTAGCTATACACTACGTTCTGCTACTACACCACACTAGATAGCTAGATACTACTTTCTGCTACTACTCCACTCCAACTAGCTAGACACTACTTTCTGCTCCTACTCCACTCCAACTAGCTAGACACTACTTTTTGCTACTACTACACTCCAACTAGCTAGACACTTCTTTCTGCTACTACACCACACTAGCTAGCTAGACACTACTTTCTGCTACTACTCCACTCCAACTAGCTAGACACTACTTTCTGCTAGTACTCCACTCCAACTAGTTAGACACTACTATCTGCTAGTACTCCACTCCAACTAGCTAGACACTACTTTCTGCTAGTACTCCACTCCAACTAGCTAGATACTACTTTCTGCTAGTACTCCACTCCAATTAGTTAGACACTACTTTCTGCTACTACTCGAATTCAACTAGCTAGATACTACTTTCTGCTAGTACTCCACTCCAACTAGTTAGACACTACTTTCTGCTAGTACTCAACTCCAACTAGTTAGACACTACTTTCTGCTAGTACTCCACTCCAACTAGTTAGACACTACTTTCTGCTACTACTCCACTCCAACTAGTTAGACACTACTTTCTGCTACTACTCCACTCCAACTAGTTAGACACTACTTTCTGCTAGTACTCCACTCCAACTAGTTAGACACTAATTTCTGCTAGTACTCCACTCCAACTAGTTAGACACTACTTTCTGCTAGTACTCCACTCCAACTAGCTAGACACTACTTTCTGCTAGTACTCCACTCCAACTAGTTATACACTACTTTCTGCTACTACATGACTCTATCTAGCTGTACACTACTTTCTGCTACTACACCACCCAAAATAGCTATACACTACTTTCTGCTACTACACCACCCAAAATAGCTATACACTACTTTCTTTCTGCTACTACACCATCCTGGCTAGCTATACACTACTATCTGCTACTACACCACACTAGATAGCTAGATACTACTTTCTGCTACTACTCCACTCCAACTAGCTAGACACTACTTTCTGCTCCTACTCCACTCCAACTAGCTAGACACTACTTTTTGCTACTACTACACTCCAACTAGCTAGACACTTCTTTCTGCTACTACACCACACTAGCTAGCTAGTACTCCACTCCAACTAGTTAGGCACTACTTTCTGCTACTACTCCACTCTAACTAGCTAGAGCCTTTTTTATTTCTACTGCACTTCCCTAGTAGGCCAAATGTTACTGTTTTGCCTCCAAACTTCCTCATCTAGCCAGACATCATTTTCTGTGCCGTAAAAACGCTGAAAAACAAAATCCCCCATAAATAACGATTTTACATAAAAGCAATATGAGACCAAACAGGCAACGATCGAAGATGACTGGTAAAAGGGGAACATAACACGCTAAAAGAGTGAAGGAAATTAAACAAATTTGTGTTTAAAATACGAGAGGGTTTCAAATGCAAACCATAAAAGTGTGATGGAAATTAGAAACACCATGTCTGTGTATTGAAACTTGTTAAAACGGTTGCTAAGGATGTCAAGTGTATTCTCACATTCCCGTCATGTTGCAGACGAACAACATCAGGTTATAGTTGCAGTTATAAGATGGCCGCTCAACATGCACGAAACGGGAGCAGCGTTATGTTATCCGTCCTTTTTAGCCGCGAAGGAGTGAAACCTAAGGAATATCATCAGCTAATAAACTTCTATTACGCTGATGCATGCTTTTTGGTCCAGCAAGTGAATGAGTGGAGTAGAAAGTTCTAAAGCGTCGTGAGTTCTGTGACATACAGGTCAGGCTTACCGAGTAGTCATCTCAGAGTCGATTGTAGCCGTTGATCGCTTCGTAAAGGAACATCGCCGATTGAATGGGAGTGATAGGCATGCATCACATTACTGGACCTTCATTCGCTGATGAATGTATGTTTTTCCCCTTCGATGCTCAAGGACGGATAATATAATGTTGCTTCTTTTTTGTGCATATCAAAAGTAGGGCATCCATCTTTTAACTGCAATTATAACGTCATATTGTTCGTCTGCACAGTGGTAGTACGTGCAGTGCGCTCCTGACATCCATCTTTTAACTGCAATTATAACGTCATATTGTTCGTTTGCACAATGGTAGTACGTGCAGGGCGCTCCTGACATCCATAGCAACCCTATTAGCAAGTTACAATTCAAAGGCATTGTTTTTTAAATCTAATTTATATTCCACTTTTAAGGTTTTCGTTTGAAGCACCCACGTATATACTACATTTGATAAATAAATAAACTATTTGTGCAAAGTATGGTTTCTGCGAGCTTCTGAATTGTGAACTGAGGGTTGCAAATGGAAAGCATACTATGGTCCTGATAATGAATATTTAAATATTTTAAACGAGAAATTTAATAAATAATTTAATTTTTAAAGTAGCACAAAAGGTAGATACGGTATTTAAACTCATGTAGTTTAATTATCCTCTCGAGGTATTCGTATTTCTTCTTAGTTGTGCAGATATAACGTTTTACCAGTCACACACATGTTCAATGTTTTACCCAAGCCACCTCTAGTAATGCTTAATCCCCGACTACTTCAGTGCACATTTCGTTATACATGTTCAAAGTTAGACCCAAACCGGCATTATTATTTATTGCCCCACTATGTCTGTGCACCTATCAATGTTATCTCTACTGATACTTGGAGATGAGACAGACGTCTGGTCAGGCACAACATACTGATCGGAGAATGTTAGTCAGGCTCAGACAAAATGTACAGGACAAAACCTCGACCCCACTTCCACACAATTCTCCTGGAAACAGGCTGTTTCATGGCAGTCTGGCTAGCAAAGTGGATGATCGATGTGATTTCCAAAGTAGTGAGCGAAACGCTTAGGAAATTAAGCGTAGCACAACCGCCTTAAAAGCTTTGGTCCACCTTCGTAAGCATATTCGGGATGTGAAAAAAGCTACTGACCCGCCATCTAGCAAATTTTTCAGGGTTTCATAAAATAGTTATATAATGTGGGCATTCAAGACCATCAACAGTCTCACCAGTGGTGCAGTAACATTAAAAACTCTTAAAGAGCAAACAGAGATTCGGTGGCCAAGGGATTGTGATCCTGGTTCGCAAATCCGATGTACCAGATTCGAATCACGTCGTACTCAGTTTGACAGACCGGTTGTGCCGTAAGTTTTCTCATGGTATGACCGTTTCTTGCAGTCAACCTAGATGTAAATGGGTAAATATCTGAGTCGCAGCAGTAGATTCAGAGTTTTAGCGAGTAAAAAAATTCAGCACACATTGAGTCGGCCAGGCTACAATGACGTCTATTCTATGACTCTTTTGACAATGTTAAATAATCTAAAAACAATAATTTTTTTTAGCAAAACATCTTAAGATAATTCCAACACAGGTGGTCTTGTAACAGTGATAATCAAACTGTATAAATAATTAGTTAGACCTAGATTGGAGTACTGTGTATAGTTGTAGAGTCCTTATTGTAGAGGAGATATAAATGGTGCTGGAAAGGATCCAAAGAAGAGTGACAAAACTGATTGTGGGATTCTATAGTTATAATTTGGAGGAAAGGCTCTGAAAAACCGGCTGTCTAGAAAAGAGAAGAATTCGATTTGATTCCATATAAGGCAATCAAGGGAAAGGAGAAATTAGACTACAACACGTTTTGAAAAGTACAGCCGCATAGAAAGAACAAAATGGCATAGCTATACATTCCTTTAAAAAAAACAAACAGGTAAAAACAGATGACAGTTACGGGAATTTGTATCCATTCACAATAGGAGGAAAGGAGATTCCAGAACTAAGATATGCAGATGACAGTTACGGGAATTTGTATCCATTCACAATAGGAGGAAAGGAGATTCCAGAACTAAGATATGCAGATGTCATGCTCTCAAACAGCACCAAGGGCCTGGAATTCATAATTTTAATTGATCTTAGCAAATAATTGAATATTCATTCTACTACTGAAATATTTAACACAAAAAATAAATCTCATTTATCTTAGCCACACCTTTTCCAGTCATGGCATGCACGATTGCTCTGTCGACTACTTTAGCGTTTGTTTATAATTGAACTACAGATACTGCATGCACAATGAGAATAACATTGCACGAGATGACATTTGAAAGGATTTACAGTAATTTGCAGAATGCCTTTTCAAAAATGTTATTCGCAACTGCCAACATTACATTTGTTATTACCCTCTAAAATCGGAGTTTATGTGAAGAAACTACAATGTTCTTCAGACATATATTATTCTGTTGAACTTATTTTGCCGATGGAACTTCCTGAAACAGAATCGACTCATGAGATTACACGAAAATATTTCACGTCCCTAACAGCTTTTAGAAAATAAGTTAATTTAATTACTTGTCAATATATTTTGTGTGCATACACGTTCTAGCTGTGAACTAAAGTTTGCTCTGCGAGACGTTTCATCACTGCTTGTCAATAATATTTGTTGAGTGAAATATCATTAGTGTTTTGTTTTTGTTGGTTGCTGCTTCTACACTGATGCGTTCTATGTGTACGCAGAAAATGAATTTATTTAGTTGTTCTTCTTACTTGAATTAGTTAGTTATTGTCCATGTCAAGCGATGATGGCCATCAGACGGTTGTGTCTTAATAATGTGATGTTCGCTGTATTTAGATTATAATGTGGAAGAAAATGCGCTGATCATCAATCTCACTCTTGTCACGAGATACCTTGGTTCAGTGGCAAGACTATTGATCGAGACGACTGGAGGTAACTCAGGATACAGGCACTCTGGTCTTACCTCCCGCGAGACCAAAGGTCACTTGAAACTTGCGATATTCGATCTCCCACCGATTCCGTTTTCATCACTACGAGAGGCGAGTGCATTTGCCGTCTAGACTACAGCGACCCCCTAATTATATACTTTAAATAGTATGTATAGAAAACTGGTGCACCATAAATTTATATATATTTGGAATATTATTTAAAATACGAAGCGGTCTACGACAACGGGCCGCTGTCCTACCTAACATTTCGCGTTTCTGATGGATACTATAGTGAGTGAGCTCCCAGTATTGTCCACGATTAGATCATGTTCTACTGATGAAGATTTCTTTCTTTCAGGGTATATCTTCAAGTTATATATTTAAAGTTTCCACCCATTTTCGATTGGCGATTACGAGATTCCAGAGTTACGATACGAAGACGACACAGTGATACTATCAAGAAGTGCAGAAGGGCTACAGCAGCTAATTTCAACCATAAATGGACACAGTAAAGATCAAAACCTGTTTATAAACATAAATAAAACAAAGATAATGACCACCGACAAAATACAATGTCAACATAAATTTACAATGGGTGGTGAGGAAATAGATCAGGTCACACATTTTGAATATCTGGGCTCCAGAATTTACAAAAATTGCGATTGCTCGAAAAAAATCAGAAGAAGACTAGCCATGGCAATGCAGAGACTGATCAGCCTGACGAAATTATGGCAGAACACCAACAAAATGATGAAAGTAAAAGTCTTGAGAGCCTGCGTTTTAACTGTGGCAGCTTATGGCTGCGAATCATGGACGATTATCAATATTTCGAGACAAAGAATCGAATCATTCGATTCAAAATGTTACAGAAAGATCATCAAAATACACTGGACAGAGAAAAAGACAAATGTTGACATTCGGCAAGAGTTTAGCATAGAGCAGAACTGGTTTATCATTTATCAACTCCATTTTGACTAGAACATGTAAATACTTTGGTCCACATCAAGAGACACAACGGTCTCAAGAGAACAGTGATGGAGGGCATGGTGCCAGGCAAAAGAGACAGGGGTAAACCAAGAACACGATTGCACTAAGATATCCAGGAATGCCTGGGTATGACTGTGGCGGAGGCTGGAGTTTTGGCAAGGGAACGAGTTACTTTCTGACAGACTGTGATGGGAACGACGTTATATTAAGGACAAGCTACATGGTGATGATATCGTGGAGAGCTCTGTGTATGTATGTATGTTTGCGCCCGCGTGTATGTATGTGTGTGTGTGTGTGTGTGTGTGCGTGCGTGCGTGCGTGTGTGCGTGCGTGCGTGTGTGCGTGCGTGTGTGTGTGTGCGTGCGTGCGTGTGTGTGTGTGTGTGTCAGAAAGGAGCTATAATGGACCAGCTGTTTTATCAATTACACATCATAAAGTTCAACTTACATTGTAATCTAACCCGTTAGGGTGGGTAACTTAGAGGCTAGTCTAGTCCGGTACAACATACTGACTAAGACGTCACGTCAGGGTTAGGGACAATACACTGACCAAGTCCCATATCTCTCTTCAATGGAGTGTTCCCTAAAAGCATGCTGTGTTCAAGGCAGCCTGGCTGACGAGATGTGGATCCATGTGATCCCCGTAGTAGTGTGCGTCAGGCAGATGAAGCCAAGCATAGCACAACCACCTGGAGGACCGGGTGAACCTTCATCAGCATGCTGTGGAATGCTGTGCAACAACCGCCACTTAGCGTCCTTTTCAGAGCGCACAAAAGTTTAAACTTACTAATTGAGGGCATTAAACATCATCATCAGCCGATTAGGGTGGAGAGAAGACTAACGCCTAGTTAGGCAAAACATACTGATCGGACATGTTAGTCTGTCAGGCAGAATTTACTGGCTAAGAACCCCGCCTCGGCTTCCTGGAAAGTCCCTATTTGGATTCGGGCTGCTCTTCTTGGTAGTCTGGTTAATGCGGCGGGGGATCGAAGTGATTCCCGTAGTAGTGAACCAGATTAAGCCAAACATAGATCAACCGCTTTGAGGACCCTGGTCCACTCTCACCGGCACGCTCTAGATGTGAGGAATGACACTGCAACCCGCCACTTAATGCCCTGTTCAGGGCGGACAAGCGAGTAAACTTACTCTGTGTGCGCATTTACAATAACAACCCCCTTATGGTAGAAGACTCGGAATCTTATCGCTTTTCAGGCCTCAACATTCAGACAGACCAGCAGTCTGCTGTTTGGAAAATTGCATTATAGTGTTAAATTGAGTTTGTTCTGGAAGAAGTGTCCAGTGTATGGTGCATGAAATAATATCCGATTTATGGTACTTGAAACAATACCCCGTGTAAGGCACATGAAACAATGTCCCGCGTATGGTATTTGAAACACTGTCCCGTGTTTGGTACTTGAAACAATGTCACGTGTTTGGTACATGAAACAATGTCCCGTACATGGTACGTGAAACGATTCTCTGTATAATCAACCCACTTGAAGAAAATGTATTCTCTTCGATTGTGAGAATAAGACGTCCTTTCTTTATTTCTTTTACAAAATAAGCTTTTCGTACAGGACACGACGCGCAGCATATAATTGGCAGCGGCTTTGATCCATTGAAACGTTTTTGTGTGATTATTTCATGGAAACTCTCGTTAATCCAACTTGACAAATCGCTCTAACTAACTAAGAACGGTCGTGCATTACAACAGTTTCAATCAATTCAAGCAGCAGTTCCACATTGAATGTTATCTAACGTGGATCTGTAATGCCTTATGTCTTTTTCCACGATAACGTAATCAGCTAAGATTTGGATTGTTCATCTTTTAAAGTTACCCTCCAATGTATAGCGATGTTAACCTCTATTTATTAACGATGTTAATACAATATGTAAAGAATACATCATGAAAATCAATTTAGAACTAACAGGTCATGAAAATATCTAGATTAGCCGGAGACATCATTATTGCCACTGAAAAACAGCAAATCAAACAGGTGAAAGATTTCACATACGTAGTCAGCACTTTATCAGGAAACGGAAGAAGTACAGCGGAAATCCCACAAAGATCATTATACAATTAACTCTAATACTTAATTGCAAGCACGTGACAATAACTATCAAAAGAGCTTTATACGACACGATTTTCGTCCCGACACTTTGCTATCAATGTTAAAACTTGACACTAACATCAAATGAAAAATACTACTCCACCGTAACAACAGAAATGAAACGCCTGCAAGAAATATTAGGTTAGAATAAAGATATGATCAGAAACGATGACATCACTAGACTAGTCGGAACAAAACCAGTATTAGACTACAGTAACAGATATCAATTAAAATGGATTGGCCTCGTAACAAGCCTACCTCCATACAGCATTCCCCAACAAGCAATGCTATTGCGATACAACGGATTCAAAGCTTACAGAAATAAATATTTGATCCAGTAAATGCTACAGTGCATGAGACACACAGACAGGCTCGTCCTAGAGATCTCTTCATAACCTGACACTGAAAGGCATTAAAGGATAAGCGAAAATAAAGAAAGAAGTTAACCTCTGGCACGCTTGTCCTGTACCTCTGCTTCCAGTACTGCGTTTGGCAAGGTGTTCCATCTTGTCATGTGACCAACATGTCGTAAATCAATTCCATTTTGCACTCACAATTTCTCCAAACGTATTATTTGTTTTCTTTTCTTTTTTTTAAGACGCGCAACTTTCTTCTATATATCAACATTTAAAAGACATCAATTCTCTTCACCTACGTGTTGTTTATTGTTCAAGTTTCTATGGCATGCAGTAAATACGAATATACATAGCACTTGATGACTTCGCCTGGATGGAATTATCTTACTTTGGACTTTAAACCAGTAGATATCAACAACTTCACATCTCTGTAACTGTTTTATTTTTTTGGTAATAGAACCTATCATAATATATCAGATTACAGTGGCATGATTGCACAACAACAACAAAATGCTAGTAGGACATACTATTGTAGGATTATATATGTAGGCCGAGTGTGAGTAAAATAAAAATAAAAACAAGAAATGAAAACTTCTCCCCCCCCCCACCCCCCCCCCCCCCCCCCCCCCCCCAAAAAAAATAAATTTGTATTCCAAGCTAAGTGGAACATGCATTTATGTGTCAGAAGTATTAGAAATGTTTATTTTTACATTTTAGATCCATTTATGCATTTGGTAAATGCGTTTCACATGCAGAATGTACCAATTAATAATAGAATACCTCAAAGTTGCCCGCTGAACATTTGAAATTTAACGCCTAACCTCTTGTTCGGACTGGTCACTTCTCATCACTGCTATTATGGCTGTTGAGTTTAGGCACTTAGGATTCATTAAAATCAGAAAAATTAAAATTACTCACTGATTCTTCAACATCAACTATTTCTTGAACTTGCTGCTCAGTAAAGAGGATTTTAAATGGCATATCACTAGCTGGGTCACGCCCACCTTTCATTATAAATAAGAAAAGCAGTAAATTAAACACAACTGGTCAAGATGTTTTTGGATTTTGTTTTCGTGAACAACTCTGGAAAACAGATCTAGAAGTAAGAAATAAATTAAGGGAAATCATTCTAGTTAATTTCTGGCATTGTTAAAATACGAATTACCCAAACAGAAACGAAATAAATACATTTTTATTCCGAATTGATGAGATCGTTCGTCCAGCTGGAACCATTTTGAAAAAAAGGAACGATTCCATCGTCTCTACGGAGTTAAAGAGTTTGTAGATTATTTTTGTGTATGTAAATATATGACTCAGGTTAGTGAAAACAGTTTAACCATCCTTATTATCCTCTTGATTTTCATTTCGTATCTTCTAGCTTGGTATTGCTTTAAATCCACTTAGCCGACGTTCCAAGAGATGAAAGGCACCACCAGCAAGAGATGAAAGGCACCACCAGCACACACTTTCAATTCTTGATCATTCCTGCAATTATTGACGGATGCTGAGAAGCTCAGGGTCACTCAGAGAGCAATGGAACGGCGCATACTACACATTTCAAAACGGGATAAGATCCAAAGCGAAGAAATTCGACATCAAACTTTGCTTCGGAACTTTGTGGAAGCAGCGATATCACGCAAGCATAGTTGAACTGGACATGTGGTACGCATGTCTGGCAAAAGATGGACACTTAGAACAACATTTTGCTGACCATATGCCTGTGCGTACGCGGGTCGTCCACCTATGTGATGGCGTGATGCTGACCAAAGACCTAGGCCCGCATTGGTACAGGTTGCAGAAGATCGGGGCGCATTCAGAATAAAGTTGGCTTCCTCGCTTAATATGATAATGTGAATGTAACGTGTGTGATCTTCCATCTTCGGTTATTATATTTCCAAAATAGGAAAAGCTTTTCACCTTTTCTAGTTTGTGATCATCTATTCTAATCTGAAGGACGTGATTTGTGTCTACTTTGTCAATCCTCATATATTTCGTTTTCTCAAACTTAATGATCAATCTATTTACTCGACTTTTGTTCCTTGAATCACACATTTCAAGAGTTCTTGTTTGCTTTCAGCATCTTATTCTGCTTCTTCTTCTTCTGCTTCATCGATCAACTGATGCTGTGCTTCTATGCATTTAAGGTTCAGGAAGGAGACTGTGCGTTTCAGGTCTTCGCTGGTCCACAACAGCTTTTTGAGCATGCTCGCTCTCCAGACTGGCTCTCTTTAGTTTGCATAGGTCGGGTAGTCCTGCAGAATATGGGCTGGTGTTCGCTTGGGTGCTCCACAATCGCACGTGGCAGTGTCTCTGTGACTAATTATGTGGAGGTAGGCCTTGAGTCAACAGTGTCCGTTGTGAGTCTGAAGATCTTTGTCTGCCCATCTCTGCCAGGTTTGTCTATGATGTCGTTTTACGGCTTGTATTTTTTTTTTTGCTGGTCTCTCCATTCTATCCCCTTGGACCGTTTAATGGGTGTCTGCTTATTTATAGCTCTGTGGATGGGGAGTCTGAGTGCAACCACTTCTGGTTTTTGCGAGCTCATCTGCTTTTTCGTTTCCAAGGACCCAACAGTGGGTCGAAATCCACTGTAGGACTAAATCTGTTTTTTGAGACTGCAATCCGACGTTGTACTTTATTTCATGTGAGAGTCTATCTTGCTGGTGCTTGAGATGGTCCAAAAAAGAATGTGGGAAAATAACATAACAGAATGGACCAATCTCCGACCAGAGGAGGCACAGGTAGCGGTGGCTGACAGAGAGGGGTGTCGTTGGATTGTGACGATGTCTTCATGGGTGCCCCAACGACGCCTCCGGTTACGGAATGACTTGACTTGACTTGACTTAGGTAATTACAGAGAAGAGAAAAAAAACAGCGCGACTCTGAGGTCATGTTATAAAAGGCTCTTTTCAATCTTTCATCTTTAGTAAAAGACATTCTAACTCACTCATTTGCTTAGGCCGAAAACTACTGAATGTTGGGTTGACATCCGGGTTGAAAAACGAAGGTCCATACGCCGAACCAATTAGATTCTAAACACACACAGACAGACACAAATACATACACAAACACACACATATTCACGAACACACAACCACGGACAAACACACACACACCCACTCACAAATACACCCATGTACACATACACACATAAACACATGTACGCACACATACACAAACAAACACACAGAAACGCACATACACACAAACACACATACAACCACACAAACACATACATTCACACATATCAACACACAGACATACACACCGATACACATTCAAACGCACAGCTAACTTGCTCAATGTTTTTAATCATCTCGTTCATGCCCTCCCTATTTTACTTCTCTGTTTCCATGGAAACTGTATGCTAATGGGATGTGTCGACCGTGTAAACAAAATACCAACCAATCAGTTCTTTCCACCGCTTTCCTGTTTCAGAGGGAACACAGCAATTTGAAGGTCACCATCTGAATCTTACTGTCATTGTCAGACATGCCCAAATAAGGATCGTGCATTTAATCAAAGAAACCAGAAACCTCACAGAAGACCCTATTTCAGGAATGTGGTCGAGTGTCATTCAGTTTGATTAAGTAATATTAAGGCGGAGTCCTATCTTATATTTTTCCAGAAATGTTGTGGATACAAAGAAATGAAGCTATACTAGCTATATTGACCAAGCCATTGATGCTGACTGGTAAGATTGATCGTTGTGGTCTAAAGGTTAGGCACAAGCCTCTCAAAGCGATTTACTGGAACGGCGTGGGTTCGAATCCTGCATGTTTCAAACGACCCCTGGTGTCAAAGAAGGTGGGACCAGAGTTGCATGCATCCTGAATTACATCCAGTCGTCTTGTCTTATGTCTTTCCACTGCCCAAGGTAGTTTGGGACCAGAGAGTGAGGTTGATGACCAGTGCAGCGAAGCTTCTTCTTCAGTATAATCCAGTACAGCGAAAGTTACATCACCAAGACAAAATCATCAGATGATGTCGCATCACCGCTTGCGATGGGCAACTAACCATTTATAATCACTTGGTTTTCGCCGAATAGTATCTGTGACATAGTGTTCAAGATATGAGACATGTATTAGGTACGTAATCGCAGGGTGACCAAACATTTTAAATCTTGAGGGCTTTCCTTTCTTTATTACTTAGTCATTTCTCTGCTTTCTATGGGGGCATAGGGGCCCTATTATTGTGTAGATATGTGTTGTTCAGTGTTCAGACACACCATACTTGTGCGTAAAGGATAGGCAGCTTCCTTTTGACCTTCATGAAATCCACCATTTTGTGGGGATTTCCTTTCCAGAATTGTATCCTGGACAGTAACTAATATTGATCTTGATCTTGATGACCCGTTCTTCAGTGTAGCTGCGGGTCCCAACTTCGTCTCCAGCGGACCCCGTCTTTGGTCACGCAAGGCCAGTGCATAGTAAGTGCTCTTCTAGAGGCATCGCGGATGTTGCAGAGTACTGTATTGGAGTCTGACCAACGCATGGAGGTCTTCTCCGCGGTCACTTCTTACCTCGGGGGCACCAGCTTGCTGTCCCTGTGCTCCATCGACCATCGTTTCGTCACTTTATGTGACCAGCCCATCTATGTTTTGTCTTTCGGATTACCACATCTTCCACCAGGGACAATCGTCTTATGTCAGAATTTTGAGGGCTTTGCATTCGTTGGTTCCGGAGAGTGATTCCGACAAAATGTCTGCCAAGTGAGACCTGGGTAATTCTCAATTTGTCCTCTAGTGATTTGTTAGTGTCCACGACTCGGCATCGTAGTACATCGCACGGAATACAGTGCATTTGAAGAGGGAAGCTCGTAAGTCTTGGTCATGACAACCGTTCAGGACCGTACTTATAGACAAGACGGCTGCCCAACCCACGCGGCGACCTCGTGTCAGTTCAAGTTCCAGGTTATTCTCCATATTGAGAAGACGTCGAAGATAAATGTTGACATCATCTAATCGTACCTGGTCAAGGAAGACTGGATCACAAGTAGCGAAGCGATTGCGCAACACTTTGGTCTTTGAGACATTCATCTCCAGACCCTCTTTCTTGCCCTCTCCATCGAGGAGCTAACAGTGACTGATAGCAGGCTCTTTGCGATTTTAAACTGGCAATGGTTATTTTAAGTGCATATCGGGTACACAGGGCTCCCCAGTTTAGCCTCCGTCTCCAATATGACTGTCTATCTTGCTTATTTACAGACCACGTGACACTTGAATCTTGATGGATTCGCACAACTACTATTTCGCACTTCAGCTCGTTAGTTTCTTTGAGAAGTAAGCTTTATCTTTCGGCTATAGCGACTCTTACCTAAAGAGTTATCTGAATCAACATGCTTTGTACCCATGATAACAATGGATGAATACAAATGCTCTTTATCAGGAAGACCAAGAATAACTAATGTCACACGAGATTCCAGTCACATGATTAAAATAAGGACACATCATCAGATGGTCATGTTTCGGATGAGCACTGCAGACAGCACAGTACTGCATTTCGTTTGACGTTTATGACCACATCTCAAATGTAATACATGCACATTTAATGAAAAGCCCGAGTGGTCTGCTGTGGTCTTTGTGTATGACAAGGACAAGAATAGCACCACTGCCACACAGAGAACACGTCGTAAGAGGCGATAAACTGTGTGGCATGGCATAACATCGGCCATAGTTAAGTGGTTTGTTTAGAGCAGCAAAGATGGCGCCTAACAGGCTCGAGTGTTTTTTAATTTATTAAGATGGACTCGCACATCGGTTAACCACACTCCGTAAGTGCTTGTACCAACGCAGATTTTTATTAAGCTGCTCAGGCCTAGCCCGCTAAGCAGAAGACTTCTCCGGGCTACATCCAGCTCACACAAAAGCTGGAATCTGCGCAGGGACATCTGCCCATGCAGAAGTACAGATCAACTAAGAACTAAGTATGAACACAAGCGACGAACAAGTGTTTAATATATTATGTGAGGCTGCAGGTGGACGTCCCATGTAATAAGGTCATAACGAGTACCACTCATCATTATCAAATGTCGTGCCGTGCGACGTTGACAATCGATTTCTCAGAAATCCGTCTGCTTTGGAGTATTTCAGAACGTCCGTTATAGATGTAGGGACAACAGAACCAAGAACAAAGACTATTTCTACTTGAATCGTGGTATTCTGTTAGGCAAGGTTGCCTGATGCCAGGTAGCCAAAAACTGTTTGAATTTGTCTCTGTCCTAGTTCCTGGAATATCGTAATGGTCCAACAGCGGGGTGTAGATCATCTCTCCGTTGGCACGCGGGCTGATGTAGTCGTATGGCCACGAGAAAGACACAGTTCTTGTCCATCTATTGTCAGTCATGGGGATCACGTGGTCTGCCTCTCTATACTTTCGCAATGACACAGAGCCTACAGCATTGCGGAACTGTTTGGTCTGCGTTATATTAATTGGAGCACTACTTCTAGATCTCTATGTTTTCCTATCTATACTTTCATATCAACATGTTTTTCTGTCTTCCTCTGCTTTATTAGACCATGATGTTTTCTTCTGTCACAAGATTTACCAGATCTTCCTGTCAAATATGTTTCCAGAGGAAACTGCTTGCCTTTTCTTCATTTTCGTTGGCAGTGATCGCTTTATATTATTTTCTTGCAATCAATTTTGTTTATAATTTATTTCCTGCAGTCCTGTGTATACGTAACTTTTGTTTTCTATCTATAAAGATACACATAACTCTGAGCTGATCGCTGCTTTCCAGTTATATTAAATCTGACGACTGGAGCGTGTTTAAGATGGAGATGAAGCAGGATAGCTGATCTTATTTTATCTATCACAAGGTGCAGATTAAAGTGTGACCCACACTCATGATTGATGCACAGATTTGAATGATTGAAGAGATTGATGCAAAGATCATACATTTTTGTCATGTTTCAAAGACGCCCTCGGAAGAGAAAAAAGAAAATATGATCCCAACGAAATGGCTTGCGATGCATGTTTCCTGGCGGGAAATATGATGAGTTATGAGCTAGGGAAAAAGGGTCAACGAATGGACAGGAAGCTGTATAACGTGTAGTGCTGGTTGCCAGGAGTTAGATGAATGGAGAGTTTCATAAATATTAACAGAGGAAATATGGATATTTTTGAATAAACAAGACACATGCACCGGATGCGCTATACAAGACTGAAAGCAGTAACTAGAACTATATTTACAAACTATAAAAACACACTACAGTTCTGCCTTCCACGCTTCAGCATCATGCTGAAGTTTAGTTTCATCATTACTGAACTATACAGTAAAAATGGATTCAGAAGTCAGACGAATAACTAACGTTTAGCAACAATTACAACCTATAAATAGGTTTAACATCTCCAATCTACAAAACGATACGCACGAGCAGCTCTCATCATTCAAATAGACTGCATTCAGCAACATACGTTTGGTGGTGTAACGCATGACCAGGTCCATGCAGGATGCCTAACATCACGGTAAGGCGGGGGAGATTCAAATATTTTCAAATGCTAATGACTCGAAGCGGTTATATTGTGCCGTTAATGCTGTCTACAACCCCATATTCCATCATTCATATCCTGTTCTTAGCGCTGACGGTACTGCTCTATTGACAGAAAAGATTGAGATTTTGGAGCGCTGGGCGGGTCATATTGACGCCACCCTCAACTTTCCTTCCATCATCTGTACACAGACCATAGATACTATGCCCTTGCTAATATGTTTGAGGATGTGTGTGACATCTTATTTGCATTCCAGATGAGTACATCCCCAAACAGCTGTACACTCACTAAAGGGGCAGAAGAAACACTGCAGAGAGTCCTTGGGAGTTTCTCAGAAAAGCTTCAATATTGATGTCACCTCCAGGTAGTTGCTTTAGAAAAACTGTACCACTAATATCACCGAAGGTGCTCAGATCGCAGAGAGTAAAGCTGCGGTGGAGGATCAGTGAATGCGTGCTGCACGAAAAAAACCAACCGCACGACGACCTGTCAACCCGCTACTGAATGTGGCAGAGTATGCCGGTCATCCTATTGGTGTTGTCGAGACAGTGTGTGCGTCTGAGGACTGCTTGCTGACCAGGTAGACGAAGTCCTTGGTTGGTGACGACAATATGGTTCTCGATGACGATGATGCTCGACGCAGAGGGGCGTCTGCAGAGAAAATAATCTGCTGTTTCAGAGCGAAACACGTGACAGATTGACTTGAAAACAAATATTTTAAAAACGTAAAATATTCAAATGGTGATTCATGTAACGGTTACAGTAGCAGTGACACGAGTTGAAAAAAAGTTTTTATCTAGTATGTATGCATACTTGGGATCAAGATGCCAGGTAGCGCATGAGCTGCAGTGGTCAGCGATCCATAGCTGACTGCAAAAGTCAGGTTAGCGTTCAGCGCTGCCAAGACCATTCTACATCTTTCCACGCGGTGATCCTGGATAACAGGCTGCAGCAGGACAGACTGGCTAAGGAGAAAAGATCGAAGAGGGAATGCTAACCGGGTATTCTTCTTCTTCTTCTTCGTACGCTGTCAAACTTGAACCTGTATTTTTTCGAAAAAAGCAGAGGTCATCCTGAGGCTGTCGGCACTGCCATAAAGCTTGTCTAGTGTTGCCACTGGTGATGGCCACATCTGCTTTCTCAGGTCCTCATTTGTCAGGCAGTTTTGCAGCAGATGTTCAGTGGTCATTTTTCCTGTACCACAAGTACATTCGTCAGTGCCACCTATCTTCAGTTTATTGAATAGGTAGTGCCTCAATCTGTTGTGGCCTGTGCGGAGTCTGAAGACCACGATCTGCTCTCTTCTGTTCAACTGGTAATAGGCATCATTTTTGTGTGTAGCCAGTATGTTCTGTTTCCCATTTGGCCATGTATCTAGCTCCAATAAGCCTTTTGGAATCTTCGTAGGTCACAACAGAGTCTGATTATGGTAATCTTGCACCTTCTTTTGCCAGTCGGTCTGCCTCCTCGTTGCCTTGGATGTTACAATGAGATGGAACCCACTGTACCACTACTCTTTTTGGTGCGGACTGCTGGCATAGTTGACAGAGTACTGCTCTTAAATCATTAAGTTCAGTATTTTTCTGGCTTTTTAGTGCTGTGACTACGGCCAGGGCATCTGTAAACAGGACTATCTAGGTTTCATTGCTTTCGCCTTTCAGCATTGCTTCTACTGCAGCCCTCAAAGCTTCTGCCTCCGCTCTCAAATTACTTGAGGATTTTCCAGTTGCCACTGACAGTGTTATTTTTCTACCATTTCGTAGGCTCAGGAATACCCCTCCCCCTCCGTTCTGTGTTGTGTTTATTACAGAACCGTCGGTGTATGCATGGGTCCAGTCCATGCTTGGATAGTTTTTCGTTATGTACCTCAGGGTTATGTCTCTTCTTTCTAATCCAGTATGTCATGCGCCGATCAAATGTGACTCCCAGATAGTTTGGGTTGTCGTTTGGCCGCAGATATTTGCCGTTAAGACTTATTTTGGTGTTCTGGGGTGAATTTGAAAGCGATAATATCGTACATGTTGTTTTGTCCATGAGTTCGCCCATTCCTCCAAGGATGTTAGGGCTTGCTGCATCCGATTGCTTGCTACGGTGAGATTTTTTTCAGAGATCAACATAGCTAGATCGTCTGCAAACATGGAGCTGTTGGACTCTTCTTGGTATATTCTCTGTGAAAAAGTGTGGGTTACAGTACTTCCCCCCCTCCCCCCCCCCCCCGGGGTACTCCCTGCTCAAGTGTCACCTTTTTACTCATCTGCCTTTGTACTTGAACTCTGGCTGTTCTGTTTTCGAGGTAGTGGCTAATCCATATGTACATTTTCCCACAAACTTCACTTCTTTGTAGCTTGACTTTAAGTCCCTCTTTCCACACCTTGTCAAATGCCTTCTCTAAATCCACCCAAACCGCTACTGAGTGTTTTTTTTCCTGGTAAGCATCCTCTATTTCCTGGGCTATGAGAGTGATCTGGTCCTCAGTGGATCTGTGCTGTCTAAAACCTGCTTGCTGTTAACCCGGTATTCAGAAAATACTTGCTGAAGTCGAATGTGTTGGGCCGAAAGGTGCAAATATCGCAGTCAAGCTGTAAACTACGACACAACGCATTCCATTCTCTGGACTACATTCTGCTACTTAAGCCCGTTCAGGGCTTGGTAGCGGGAGATTGAGAACGAATGAAGCCAAGCCAAGCATTATGCATGTTTTATGAATAGGCCTTCACGTGGCCCTCAAAGTAGCTTATGTATGAGACCCCATAAAATGCAGAATGAGTTCCCCGACAGCATCAGAGTTCAGATATCGGCACTCGTTTATATCAAGAACCTAACACACGCTATGCATGTCGATACTGTCATCTGTCATCCTTGAGACAGCCCTGATCACGCCTGGGTGCCTATAGGAAAAAGTGTACCCCATGCTTGGCATGGCACTTCTTGGATCATAAGA
Source organism: Ariolimax columbianus (assembly GCA_036924085.1). Classification (NCBI taxonomy): domain Eukaryota; kingdom Metazoa; phylum Mollusca; class Gastropoda; order Stylommatophora; family Arionidae; genus Ariolimax; species Ariolimax columbianus. The sequence goes on along the minus strand of JAVGWX010000005.1, from coordinate 44,002,940 downwards.
TGTATTGCAGCTGAAGTTGAAAGAGGTTAGAAAACCAATGGTCCAAAACACCTAATGTGCAGACACCATTTAGTTGAAATGAAACTATAGTTTAGACTGGGTTTCCTACACAAAAGTACGCACTATCCCCAGCGTCGCACCGAGAAATGGTTCGGTAAACAACATACCACACGGATAAAGCTGCAGGTGTAGATCGTACGCTCAACACATCTACAATATACAATATTGAGGGCTTTAAATAGAATAGGTGAAATCTCTACACCATTTCCAACACGTCACATACATGGGAAGCACAATATTACAAGATGGAGATGCGAGGAAAAACATTTCTACTAGAATTGCTTTGGCCTCAGGAGCCTTTAATCAGCTCACCAGTATCTGGACATAACAATTCATCAATCAATAGTACGCTTAGGCGACCAATGCCCATCCCGTTGCATGACCATGTCCAGACCATTGCGAAGAGTTGGTGCAGGGTGGTGGTCATCGTATCCAGGGTGATGGTCATCGTGTCCAGGGTGGTGGTCATCGGGTCCAGGATGGTGGTCATCGTGTCCAGGGTGGTGGTCATCGTGTCCAGGGTGGTGGTCATCGTGTCCAGGGTGGTGGCCATCGTGTCCAGGGTGGTGGTCGTCGTGTCCAGGGTGGTGGTCATCGTGTCCAGGGTGGTGGTCATCGGGTCCAGGGTGGTGGTCATAGTGTCCAGGGTGGTGGTCATCGTGTCCAAGGTGATCATCGGGTCCAGGGTGGTGGCCATCGTGTCCAGGGAGGTGATCATCGGGTCCATGGTGGTCATTGGGTCCATGGTGGTGGTCATCGTGTACAGGGTAGTGTTCATCGGGTCCAAGGTGATCATCGGGTCCAAGGTGATCATCGGGTCCAAGGTGATGATTGGGTCAGGGTGATGATGATTGGGTCCAGGGTGGTGATCATCGTGTCCAGGGTGGTGGTCATCGGATCCAGGATGGTGGTCATCGGGTCCAAGGCGTACTATAAAATCGCAGGTCAAAATTGTCCGCGGATCGGCCGTCTTTCAGTTTTTTTTCTATTTCTGCCTTGACCTCGGCAATGGAAGGGGGGTCAGGGCTGTGTCAGCGTCCGAAGGTTTTGTGAGAGACTCAAGGAGTAGATCTGACAAGGGTGTGGCGGAACGGTGGTTCAAGGCTGTGCTGCGATGTTTAACACCCCTGCTAGCTATTTCCTCTCTTATGGCGCAGTTGTATCCATCGGGCATTAGAGGGAACGGGGAAGAAAGGGGGTGGGGGATGCCGGAGAGACGTTGGGAGGGATCGGAGCTAAGAGCCTTTATCGGTCGGTATGTCGCTCTCATGTCTTTGCACACTAGACCTTCCTCGGCGCTGTCGGCTGTAGTGTTGTATTGTCGGCTATAGTGTTGAACTATCGGCTATATTATTGAACTGTCGGCTACAGTGTTGTACTATCGACTATAGTGTTGTACTGTCGGCTATAGTGTTGTACTGTCAGCTATAGTGTTGAACTGTCGGCTTCAGTGTTGTACTGTCGGCTATAGTGTTGAATTGTCGGCTATAGTGTTGAACTGTCGGCTATATTGTTGAACTGTCGGCTATATTGTTGAACTGTCGGCTTCAATGTTGTACTAGCAGCTATAGTGTTGAACTGTCGGCTACAGTGTTGTACTGTCGGCTATATTGTTGAACTGTCGGCTACAGTGTTGTACTGTCGGCTATAGTGTTGAACTGTCGGCTACAGTGTTGTACTGTCGGCTATATTGTTGAACTGTCGGCTACAGTGTTGTACTGTCGGCTATAGTGTTGAACTGTCGGCTATATTGTTGAACTGTCGGCTACAGTGTTGTACTGTCGGCTATAGTGTTGTACTGTCGGCTATAGTGTTGTACTGTCGGCTATCGTGTTGTACTGTCGGCTGTAGTGTTGTATTGGTATTCAAGGAAATCAATGACACTGAGCAAACATATGAAGCTCAGACTATTCAATTCAATCGTAATATCAGTCATGACATATGGATGTGAAAGCTGGAAGACAACAAATGCGCTGGAAAAAACTCAATATCTTTGAAAATAAATGTCTACGAAGATTATTTAATATACAATGGGACCATTTCATAACTACTGACTCGATAAAAGCAGACACTAATCAACTATTCATGTTGGCCATCATCTGGATAAAAACGATGAACATACATCGGACATGTCCTTAGAATGAGCAGCAACCGTCTTCCATTGCAAGCACTCGAATGGACACCAAGAGGGCGTTCGGAAAAGAGGGAGACATAAGGATACACCCAGAAGAACAATCATCCAAGAGGGTTCAACTATGGCCTCAGCACCACACAAGATCTAAAAACAGTAGCGTCACACCGTTCCAACTATAAATCATGTGTTTCTGTCCCATTCGCCGTATTTGGCGTGCAAAGATCATATATAGATATAAATAGAATTCAGTCTGAGGTGACCCGATTAAGAGTGGACGATTCAATGGACATACATTAATAACGATACTTGTGAACTCAGTGATGTTTAGGACCAAAAATACCCCTTTGCATGCCCAATCCTACCAGAAGTGTGCACGATGGAAGATATACTCGAGGGAAACGACACTGCAGTTCGTGTGATTGAACACTGGACCTCCGCCGTATAATTTGGTACAATGGACACGGACAGTAAGTAAGTAGCAAGAAAACATGTGCAACAAGCAGACTAACATCTGGCGGTGTCATCTATCAATTATTGCAGGGCTTCAATGAGGTAGACAAGAAGCTCAAGGAGAACGGAATCTGCATCGCCCTCAGAGAGAAGCTACTCAAGGACTCTGGAGTTCCCAAAGACTCCGACTACGACAAAATTGTACAACGCCTGAAGGAGAAAGAGCTAGCAAGGGGTAAGTGCATACATGTACAAATAGTCATCTTCTTGTGCCTTTCTCACTACAACCAGAGCGTAGCGTCACAATTACATGTGGCTTCCTTTATGAAGCATGCACCAATGTACACACAATGGCTAATGAATGGTATATGATTTATGCACGATCTTTACATTTCTTTCTCGCTATCTTAATCTCACAGTATAATCACGTTTGCTTGTTTAAGATATAATTTCTTTCTCTCTACCTGAATCTCCAAGTGAAATATTGTTTGCCTGCCAGAGATAAAATTGATCTCTATATCATCTCTCGCTTACTATATCCTCCCTACCTTAATCTCACAGCTGAATCGTATGTGCCTGTTGGTGATTAATGTATAATTCTCTACCTAAATCTCACAGATGAATTGTGTTTGTCTATTTATGTTATATAGTAGATGCCAGCATAAGTTTGGATAAGCAAATCGTATGATTTTTACTTGACGAAACAACCATATGTTTTAAAATCAAAAATGTCTGAGCTGAAAATCTTTTTCTTTTTCCCATAACCCACACTGTTGGTGTATCACATTCACTGCATTCTAAATTGTCTATCTCCACGTAAGTCTTTCTGCCATCAATATTTCTGCCTCTGTTTCGTTTTTTTTTACTTCAGTATATAATTATTTTCAAAGCAACTTAGGTCTTCCACTCTTTCTCTTTCAGACCAGCAGAACAAACAATAAAATATTATGTATATGAACTAACATATTCATCTATGGAAGTATAAAACAGCATGTATATGTGCTTTGCAGGCTAGAACAAGGCCTTTAACAGAGGCCATCGTAAAAAAACAACCCCAAAACAACCTAATGACGTGTCTGTAAATTGTAGGTGTGCATGGACATGACACAAGAAAATGCAATAACTTTGCTCTCGCAGAGAATTGCCAACTGAAGGTCTGCCAGGATGTACTTACCATGTGTTGATGTGTAATGCAACTAGAAATGGGTCAAATACGCATATTGGTCGCTTGTCCTTTTAACATTTACACATACTTATTTTAAAGAGAGAGATGGAGAGAGAGAGAGAGAGAGAGAGAGAAAGAGAGAGAGAGAGAGAGAGAGAGAGACGAAATACCAGGACTCATATTCTTTCATAAATTTGTTTGTTTGTTAATCGCGAACACAAATGACAGGGAATGATGATTGTAGTAAAGAACATAAGTCAATTATTTGGATTGCAGGTTTCCATCGAGGAAACGAAAACTACAAAAATTAAAAAAAGAGGCAAGATCTTCTTATATATTGGAACTGTAACATCGGTCTATGGAAGATATGATAAAGGAGCCACGTTGAGAAAATTGATGATCATGGGTTATTTTTTGTAGCAACATAAATTGCATTCGTATATTGATATCCAAACAAATAACACACGCATTTGCTATGAAAGTCAAAAACTTATTATTATTTTGGTCTTTTGCGTCTTGACCGACGGTCAGTAATCAAGTCTATTGAAGATATGGCGGCGGCTGCATCTGTTCTGAAGGGATATTCTATTTTGTGGCTGATGTTGCCGATTCTCGATTGACAGGGACACCAGCAGTGTAAACAGAAATAGTCCGATTGGTGTGGTGTAGGCTCCTTTTTTGTGTATCGTTTGTCTTCCATCTTTGTCATCAGACCTAGATCTGATGCATCGATGCCCCTTCTCAAGGTCGCTCTCTATCTAGCTCTATCCTCTGCAATCTCCTCCCATATATTTGGAATGATCACAAAAATCGTTCATGTATCTTTTGAAAATGTCCTTGTATCTTTTTTAGGCTTTCCTTGTGATCTGGTAACTACTTCGGAATTCGGGTATTTGACATTCGTTTCACGTGACCCAACCAAATGTCCCTTGTTGCTCAGAGTCGAGAAGTGAGAAGGTATCTTGGCGCGTTTCAGTATTTCCGAGTTGGTCACCTTGTCCTGCCACTTTATGTTCATTATACTGCGAACACATCGCAGATGAAAACTGTGTAACCTCTTCACGTGTCTTGAATGTGTTGTCCATGTTTCCGCTCCGTAGAACAGCGTGCCAAGCACGCATGCTTGATATATCATGATCTCTGTATTTAGCGTCAGCTTTCTGGTGTTCCATGCCCTTTCTTTCAGCCTGCCAAAAGTTGTTGCTGCTTACCCTATGCGTATATTGATCTCTTCATCGAGTGATAGTGTTGTTGTTATTGTGGATCCCAAATATTTGAACACTTGAACTTCATCTAGTGATAGTGTTACTGGTATTTTGGAGCCCACATATTTGAACACTTGAACTTCATCGAGTGATAGTGTTACTGGTATTTTGGAGCCCGCATATTTGAACACTTGAACTTCATCGAGCGGATCTTAATTTAGCGCCATTGTTTTTACTGGTGTGGTTCCAACTTGTTTTAAGACATTTTTTCACGTTTACAGTGAGAGGAAATATGTCGCATCAGACAGACAAATGATTAATGATTGTAGAGTGTCCTCATCGTGCGTCACCAGGACTGCATCATGAGTATCCAATAGCTCTCTGATGAGATTTTCCGTTGCTTTGGACTTAGCCCTGAGCCTTGCCAGATTAAACATTGAACATCAAATCTACTGCGGACAAAGACATCACCAATCTACTGTCAGAAAGCACAGAACAGCAAGGCTGCGAAGAAAATTCTAAATAGTGTAGGAGGAGCAAGAGCGCAGCCCTGTTTCACCGCGCTTTTGACTTACAAACTGTCGGATGTATTTTCATCAAACTAAACGATGGCACCCATGTTTTCGTAGAAGGAGACAATTAGTTTGAGCCATGTTGGTGGACAGCCAATAATTTCTAGAACCTAATATAGGGATGATCTACACACGCTGTCAAAAGTCTTTGCAAGATCAACGAACGCAATGAGCATAGGCTTATTTGGTTCTCTGCTTTTTTCTTGCAGCTGTCTCCGTGTAAAAATCATGTCTGTGGTGGAACGCCTCGCTCTGAACTCACATTGACACTCCAGCAAGCTTCTGACGTCCCCTTAGAATGACACGAACGAATGCTTTTCCTCTTATGCTCAGCAGGGATATTCCCCTGTAGTTGTCACAGTCGCCGTTGTCTCCTTTGTTTTTGTAGAGTGTGACTATCCTTGCATTTTGCCTGTCTCCTGGTTAGTCTCCTTTCCTCCAGAATTTAGTTAACAGCCTGTAAAGGATCGGGAAAAGAACCTCTTTATTTTCCTTGGTAACTTCTGAAGTGATGTTGTCATTTTCCATTTGCTAGGCAATCAAAATTGCTTAGGACAGCTATTTTTCTGTGGGGATGATGTCGTTCATGCATTACTGGGTATTTTCACACTCTATCGACTAACTCTAGGTGCATTATACTCCAGAGTAAAGGCTTGAGTAGTCTTCCGCCTATCTGTCTAGCTGCTTATTTCTGTCTAAGATGAGTTCACCACACTTTGATTTAAATGGGGCTATTTTTTAGCCTTTCGGACCCAATGTAGTTTTAAGTGTTTATACGTCGCTTTGATGTTACCTGAGTCTGCAGCTTCTTGTATTGAGGAGCAGAGATTGGACTAGTACTCGTTTGATGTTGTCCGAGTCTGCAGCTTCTTGTATTGAGGAGCAGAGATTAAACCAGTACTTGTTTGCACATCTTCTGGATTCTCTTTGTACTTTACGTTTGGTTTTGCAAAGACTGTCTTTGTGCATTACGACGGGGTTTCTTGAACTGGATGAGAGCCCCCTTTTCATCTCAATCAGTGGCAACATTTTTTCTCCATTTATGTTGAACCAATCTTTTCCATATATTTTCCTCCCTCCAAATCCAGAAATTGCGCTTTGTTATATATACTCGGCATTACTATATGGATTCAAATCATGGACACGAAACAAACAATTGGAGAAGATAATTTATGTTTTTGAAATACGGATAGAAAAGAAGATCTGATGGAAATACAAGAAAAAAAATAAAACAAGTCATCCAAAAATAAGGGCAACAGTGATAATTCTAGCGAACTCACAGTATTTTGGTAAGATAAACAAAAGTTGTTGCCTGGTTTCCCAACAACAAGGCCGGAAGGAATGGTAGTGAACACACGTACAAAAGGTGGACAATGATATACGTCAGATGGACTGGGAAAATCTGACAGATTGCACAATTAAGAATATAGACAGAAACCGTAGGAGATTCATTAGAGCAGAGCATCAATGTAGAAATGGCATATAAACTGAAAGGAACACGTTCTCGTTCACCTATCAATTTCCAGAGTATATTGTGGCGCAACCAATTTGATGTTACCATAAAGTCGTATCATTAGAGTTTGCGTGGTTGTACAACTAACAGTAGATCTTGATATGGTTCTACTTTCTGTCAGATTGCCATTTAATGTTCTTCTTCTAAGCTATTTCCGGAATTTGTCTTTTTTGCTGGGAATATTGATTCCATCTGCATTTCATGTCCATGTATCACACTCTTAAAGAGATAACACACAATTTAAATTCTTATGATTGTATATGTTGTTGTGGTTGCGATATGTTCTTATATACCCATGTGTGCCTATGCTTTATGCGAATTGTTCTTACTTTTGAGATTCCTTGCTTTTAGTTATGTTTTTGGTTCCTTTATAAAATTGTGCTCCTGTGTTACTTTATATATATATTTTTCCGATTTACAAGTATATCGTCTCTGATTTATTCCTTCATGTTTGTTACTAGCTTCATCTTTGTTCATTGTCTTTCATTTAATAATTTATACCGCTGATGCAAAGCTCAGTAGCTAGTACTTGCATATATATTAAATATATGTATACACACACATAAATTGAAGGACTGAAGGAAGAGTGCCTGGTGATTGGCAAAGAGCGGTGGGGGTAGCCATTTGAAAAAACAAGGACAGCAGAAAACATTGCAGCGCTCATAGGTGCATCAGAAAAAGGCCGGCACGAATCATTGGCCAGCCATTACAAGCTATTGTGGAGCTAATGCTCATGGCTTCACAATCAGGATTCAGGAAAAGCAGGGGATGGGCGGATGCTGTATTTACGCTCAGGAGGTTAAGTGGAAAAAAACCGCAGAATACAATCATAAACTCCACGTGGCCTTCATTGATCAGGATAATGCATTTGGCCGGGTATACCGATGGAAGCTATGGGAGATAATGGAGCAATATTTTATGGAGGACCAAGCACTGGTTAGCGATTTTACGTCAACAGCGAAGATACAGGACGAACACATTTATGTATGACAAATTGGTTTCCAGTAATGAGTAGTGTACAACAGGGGTGTGTTCTTTCTCCACTGTTATTCATAATTTGTATGGATACAACCACACAGTTGGCTGACTCCCATGAGAAGTAGCTAAATGAACTCTTGTTTCCTGATGATCAGGTCCTCTTTTTCAAAAATGGAGAAAGCCTACAACACCACAGAATATCGTACAAGTCCATGTGTAGCGGATATGACATGCCGATGAACAAAAGACCGAGACTATGATGATCCCGCGTGAACAAGTGCATAGACGGTTCCACAGCAGTGACAAAAGTATCAAACAAGTAAGGGAGTTCAAAATACCTAGGAAGAATGTTCACGACTGAGGGCAGAGTGGACAGAGATATCGTACATATAATTCAGAAGGAGAACAGTGTCCACTATCGATGTCGGTGGATCGAGGATGTCTCTGCGACACCCATGAAGTTCCACCTTACGACAACACAAGCCTCATACCTGGCGATAACAAGAAATATACGCATCCCTACTCTCTGCGACGCCTGTTGACAAGGGCAGTAATGAAAAAGAAGAAATAAGAAGCCAAATATACTAGTGTACTAATATATATATATATATATATATATATATACATTCCTTTTTTGTATAAACATTATTCTTTTAACTACTGCATCTATTGTATTTGCGAATACTATGTATTGTCTATTAACATTGTTAACATGATCAACTGCTTTTTCAAAATGAAGCCATGTTGGTACTCTGTATAACCATCTTGCCTACTAGTGCATTTGTCATTTAGTGATGTTTATCAACTCTGTTTTTGACTCACTTCCATGTCATCATGTTCGAATGTAAAAGACATTTTCTCTTCCCGCCCCCTCCCCCCTCCCCCCCCCCCCCTTGTTTCTGCTTTCTAATAATTGTCCCTGTTATCAATTTGTTCTGACTGTTCCGTTTTTCAAACACATGTTTTATTTCATTTGTGGCGTGTATTTTTTTCGGTTTGCAGGTTTAATTAACAATAACGAGTTATTAATTCAACTTCAACAAGGTTTGATATCACTTAAGTCTTCTGTATCATCTTGTGGTGTTCAGTAACATGCCCCAACATTTCCTCGAAAAATACAAATCTGTCGCGTGTAGGAGGAAATGTGACTGTTTGATGGAACCAAATCATGTTGCCTGCTCTAACATTTTCTTATTTGATATTCACCGCAAACCCCTCGAATCTTAGCAATAAATCTAAACACAAGTCTGTGCTAGTCTTTTCCGCATCAGCAGACCAAATTGTTTCTCTGCTTTCGTCTAAGACACAGGCCTGTTGAATAAGCTTATCCTATTTGGGCACATACATTGTCTCTGCCAGCTTATTGAGATAACTAGGAAAGACACTGAAATCGTAGGGAAATTAAATTAGAGGACATAATATTTTAACAGATAACGTTCAGATACCTGTTATCCAACGAATATATACATGTTATACAGCCCATATATACATGTTATCCAACCCACATATACCTGTTATCCAATCCACATATACCTGTTATTCAACCCAAATATACATGTTATCCAACCCACCAATACCTGTTATCCAATCCACATATACCTATTATCCAACCCACATATACCTGTTATCCAAGCCACATATACTTGTTATCCAACCCACATATACCTGTTATTCAACCCAAATATACATGTTTTCCAACCCATAGATACCTGTTATCCAAGCCACATATACCTGTTATCCAAGCCACAAATACATGTTATCCAAGCCACAAATACCTGTTATCCAAGCCACATATCCATGTTATCCAGCCCATATTTACATCAGTTGATTGTATTCCCTAGAGCAGGTTAGCAGATCAAGAAATAACACACGAACAGTCCTATGATCAAGTCTATAAACTTGTCGTAGTTGTAAATGTCACTTTAAGTTGACGTACTTACTTTCACTAATAGAAAAAAGAAATCAAAAGCAGAGACAATGGATATAGGTAGAAAGCACACCACAGTTGATATTCAAGCGAAACAAACAAAAATATTGCAGGTACATGAATGTAGGTATTTGGAACTGTTTATACTGAAGGTGGGAGACTCGACAGAGAGATAGAGACGCGAGTGCAGAGGGAAAACGTTGTCACTTACCAGCTGTCTCCACTGCTAAGACACTCCAAGATTTCCCCAAGATGCAAAACATCAGATGATAAATAGTGTCTTCATCCCAACCATGTCCTACCAGTGCCAGACATGGGCATTGAATAAGGCCCAGCAGAGAAAGTTAGCCAACTCTCAAGTTATGTGCCTACAAAAAGGCACTAGAAGAGATACAATCACAAATATGACTTTTCGGGAGAAGGTTGAAACTTCTTCTTCTTCTTCTTCTTCTTCTTCTTCTTCTTCTTCTTCTTCTTCTTCGTACAATGTCAGACGTCAACCTGTATTTTTTCGAAAAAAGCAGTGGTAATTCTGAGGCTGTCGACTCTGCCATAGAGCTTGTCTAGTGTTGCCACTGGTGATGGCCACATCTGCTTTCTCTGATCCTCGTATGTTGGGCAGTTTTATAGCAAATATTCAGCTGTCATTTTCCCGGTACCACACGAGGATTCGTCAGTGCCATCTATCTTCAATTTGTTGAATAGGTGGCACCTCAGTCTATTGTAGCCAGTGCGAAGTCTGAAGACCACGACCTGCTCTCTTCTGTTCAACTGGTAATAGGCATCGTTTTTTGTGTAGCCAGTGTGTTCTGTTTTCCATTTGGTCATGTATTTAGCTCTAATAAGGCTTTTTGACTCTTCGTATGTCACACTAGTATCTGGTTGTGGTAGTCTTGCACCTTCTTTTGCCAGTCTGTCTGCCTCCTCGTTGCCTTCGATGTTACAGTGGGATGGAACCCACTGTACCACTACTCTTTTCGGTGCGGACTGCTGGCATAGTTGACAGAGTACTGCTCTTAAATCATTAAGTTCAGTATTTTTCTGGCTTTTTAGTACTGTGACTACGGCCAGGGCATCTGTAAGCAGGACTATATGGCTTTCATTCCTTTTACCTGTCATCATTTATTTTACTGCAGCCCGCAGTGCCTCTGCTTCCGCTCTGAAATTGCTTGTGTATTTTCCAGTTGCCACTGACAGTGTTATTTTTCTGCCATTTGGTAAGCTCGGGAATACCCCTGCCCCTCCGTTCTGTGTTGTGTTTGTTACAGAACCGTCGGTGTATGCATGGGTCCAGTCCATGCTTGGGTAGTTTTTTGTTATGTACCTCAGGGTTGTATCTCTTCTTTCTTTTTCAGTCTGGCTGTTTTTGTTTCCAATATCTGGTATATTTTCTACCACCTCTGGAAATATATGCTGCCTCCAGGTAGGTTTTCGAAGGTTAAAACAACATATAGTACATCGAGCAACAAAGAATGAATTGGTTTGGCCACATTGTGAAAATACAACCAGACCACATTGTTGATGCAACCGTCTTCAAAACATCAGGAAGAAAGGCTAGAGGTAGACCGAAGGAAAGGTGGATAGCATAAATGAGATTTGCCGTGATATGGGGGAACATGTTACTCAGACGGCGGGAGATGCGAAATACAAATGCATACCACGACACTGGGCTACAACCCGGTAAAAAGAAGAAGAAGATGCAAGTGTTAGTTTGTTTTCTGGATGAATAGTTTGGTATTTATTTGACAATTTATTGTTTGAAAGGGAATGTGAGTATGTTTATAGTATATCTTCTCGCTCCTATTGTGTGATTGCTCATATGTTCCAATGTTCAAGATATTTCTACTGTTCTAACACATTACTACACCAGATTCACTAAACACGATATTAGCTCTACTCTCTTACGTGAGATTGGGTAATTACAAAATACGTCTTTTATACAGGATTGAATAGTTAGATAAAACAACTATCACATAGGATTGAATTGTTACATTAAATCGCCTTTCATATAGGATTAAATAGTTACATTACCACCTTTCATATAGGATTGAATAGTTACATTAAGTCCCCTTTCACATTGGATTGAATTGTAAGTCTCCTTTCACATAGGATTGAATAGTTACATTGTCGCCTTTCACATAGGATTGAATAGTTACATCAAGTCCCCTTTCACATAGGATTGAATAGTTACATTAAGTCCCCTTTCACATAGGATTGAATAGTTACATTGTCGCCTTTCACATAGGATTGAATAGTTACATCAAGTCCCCTTTCACATAGGATTGAATAGTTACATTAAGTCTCCTTTCACATATGATTGAATAGTTACATTAAGTCTCCTTTCACATATGATTGAATAGTTACATTAAGTCTCCTTTCACATAGGATTGAATAGTTACATTGTCGCCTTTCACATAACATTGAATAGTTATATAGTCGCCTTTCACATAAGATTGAATAATTACACTGTCGCCTTTCACATAAGTTTGAATAGTTACATTGTCGCCTTTTACATATGATTGAATAGTTACATTAAGTTCCCTTTCACATAGGATTGAATAGTTACATTAAGTCGCCTTTGGCAAAGAACTATGTGGTTATATACATGTTTTTATATTGCATTTTGTAGCTAATATGTACAGATTTCAGGTGTAATTGAAAAGTTACAATAAATACACGTTAAATAATATTTTGTAGCCATATGATATGCATTTTACATGTTATTAAAAAGTTCAAATAACGGCACTGTTGCACAATATTGAGTAGCTGCAGCATTTACGTTTCCCATGTAAATGAGAAGTTACAATACACACATTGAGTTACATAACATTGAATAGCTTTCACGCATACATTTTAAAATTGCCTAGTTATATAACAAACATTTTACATCAAAGTGTGTAGTTAAAGTACATATATTTTACATACGATTGCGTATAGTACGAACATTTAATGTAAGATTTGACATTCACAGAACGGTAATTTTACATATAATTGGACACTCATTACATACGCATTTAAAATAATATTTTATAATTACAGTTCACCCATTATACATAATGTTACATAAAGTTACATAACATCAGTTTTACCTACGATTGTATAGTTAGTTACATAACACGCGTTTGAATAGTCACCTTCCATTTGTATAAGATTGCATGAAGAAAGAGCGACCAACAAATGAATTGTTGAAGTGTAAAAGAACAAAAACCGAAATGATGCATAGCAAAGGTGAGACTAAATGGAAATATAATATCCGATTTTATAAATGGTATCCATTATTATTTTCGAACGAAGCAGGTTCATATTTTATAAACATGAAGTTACTGAAAATAATAAACTTGAACCAATATCCTTACCATATTTCAGTTTGTATTTTCTTAACAATATTGTCTCATGCGTTTGTAGTATTCATTGGGACTTACTAGCTGGTATAAAACCTGGCTGGGGCTTCCCTGTTGTGAGACGCAGGGTCGTTGCTGGGAGGAGCGGTGGATACTTGACATCAACGTCCAAAATCAGAATGGAGAGTGAGACAGTGAAACCGGCTCTCTGCTGGTTATCTATGACCCCTGTAATGAGGGCCGATATTGTCTCTGACTAGCAATCTTTGGTTTGGAAGGTGCGAATGGATGAATGTGGCATGAGTGAATAGTGGACATAGAGGCTTCAAAGCTGAGGAAACTTGTTTGGATCTACTGTTCTGGAAATGCTGACGATTGCAGGAATGACAGCGATGGCATACTAGCCTAATGAGAACTCGCAATGGGGACATGGGCATTTTCAAAATGATCAACGACCTCCTTTTGAATAAAGACACTTCAGAGATGAACCATATTACAAAATTTTGAAATCTTGAGAGAATCAATCAGAGATGAGCGTATGTGAGGACTGCGCAAGAATTTGTACAAGACGTGAGCTACAGGAACCGCCAGTATCTACACTCTTTACTATTTACTGAAAGTGAATGGAGTACAATGACGTCGATTTTTAACATAATAAAGCACAACCTTATTGAGATGAATGACACTTTTCTAGAATAATACTGGTTTTTTATTTCCTCTTCTGTCCTAACAATAATACACGCCTAACATATCGTGATACTGCCCTCTATATGTATTCTTTCCTAGGGTTGTATCTTCAGAATATTGCTGTTTATTTGTAATGCTGTTTTCACTTGGTGTATTCAGGTGTGATCATATTTGGCTCAGACCAAGAAGTGGCTGGACTCATGAGAGCAGTAGACAGGATGGGTCTTTGGGAGAAGTTTGCCTGGATCGGATCCGATGGGTGGGGAGCTCGGGGCCTAGCCTATAAAGGGAATGAACGTGTGGTGAGTGCATGGTTTGAGAACCGGAAATAATTGCATTGTTTTTCTAGCGATAGCAAATGTCGATTGTTTGGGAGTTCAGACTGGCAAAGTGTATTTCAGGTCTGCTCAACGGTTCAAGTTACATTGTCAAAAATAATGTTCATATATGCTATAGTTCAAATCGCATTAGTGATAAGTAGTCTTCATCAACTATCACAGTGGGAGGTTCAGAAAGAAAGTTTCCTGAACAAATTAACACCACAACCAAAGAGTTGATGTACATTTGGGAGCCGTAAATGTCAGCCCTGCTAGAGAATTGATGTACATTTAGGCCGCCCTAAATTTCAGCTCTGTTAGATAGCTCAAGTCGCACTAGGCATAAGCAGTTTTCAGATCTGCTAGAGATTTTATGTCGCACTAGGCATAAGCAGTTTTCAGATCTGCTAGAGATTTTATGTCGCACTTGGCATAAGCAGTTTTCAGATCTGCTAGCTATTTTATGTCGCACTAGGCATAAGCAGTTTTCAGATCTGCTAGAGATTTTATGTCGCACTAGGCATAAGCAGTTTTCAGATCTGCTAGAGATTTTATGTCGCACTAGGCATAAGCAGTTTTCAGATTTGCTAGAAATTTTATGTGGCACTAGGAATGGCTTGGCTTAGTTCGTTTTCAATCTCCTGCCACCAAACCCTGAAAGGGCTTAAGTAGCAGAATGTAGTCCTGAGAACGGAATGCGTTGTGTCGTAGTTTACAGCTTGACTGCGATATTTGCACCTTTTGGTCTAACACATCCGACTTCAGCAAGCATTTTCTGAGTACCTGGTTAGCATTCTCGCTTCAATTCCATCTCCTTAGCCAATCTGCCCTGTTGCAGCCTGTTATCCAGGATCACCGCGTGGAGGTGTATAAAGGTCTTGGCAGCTCTGGTTCGCTGGCCCTGACGCTAGCAGTCAGCTACGGGTCGCTGACCACTGCAGCTCATGCAATGTACAGCGTTTTGATCCCACACTAGGAATAATAATTTTGTTGGCTTTTCTCCAAAGTGTATCCCTTTGTACCTATTTGTCAATGTTATTTAATGTTCCTTTCATCTAAGTTTTACGTGCCGCCAAGAGCCGTTCAAGCTGCCAGGTCTAGGCACAGATTATGTATTATAGACCTCAATCCCTGATGTAACCAGAATAACTGTATCTGCTGTTGAATCACTTATTCACCAATCAGAAAGCAACATCTTTTGAACGAACAACAAATGCAATTCATGTATTGTGAACCTCTTTTACCGTTTTGTCTTGTGAATAAAAACTGTATTTCAATTCACTATCTGAAAAAGTGGCACCCGGGATTACACTAATAGGGGCACATCACTTTTTAAATATGTAAAAGGTTGATGAAGAGGGATGTTTTTGGGCCTGGTCACCTCTTCATGTATAAACGATACCAATATAATCATCTATTGCATATGCTCCGATATAGGCTTCCTGTCAATGTACCAGCAGCAGTTGAAATTGATGCCCAATAAGGGTAATTGTTCGATCAATGACAAAGTGTATGGTCAAGCCTGGTTAAAAACTAAAACTGATTAAAGATGGAGGAACGAAGCAAATTGATAACTCCAGTTAACTATAGGTTAACAAATAATAATTTCTGTCAACTCTCCCTGTTCAATATGGAACCGACAATTATTCTATAAGTCAAGTATGAACATAATGCTAAACAAAGGGAAGACAGTCTTACCACTTGGATTCGCATGAATGACACGTGGCTAGGTGCATGACATCCAATCGCCACACCTTTATCAACAGATTTTTACGTCGTACGATACTTTCGGATTAGTCGATGCAATGGCAATCCCGGACGTGAGACAAAGAGCAGAACACCAACGATCAAATACAATCGGAGGTTCACAAGTGAAAATAGAGATGGTTTGGACACATGTTGTAGCAGAGACCTAAAGATATAACCTAACAGGGGCTGAGGAACACATATTAGTTAGAAGACATACACCACATGATTAAAAACCGTTAACAAGGAAGCCACGAGAAACAAAATTGAATGTGCTAGCTTGAGAAAAATGTACAAACAGCAATACGTGAAGGACTAAACTTCGAACGATACTAGAAGATGATGGTGTACAAGGCCAGTTACTGGATAATGTAAGAGCATTGTATCGTAATGGTATATAGGTCGTCGTACCGACTGATGGTGTCAAAGATGTTTTTGAAATAAATCAACATGCTGAGCAGTGCAAGAGAGCTGCAGTCGCTTCTCCGCCTCCACGTGGTGAACTTTAATAACAGGCTGCAACAGAGCAGACTAGCTAAGGAGAAGGGAGAGCAGACTGGTTTAGGAGAATGGAAAGCAGACTGGCTGAGGAGAATGGAGAGCAGACTAGCTAAGGAGAATGGAGAGCAGACGGGCTAAAGAGAAACGAGAGAAGACTGGTTAAGGAGAAGTGATAGAAGAGGGAAGGCATACCCGTTACCCAGCAATGTCATACTGTAGTCAGATGTATTGCGCCGAAAGGTGCACATATCGCAGTCAAGCTGTAAACTACTACAGAACGCATTTCGTTCTCTGGACTACATTAATTTTTTTACTGTTCAGGGCTTGGTAGCGGGAGTTTAAGAAAGTTAAGGGCTTGGTAGTGGGAGTTTGAGAACGTTCCGGGCTTGGTAGCGGGAGTTTGAGAACGTGCAGGGCTTGGTAGCGGGAGTTTGAGAACGTCCATGGCTTGGTAGCGGGAGTTTGAGAACGTTCCGGGCTTGGTAGCGGGAGCTTGAGAACGTGCAGGGCTTGGTAGCGGGAGTTTGAGAACGTCCAGGGCTTGGTAGCGGGAGTTTGAGAACGTCCAGGGCTTGGTAGCGGGAGTTTGAGAACGTTCAGGGCTTGGTAGTGGGAGTTTGAGAACGTTCCGGGCTTGGTAGCGGGAGTTTGAGAACGTGCAGGGCTTGGTAGCGGGAGTTTGAGAACGTCCAGGGCTTGGTAGCGGGAGTTTGAGAACGTCCAGGGCTTGGTAGCGGGAGTTTGAGAACGTCTACTGCTTGGTAACGGGAGTTTGAGAACGTTTAAGGCTTGGTAGCATGAGTTTGAGAACGTCCAGGCTTGGTAGCGTGAGTTTGAGAACGTTCAGGGCTTGGTAGCGGGAGTTTGAGAACGTCCAGGCTTGGCAGCGGGAGTATGAGAACGTTCAGGGCTTGGTAGCGGGAGATTGAAATCGTTTATGGTTTGGTAGCGGGTGTTTGAGAACGTTCGGTGCTTGGTATCGGAAGTTTGAGAACGAACGACGAAGAAGATGATGAAAAAGAAGAAGAGGAGGAAATAAATCACTGTTAGGATGAGATAGGATTGTGTGATTGTCATTCTACTGCTAAACATCTACATGAACACCATCACACCAGAGGCCAGTTAAATTAGGGCATAATGCGGAGAACCGGATTCAATACACGAATTACTCTCTGCAGTTGATCAGTGTCTGTTGTACGGTAATTCAAATTAACTGCAAAATCACTTGAACGCGTTCGACTACCTGCACTACATAAAACATGTCAATTAACGAGAAGAAGACAAACTATTAGGATCAGCGGAACACCTCCTTAACATTAGAGTCATTTATATTCCTTTTCAACAGGCACATGAGCGCAAGTATTTGAGCAGTATTTTGTCGGGAGAGGAAAGGATTGACAGTGAAATCGATAATTAGTGTAATAAATCATCCTTGGTGACTTTTCAGCTGTATCCACTGTTTAGGCAACAAAGCAACAGTTGATATGCAGTATATCCATGCCGACTCTGAGCTACCAGTACCAAACATGGCCTCTGTCCAAGGCGCGTGAGAGCAGAATTTCAACGCGTGAAACGAAGTGTTTGAGGAAGGTCATCGGTGTTACCATGGACAACAGAATGCGAAATAAGAACATTCGATGTATGATTGCCTCTACGTCTTATATAGAATATATTTCAAGGCAACCACAAAATAGCTGGTTCTGTCTTCTCATGAGAATGCATCCTCATCCACTTCCACAAATGGCATACAACGCTTGTAGATCTAGCTACAGGGGAAAGGGCAGTCGCGAGGCAGATGGATAGATGACATTGTGCAACCACGCATGCTCACAACGACCAACGCAACGCACTTTTGACAGGACATATGCTTTATGCTCTACACGCCGCTCAACGGCAAATATGTAAAGAAGGACAACTAACTAAAGCTGAAAATAGCCCAATTCACAATACATCGTAAAATAGTGATTCACAAATGCTGTGTTCTCAATTTAACACAGCAATGTAGATTGAGGCCTCAACCGACATGTCGGTAACTTTGACAATTGCAGGTAGAAGGCGCTGTTACAGTACAACCTCTGGCTGAGGAGGTCCAAGGATTCCGGCAATACTTCTTGAACTTAAAGCCTGGTAGCAACAAGAGGAATCCATGGTTTACTGAGTACTGGGAGGTAGGTACGGTCTTGTGGAGAGTTGAGAGAAAGAAAGAGAGATGGAGAGAGCTGCTAGATTGCTACGGATATGTGATTTGATTAGATAGATCGATAGACCGACAGAGACACAAACAGATAGGCTGGCTGGCAGGCAGGCAGACAGACAGACAGACAGACACACGAATACATATATATATATATATATATATATATTTACATAGAGAGAGAGAGAGGAGTGAGAGAGAGAGAGCTGTTAGGTATGCACATACTTGTAAATTGTAAAGAGTGATGCATGGGAGGTACATAAAACTGTGTTATAAATAGTTCAGAGAGGGTCAGAGTGTAATATAGTGAGAGAGAGAGAGAGAGAGAGACAAAGAGAGTAAGAGAGAGAAGAAGAACGAGTGGTTGATCGAGATAACTGAGGAGCAGGCATGCTGTCTCACAAACGAGAGAGATGTTGAGAACAATTATGTTAATAATTAGTAATGGTGAGAGTGAAAGAGCGAGAAGAAAGCTGATAGTTGTCAATACATCCATATTATTCAAACTGGCACTTAATACAGTATACTGATGCGGAAACAGTTTTTTTAATTGCAAAATTAAAAATTCGAGTTCGAAACTATTTTAAGAAAAGATTCCAGACAAATGTCGGTCACGTGGTTACAAGGACACACATTTACGCAAGGTTGATGAAGCAGGTTCTCATAAACGCCATGCTAATAGTAGAAGACCATTATTTGTATGCTCTGACTGAGCGTGCTAGAGATACTGTTCAGTCTATTGGACGTGAGACTCCAGCTTTTGTATCTCAAACACTACGGTCACACAAGACAGCTGGTCTAGGTAATGGTCAGTGAGTAATTTAGGGCCTATTGGTTCAAACAGTGCATTACTCGAAGATAGGAGATGGTATATAACAACTTGTGAATGTTTAGAATGAACTGCATGAACCCATAATAGACATGGCCATCTGAAAATGTAGTCTTTTGTGTTTCAGCAAAAGGGGTTCACTTTGAACACAAAATGAAATAGCCATCTTCTTTGTTGGCTAATTATGTACATTTGTAGGAATGTTCATAACATTTCGTTAACTTATTATTATTTTGAATGAGTATTGGCTTTCTTTACTTTACCTCACTTCCTACAACAGAACACAACACGAATACATGTGCATACAATTTTCACTTTTCTTCTGTACCAAACACTATTAGGATGTCTTCCACTGCCGTTTCCGGGACAGTCCTGAAACTCCATTCAACGGGATCTACAATACGTCGTGCACGGGCCATGAGCGAATCATACCTGCAAACTTCATGATGGAAGCTCAACTTCAGTTTGTATCTGACGCCGTCATGGCGTTCGCCTACGCTTTCAAGGTAAGTGATATACGGAGACGTAGCTCCTTCCCAGACTCATTCACGTCTAGGTAGCGTCAGTTTCAAGTTGTTTCCCAAAAGAAATATTTGCAAGCAACTCTGACTATTATAGCTTCTTCTTCTTCGTTCATCCTCAGATCAAGGTCCTGGTTTCTCTTACAAAAGATACTGTTGTTTGTGAGGCTGTTTTATCTCTATCCAGCGTTTTTCTCATATCTGTCTCGCAAGGCCAGTATTGATCTCTCTGTTTTCCTGCATGAGCAGGCAGCATTGTAAGATGTGTGCCACTGTCATGGTATGCTCCTCACACGGACACCGGTCATCTGTTTCAATCCTCATTTTGTTGTAAAAATGATTCTTGAGTCTGTTATGCCCAGTTCTAAGTCTGACTTGCTCTTCTCTAGTTAAAATAGCTGTTTTCTTTTCGCAAGTTGGATTGTTGATTAGCCCTTTTTCCTCTAAGTTTGGATTTTAATTATGATATTGGCTTGACTATTATATAAAAATGTATTTCCACGGCAGATCTTACATTGTTTGATACTTTATTGCATAGAGCTTCACCATTTTTCAAGTGGGCTCTTTCCCTCGCAAATAATCGCATCTACTCCATTCATAAAATTGGTAGTCTTTTTACTTCAGGCTGCCTTTCTAGGCTCCATGTAATTACCCTGATATAAATTGAATAAGGACGATACGCCGTTCTGGACTTTCACAGACTTGATGGACATGCTCAACTGTTTCGTCTGCCAACACGAGTACATTTTCATGTATGTGCCTATTTATTTTTCTGTTCAACAGGTTGTAAGTGAGTCTGTCAGGATGGTTTGATGGTTTTAATATTCCCTCATCCCTATTGTGGCTGATGTGGATCTATTGTATTGGTTATGTTGAAATTCAGCGCAATGGAAGAGCTGACGTTCTTCATTAAAACGAAATTCATTTTTGGACATAGGTGTAGTTCGGTGAAACGTTACGAAGTTTAGGTGTAGTTTGGTGTAACATTTTGAAGTTTTGGTGTAGTTCGGTGTAACGTTATGACGTTTAGGTGTAGTTTGGTGTAACATTATGAAATTTATCAGTGACCGACTATTGACTGAAACCACTGCATAGATGAACCAGCGATTCACATACTGAAGAAGGTTGAAATGAAACGAGAGTCGAGCTAAGTGAAGCGCCGCTTGAGAGGATAGAGCAGGATTTGGTTCAACCAACGAGCTACAGGAACCATCTGTATCCACACCCTTCGCCACTTGCTGAAAGAGACTTAGTACCTGTGGGTATTCCTGGAATGCAGTGAAGTGGATTATTATGAACTGAGAAGAATTTAGTAGTGTGACCAGGTCTCTTCTTAGAAATGGGTAGCGTGTTTATGTCTTTTCTGACTGTGTGTGTACTCTGCGCCCTTATGTGCTGAAAGCTTTTGTACAGTTTTTAGTTCCTGGGCTGTTACTTAATTAGTAAAAAACCATTTGTTTTGTGTATGGTGTGGCGTATGCGACGTAGGTCTTGTTAACACACTTGTCCTAATGATTGTTGCTTGCAACTGTTGCGTATAATACATAGCCTGGATTCTCACTACTGGTGCATCAACTAACAGAAGATAAACTATGGGAAGATAACACAAATGGAATGCTTTATAAACTTCGTGCAGATAATCTGATGAACGGATCAATCAATGTAAGGTAATTATATACTCGAAGATTATAGTGTACAAGGCCAGCTTCTTGGTGACGTCATAGCACTGTATTGTTTGAGTGTGAACGTCATCAGAAAGACTGATGGTGTCACATATGCTTTTGAAATCATTACCGCCTTTAGACAAGCTTGTGTGCCCTTTTTCCTCTGCTATTTATAACATCTACATGAGCAAAATCGCGTCAGAGGCCAGTCAAATTGAGACATCTTAAGCAGAACAGAACTCAATTCACGAATTCCTTTTTGCAGATAATCAGTGCATGCTCTGCGACGATGAAAATAAGCTGCAAAATCAGATGAACGCGCTAGCGACTACCTGTGCTCAACACAATTTGCGAATTAACGATAACAAAACAGTAGAAATCAGTAGAACACCTGGAACACTCAAGATAAGTGTAGATGATATTGCTTTTAACAGGCCCATGAGTTCATATGTTTGGGCAGTATTTTTTCGGCAAACGGGAGGATTAACAGAGATTAGGCACACGAGCATTAGTTTGGCAACAAAGCAACAGCTGATACAAAAGTATTTTTATGCCGACTTTGTGCTACCAATGCCAAACATGCCTCTGTCCAGGGCATGTGAGAGCCGAATTTCGACTTGTGAAATGGAGTGTTTGAGGAAGGTCATCGGTGTTACCAGGAGAGACAGAATGTGGAACGGCGACACTCGAAGTATGGTCGGCACTACGTCTTGTGTCAAATAAATTTCCAGGCAGAAAATACGTTAGTTTGGTCATCTTATGAGAATGCGCCCTCATCAACTTCTACTGATGGCTTACAATGCTGGTAAATCTGGCTACAGGGCAAGGGGGGCGGCTGCGAGGCAGGTGGGTAGATGGCATGATAGTCATTGTACAGCGACACGGGCTCACATTGACCCACGCAACGCACTTGGCGCAGGAAAGACAACTTAAGCTGTCCACGTCACTGAACCACACACGTGGAAATAAAACTAACTAACATTAGACACACACAGCATTTGATAGGAGATATATTCACATATAACTTTTCATTTTAAGACTTATACATAGTTAAATCTGTGAAAGACAGACATACACACAGAGAGGTCCATACGAGACATAAACACATACAATTTAATATAAGACGGAGACACATTTCAGTCTATATATGGCAGGTAAGAACATATATGAGTCGATATGAGACAGGTAAGCACACAGATGAGTCGATCTAAGACAGATTAGCAAACAGATGAGTCGATGTGAGACAGGTAAGCACACAGATGAGTCGATGTGAGACAGATAAACACACAGATGAGTCGATGTAAGACAGGTGAGCACACAGATGAGTCGATCTAAGATAAATAGACACACAGATTAATCGACACAAGACAAATAGACACACATTTGAGTGGACGTGAGACAAACTGGCACACAGATGAGCTGGCGTGAGAAAAGTGGGTATACAGATGAGTCGATCTGAGAAAAGTGGGTATACATATGAGCCGACGTGAGAAAAGTGGGTATACAGATAAGCCGACGTGAGACAAACGGGCACACAGATGAGCCGACGTGAGAAAAGTGGGTATACAGATGAGCCGACGTGAGACAAACGGGCACACAGATGAGCCGACGTGAGAAAAGTGGGTATACAGATGAGCCGACGTGAGACAAACGGGCACACAGATGAGCCGAGGTGAGACAAACGGGCACACAGATGAGCCGACGTGAGAAAAGTGGGTTTACAGATGAGCCGACGTAAGAAAAGTGGGTATACAGATGAGCCGACGTGAGAAAAGTGGGTAAACAGATGAGCCGACGTGATAAAAGTGGATATACAGATGAGCCGACGTGAGAAAAGTGGGTATACAGATGAGTCGATCTGAGAAAAGTGGGTATACAGATGAGTCGATCTGAGAAAAGTGGGTATATGGATGTCAATTAATTAGATAATTGATAGACATGTAACAGTACTGTTAGACTGGCCTCCCAGATTGCTTTTTTCGTATGGCATTAAAGATGACATATATGGCTGCTTAGCTAATGAATTATGTTCTGACATTCTCAGAAAATCCACAGCAGACAGTGTGGGGATATAAAGGGTATGTGTGAGAGTATGGCCAAGGTTGATGGCGATGACATCAAGAGAAATCTTCATCAAGTCAGATTTACTGGTAGGTTGAAGACACATGAAATAATATACTTTTCTTTTTGTGACATGACTACGTGGACACTAAATCCGGGGTCTTTGTGTGTGGCAAGAACAAAAATAACATCAATGCGCCATAAAGAGCATGTCGTAAGAAGCAACAAGCTGTGTGACTTGGCATAACACCGGCCATGGTTAGGTGGTTTGTTACGAGCAGCACAGATGGCACCTAACAGACTGCGGGTCTACTTTTCTCTAGAGTTGGAGTCTATTAAGACGACCGCTCATCGGTTAACCACTCTCTACGACACTTGTCCCAACGCAGCGGCTAATAAGCTGCCCGAGTCTAACCCGCTAAGCAGGAAATCTTCCTCTGGCTACATCAAACTCACGCCAGAGCTGGGACCTGCACAGGAGCATCCGCCCCTGTAGAATTTGACAAAGAATAAGACATGAAAATATTGTACAATAAATGTATAACCTAGAACAGCCTCCAAAGTAAACTCATGCATCACAGATTGTACAAACAAATCCAGTACATACGAAAATTAAAAACAATATTAAACGAATGTATATAAAATAGGATGCAGTAAATGATGCAGTAAATGATGAAAAGATATACAGAGCAGCTGACATATTCGTCAACGGTGTCACTTAGGAGTGTGTGTGTGTTGGCCTCTACCACACTTTAGGATGGTGTTTGTAGCACTACTTTCTGATGCTAAGCATCACGCCGCTCTCAAATTAGGTGCAAGATTCACTCAGCTGTTCAATTCCGGTCACTTGAAGTATTATACCAAGGGGAAGAAAACCACCATCTTGGATCTCTTCTCTACTGACCTCACCTCGGTGGGCCACGAACAAACTCCAGTGGTAAAAATATAGCCCATAATATTCGTAGTGGCCACCAGAGAACCGAAGAAGTGTCGTATCTGAAATTGAAATAGATAATCTGGTAAACGGCCCAAGGCACGCTGTGTTTGGATACCAGATGCGATGAACTATGTCTGCTATCATTTGTTTCATGGCTAAAAACCTGAGAATAATCAGGAGACTAGATCAATACAATCAGCTTCAGTCTCTAAGTCTGACATCGCCTTTCTCGTTGCTAAAAACTCCAAAATAATCAGGATACTAGATCGACACAATCAGCTTTGGCTTCTAAGTCTTGGCTTTCTCGTTGCTAAAATCCCTCCGAATGAACAGGACAGAAAATTCCGCAATCCTGTAACAGGTTTCAGGTTTAGGCCGCATGGTGCACTATAATTTATTTTATTACATTACACTACAGCATGATAAGGACTAGATCAACACATGGTCCCGACGGTTTCAAAACTCGACTATCATTATTATCTCATTGATTGACGTGAATCGTAGCTCAACCTCAGCAAATACTTCCTTTCCCTCGAAGATGAGAGCTTCCTATTTTCGCTAGCCACGAATTTAAGAGTAATCCCTTCTTCTCCAAAGCAAGGACATAAAATCATACGATATGTATGTCATGATTAATGTTAATTTTGTTTAATAAATAACCATTGCTGCACTCCAGGCAGACGCATATGTGATGCGTATTACTCATGAAAAGGTCAGGATAAAATAATTAAAAATATTAGATGCCACCAGTATCACATTTTTCCCATGTATGGATTCAAACAAACTCATGTTACTTCTAGGACTTTCTGGCCAGGAGTTCGAGTTTCTCACCACAGGGGATGGACCTGCACGATATAGAATTCTCAACTTCAGGAGGAACGACCAGACTGGAGAATACGAATGGGCAACTGTGGGGTTCTACAGAAATGACCACCTGAATATCGTAGGAAGTTACCTTTGTTGTTTGACATGTTCTGTTGTACACTTTACGTCTACAGCTTCAAGTCTATTTGTGTTCTCTCAATAGTGTACACGTTTGTTTTTTTCAAAGTTTACTTGTGATATTTAAAATTGTACGTCTTGTTCCAGTAGTATACTGTATGTTGTTTTCCCAACAGTTTACACGTGTGGGTCCACACTTTACTTCTGTTGTGCGAACGGTTTATGTGTACTTTGTCAACGATGTATGTGTCAACAATTTACCTGCGTTGTGTCAACAGTTTACGTGTTGCTCACAAGTTTACATACACGGATGTACGTGCAAAGGTGTACGCGTGTTGTTGTCTCAACAGTTCATGTGTGGCATGTCAACAGTTTACATATTGCTGACAACTTTACATACAAGGATGTACGTGCAAAGGTGTATGTGTGTTGTTGTCTGAACAGTTCACGTGTGGCATGTCAACAGTTTACCAATGTTGCATCATTAGTTTATGTTTCAAGAAATTGTTACAATTGCATTGTTGCTATAGAACATGCCATGGCTACTTATTTGGAATGACTAACTGCAGCTATCACAGCCTGCTTTTATCAAGTGTCAAGTGTCAAGAAAGAAGATGCCGGCAGGAAAGAAGCAAGAATTACTTGATTTATCAAAATTTACAAGAGAGGATTTAAGAACATAAAAGTTGTATTCCATCCACAAAATAATAAGTTATACTCCATCTGCAAAATAGTAAATTATATTCCATCCTAAAAATAATCTGGAAAGAAACACTCGAGAACATCTTTGCAGATCAGGCAAAGAATCACAAGGACGCAACTCTTACCAGATTTAATAGAAAAATCAGGAAAACAGAGGGACTCCCAGAATTGAAATATGTTGACAATATTGCTGGCATTGACAATACAAGACACAGACGGAGGGGAAAAGAAGATGTATTGTCGTATTTTACATTAATAAAAAACTCTGACCCAAGTTCTAAGCATTCGTTCCTACCGATGGCTTAGCTGTGAGGGTTGTTATGAACTGGAAAGGGGACATAGTTACGTTTTAAAAAATTGTAAATGAAGTCTAATCAACAGCAATAGTCACTCAACTCTACCCTTTCGGTGCTTAAACAGTGACATCATATATCGACCAAGATGGCGGTGCCTTCTTGTGTACTTCCCAAAAGACGTTAGCAAATCAACTGTTTTTTTTATTTATATGATTCAATATTTAAATACGCATGCTACTGGTGTGTAGTGTGGCTTGAAGCGTATTACTTCCAGTTGTTATGTATTTCGACAGTTTGTGGCAAGCCGGACTAATGCGTGTGTCATTTTTTCCATGTGCCATTCGATATAAACACAACAATTGTGTGGATTTGACAGTTGTCTACTGCATCGCTGTTCACCTTGTTTGTGATACTAGTCATCTTCATAAATTGTGACATTTCATAGTCAAGATGGCATAGCCAGCAACGATCGACTAGTTATTCAGCTGTTCTTGATGACATGTTTGTGATTTGTAACTTTGGTTCGTGTACATCATCACATCCTGTCTTGGTTACCATCGCTGCTTCAGACAAGCAGGATTATCACAGCGCGTCTGTCAGTGTTTGGGTGGGTTTGACGTTCACCCTGTGTCGACACTTAGTGAAACAGGTTTCTGTGCCATTTATTATGAACATATATATTTAGTACTGGCCATCCAACATGTCTAACCTATAGGACGCCCGACCCCCGCTGCAGTGCGGTGCACCTGGTTTACGGGAATGGTTGCGGAAATAAATCATGAGGAAAAATGGGCATCCTGCGTTACCTCCAGTCATCTTGACGTATTTCTTGTCACGGGTCCAAAATGGGCATCCTGCGTTACCTCCAGTCATCTTGACGTATTTCTTGTCACGGGTCCAAAATGGGCATCCTGCGTTACCTCCAGTCATCTTGGCGTATTTCTTGTCAAGGGTCCAAAATAGCTCGCGACCTGAGAGTGAGGGCTATGACCAGAGTAGTTTCTTCCTCAACATAATTCAAATACATTTAATTCAAATACATATAATTCAAATACATATAATTCAAATACATTTAATTCAAATACATATAATTCAAAACCATATGATGATATCTTCATCAAAGCTTCCGATGGACAACTAAGCTTACACAATAGCAATGAAACAGACATCATACATACTTATCGAACACAACGACCTGATATGTTCAGATAAATAACATGACAGGAAACTTGGAGCACTTATAGTAGGCAGGAACGGCGGCTCAACACCTTTCACATGAGGTGTCTACGGCGTATATTGGGATTGGGTGGCAAGAGAGAGTGTCACATAATATGGCCTTAAAGAGATCAAACACTCACAGCATGTACTCGCTGTTGAGCAAGCGACGTCTTCGGTGGTTGGGGAATGTTTATCACATTGAAGATGGAGGGTTGTCAAAGGATATCCTCTATGTACAGTTAGCCACTGGAGTTAAAAGAATCGGTCGACCCACACTGCGATTCAAGGACGTATGCAAAAGAGACATGAAGTCATGCGACATCCCATTCGAAGACTTGGAAGAAATTGCTCAGGATCGAGCTATCTGGAGACAGTCGGAGGGGGCATATTGGCTGCTGACACTCGAAGAAGCCTTCTGGCTGCAGAGAAAAGAGAAAGACGAAGAGATCAAGAAACACCCCGGCGATTCAGTTTTCTCAGCATGGTTGTGCGATCTGTTCGCGGATTCATCTTTGCAGCCACAGCAGACAGTGTCGAAATACAGGAGACAGAGATGGACAAAGCTGACAGGGCGCCATGCAGTCTACAGAGACAGAGATGGACAAAGGTCACAGGGCGCCAAGCAGTCTACATAGACTACTGCAGTCTATGATGATGATGATGATATCCTGCCAGGTCCAATGGTGGTGATAACCACATGTACAGTCAGCAGCAGAATGGACTTGACACTTGTCGCGCTTATGTGTACGTCTAGTGCCTAACGAAAACAGCACAATGGATTCAATATCACAGTAGATACAATTCACTGACTTCTGTAATGTCATCAACAATTGTCTTTATAACATTACACAGGAAACCTTGTGCAACCCAATGTTGACATTTGAGAACAATCAGCCTGACCAGGAAACACTGTTAAGGTTCTGATTACAATTACACGGAAGAGAATTACGCGCTGAGTAAAAACCAAATTCCGGATGCACAATTTGGATTTAAAAAGAAGAGCGGAATACGAGAAGAAATATTTTGTATAAGGACACACGCAGAAAAAGGTATAGAAGTACATACAAATAATGTATAAATGCTTCATTAACTACAGAACAGAACTGTGATAAGCATGAACAGCTAATTACACGTCTAGAAAAGATAAAAATGGCTGAAACATACACATGAATAGTTACTATCCAATACTGTGAGCACAATAAGATCCGGTAGACTTTACACATCGTGCATAGACGTAAAGCGCGGAATGCGATAAGAAAATGAACTGTTCTTTGTCTTACATGTGTAAAGAGAACACGTGTTTCAACAGATACATGAAATGCATGGGCTCATTATCGAATGGGACTGTGCCGGAGGTCGCGGATTTGAATCACCGTGGAGACCGACCGTCTGTAAAAAAATCCCCCCCCCCCCCCAATCTTTGAGTACTGAGCTGCGGGTCTACTTGTGTATGAGTCTAGATGGTTCGTGTTGTTAATCACGTACTTGCAGTTAGAAATAACCTTTGTAATAATTTAAATATGGTAATAATAAGTTCAAACTTCTTTGTTCATGTTATTTTAATACAAAACGTACCACGAGCATTAGAAATGGTTCTTGACAAAGATCTTGAAGCGAAGAACTTACGTGCAATAAATAGATCACAATAGGTTGTTGTTTTTTGTGAATGCCCACAATGAATACGTTACTTTTTTGTGCGCCCTGAAAAGGACGTTAAATGGCGGGTTGCAGTAGCTTTCCTCACATCCCGAGCGTGCTGATGAAGGTGAACCGGGGTCCACCAGACGGTTGTGTTATGCTTGACTTCATCTGCGTGTCACTCACTACTGCGGGGTGTCACTCACTACTGCGGGGATCACGTCAGCCCCTCACCCCCGTTACCCAATCTGCCATGAAAACAGCCAGTTTCCAGGGAGGGCTACTAGGAAGCCAAGGTGAGGGTCTGGGCCATTATGTTTTACCTGACTGACTAATATGTCTGATCAGTATATTTTCTGACCATACATTAGTCTTCCTCCACCTATTAAGATGGTTAAACCATCCTCCAAGAAACTGGTTGTATAGAGACTGCAAAGACGTCTAAACCAGAACAAAGACGTTAAGTTAAGGTGGGTTATCAACAATTAATATCACATACGCGGATAACATAGTTTTATTGGCTGGAAAGAAACACGAACTACAGGAATTGGTAAGTAAGAGGTAAAGAATATTAGTCAGGTGTTTGGATTCGTCCGAAAAAATAAACTGTAAAACACTAGAACAAGTGAAGATCTTCTCCTCCCTTGGACATATACTTACTCAACAATGTACAGTGAGGTACGAAATAGCAATCACATAGAGAATAGTCATGTTTTCATCAACACGAATCATATTGACATCCACCAGCATGAGTCATATTTACATCAAATAATGTCAGTCAAATAATGTCATCAACCAACATCAGTCAAATAATGTCATAACCAACATCAGTCAAATAATGTCATCAACCAACATCAGTCAAATAATGTCATAAACCAACATCAGTCAAATATTGCCATCAACCAGCATGAGTCATATTGACATCCACCAACATAAGTCATATTGACATCGACTAGTATGTATCATATATTGACATCCACCAACATGACTCATATTGACATCCACCAACAAGAGTTATTTACTGACATCCATCAATATGAGTCATATAATGACATCCCCCAACATGAGTCATATATTGACATATTTCAACACGAGTCATATATTGACATCCCTCAACACGAGTCATATATTGACATCCCTCAACATGAGTCATATATTGAAATCCAGCAACATGAGGCTTTATTTGACATCTACAAACATGAGTCATAATACATCCCCAAACATGAGTCATATATTGACATCCCCCAACATGAGTCATATTAACATCCATAAAAAGGGATCAAATATTGACATCCATCAACATGTCATATATTGACATTCAGCAACATGAGTCAAATTCTGACATCCAGCAATTTGAGTCTTATTTTTACATCTACACACATGCCATATATTGACATCCACAAACATGAGTCATATATTGATACCCACAAACATGAGTCATATATTGATACCCACAAACATGAGTCATCTTGACATTCACAAACATGAGTCATATATTGACATTCAGCAATATGAGTCATATATTGACATCCCCCAACGTGAGTCATATTGACATCCATAAACATGGGTCAAATATTGACATCCACCAACAAGAGTCATATATTGTCATCCAGCAACATGAGTCATATTGGCATCCAGCAACAGGAGTCTTATTTTGAAAACTACAAACATGTCATATAGTGACATCCAGAAACATGAGTCATATTGGCATCGGCCAATATGAGTCAAATATTGACACCCACCAACATGCGTCGTATATTGACATCCAAATGAATCATTCGATTGAACAGGTATAATGTGCCCTTCTTTACAGTATAACCTAGGAACATTTAACAATGAACTAACAGTTGGAAGACAGGCAAGATGCATCTGAAATGTGGATTTGCATATACCAAAAAAATTGGGTGTATCTTCCGGGTTAAGAATATAAAATAAATAACAATGTCTTCGGGAAATTAGATATGCAAAGAAAATTGATGAACGAAATCATAGTTCTACATTTCAGATCTTTTGGGTACCTACAAAAAGACCTGGTTGAAAAAAACAATACTGGAAAGAAAGGTCGAGTGCAAGCGTGCTAGTGATAACACGGTATAGGTGAGAGGATACAATCAAACAATAGAAAAAGGATAAAATCAAACAATAGAAAAAGGATAAAATCAAACAATAGAAAAAGGAAAACAACTTACACATTGTACTATCAAAGCAAGAAACAGAAAACAATTTATTTCAGCCGACATTCGATACGAAGTGGCGCATGAACTGAACTGATTCAATTCAAAGGGACAGTCTACCGCCGAGGTGCAGATATACTTACCATGAACGGAGAGGCTTAGAAGCAAAGACAACTAGAAACGTTATCTAAAATCGACATACGAGTAAAAGAATATCGTTTAAACACTTAATGTTTGTCTCCTGCCGTAGACGGATGTGTCGGACCGAAAGGTGTAAATATCGCAGTCAAACTGTAAACTAGCGACACAACGCAAATCCGTTCTCCGGGCTACATCCTGCAAAGCCCTGTTCAGGGCTTGGTAGCGGGAGATTGAGAATGAACGCAGAAGAAGAAGAAGAATGTTTGTCATTAAGATTCGCTTTCAGATCAAGCCACTATTTTCTGATTACACACTGGACATGATAGGCTAAATATCAACCTTCTAAAAAAATTTTTGCGGTTGGCACGACAGATCTGTTCACATTCTCGGCATGGTAGAGTGCTACTTTTTGTAGACATGTTCAATATTCTCTATTCTATAACATGATTTCTCACACTAGAAGCTGAAACCTCGACTTCTATGCAGCCCTTTCTGGAAACGGGCTGTTTTCACGACCGCCTGGATAATGAGGTGAGGGGTCGACGTGATCCCCGTAGTAGAGAGCGACAGGCAGATGAAACCAATCATAGCACAATAGAACCCGGTCCACTTTCATCAGCACGCTCGGGATGTGAGGAAAGCTACGACACCAGAAGCCGCAACTGAACGTCATTTTTAGGGCGCACAAAACCGTAATCCTACTCATTGTGCACATTCAACAACAACAAAATTTGAAGGGACTGCGTGGGCTAGTGGTTAAGTGGCACGGCTAACAATCTGAAGGTGCTGGGCTCGATCTCCGTCACAGCACCGGATGTTACCCCGGGAAGCAAACCCTTAGTAAATGCAGGAGGAAGCAGACCCTTACGTAAAATCAATACTGAAGTCGGATGCAGTGAGCCGACAGGCGCAAAATAAAAAATACAGTGCAAAGCACACCACCGTGAGGATTAGAGAAATAAGGCGAACGCAAAAAAAAACAACAACAAAAATAACACACAGCAACGAGAACCTAAAAAGCACTGTCGGTAGACTTGAGCTGACCACTGTATTTGTTAGAGACATTAGATGTGGACGTCTGACAGTGAGCGATGAAGAAGCAGAAATAAGCTGTACCCTTACTGAAGAACTGCGTCATTAACACTGTTGGTTGGGAGAACATTGCAGCTGATCGCTCTGCCTGGCGTAGTAGAATCTCCTCTGGTACAACACCTATGGAGCAGGCAAGAATCAAGGAAGATGCACGGAGACGGGCAACACGGAATGCATGAGACGAGTTGCCTCTGCCCTCAGTGTGTGACAGACGCTTTCGGGCTCGGATTGGTTTGATCAGCCATATACAAACCCACTCTAGGATTGACATATGACAATGTGGTCCTCTGCGGAAACGATGGACAAAAAACAACAGCGACATTTACAGACAATTTTCAAATTTGGACCCCGCCACTGTTAAACACATTTGGAATTGTTTACTATTCCAAAATGTTAATTTCATAAACTAATTCAATTGTCTATGAATTCGTATGTGCATGCATGAATACGTTCTACTGGCCTCTCGTCTTAGACTTCACCGATCAAGTTTCGCACAGGTGAGACGCGCCACCCCACCTCTGTGTGTAGCACCAAATGTGAGAGTCGACAGTACATGGAACCGATACGAGGCGACCCATGCTGTTGGTATTGCAAAGACTGCCACACATACGAGTACAGGCCCGTCGATACCAGGTACAGTAGTTTATCCACAAGGCTTGTGTATCTTGGGTAGAAGACTTTCGAAATCATGTTATGTAGAAATATCTTTTTTCTCCGACCAAGCTATCGTCTGGATGGCCAGCGTTCGGTTCTGGAGTGTGTGTTACTCGACAATATTTTTTTGTTATTTGGTGTACTCGTTTTTCAAGTCAAAATCATTGTTGTTGTTACAGATTCAGCAGCGTCCAGACTCTCACGCTTTGATCAAACGTTATGTAATTATGATTTCGTGCACTCAGATATTGTTAAACCAAAACTAGACTGCAACACCAGCACATGCTTTCATTGATGTCTGTGATTCTGCTTGTCCTAACGTGGTCAAGTGTTACACAAGACTGTTCCTATAAGGTGGTACAAAACATTGACACACACACAAGCCGTGTTAAAATGAAACCGGACCTAACTGAACCAATTGAATATACGTATGATGACGTGACTTCTGGTGCACATACCAACCGTCATGTTTGCAAAATTTAATTATCCTCCGACTCATAGTTTCTTCATTAGACCGTTGAAAACATTGCAGGTATGATACGGAATCCATCCAGTGCTGATCAGCGAGCGGTGATTCTGTTTCTAATAACTGAAGAATGTGGACAAATGCAACTATGCGAAAAAGGAAACGAATCACCCTCCTCTTCGTATCGCAGCAAGTGGTTCAAGCTCCATCCCATGCGTTCTTCCTTATGGTGGTTGGTCAGCAACCAAGGTACCCATTGTGAACATACTTCACAGTTTCTTGTTAACCACAATTTGAACTATTCCTAGCTACACAGCGAATTCCACTGGTAGTGAACGTAAGCTCCGGCGACAGTTCACCCGAATTGTTGCATCAATTTTGGCTAAGGCCTTTTCTGACGCAACAATATGCGCCTGACCTGGTCTCGGAAGATCTTTCGTTAACTCACGTCTTTCTTTAAACATCGTTGGCCAGTTCTTCATTGTTGACTTCGACACACTTTTATCACCATATACTGCCTGCATTCTACGATGAAAACTGGTCGACACCCTTCAGTTGTTAATCACCGCTTGCAGATCAATTCTGGACGGATTCCGTTTCACTCCCACCATGTTTTCAGCGGTCTGCTGAAGAAACTATGAGTCGGAGGATAATGCAATTTTGCAATCATGACGGTTGGTATGTGCTGTATACACCAGAAGTGACATAACTATGCGAATTGTACGTATATTCACTTGGTACAGTTAGGTCCGGTTTCATTTGAACACGGCCCGTACATACACACACACATGTATATATATATATATGCTAGTTGCGTTCAAGTCAACACCGGGCTTTTTTTTTAAAGAAAGACATTTTTTTTCTCAAATAGTCAAAATACTGTTTTTTTTCTCTCAATATAATCTCCTGCAACGTGTATGCACTTATCCCAGCGTTTAAGTGATCCTCGAAAAAGTTTCAGCGAATGAAGATTTGTCAGTATGTCTGAACCCAGTCATGACAGCCTGTTTCACTTCGCTTTCAGTGTTGAAATTCCAGGAATTCTTTTAGCTATCCAAATAGGTGTAAATCGCTTGAAGAGAGGTCTAGGATGTAAGGTGGATGTGGCAATACCCCCCAGTCGCACATGTGCAGATGACACACAGTGTATTGAGCCGTATGAGGTCGATCATCACTCACGGACGTACTGCTTCCTCCAAAACGTTTACACTATTGAAATGACTTACTGCAGCTGATTATCTCATCATCGCATTGTGATTGCAGTCTTTTGTAAATTTCCGCGGGTTTCACTCCTTTGACAAGAAATTTCATCACAACACGCTGTCCATGCAAGCACAGTATTGTCCGCCATTTGTATTTATCTGTCACGTGGGCAAGTGGGCCACCTAGCAGTAATAGGACACAAATGTCCATAACTAATGGTATTAGTTCCAGAACGGTATAAACCATTCAGGTAGAACTAGAATAAATGGTACCCGTTTGATTTAAACGCCCCTCGTACATACATATATGCATGCATATACAAATACAGATACGTACAAACATACATTCATACACACAGTTACATACATACCATACATGCCATGTCATGCATACATACACACACAAATACATATATACATCATGATAACTGTCCATCGTTGTCGATGACGACAGCCGACATCATCGGTGTTGTATTTGATCTGTTTTGTTTTATTTCTGCTCTGTATGATATGTCTTGGTGTAGTGTTTGCTGGACCTCATTTGACTTTTCAGTCCAATGTGGGCACGGAATTTTCCATTACACGGTTTTCACTCCATGGCTTCTACTGGCTGTGAGGGTAGTTTCGCTGTTCGTTCCTTCCGGATTAGGCATTTGGTTTGTGCTGTCTACAAACAGTGACTTCCTCCTTCAGCAACGCCCACGTTTACTGCATGACTCCAGGCCGATCTGTTTTCCGCAATTCTCTTCTAGTTGGTTTCATCTATGTGACAGCATCTCAGGGTTTCCTTCAGGATGTCCTTAAATCGCATTTTTGGGCGACCTCGTTTTCGACAACCTTCCCTAAGCTCACCGTAAAGAAGTCTTTTCGGCAGTCTTGTGTCTGGCATGCGCACAAGGTGCCCAGCCCATCGCAGCTGTGTCGCTTGCAGCGATGCTTGGTATATCTGCTCTTTTCAGGACTTCAATACTAGGGACATGGTTACGGAGTTTACGTCTCAGGCTGTTATTGTGGTAGTTGTTCAATCGTTTTGCCTGTCTCGCATAGACAGTCCAACTCTCGCATGCGTATAACAAGGTTGATAGGGATAACAGCTCGGTAGACCTTGAGCTTTGTCTTGGTGCTAATGCCCCGACGCTCCCATACTGTCGCATGCATTCTACCGAAGGCTGCACTGGCTTTCATTATTCTACTTGCCACCTCGTCGTCCAGATTGACAGTGCACTGCTCAGGCACGTGAACTTGCACACATCTTTCATGATCTGTCCATTTACTGTGATTTGTGGATGTGCTTATCATGTACCAGGAGTTTGTAGGTGCATAACTTCCGTTTATTTAACATTTATGACCAGTCCAAAGTTGCTGCATGCAGCACAGAACTGATACATACATACATATATATACATACACACACATATGCATACATGCACACACACACACACATATTGTTGTTCTCCAAAGTATTAGCGTCACCTATGTTAGGAACAAAGAATAGCACTAACGTAACATTCCAAGCATGTCGTAAGAATGGACTAAGGAGAGCTGGCCACAGTGCTGGATACCCACCCTACATCCACGGTATGCCATAAAAGGTACATGTCAACATTTGATGACGTGTATATTTGTTGGAGACCTTCGCACCAGAGACGGCTAACTATGATTTGATTCATTTATTGATTGTTTTTGTTGTCGAAAAAATGTATGCATTCATGCATCTCTGTGTTTATACTTCCTACTGGAACTAACAGGTGTGAAGAATGCCCTATGGGAACAGTACCGAGCGACAACATGACCTCCTGTATCGAGATCCCGCCTGTCTATCTGCATTACACAGACACAATCGCCCTAGCAGCCATGGTCTTCTCATCTTTGGGGATGCTGGCAACGTTTGCTACAGCTGTGATATTCGTAAAGCATGGCAGCACCCCAGTCGTCAAGGCCTCCGGCAGGGAGTTAAGTTTTGTTTTACTCCTGGGTATATTTATGTGCTACACAATGACCTTCCTACTTGTGTCAAAGCCAACGAAATATGTATGTGGATCTCAGACAGTTGGCATTGGATTCTGCTTTTCTGTGTGCTACTCGGCAATCCTCACAAAAACCAATAGAATATCACGTATCTTTAGGGCGGCTAAACGAACGGTTAAGCGACCAAAATTCATTAGCCCAGAATCTCAGTTGATTATCTGTGCCAGCCTCGTTGCATGCCAAATAATTATAAGCTTAATCTGGCTGCTGATGAGCCCTCCTAAAGCCGTTCCTTTTTATGCAAGACGAGACGACCACCAGCTGGTGTGTGAAGCTGCCATCGGATTCGCTTACATGATAGGATTTTCCTATCCCATCTTCTTAGTCCTGGTGTGTACTATATACGCAGTCATGACCAGGAAAATCCCAGAAGCCTTCAACGAATCCAAGTACATTGCATTCACAATGTATACAACGTGTGTTATATGGGCTGCATTCGTGGTGATATACTTTAGCACCTCACACAGCATTCAGATTCGGCTAGCCACCATGTGTTTCTCTATAAGTCTCAGCTCTACTGTGACTCTAGTATGTATGTTCACACCAAAACTGTACATAATTCTGTTCAGACCAGAGAGGAATGTGCGCCAAAGTATGATGGCCAAGAACGTCCACGTCAAGATGAATAACTCCTCTCAAGGCCACTTGAGGATCGACTCTGGGACTCAAAGTGAGGGTAAGTTACACTTCCAAACGGTGCATGTGTGTGTGTGTGTTCTGCGTGCGTGTTGTGTTCAAAACCACTTATGAAATAGAAAAGCATAACCAAGGAAATATATATATATATATATATATATATATATATATATATATATATATATATATATATATATATATATATATATATATACATATATATATATATATAGATCGGGTTGGCAAAAAAAAATATTTTTAAGAGCAAAGCATATATTTCTCACAGCAAAGCATACCAGGATATTCCTAGGGAAAAGAATAATCACTTCTCATGTTTGGCAGATTTGTTAGTGTCCTGAAACAAGGACTAGCAAGGAAGGAGGGACAAATGTTTGGAAGCGTATTAATTTGGGTGCTTTCGTAGAATGGAAAAAGTGAGTTAGAAACAAAACAATAACTTCACTGAGGTACGTGCACATTGACAAATATTGATAATAATACAAACACAAAGATTGAGTTATCTGGGCGATACTACGAGACATCAAAGTATTTTACAGATACTACTAGATTGCAAAATGTAGGGGGAAAAGAGGAAGGAGGGGGACCAAGATTGACTTTTACATCCCAGGAATGCAGAGACATTAAAGTACAGAGACATATGCTGAAATGAAGAAAGTTACAAAGGATATAGTCAAATGGAGAGACAAGCTCAGACAAACTTACAACCAGACTCAGGATTGATCAACCAGATGATGTTGATGATAATAATATATTATTGTTTTCTGCACAATAACAAATCGTTCGCTATCATCACGTGAGGATTGCTTGTATACATTTGTCTTTTGCTTGTATGATCTGCTAGTGTGTTAGCTTGTTTACCCCATACATGCATTACTTCTTAATAGTTGCATAATCTAGTTTTGACAACTATCATTATATATTCACATCAAGGTCACATATGCTTCTAAATACGTTACATAATATGTCTACACCGATGCTCATGATGTCACTATGGTTAGATGAAATATTGATTAGTAATCAGAAGTCACGCAATATAATTACCAGTTCATTTTCCAGGACAGTCGTACCAGTCTCCCATTCTTTGTTATACCCGATAATGTTGTGTCAACAT
The DNA here is from genome assembly GCA_036924085.1 of Ariolimax columbianus. NCBI lineage: Eukaryota > Metazoa > Mollusca > Gastropoda > Stylommatophora > Arionidae > Ariolimax > Ariolimax columbianus. Next base: position 43,963,817 of record JAVGWX010000005.1, on the reverse strand, counting down.
CAACATTTTTCATCGTAGCATATTCTCCCAACAAATTCAGAATTTTAAGTCTATGTGATGTAACCATGAACTTTCTTCAACCAACCATAATTATAACCGTTCAACTCCTAGAACTGCACAGGCGTTCAACAAACAGTCGCCATACTGTTCTCCCAAGATTCAACAATATTATTAATTCTCTTTTGGTCTTCATTATATATACGAGACGTGTTCAAATGAAATCAGACGTAACTGCATCAAGTGAACATGCGTACGATGCGCATGATGATGTCAACTTCACATAGCAACCGCCATGTTTGCAAAATGTCATTATCCTCCAACTCATAGTTTGCTCAGCAGATCGTTGAAAACATGGCGGATGTGATAGATCAGTACATTAATGTCGCTGCATACCTGGGATGTAAAAGTAAGTCTTGGTAACCCCGCTCTGCACCCCCCCCCCCCCTAAATTTTGCAATCTAGTATTATCTGTAAAAGACTTTGATGTCTCGTATTATGGCCCAACCAACTCAATCTTTGTGTTTGTATTATTTTCAATATGAACATACCTCGGTGAAGACATTGTCATTGTTTTCTTTCTAACTCACTTGTTCCATTTCCACTGTCTGCTATGACTGTAAAGACTGTTGCTCGAGTCTCAGTAACTTCAACAGACGGTACCAACCCCGGTAAACAATAAAACAGATGTATGTCAGTGATAACAGAGCATATATCAAAGTGATAACAGAACATTATCAAAATGAAGTAGTATTACCAACTAACACATCCTCATAAAAGTATGTGGAATTGTTATATTTAGTCTTTAAAAATACAAAACACTAAGTATAGTTTTGATGGCAACTCCCATTGCTGATGTCCAACAAAATAATGTACAAGGGTAATGCAACAAGGCCACTAGTCCCTGCAGTTCTATAACATTGACAACTTGGCAAGCCGATCCTTGTTTTTATCACGGTATTTGTGGAATTTCAGTATGGCAAGGCGATAGTGAGCAGTTGGCAGTGAGGTTAGAGAGCTGGTCTCTTGTCCACGATACATGTGGCCAAATGCTGGTTTGGCCTAGCTATTGTGTCTTTCCTGAGTGAATTAAAGCCTAACCTGCAAACTGCAAGAAACAAATATATATATATATATATATTTATTGGGGATTCTGTGGCGAAGTGGTTAAGCTGTCAGCCTCGTGATCAGGTGGTGTGGGTTCGACTCGGGACTCCGCCGTCTTTTTCACGGGTGCAAAGTCCCCTGCATCTTGTAGTCACCCTCTAGTCGTCTTGTCTTTGACTTGCCTCTGGAGTCGGGGGGTTCGAAACGAGAGAGTGAGGATAAAAAGTAGTGCAGTTAATCCTTACTAATAATAGCGCTAGCAAAATTAATTATTCCATCATCGTGTTCGATGAACGGCGGCCTTTGATATATATATATATATATGAATATCAAAGCAGCAAATACAGAGGCAATTAATATGGGTAGAAAGCACACTACACTTTATATTCAAGTGAATGAAACATAAATAAACCAGATACAAGAATTTAGGTATTTGGGAGCTGTTTTTAACTGAGGATGACAGACTCGACAAAGCGATAGAGACGATAGTGCAGAGGGAAAACACTGTCACATACCAGCTGTCTCTACTACTAAGGTATCCCACGATTTCCCTCCAAGTTAAAAGCAGATGATAAATAGTATCTTCATCCCAACCCTGTGCTACCGTGACAGATATGGGCATTGAATAAAGAAAGTTAGCCACCTCCGAAATCACGTGCCTATGAAAGGTCACTAACAACACCAGACGAGACAGAATCAGAAATTTGAGTATTCGGGAGAAGGTTGAAAAAATTCCCTGCCTACAGTACATAGAGAAAATTGAGAATGAACTGGTTTGTCCACATTGTGAGAATGCAACCAGACCATAGTGTTCATGCAAACTTTCTACATGAGAACATCAGGAACGAGGGTTAGAGGTAGACCGAAGTAAAGGTGAATAGACAGCGTAAAAGAGACCTGCCGTAAAATGGGTTAAAATATTACTTGAGCCGCGAGAGAGGCGAAAGACAAATACATGCCACGACACTGGGCTGCAATCCGGTAGAAAGTGAGACGACGAAAGAAGAAGATATTTCATTTATTCATATTATATTCATTGGAAAAACTCTTAGCAACTATCAAAAATAAACACGATGTAACACGTTGTTCGTTCTTACAAAGAGTTCTTTATGTTTGCAAAATTATAACGATAAACTGCTCAGCCAATTTGTCAGTGAGCAAAATATATGTTGACAGACAATCGGGTGAAACGTATCCCGTGCTTGAAGTGTATTGATATGACTACAGCGTCAATAATCTACAGAAGCCTGGCAGTGATTGAATGTATAAAGATATCCAGTATTAACACGTGTAAGTCAGAAAGAGAAAGAAAGAAAAAGAAAAAGAGAGAGAGAGACACAGAGAGAGAGACAGCAGCATCAGGAAACTGAACATTGAAACGGATTCTAACAAACATCAACATCCTGAGTGGAACTGCGTCGTTTAATATATACTGGAGATAAGTAGCACAGCATGTTTTAGTATGTGAGCAAATATATGATGTAGTACTAATTGTAATTGTAATGTGGCAAAAGCAGTGAGTAACATGGACATAATCTACATCACGAAAGTGGGAACTTAAAAAAAATATCTTCCCTTATCTCCCCACGCGAGTTGTTCTTCGTGGTTGAGAAGTCCAATCGGTTACACAACGGTTTACACCTTATTACATCCAATCCAGACGTTTTTACAGTTACTTCACCATCGTCAGTTCATAACTTTCCAGGTTTTCTTCTTGCTTTGAACCACATCTGTTTGGTGATATAGGTTTGGTGACACTTGTGAGAGGTGAGAATTCGAAGTGACTTAATACAGCTTCATAAGACAATCAAAGGAATGGATACATTAGACTAAAACAAATGTTTCAAAATACAATAACCAACAAGAACGCATAGGTACAAATTAACTAAAGAAAGGTCCAGATTAGATGTGAGGAAATATTTGTTTAGTCAGAGAGTGGTGAATGTTTAGAATGCATTGTGACAGGAAGTAGTGGAGCCGGGGACAATGCATGCATTTAAGAATAGATTGGATGTACATAGCTTTTAGAGAATGTAAATGTAAAAGAAACTGGTTGTTTACAGACTCTGCAGAGTCTTCTAAACCAGTATAAAAACGTTAAGTTAAGGTCAAAACAATGTAAATGGGTTTCTGTTAGTATATGCCATGTATGGTAATATTGCCAAGTCCTGTCACATTTCTTTGTTCTCAAATTTATCTCCTCCTGTGGTCTTGTCATTTTTTCTCAAATATTTCATGTAACGTGATCTTCCGTTCGTGTGCTTTTGTCATGATCTAAATCGGACGCACGCGGAAGCTTTGTTCATACTGCATGTTGTGATCTTTCGTTTGCGTGCCATGCTCGGGCCTGACACTTGTAACTGAGTTAGTATGCATACATTGTTGTCCATATGTGTTTCTTCTCGCTGCTGGTATCGGTGAATATCTTTTTAATGGTGATAACTAACATATCCCTACATTTGTTTATTTATTGTTATATCTGATTGTATGTACAAGTCCACTCTGCCGTCGTTGGCCCTTATGTTTTTCATAAATCTTCTTTTTTTTTTTTAATGATGTTCTCTGTTTATGACTTATAGAGTTGTTTTGTTTTACTAACGTTTATTACCTCCGTTTTTGCTATGTCCATTTCCAAAGTACACCTCTCGCCTGCTTCATGAGAGCCACGTAGATGCCTATGAAAGATGTGTTCATTTTGATAATAGTTTGATAACCTTCAAAAATGGGTTATTAAATTTGATTGCTTCTTGGTTTATCTCTGATGTTGTCATGTCGGCATACATAATGTAACATACAATGGAATAATATTTAAGCATAAATCCATATGTAACGGAAACTGACACCATAATCGACAATGACACCATAACGGACAATGACACCTTGCTGATAAATGACACTGTAATGGACAATGACACCCACCATAAGCAAAACAGTATAAGTAGTGAATATGTTAAGCAAACACAACGTTACAGAAAATGGAACATACAATATGCTAAGAAAAACATCTTAATGTATAGGATCGTATATTGAGAATGGTTATTTGTTGCATTTTGTTGTTCTTGAATAACATTTATTCATTTTGTGTTAAAGTATTCTCGATTCTGCGCACAGATTTAAAAAAAAATTATAAAAACTATGAGTAAATAAAAATTATGTTTTGCATGCCCATGGTAAGAGTCACATGATCACCTCTAGCAATAAATATGCAATGCTTGAGAGGAGCTAATGAACATATAAAAAGCATTACCAAAAAAAAAAAGAGAAAAGGCTCTGAACTGTCCTTGGACATGTGGTGAAAACATGAGACCCGAAAATGTCCTAATAAAAAAATTAAACAACTTGAAAAGAAGAAAAAAGATAATGGTCTTTTTTATAATTGTGGCATTTAAATAAGAAATATAATTTAAAAAATAACAAAAAGGCGGTTAACATCCCTTGGGCATGTGGCGAGAAAATGGAAACCTAAAAACAGAATAGCAACGAGAAAAACATAGAAGGCAAGAGAATTAACGGACATTAAATAGAAAATATATTTCATTTTTGAACACTGTTGCTTTAGACAAAGAAATACAATAACAAGTAAGGAATATGGAGTTAACCTCCCTTGATAATTTGGCGAGGAAATACAAATAAAACCAAAAGCAGCATGACCACGAGAGAAGAATGAAAGAAAATAAAATTGTTATTCAGGAAGAAGATAATAATTAATTTAAAACCGTGACACTGGGCAAAGAAATACAGTGTCAACAGGAAGAACAGTGCAGAATAATGATGAACAATACCCAACGTTCCTTGGGTATGTGGCGAAAAATTGGAACAATATATTGGTAACATTAACCTGAATTTGAGGTGACTTAATGCAGGTTTATAAGATCAGAGGAACGGATAAATTAGCCTACAACAAGTTTTTTTCAAAATATAGCCACCTACAAGAACAAGAGAGCACAGCTACAAATTAACTAAAGAGAAGTCCAGATTATATATTATGAAATATTTTTATTTAGAGAGTGGTGAATACTTGAAATACATGATACAGGAGGTAGTGGAGGCAGGGATAATTAATGCATTCAAGAATAAATTGGATGTGCATCGCTTTTAGAGCAAGGTAATGTTAATGAAACTGATTGTATACAGACTCTGCAGAGTCTTCTAAACCAGTATAAAGACGTTAATTTAAGTTAAGAATTCTGTGACAAAGATAACAAATATAGGACACAAAAACTAATGGCAAATAAGGTGAGAAATAGACAATGTGCATTTCAACAATATAGTATTGGACTGCCGGGAATTGTACACTTCGACATTCACACCGAAAGCAAAATGTGAAACAGTCTATTTTGTTGTTTTTATTTTAAACTCCAAAAATAATATTCCATGCAAGTTAGATAATCAGAGAATGAGAATCACGTTTTCTATAAATTTTAGGATAATAATATTAATAATTTAAAGAAGTAGAAGAAGAAGAAGAAAAGGGAAAAAACATTTGAACATCTGTACATGCCCTTCATTGTGATGTTGTGATTGTTTGTATCTTATTTATTTGTTGCTATTTTGAGGTGCAGTTGTATGCCATAGCTGAAAACAATGATGCTTTCAGTTGTGAACTGTATCGTCTGTAGCCTCTTATTTAGCATTATTATTAATAGTTATGTACTATAGCCTCCATTATTCATTGGTATTAATAGTTGCATACTGTAGCCCCGCATTCATCATTGGTATTAATAGTTGCTTACTGTAGCCCCGCATTCATCATTGGTATTAATAGTTGCATACTGTAGCCTCACATTCATCATTGGTATTAATAGTTGCGTACTGTAGCCCCGCATTCATCATTGGTATTAATAGTTGCATACTGTAGCCCCGCATTCATCATTGGTATTAATAGTTGCATACTGTAGCCCCGCATTCATCATTGGTGTTAATAGTTGCATACTGTAGCCCCGCATTCATCATTGGTATTAATAGTTGTGTACTATAGCCTCCATTATTCATTGGTATTAATAGTTGCATACTGTAGCCTCGCATTCATCATTGGTATTAATAGTTGCTTACTGTAGCCCCGCATTCATCATTGGTATTAATAGTTGCATACTGTAGCCCCGCATTCATCATTGGTGTTAATAGTTGCATACTGTAGCCTCACATTCATCATTGGTATTAATAGGTGCGTACTGTAGCCCCGCATTCATCATTGGTATTAATAGTTGCATACTGTAGCCCCGCATTCATCATTGGTATTAATATTTGCATACTGTAGCCCCGCATTCATCACTGGTATTAATAGTTGCATACTGTAGCCCCGCATTCATCATTGGTGTTAATAGTTGCGTACTGTAGCCCCGCATTCATCATTGGTATTAATAGTTGTATACTGTAGCCCTGCATTCATCATTGGTGTTAATATGTGTGTAATGTAGCCTCCATTATTCAATAATTTTAATAGTTGCGTACTGTAGTATTCCATTCTTCATTTGTGTTCAAAGCTATGTTCTGCAGCGCTTATGTAGCCTCACATTCTTTACTATTGCTAGCGTGTGTGTACTGTAGCTTCCCACACACCACTGGTGAAATCATGTGTGTACTGTATCTTGCCACACTCCACCATTTGTATACTGTAGCTTCCCACACTTTGTTGTTGCAATCATATATGTACTGTAGCTTCCATCCCTCTATTGTTGCTATCATATGTGTATCGTAGCTTCCCACCCTCCATTGTTGCTATCATATGTATAATGTAGCTTGCTACTCTCCATTGTTGTTAACATGTGTACTCTAGCTTCACAATCTCCACATGTGATATTATCTGTGGACTGTAGCTTACCACACGTCATTGTTGCTATCATATGTGCAATGTAGCTTCCCAGCCTGCATTGTTTTATCATATGTGTAATGTAGCTTGCTACTCTCCATTGTTGCTAACATATGTGTATTGTAGCTTCCCATCCTATACATGTGATATCATATGTGTATTGTAGCATCCCACCATCTACATGTGATATCATATGTGTATTGTAGCTTCCCACCCTCTACATGTGATATCATTTGTGGACTGTAGCTTCCCACTCTCTACATGTGATATCATATGTGTATTGTAGCTTCCCACCCTCTGCATGTGATATCATTTGTGTATTGTAGCTTCCCACCCTCTACATGTGATATCACCTGTGTATTGTAGCTTCCCACCCTCTACATGTGATATCATCTGTGTATTGTAGCTTCCCACCCTCTACATGTGATATCACCTGTGTATTGTAGCTTTACACTCTCTACATGTGATATCATTTGTGTATTGTAGCTTCCCACCCTCTACATGTGATATCATCTGTGTATTGTAGCTTCCCACACTCCATTGTTGCTATCATATGTGCAATGTAGCTTCCCAGCCTCCATTGTTGCTATCATATGTGCAATGTAGCTTACCAGCCTCCATTGTTGCTATCATATGTGCAATGTAGCTTCCCAGCCTCCATTGTTGATATCATATATGTACTGCAGCTTCCCAGCCTCCATTGTTGCTATCATATGTGTACTAAAGCTTCCCACCCTATTGTTGCTATCATATGTGTACTGTAGCTTCTCAGCCTCCATTGTTGCTATCATATGTGTACTGCAGCTTCCCAGCCTCCATTGTTATATCATATGTGTACTGCAGCTTCCCAGCCTCCATTGTTGCTATCATATGTGTACTGCAGCTTCCCAGCCTCCGTTGTTGCTATCATATGTGTACTGTAGCTTCTCAGCCTCCATTACTGCTATCATATGTGTACTGTAGCTTTCCAGCCTCTATTGCCAATGAGAGCTGTGTTAGTATAAGGACTCAAACAAATACGACGTGTACACCCATACAGGAAATAGTAATACTGCCGATGTGAGAAACGTGAGTCTCTGCTACCCGGTATAACGATGTTTGAGTAATTGAGCGCTCGCATCCTACGACAAAGTTACTGAGGGCGATCGCTGATGTTGACCTCTTTCATTCAAGCCGATCTTTAAATGCATACATTTAAGTAAGGAAAGGTAGCAGAGACATATTAGATGTTGTAAATCCTCTTGATTTTGTTGAAGTTTCTCTGGCCGTCTGCGAAAATTAAATTCATTTAGCGATTTCTCCCAGTGGTTGGCTATTCGAATGGCTTGATTATTGTATATATACATTATTTTATTTATGATGTTAATTGTATATTTTGTTGTTAAATAATTTATTTTCATTTCCTATTAGGATTCCTGTTATCGTTGGTCCCCAAAATTGTGATTCTTCTCAGAACATTTTAAAACTGTTTTCGCCACACACAGAGGGACTGCGTAATTCTAATGTGTACAATAATTTGTAATGAAACCATGATTATCTAGGGCGCACAAGGGCTAAATGTAAGACTTGGTGTTTGTGCTAGAGAAAGTGGATTTTCCGAGCCAGACATGGCGTAGATATAAGATGTTGTGTTTGGAGATTATCAGGGACAGGACGTAAACGGGCTAGATGTAGGGTTTGGTGTTTGTCCGCTAGAAAAAAACTAATAGGTTATCAAAAATCATGGCATAAAAAAAATTCCCAATTAAATGTTTAGTACAGACAAGGATATACATTTTAATTAAACTTAACATAAACATCTTCTACTGTTGAAACTAAGGTTATCAAAAAGGGTATACTGCATGACTGACAATTCCTTCGTCACTAAAATGTGCACGACTTAGTACAGCAAAAAGTATAACACTTCATCCTTGACAGCAAAGTCTGATGTGGGACTACATTTACCACTACTCTGTACAACATCAACCAGATTATCATTGTTATCAAGCAAACTCCCTGACTTGCAAATGTCCATTGACTGAAATTCACCAGAAGAGGCTAAAAAAAGGTTTTCTTTTGTTATGGAATTAACTACCAAAACAGAACAGAGGAAACCGCTCGTCTACCATCTGACCCAATCAGATAAAAATAAGCCTAGCGAAATTCAAAACAAGCGCATTTGTTTACTAACACGATGAACCCACCGGTGCATCCATGTTTGCAGCAGAAAGACAAGTGTCTCTTCTGCAGCCAGATCAGGTTCGGCTGGCTTGAATCAATGCTGGGTTATCTGTCACAGTGAAAACTCGTTTCTGTAATATTATGTGAAATCAATAATATAAAATGTATGTGTTCCTCTGTGAATTAGAAATGGCTAGCTCGTGCTATTTGAATGCAAAATAAACAGTTGTGCAAATGTTTTGATATAACAAAGAAGATGGAGGCTAATCATTATCGCTTGATAGCAGCAATGCATCACTGGGACAATATTGAGTTACTTGTAAGGGAATTGAACAAACACGCCTTCCTCTCTCTATTTTTAAACATTACAAATGACTGAAACTTAGCTCCTTGTGTATATTGAAACATAAAAAAATGGACATAAGCAAGACTCCTGGTGCACATTGAAATGGAAAAAAAACAACATTGACAAGGCTTCTGCGGCATATTGAAACAGGAAAATAGACTTGGAAAAGACTGCTCATGTAAATTGAAGTGAAATAAAAATGATTTAGACATTACTGCCAAAAAATATTGACACGGAAAAATGACTTAGACAAGGCTCCTAGTGCATATTGGAAGGGACCAAATGATTTAGACAGGACTGCTCGTGTATATTGAAATGGAGCAAATGACTTAGACAGGCCTGCTCATGGAATATTAACAGGGAGAAAATGACTTAGACAGGCCTGCTCGTGTATATTGAAATGGAGCAAATGACTTAGACATTCCTGCTCATGTATATTAACAGGGAGAAAATGACTTAGACAGGCCAGCTTGTGTATATTAACCGGGAGAAAATGACTTAGACAAGACTACTGGTGGATATTGAAATGGAGAAAATGACAGACAAGACTACTGGTGTATATTGAAAAGGAACAAATAACAGACAAGGCTCATGGTGTATATTGAAATGGAACAGGTGACATAGACACAGCTCCTGGTGTATATTGAAAGGGAACAAATGACATAGACAAGGCTAAAGGTGTATATTGAAAAGGGAACAAATGGCATAGAGAAGGCTCATGGTGTATATTGGGTGTACTGTATTTTGCCGTCTTTTTTATGTTCTAATGTAGAATGTGGCATGAACAATGTGGTATGATTGCATTTTCACAATATGGTCAAACCTTTCATTTTCTGCTGCTAGATGTAATTTTGACTGGAAATTGTTCAAACCTTTTCTTTTTGTGATTTGGTCTCTTCTTGTGTTTTTAGTGACCTATCTATGGTACCAAATTTCGCAGATAGCTAACTTTAGTTCCTGAGCCCTTTTCAATGCCATATTTCACATTGGTAGCATATGGAGGAGATGAAGATACTATTTGTAGTCTGCTTTTATGGTTGTCGGGAAATCTTGGGGTGTCTTAGTAGTGGAGACAGTTGGTAAGTGATAGCACCCTCGTCTTTATCTCTCTATCAAGTTTGCTATCCTCAGTAAAAACAGTTCCTAAATACTTAAATTCTTGCACCTCCTTGATTGTTTCTTCTTCTTCTTCGTCGTACGCTGTCAGATGTCAACCTGTATTTATCCGAAAAAAGCAGCGGCCATCCTGAGGCTGTCGACACTACCATAGAGCTTGTCTAGTGTTGCCACTGGTGATGGCCACATCTACTTTCTCTGATCCTCGTATGTCGGGCAGTTTTGCAGCAAATGATCAGCGGTCATTTTCCCGGTACCACAGGAGCATTCGTCAGTGCCACCTATCTTCAATTTGTTGAATAGGTGGTACCTCAGTCTATTGTGGCCAGTGCGAAGTCTGAAGACCACGACCTGCTCTCTTCTGTTCAACTGGTAATAGGCATCGTTTTTTGGTGTAGCCAGTATGTTCTGTTTCCCATTTGGTCATGTATCTAGCTCTAATAAGCCTTTTTGACTCTTCGTAGGTCACACTAGTATCTGGTTGTGGTAGTCTGTTGGCATGGTTGACAGAGTACTGCTCTTAAATCATTAAGTTCTGTATTTTTCTGGCTTTTTAGTGCTGTGACTACGGCCAGGACATCTGTAAGCAGGACTATATGGCTTTCATTCCATTTATCTGTCACCATTTCTTCTACTGCCACCCTCAGTGCCTCTGCCTCCGCTCTGAAATTGCTTGTGTATTTTCCAGTTGCCAATGACAGTGTTATTTTTCTGCCATTTGGTAGGCCCAGGAATACCACTCCCCCTCCACTCTGTATGGTGTTTGTCACAGAACCGTCGGTGTATGCATGGGTCCAGTCCATGCTTGGGTAGTTTTTCATTATGTACCTCAGGGTTGTATCTCTTCTTTCTTTTTCAGTCTGGCTGTTTTTGTTTCCAATAATTCTAATACCTGGTTTGCAGTTTTGTAATCTTTTCAATTTCTACAATTGGCGTTGACTTCATGCCTCCTGTTATAACTCTCATGGCTTGGTTTTGAAGTTTGATAATTTTGTCGAAGTTCGCCTTTGCTGCTGTTGTCCATACCGCAATGCCATACTCGAGAACTGGTCTTACTCTTCCAGTGTACAGTTTCTTTAGTATAATTTCGTCTGCTCCCCAGCTTGTGTCAGCAAGTTTCCCCATGATTGCCATTCTTTCTCTGGCTCTCATTCGGTTTCTCTCGATCTGAATTTTCCATGTCATGCGTCGATCAAATGTGACTCCTAGGTAGTTTGGGTTGTCGTTTTGCAGCAGGTATTTGCCGTTAAGACTTATTTTGGTGTTTTTTGGGTTTGTTTGAAAGCGAGAATATCGTAAATGTTGTTTTTTCCTCGTTTATTTTGACCGCGCTACTCGGTAAGCAGTTACGTGTCAGTATCAGAACCCCTCATTTGTGCCCTTCTCTATCCAGACGGAAGGTCTGGTATCCTCTGATTAAGAATTTATGGTTGTTGTTGAAGTGCGTTTCTTGGATACATGCCACGTCATTCTTACCTTCATGCAAGTGATGTGTTAAGGAAAGCTTTTTTTTAATGACAGCCTCCGCAATTCACTGTAGTATTCTGAGGTTCTTGTGTTTTTGGTCAATAGTTTTTGCCCCATCACCTTGTGCCTTGACTCCACAGCACATGTAGCAATGGTTGGGTCCCTTCGAGGCGTGAGGCGCGGCACTCTCGCTGCCTGGCGGGTCTCCACAGGATGAGCGCCACACGTTTTTCTGTTGGGTTGTAACGTTCATCATATGGCGATATATGTTGCACTGTGTTACTTGTTAAGCCTGTGGCCCAGTGCATCCGATTTCAACAGGCGTTTCTGTAGGGACGCCCTCCTTAGCCTTTGGCTGTCCCCAGCCTATCTGCAAGGCAGCAGTTGTTTGTGATCAGAGCTGTCTCTCTTATGGAAGTAGTCTTACAGGACTATTGAGTCTTCATCACTCGTGTCTATAGGGTGTGGTGATGATATATGAGTTATGATATATGATCTGGACTATGTGCTGGTTTGCACTATCCCGGAAGAGAGGCAGTCCAGTGTGTCTGTATCCCAGGATCGTCACGTCCTGCCAGAAACGAAGCATATGCATGTGAGTGGGGTATCTCTTAGCTCCCTTTATTTTCTCGGCTTCTCTGCAGTGATGGTGCCTAGCATTCCTCGCCACCTGGGAGGTTGACACAATAGGGCAGAGGTGCAATGTCCGCTGGCCTGCATCTCTTCTGTGACCATTGGGATGACTGATAGCATACAGAGGTAGAGAGCGAGGCAGGAGTACATTTAACCAGGGGACAAGCCTGGTAATGTCACAGAGATGTTGTTCGCCTGGTGTGCGGACATATCTCATGATCATGGGTTGCGTCTCAACAGTTCACAGTGAGGTGGCTGCTCTACTGCTTATGACTTCTACTGGTGGTTTCGCACAACATCGCAGTATGGGGTAAATATCGAGCAGCTTCCCGCCCGCTTTGATCGGCGGACGGCAGAGACCTCTTTCTGCTGCTCGACCGGGTGGCGCTGAGGTGCAAGCCCCAGGTCCCGACCATATCGTAGCGGTGCTGAGATTTTGGGCGGGATTCTGGCTTAGAGGCGTTCGGCCGTAATCCCTCACATGGTAGCCTCGCGCCTAGTACGCGAACCAAATGTCTGCGATTCCTCTCGAATTGAGCAGGATTACCGTAGCAACGCCCTGTCATTAGTAGGGTAAAACTGACCTGTCTTCCGAGGGTCTAATACCAGCACCCATTCACTATTAGACCCAACGAATCAATAGAGGGCTTTTTAGTCAGTCAATGACCAAGTGTCTGAGACCTGCGATTCTCTGGGGTTAAGCAGGATTACCGTAGCAAACGCTCTTTCATTTAGAGAGTAAAACTGACCTGTCTTCCGTGGGTCTAATTCCAGCACACGTTCCCTATTAGACACAACGAAAATGCTCTCAGTCATTTTACAGTGTTGGCATTTGGAGTCAAATTAAGCCGCAGGCTCCACTCATGATGGTGCTTTTCCATCAATTCCTTTATTGAACACTGGATGCGAGACAATCGAGCCACCGAGATACTAGCCCCAGATTTTCGAGGGTCTAATTCCAGCACACGTTCACTATTAGACCCAACGAAAGTGCTATAGGCCTGTCAATCATTTCAGTGTTGGCCATATTGAGTCAAATTAAGCCGCAAACTCTACTCCTGGTGGTGCCCTTCTGTCAATTCCTTTAAGTTTCAGCTTTGCAACCATACTTCCCCCGGAACCCAAACACTTTGGTTTCCCGGAAGCTGCCCGCAGAGTCATCGAAGCAAATCCTTCGGATTGCTAGTCGGCATCGTTTATTGTCAGAACTACGACGGTATCTGATCGTCTTCGCGTCTCTGACTTTCGTTCTTGATTAATGAAAACATTCTTGACAAATGCTTTCGCTGTAGCTCGTCTTGCGGCGATCCAAGAATTTCATCTCTAACGCCGCAATACGAATGCCCCCATTTGTCCCTGTTTATCATTACCTCCAGTTCCGAAAACCAACAAAATAGAACCGAGGTCCTATTCCATTATTCCATGCACCATTATTCAGGCAGCCGAGGCCTGCTTTAACTCATTCACTCCCAAATATTTTGGACCTCTGGACACAATTTTATTTTTATGTAAAACTGAAAAACAGCATCACTTAGTTGCGATCTATTTGTCTTCAATAGACGTTCACTAAAATAACACGTATTATATACCAAACTGTTCACAATTGAGGCTAGAATAGAATGGAATACATATATTTTACAAATGCAGGTGTAAATTTGTGTTTGATGAATTAAAGTTGCATAATCGTTTTGTTATTTTTAAAAATTATGAACAAAAATGTTCCCCTCATCAATACACTATTCAGCTCTAAACCAATAAACAAATAACGTAATGAATTTCTATTGACGGAAATCCTCAAAGGACGATGTTCTGAAAGTTGCACCTAATTTGGTGCAGTTGTTTTCACAGTATTTACATTTTACTGAAGGCACGTGAAGTTGAAAACGGGCTAAAAAATAAAAGCTCCGATCAACATCAGCGTGAGTGTTTACAATTTACGCGCACACGGAAAGAATGTTCCTGCTGTATTCAAAATATATATACACACATTATTATTATACACACTAGAATGATTGTGTCAGATCTTGAACCTTTACTGAATTTGTGAACTGTTATTACCATTGCTTGAGACAAAAGAGGGCACCGCCCCTTCGTCAGTAGACTTAGTTTTACTTTCATCGCTCGACGTAGAACTAAGACTAGATAAATAAATTGAAACAGCGCTATCATAACGATCGATATCTTCATCATCACTACCATTAGCAATAATATAATCTATCTATTCCTGATCTTGTACTGAAAAAAGTCTATTTGGTGTGGCTAAAGGTGCATGGGAAAGCTTCAAAGTTGCTCTCCGAAAAAAAATTATATTTTCCAAGTTACGAAACTAAACATTTTTTCAACGAAACTCAAACTAACTCTTCCGGAATGAAAAAGTGCAAAATCTGGACTTCCGCCAATAACCAAAATAAAACATTTAGGAGAACTAGGAATGGGAAAATATGTGATTTTGTGAACACAGTAACAAAAGCCGATACACCGGCTTCTGGGTTTTCTAGAAAAAACCGGAAGCCGTTGTATCGGCTCGTGGGAGTGAATGAGTTAAACACTCTAATTTTTTCAAAGTAAACACGCCGGCCACCCGGGACGCTCAGCGAAGAGCACCCGTGGGAGAGAGCCGGTAGACGGTAGGGCAGGAGACAACGGTCAGTGAACTGGCGTGAGCCGGACCGCCCGCCTGAGATCCAACTACGAGCTTTTTAACTGCAACAACTTTATTATACGCTATTGGAGCAGGAATTACCTCGGCTGCTGGCACCAGACTTGCCCTCCAATAGATCCTCGTTAAAGGGTTTAAAGTGTACACATTCCAATTACGGGGCCTCGAAAGAGTCCCGTATTGTTATTTTTCGCCAATACCTCCCCGTACCGGGAGTGGGTTGCATGGCTGCTGCCTTCCTTGGATGTGGTAGCCGTTTCTCATGCTCCCTCTCCGGAATCGAACCCTGATTCCCCGTTACAAACATGGTAGGCATGTCACGTACCATCGACATTTGATAGGGCAGACATTTGAAAGATGCGTCGCCGGCACATGAGGCCATGCGATCAGCACAAAGTTATTCAGAGTCACCAGTGGGGACGCCGCAACCCCGCAAGGGGAAATGACGATTGGTTTTGAACTAATAAAAGCGCTCTTTCCGTGAGAGTCGGAGCTTGGTAAGCATGTATTGGCTCTAGAATTGCCACAGTTATCCAAGTAGGATCGTGTCATCTAAGGAACCTCGACTGATTTAATAAGCCATTCCCGGTTTCACCGTGAGACAGTGTGAACTTAGACATGCATGGCTTAATCTTTGAGTCAAGCATATGACTACTGGCAGGATCAACCAGATATCATTCGGAGACGTACGAACCACACACACCGGTCGGCGGAGGATGGATGTGTAAAAAGCCTCACTAGGACGGCCGCAGTGACCGACTGATGGTTGTTCCGTCCCTCAATCCGTCGACCTAGGACCGCCTGACAGGGGCCCGTACACACACCAGATGACCGACCGACCGGGATCGCTCGGGGAGAGATGGCAGCGCTCTGTGCAGAATGGATCCCAACGACCCCGGCGATAATTTTCACTGGGACTGGAGACGATTTTTGCCTGCCGGCCTGCCCTTCTCCCAAGGGTTGGTCTGGCGAGGACAGGGCCTTTAGGCACGATTCCTGCTTTCCATTTGCTGGTCACAAGCTCTTTGCGAGAGAATAACCACCAGCGAGACACACTGTTCGGCTATAAGCCTACGACTAACCACCACTGACTGACACAGTTTCTCGATACGGACCAGAATAACGCATTGTTGCCAGCGGTACGACGCCACAAATTTGGTCCCGCTAGAATGCCGGGGAAAGGCGGGCGAGCGTGTTAGGCAAGGCCGCGCTATCACTCCGTCTGGCGGGACTGAGATCGCTGTACGAATACTGGAAGAGAAAGTCAATCGCGGCGAGGAGAGACCAGCCCCAGATATTGATTGTTTCCTCATTTACATAAATATCAATTGCTGTGTGCTTTCCACCTTTACTCATTGTCTCTGTGTGTGATGTGCTGATATTCATGTTAAACATTTTTCAGTTCAAGTTCAGTGAGTCAATATGTTCATTGGAATGAGTCAATCATTACTCATCTGCGTAGAGCAATTAGTTGGTACTTTCCTGTTCTGTATTTGCTTCCAAGGAGATTTTATTAATATAAGCGACAAAGAGGAGTGGTGAGAGAACACAACCATATCTGACGCCTGATTAAATGTGGAAACCACTTCGACATACCTTCTGTTGTTCTTGCTGCACTCTGGCTGTCCTGATAAAGAGCCTTGATATTACTAAGGAGAGGATCTTGTAGTGCATACTACGTTAGGGTTTCCTGTAAATCTCCTGTTGCCTGTCAAACGTCATTTTTGATCTATGAATATAAACTGCTGTTACCATGTATTCTCTAGATCATACACATATTTGTCTACATATAAATATTGCATCAATGCAGCTCTTTCTTTTCCCAAACCTCAACTGATTATTTTCGAGCGGGGGTTCCAGTGTCAATCTTGCTCTTCTTTCTAGTATCTTTGCATATATCTTGCCTATGAGGCTTAGAAGAGAGATTCTCCTATATCTTTTGCATGCTCACTAGTCAGCTTTATTTTTCCAGATAAGAATGTTGATCTTTTGCTGTCAATCTGTCGGTACCTTTTTTGACATCCAGACCACATCAATATTCTGGTCAGCCAGCCCACTGCAGTTCTCCTTCAGGCTAGTAGCATTTCCGCTGTAATACCATATATGCCTAGTGTCTTATTTTCCTTGCTATCCTGCAAGGCTGCTTAATCTTATGATTTCAATATTCTTAAGCAATGTTGTGTTTCATTCTCCAGCTAGTGCTTTGCTTGTTCATACTGTCCTAGGTTTAGCAGCTCGCTCAGGTATTCTTTCAATCAGTTTCTTATGTCTTGACTGTTGGTGAGTGGTTCTTTGAACTTACTGGTGATAATTATCGATGGATTGAATTTTTCCTCTCTCATTCTCATTGTTTTGATTATTCAGCTTAATATTTATAGGTGATGCAGTATATAAGTTCCTACTTGTTCTCCATATTTTGTCCTTCACTCATATTTTGCAATTTTTAATGGTTTTTTTGGTTGTTTGTTGCAACTTGTCTGTAAACTTTGTAATCGTCTTTGGTTTTCAATTTCTATCATTGTAACACCATTTCTTTCTTTTCTTGTATGGAACTTTTGACTTCTCCATTCCACCATCTTGTGTGTCTTGTTTCCTTTCTTATTAGAATGAAGTCTATGTGGGATACCTGGTTTGTTTTGTTCCATCTATACCACATGCGTATTTGACTTCTACAGTGTTGATAGAAAGCGTTACTGAAAATTAAGTTATGTTCTGCATATAGGTTAAAAATCTGCCCGGAATATGTTCTTGTTAGCTTTTGAGTCACACATTTTCTAATTTGGGTCACTTTAAACAAACTGTTAATCAGTATAGAAAACACATCCTGGAGTCTAAAACTAAGAATTTCACATTAATACACACTGTTCTAGTCAAGTATATGCACAGTGTGCTGCCATGTTGGACACAGAGTCTGACTTTGAGATTCAAATTTTGTTTTAATTAAAAAAAACACACGCTACTTTCAAAACTCTAACAATGTTACATTGGTATGTAGCAAATGTTTGTGTACATGACAATGAGTAATAGAATAACTGAGGAAATGTGGGCTTGAAACAATTATGCTCTAAATCATTTAGAAAATATTTGACTGAAATTGAAATGTCCATAATTCCAAGCATAGTGTAGTTGTTCTCTACATCAGAGTGGCTGATATACAGCTCACCAGCCATGTATTGATTCCACACTGCTTAAAACAAAATCAATGCACCAAAGTGTATGTGTGTAGTCTAGGTCTAAAGCAACTGCGACTATTTTCTGTCAACACATGAAATCATCATACATATCACTGCAAATGTTCCAGCATTATCCTGGATCTCCATAGTTAATCCATAACTACCAAAGATGTCAGGTAGAATGTGTTGATGTTCTAGATGGCACATTATGTTTCTGGTGACTATCTTTTCAAGATCTTGATGACCTGTTCCTCAATATAGCTGCGGGTCCCAACTTCGTTTCCAGCTAGCCCTCTCTTGGGCCACGAAAGTCCAATACATGGTAAGTGCTCTTTCAGAAGTATCTCAGATGTTCTAGCGTACATCAAGGCAGTCTGACCAACACATTGGAGATTTTCCCCTTAGTTTCTTTTTACCTCAGGGATATCAGACTGCTGTTTCGGTGCTCCATCGAGCATCGTTTTTGTCGTAACATGTAACATGTCCATCAATGTTTTGCCTTGTCTGCACGGATTACCGCATCGTTCATTAGGAACAATTGTGTTATTTTAGAATTGTGAAGACCTTGAATATGTTGGTTTCAAAGAGTGATTCTGATCAATAGTTTCTCAAGGGAGGGCTGTGTCCCTTTCCATATCTCTTCACGTTTCCTTGGTGTAAATGTTCTCTGGTGTGATTATTTTATCGTTGCCTGAGGAGCTTGAAGTTGTTGCCAGGCTTTTAAAGTTGGTGGAAAGAAATAAAAAGCTATGTCTTTATGAGAGTCTCCAAACCAACCTACTTTCTTTTAGAATTCCTTGCTGTATTTGTTGTTGCTGCGTTGTTTTCAGAGAAATATATGTTAGCCATTACCTATGGCCATCTAACATGAAGTGTGGGACAAAGACACTTGTTAAAAAAAATTGGCAGTGTGAATGTGACAATGTTAGTCAAATAATGTCTCAGCTTTATAGCAGGACCTACTTTGCATTCGTGTTAAACAGTCTGATCTTA
Organism: Ariolimax columbianus; assembly: GCA_036924085.1. Classification (NCBI taxonomy): domain Eukaryota; kingdom Metazoa; phylum Mollusca; class Gastropoda; order Stylommatophora; family Arionidae; genus Ariolimax; species Ariolimax columbianus. The sequence continues at coordinate 43,944,357 of JAVGWX010000005.1, read as the reverse complement.
TTCCTCATGGAGAATGCTGTCAAGTTCCATTAAGGGTGAACAGAGTTGACAGCAAATTTGGCCTGGTCAATCCTGACGGTAGCACCTTGGTCTGTTCCTTTGTCTTTATCAATGCCAATTTCTAGGTATGTAAAAATATTGCACTTATTCAATTATCTGACCAATGGTATTTATGGGGTTCTTTTTGTTTATTATGTATTCGTTTTTACTTTATTTTGTTCCCACTATTCTTAAATTTCCCCTCTGCTACATATATTAGTCTGTGCATCTTTCCTTGTATGTCTTGATGCATACGTGACAGCACACACACACACACACACACACATATATATATATATATATATATATATAAATATATATAAATGTAAATTGAGGTATTCCAGCTGCTTATTAAATACCATTTCATTCTTGTTTTTCTTACCTGTGGTGTTTCTCACATCCTAGATCACAAGAAAGACTGCTGAAACATAGTAGACATTCATGTCTGTCAGCAGCTTGACCTCTAAATGAATTACAAAATTTAAATATTTGGAATATTCTACATGAAACCTTTTGGTAATGTGAGAATGAGAATAGAAGAAGAAGAAGAAGAAATGGATATCTTGTTTAATTTGTGTAAATTCATCTAGTATTTTGTGACACCTAAACATTTTTCAAATTGCTTTTCGTTCTATTGTTTCAAAAGCCTTTCTAAAACCAAAAAAGTTCATATATAGTGGTGTCTGACCCTTCTCTAGAACCTATGGTTCTTTCCGTCTTCTCAGGCGTTAGTAATTGTGCTTTGAAAAATGGGATGCAACTACAGTCCATGACGATAACGAATGTGACTCATAAGACCAATCTTAGAAAAGAAGCGTCTTCCACAGTGTGTGCAAGGAAAGACAGGACCGTTTGCGGCATTGCATGGTATGGCATGTATTCCCAGATGTTGAGTCTTTAGACTATTTCCAATCAGTATCTCCTTTGTCTGTATTCTATGCTTAATTCTGCCCCTCCATGTAACACGATCCATGTTGTCTTGTTCCCATGATTTCAAATCAATGTGCACATCATTCATATCCCGCTTTACACACTTCCTTGTACGGAAGTAGTGGCTGGCCCCAAGACCTTTTTCCCAACTGTAATTCTCCATAGAGAAGATCCTTTTGGTATTCTGCCATCATCCTTCCCGCGAGTGCCTCCTCTCTAAATAGCTAGATTATTATTTTTATTTTTGATATATTTTATGGTTTCTGATCTGTGCAAGATGTTGCTGCTCGGAATCATGATTATTATTCTCTCAGTTTTACATCTATATCATCTTTAATAGGTCATACATTATCTTGGTCAGAACTTTTACAGCTACTGCCTGGAGATACTGAAAGAATGTAGATTTCGTTTGATTGGTAATCTCATTGATGACCCAATAGCCATGTTTATCATTGGCTTGTTTATCTGATACATTGATGAAAAGATGGTGTAGTATGTCTATGGAGGACAGTGTGTGTTGCCAATGATGAACAATTTTATACACAATAAGTGATACAACATCCTGTATTATAATTGGTATTGGAATAATAACTGTTGACATACAATTTGTAGACCAAACATGTAAATAGCATACATAGATTATTTTAATTCAATATGTACTTACTTAAGCATTAGAGTAGAGGCATTTTTCATTCCTGGAAAGGATTGTCAGACTTTTATTGTTGGACTTTTTGGTTTTCTCCACTGAATTGTGCGATTCAATATTTTCAACTGTAGAGCTTCATCGTCATGTTTCATATTCTTATGTCACAACATGTGGCCCTATAAACAAAATATTTGAAATCGTTAAAATAGGAACCTAATACCCAATTATAATGATGGGCAATCTCTCACACAATAAGTGAGCACTCATCATCAACAAAGTCATCTGGGAATAACATTACCCCCTGCTGATATCAGATATGTTCACACCTGCAAACATATGTACATTTATGTGATTATTTGGGGTCTTGGCTATTACTATAGTTACTTTTAAGTCAATATCCTTCATACGGCTTTGTTGCTGATCCTGATGAATAGCTTTGGTAATGCATTCTCTGTTCCTTCAATGATGGATCTGCAAATGTGATGGCTCATTTTTTTCGAAAGATGATTTAATTAATAATTTATTTACATGGTGCTTATATGGCATATTGTTGCTGCTGAATATTATTTTGCCCAGTCAGCGTGCATGAAGTTTTACAGTTATGCAGTTTAAAAATCTATAAGCAAAAAAAAAATAATTTCAAGGCGCACGTATTTTGTGTGCCATTCTGAAATATAATATTTTAGTTTAATATTGCATCTATTTTGAATTAGCTTTACATGTGTATTGTGTATGCAATGTGTATTGTGTGGTGTGGTTCTGGTTTGGTTCGTGTGTCGTATGTGTGTGTAGTGTGTGTGCGGTGTGTTGAATGTGTACTGTCTGTGTACATAAATATCATTTACTTATTTAATTCGAAAACGCCAGACAATCATCGCAAACAAAATAACTGATAATTTGATCATATCAGTACGGAGACTCAGACTGGTATTGAAATATACCAGGTATTGGAAACAAAAACTGCCAGACTGAAAAAGAACGGAGAGATACTACCCTAAACCTCATATCGAAAAGCTACCCAAGCATGGACTGGACCCATGCATACACCGACGGTTCTGTAACAAACACTACACAGAACGGAGGGGCAGGAGCATTCCTGAACCTACCAAATGGCAGACAAATAACACTGTCATTCGCTACTGGTAAGCACACAAGCAATTTCAGAGCGGAGGCAGAGGCACTGAGGGCGGCAGTGGAAGAAATGGTGACACACAATGAAAATGAAAGCCATATACTTTAAATATAGTCCTGCTTACAGATGCTCTCGCCGTAGTCACAGCGCTAAAAAGCCAGAAAAACACTTAGCTTAATGACTTAAGAGCAGCACTCTGCAAACTGTGCCAGCAGTCCGCACCAAAAAGGGTAGTGGTACAGTGGGTCCCATCACACTGCAACATCCAAGGCAACGAGGAGGCAGACAGACTGGCAAAAGAAGGTGCAAGACTACCACAAACAGATACTAGTATGACGTACGAAGAGTCAAAACGGCTTATCAAAGCCAGATACATGACCAAATGGGAAACCGAACATACTGGTTACACCAAAAACGATGCCTATTACCAGCTGAACAGAAGAGAGCAGGTCGTTGTCTTCAGACTTCGCACTGGCCACAATAGACTGATGTACCACCTATTCAACAAATTAAAGATAGGTGGTACCGACGAATGCCCGTGCGGTACTGGTAAAATGACCGCTGAACATCTGCTGCAGAACTGCCCGACATACGAGGATCAAAGAAAGCAGATGTCGCCATCACCAGTGGAACTGCAAGACAAGCTCTATGGCAGTGGCGACAGCCTCAGGATGACCACCGCTTTTTTCGAAAAAATAATGGTTACTCAGTCTGACTGCGTACGAAGAAGAAGAAGAAGAAGACTGGCATTGAAGTTGCTAGATCATGTCACGTTAATGTCATCGTCAGATCTATTTTCTCAGTTTAACATATGCTTCACTGCGTCGTTAATCCTGGTAAATAGCGTTTGTAGTTATTTATGTATGATCTGTAGGTTAGAATCTTAAATCGCTAATCTAGTTTACATTTTAATTAAACGGCCAACTTACGTTTGCTGTTGTGCGAACAGGAAATATGGCCAGCTTTTCTTGATGAGTTATTGCTAAAGCAAACTAAACGCATGAAAAATGTTTTTGTGTATACACATTTGTATTTAATTTATTTACGGTTGTATTCTTTACAAAAAAAAATGAAACATGTAGTTCGAATCATCGTCAATCTGGGGTAGTTGTCTCGCCGCAGCGACTCAATTTCAACCAGTGTTCGTAAAGCGATCTCAGTCCCGCCAGGCGGAGCGATAGCGCGGGCTTGCGGAAAACGCTCGCCTGCCTTTCCCCGTAGAGCGAATTGGGTGTGGTTTGTTGTAGCGTCTCCTCCACCGAGGTGCGCTCGTCTGGTCGGTATCAGGAAACGTGGTCCATCCGTGGTGATTTATCTAAGGCTTATAGCAGAGCTCGACAGTACGTCTCGCTGGTGGTCCGACTCTCGCAAAGAGCTTGTGACCGGCAAATGGAAAGCAGGAATCGTTGCCTCGAGGCCCTGCGTTCTCCTACGGAGAAGGGCAGGCTGGCAGGCCAAATTGTCTCTAGTCCCAGTGAAATTCATCGCCGAGGTCGTTGGGATCCGTTCTGCACAGAGCGCTGCCATCCCTCCTCGAGCGAGCCCGGTCGGTCGGTCATCTGGTGCGTGTGGGAAGCCCCTGTCAGGCGGTCCTAGGTCGACGGAGTGAGGGACGGGTGGAACAACCGTCCGTCCGTCCCGTCAGTCGGTCCCTGCGGCCGTCCCAGTGAGGCTTTTTACACACCCTTCCTCCGCCGACCGGTGTGTGATGTACGTACGTCTCCGACAGATATCTGGTTGATCCTGCCAGTAGTCATATGCTTGTCTCAAAGATTAAGCCATGCATTCCTAAGTTCACACTGTCTCATGGTGAAACCGCGAATGGCTCATTAAATCAGTCGAAGTTCCTTAGATGACACGATCCTACTTGGATAACTGTGGCAATTCTAGAGCTAATACATGCTTACCAAGCTCCGACCCTCGCGGAAAGAGCGCTTTTATTAGTTCAAAACCAATCGTCGTTTCCCCTCGCGGGGTTTTGGCGTCCCCACTGGTGACTCTGGATAACTTTGTGCTGATCGCATGGCCTCATGTACGTGACATGCCTACCATGTTTGTAACTGGTAACGGGGAATCAGGGTTCGATTCCGGAGAGGGAGCATGAGAAACGGCTACCACATCCAAGGAAAGCAGCAGGCGCGCAACTTACCCACTCCCGGCACGGGGAGGTAGTGACGAAAAATAACAATACGAGACTCTTTCGAGGCCCCGTAATTTGAATGAGTACACTTTAAACCCTTTAACGAGGATCTATTGGAGGCAAGTCTGGTGCCAGCAGCCGCGGTAATTCCAGCTCCAATAGCGTATATTAAAGTTGTTGCAGTTAAAAAGCTCGTAGTTGGATCTCAGGCGCAGGCGGGCGGTCCGGCTCGCGCCGGTTCACTGCCCGTTGTCTCCTGCCCTACCGTCTGCCGGCTCTCTCCCACAGGTGCTCTTCGCTGAGCGTCCTGGGTGGCCAACGCGTTTACTTTGAAAAATTAGAATATTCAAAGCAGGCCTCGGCTGCCTGAATAATGGTGCATGGAATAATGGAATAGGAACTCGGTTCTATTTTGTTGGTTTTCGGAACTGGAGGTAATGATTAACAGGGACAAACCGGGGCATTCGTATTGCGGCGTTAGAGGTGAAATTCTTGGATCGCCGCAAGACGAGCTACTGCGAAAGCATTTGTCAAGAATGTTTTCATTAATCGAGAACGAAAGTCAGAGGCGCGAAGACGATCAGATACCGTCGTAGTTCTGACCATAAACGATGCCGACTAGTGATCCGCAGGAGTTGCTTCGATGACTCTGCGGTCAGCTTCCGGGAAACCAAAGTGTTTGGGTTCCGGGGGAAGTATGGTTGCAAAGCTGAAACTTAAAGGAATTGACGGAAGGGCACCACCAGGAGTGAAGCCTGCGGCTTAATTTGACTCAACACGGCCAACACTGAAATGATTGACATGCCGAGACCACTGTTCTGGGGTCTAATATGGAACTGGTGCTGGATCTAGACCCTCAGAAATCTGGGGTATGCCCCCTGTGGCTAGGTCTGTCTGCATCCAGTGTTCTGACAAGGGAATTGACGGCAGAGCACTATCAGGAGTGGAGCCTGAGGCCTAAATTAACTTAATACGCCAATACTGTAGAATGACTGTCAAAAATAGAGCACCTTCGTGGGGTCTAATAGTGAACATGTGCTGGAATTAGACCCTCGAAAATCTGGGGCTACCCTCTAAGTAACTCGATTGTCTCGCTAAAGGAATTGACGGAAGGGCACCACCAGGAGTGGAATCTGCGGCTTAATTTGACTGGACACGCAAATACTGTAGAACGACTGACAAATCGAGAGCACTACCGTTGGGTCTAAAAATGAACGTACGCTGGTATTAGACTCACGGAAGACAAGTCAGCTCTCTAACACTCTAATGAAAGAACGCTACGGAAATAGTGTTTAACTCCGCAGAAACCGCAGATTTCAAATACCTGGTCATTGACAAACAAAAGCCCTCAATAAATTCGTCTGGCCAAATAGTGAACGGGTGCTAGAAATAGACCATCTGAAGACAGTTCAGTTTTACCCTACTAATGACAGGGCGTTGCTACGGAAAACCAGCTCATATCGAGAGGAGCCGCAGACACGTTGGTTAACGTACCAGGCTGATAAGCCAATGGCGCGAGGCTACCATTTGGGGGATTACGGCCGAACCCTTGTAAGCCGCAATCCCGCCCAAAATCTCAGCACCACTGCAATGGGAGGCTCCGACATGCTCGGAACCTGGGGCTTGCGCCCCAGACCTATCCGGTAGAGCCGCAGTAAGAGGTCCTTGCCGTCCGCCGATCAAAGCGGGCGGACAACTGCTTGATATTCACCTTATACGGCGATGGGGTGCGAAACCACCAACATTAGACTTAGTACCTGGTCGGGGTGTCGAAAACAGTAGAGCAGCCACCTCACTGTGAACTGTCGAGACTCAACCAATGACCATGAGAGCTGTCCGCACACCAGGCGAAAAACATCTCTGTGACATTACCAGGCTTGTCCTCTGGCTAAATGCACTTCGGCTACGATATCTACCTCTGTACGTTATCAGCCATATAACTATCATGCTGGACGCAGAAGAGATGCAGACCAGTGGACATTGCACACCTGCCCCACTGTGTCAACACCCCAGGTGGCGGGGAATGCTAGGCGTACCATCTCTGCATAGAAGCCAAGAAAATAAAGGTGAAAGAGATACCCCACTCACATGCAAATGCTACGTTCCTGGCAGGACGTGACGATCCTGGGATACAGACACACTGGATTGCCTCTCTTCCGGGTAAACCAGTCCATCTCATATATCATCTCACATATCATCATTGCACCCTATAGACACGAGTAGTGAAGACTCGATAGTCTGGTAAGACAACTTCCATAAGAGAGACAACTCTGATCATAAACAACTGCTGCCTTGCAGATAGGCTGGGGACCGCCAAAGGCTAAGGAGGGCATCCCTACAGAAACGCCTGTTGAAATCGGATGCACGGGGCCGCAAGCCTAACAAAACAGTGCAACGTAAATCGCAGCATGATGACAGTACAACCGATTAGAAAAACGCATGGCGCTCATCCTGCTTAGTCCCGCCAGGCAGCGATAGTCCCGGGCCTCACGCCTCGAATTGGCCCACCCTTGACTACTGGTGGTCACCCACCCATGTGTCGTGGAGTCAAGGCACATGGCTGTGGGGCAACTTCTATTGACCAAAACCTCAAGACCCTCAAAATACTACAGTGGAATGCGGATGGAGTCATTAACAAAAAACTTTCCCTAACACATCACCTGCATGAAGGTAAGATTGACGTGGCATGTATCCAGGAAACGCACCTCAACAATAATCATAAATTCTCAATCAGAGGATACCAGACCTTCCGTCTAGATAGAGAAGGCCACAAAGGAGGGGTCCTGATACTGACCAGAAACTGCATACCGAGTAGCGCGGTATCTGTCAATCACACCGGACAAGCAGAAATTGAGTTGACATAATGGCTCAAGAGACGAAGCTCCGCATTTTTAATCTGTACGGACCACCAAATAGAGACCTATCGCTCTCGAGTATGGAGGTCAGAGACTCCAACAGCATAGTAGTTGGAGATTTCAACAGCCACTCGGAGAGATGGGGATACTCTGACACAGACAGCAGAGGTGACGAAGTGGAAGATTGGGAGATAGATGCAAATCTCTCCCTAACCAATAGGCCGGAGGATAGCCCTAGCTTCTATTCAAGAACATGGCATACCACCTCGACTCCAGATTTGGCCTTATCCACAGGACATACACCATAAAATAGACCGCCAGGTGCAAAACCAACTCGCAGCTAGCGACCACAGGCCGATCAGGCTAACCATTGACATGGAAGTAGGCCCACAGGAAACAAAACCGCTCCCACGTTGGAATTACAAACGAGCCGACTGGGACAGATTTGCAATCCTGACAGATGGGCTGTGTGAAACCATCAACACACGAAATACCAAAATGAAGCCCATGGTGGAGAGCCTAAGCAAGGCAAAAATGCAAGCCACGACTGAAACCATCCCAAGAGGAGCAAGGAAAAACTATAAGCCCTACTGGAATGATGAGTTGCAGAAAGTGGAAGATGCAGTAACAATTGCTAGGAACATGGCAGAGCGAGAAAAATCCATGGAGGCAAACTTCGCCCTCAAAGCCGCCACGGCGAAGTACAAACACACTATCAAGCAAACAGCAAGAGAAAGCTGGAAAAATAAAACGGAAAGTCTAAACCTGGACAAAGACGGGAACAAGCTATGGAAGCTAGTCAGAGCCATGAACGACGAAACCCCGTCAAATAAACAAATTACTATCCAGCAGGGCGAGAACTTGATCACAGGTAAGAAAGCCGCCTTTGTCGATCACCATGCCAGAGCAAACCACATCGAGGTCCCTGCAGTTAAGCATACCGACATTAGCGAAGAGCTAAAGGGGCACGAAAACATGAATAAGGCACCTGAAGAGCACATGATGGCCAAATTAACAATGCGCGAAATGGAAGAAGCTATGAGAACACTAAAGAAAAGGAAATCTCCCGGAAAAGACGGGATAACAAACGAAATGCTGATGGGGCTGGGCCAAACAGCGAAGAGGAAACTGCTATCGGTCCTGAACCAAAGCTGGAAAAGGGGAATTGTACCACAGGCATGGAACGACCAAATACTGGTACCAGTACCAAAAACAGGAAAGGACAAAACAGATCCAAATGGATACAGGCCCATAAGCCTACTGAGCTGTGTCGGCAAGCTGATGGAACGGATGATAAACACCAGACTGATGTGGCATCTGGAAGAAAAACGAATACTAATTCCACAGCAAGCCGGCTTTAGACAGCACAGATCCACTGAGGACCGGGTCATCCTCATAGCCCAGGAGATAGAAGATGCCTACCAGGCACAGAAACACACAGTAGCTGTTTGGGTGGATCTGGAAAAGGCATTTGACAAAGTCTGGAAAGATGGACTTAGAGTCAAGCTAAGAAGAAGTGATGTTTGTGGGAAAATGTACAAGTGGATCAACCACTACCTCAAACAAAGAACGGCCAGAGTCCAAGTACAAGGGCAGATGAGCAAAAAGGTGACACTCGAGCAGGGAGTACCCCAAGGGGGAGTACTGTCACCCACACTCTTCCTCGTATATAAAAACGATATTACAGAGAATATACCAAGAAGAGTCCATAGGTCAATGTTTGCAGACGATCTGGCTATGTGGACCTCTGAAAAGAATCTCACCATAGCAAGAAATCGGATGCAGACGGCCCTAACATCCCTGGAAGAGTGGGCGAGCTCATGGCTGGTCAAAATAAACGAGGAGAAAACCACATGCACAATATTCTCGCTTTCATTAAAACCCCAAAGTACCAAATTAAGTCTAAATGGCAAATTCCTACAGCCAAACGACAACATAACCTATCTGGGAGTCACATTTGATCGGCGCATGACATGGAAAAGTCAGATTGAGAGAAACCGAATGAAAGCCAGAGAAAGAATGGTAATCATGAGGAAACTTGCTGGCACAAGCTGGGGAGCAGACGAAGGCATACTAAAGAAACTGTACACTGGAAGAGTGAGACCAGTTCTCGAGTATGGCATTGCGGCATGGACAACAGCAGCGAAGGCGAACTTCGATAAAGTTAACAAACTTCAAAACCAAGCCAAGAGAATTATAACAGGTGGCATGAAGTCAACGCCAATTGTAGAACTTGAACAGATTACAAAACTGCAATCCATGACCGATAGAAGAGACTGCAGAGCCCAGCTGCAGTCAGAGAAACTCCGAAGACTGACCGACCATCCAATGCACCAGAGACTAAACAATTCGGGAAATGGGAAACTAAAGCGGAGAAACTTTGCAGAAATAGCCAAAGCAAAGATGCACGAAGATCCCATAAACGCACTAACAACACCAAAACCCATCACTACTGTACGAAAACCTACCTGGAGGCAGGATATATTTCCAGAGGAGGTAGAAAATATACCAGGTATTGCAAACAAAAACTGCCAGACTGAAAAATAAAAGAGAGATACTACCCTAAGCTTCATAACGAAAAGCTACCCAAGCATGGACTGGACCCATGCATACACCGACGGTTCTGTGACAAACACAACACAGAACGGAGGGGCAGGAGCATTCCTGAACCTACCAAATGGCAGAAAAATAACACTGTCATTCGCTACTGGTAAGTACACAAGCAATTTCAGAGCGGCGGCAGAGGCACTGAGGGCGGCAGTGGAAGAAATGGTGACACACGGTGAAAATGAAAGCCATATAGTCCTGCTGACAGATGCTCTCGCCGTAGTCACAGCGCTAAAAAGCATGAAAAACACTGAGCTTAATGACTTAAGAGCAGCACTCTGCAAACTGTGCCAGCAGTCCGCACCAAAAAGGGTAGTGGTACAGTGGGTCCCATCACACTGCAACATCCAAGGCAACGAGGAGGCAGACAGACTGGCAAAAGAAGGTGCAAGACTACCACAAACAGATACTAGTATGACGTACGAAGAGTCAAAACGGCTTATCAAAGCCAGATACATGACCAAATGGGAAACCGAACATACTGGTTACACCAAAAACGATGCCTATTACCAGTTGAACCGAAGAGAGCAGGTCGTTGTCTTCAGACTTCGCACTGGCCACAATAGACTGAGGTACCACCTATTCAACAAATTGAAGATATGGTGTACCGACGAATGCCCGTGCGGTACTGGTAAAATGACCGCTGAACATCTGCTGCAGAACTGCCCGACATACGAGGATCAGAGAGAGCAGATGTGGCCATCACCAGTGGAACTGCAAGACAAGCTCTATGGCAGTGGCGACAGCCTCAGGATGACCGCCGCTTTTTTCGAAAAAATAATGGTTACTGTCTGACTGCGTACGCAGAAGAAGAAGAAGAAGAAGCATCATCGTCATCATCTAGTTTATGAATTCTTCGATTTCTTCTTAGAACGCTATCAGTGGTCGACTTGAATTTGTTCAAAGAAAGCAGCGATCATTCTTAGGCTGTCGAAACTGCAATGGAGCTCGTCTAGTGTTGACACTGGTGATGACCACATATGCTTTCTCTGGTACTCGTAAGTCAGGCAATTTTGCAACAGATATTTACCCAGTACCACAGATGCATTCGTCAATAGCACGTATCTTCAATGTATTGAATAGATGGTATCTCAGTCGGTTGTGGCCTATGCGGATCTTGAAGACCACCACCTGCTTGCTCTCTTCTTTTTTCGTTTGTGTACTGCTTGTGCCTTTCAGAGTCAGGTTATGAAGAGGTTTCTTGACCGGGCCATAGTATGTGCTTCGTACACGGACAGTTTTACTGCTTATGTTATTTCTACTATCCATCGTTTGCTTTGTCGGCCCTTGGATTTGTACCCATTGTATCTGTAAAGCATTTCTTTTTTAGGGATACTATATGGTGTTTGACGTGTCACGTGACGGAACCATTTGGTTGGCTGTTTTGATGACGAATAGCAATGGTATTGTACCTACCTGTTTCCTAATATCTTCGTTTCTGATTCTATCCATTATTGTTACTCCAACATTTCATCTATATTGTTACATTATCTCTTGTGTCTTTGCTTGTCAATGTCCAATTTTAGCACTATTAGCACAATGTTAGTAGAAATATCGTGTTGTATAAGTGGTCTGTTTGTATCCCCTGTCACGTGTTTACATTGTAATATCCAGGACATTTGCCCAATGCTTTGATTTGCGTCATTATTTCTGTGTTGCGTTTAAGGGACTCTTTCGCCATGCACTGTGATTATACTACACAAAATACGTGACATTTTTCGCCGGTTTTTACTTGTTGGTTTTGTATAAATATGTTTGTTTTTGTTTCTTTTCTTGCAATCGTCATAACTTCGGGTTTCTCTATGTTGATTTTCATACCGTAATCAGGGATCAAGATGCTGAGCAGCGCAAGAGCTGCAGTGGTCAGCGACCCATAGCTGGCTGCTAGCGTCAGGGCCAGAGAACCATAGCTGCCAAGACCCTTCTACACCTCCACGCGGTGATCCTGGATAACAGGTTGCATCAGGGCAGACTGGCTAAGGAGAAGGGATCGAAGAGGGAATTCTAACTCGGTACTCAAAAAATGTTTGCTGAAGTCGGATGTGTTGGACCGAAAGCTGTAAACTACGACACAACGCATTCCGTTCTCTGGACTACATTCTGCTACTTAAGCCCTTTCAGTGTTTGGTAGCGGGAGATTGAGAACGAACGAAGAAGAAGAAGAAGACGATGCCGTAATCAGTACAGGCCTCATCAAGATTGTTGATAAGTTCCTGCAGTTGTTTTTCTGAGGTTGCTATTACTGCTTGGTCGTCAGTAAAGAGGAATTCAATTAAGTCATCACTGAGGTTGGTTCATTCATCAATTATTGTTGGCTTTCTTACATATTGCGTCTATATATCTGATAAACAGTAAATGGAATAGTACACAGCCTTGCCGTACGCCGGTCCTAATATGACATTTTTACATAATAGCCTTCGTTTGTTCTTAATGTAAATTGGCTATTCACATAAAGACGTTTTTTACTCCATAACGTGTATGGCAATAGTCTTTTTTTTCTCTCAGTATTTTACATAATATCTGTCCAGTATGGCTAAGAAATGATATTCCTCTATTCATGTACTTGACTTTGAAATTCTTTTTTAAATTTAGCAACATATGCCAAAACGGCAACCTTTTGACAATTTAAATATTGCGTAATGTCCGCCAACGACCAACATTGGCGTGAGTTAAAGCAACAATATGCGCCTGACCTGTTCTCGGTAGATCTTTTGTTAACTCACGTTCTTCTTTAAACATCGTTGTCCAGGTCTTCACTGCTATTGTTTTCAACAACACTTTTGTCACCACACACTGCCTGCATTCTGCGATGAATGTCAACTGGTCCACATCCTTCAGTTGTTAGAAACCGACCCACCGCTCGCTGATCAACTCTAGACGGATTCCTTATTTCACCCGCCATGTTTTCAACGGTCCTGTGCTGAGGAAAATATAAGTCGGATGATAATGACATTTTGCAAACTTTACGGTTGGTATGTGTTGTATACACCAGAAGTGATGGCAGTCATCGTGCGCATCGTACATATGTTCAATTGGTGCAGTTAGGTGCAGTTTTATTTGAACACGCCTCGTGTATATATATAAATATATATATATATATAACAGCATATTGCTGTCGTGAGGATCTCTAAATGACGTCTTCCACAATAGTCAAAATAACCACCCTAGCCTTGCCTCTAACCATAACCTGATAAAGATAAATGCATGACCAATAGTACCTTAAGAAAATATAATTGACACAAGGAGCCCAACATACTTGACCCATCTAGCTTAAAATACTTGACCTAGGGAGACCAACATAATTGACCCATCTAGCCTAAAATACTTTACCCAAGGAGACCAACATACTTGACCCAAAGAACCCAACATTCTTGACCCAAGGAGACCAAAATACTTAACCCAAGGCGACCAATATTCCTGACCCAAGGAGACCAACATACTTTATACAAGGAGACCAACATACTTGACGTAATGGGCCCAACATTCTTGCTGAACTACACAAGTAAAAGGAAAGTCAAGTATATAAGTAAAGTAAACTGGTGTTTGTAAACCTTCATTGTAACGATGTATCAGCATGTTTGTAAATAGAATATTGTGTCCCATAACAATGATTAAACTTGACAAGACTAATGTGACATTAGTTCTACTCCTTGTTATAAAATTATAGTACCTAGCTATGAGTTTCACGTCAAAAAAGCAATATCATTCACTAATAGATATCTGCGTCCCACACTTTACGCTTCACAGGCCACATGCAATGTTCGCAAAGAATACACAAACAGTAAAAAAACATGTTGATAAATAAGATAAAGCACAAATAGAAACACCATTATATGCAATGCGAACATACATGTATTGGAATCCACGTGAATATAGAAGAGCAGAGAACAAATTAAACCAAAGAACGGGATCAAGATGCTGAGCAGTGCATGAGCAGCAGATGTCAGCCCCCGTAGCTGACTGCTGACGTCAGGGCCAGGGAAACGTAGCTATTCTGCGCCTCTACCCAGTGTTTCTAGATAACAGGTTGCAACAGAGCAGACTGGCTAAGAGATCGAAGATGGAAAGCTAACCCCCTACTCATAAATGCCTACTGAAGTCGGATGTATTGGACTGAAGAGGCAAATATCGTAGTCAAGCTGTAAACTACCACACATCGCATCCTGTTCTTCGGACAACATCCTGCTACCTGCAAAGTCCTTTTCAGGGCTTGGTAGCTGGAGAATTAGAACGAAGAAGAAGAAGACGAAGAAGAAACCAAAGAACTGTGAAATATCATCATCATGTAGCATGTACTTTGCAGAACATCGTTCCCATCAAAACCTGTCTGAAATAAACTCGTTCTCTTGCCAAATCTCCAGATCACACTAGAGTCATGCCCAAGAATCCCCTGACATATTGGTGCCATCGCCGTATTGGTCTACTTCTGCTTCTCTTGCCGGCATACCTTCCTTTACCGTTCTGTCAAAACCGTTGTGTCTTTCGATGTTCATTATATATTTTAAGAACCAGTTCACCTTTATGGCCAACTCTTGTCAAATATCTGCATTTTTTTCGGTCCATTCTTTTCTGGGGACCTTTCTATTATAACAATTCGACTTGAAAAACTCGATTCTTTTAGTCGATGAAGATAGCAAGGAAAATGGAGACTCATGGGATGGTCTAAAGAACATATACTAAAATTATATGGTTAGAGAGCGACTTTTGGAACTCTGTGTTTCATAGGAGACTCAAAGGATTTACACTAAGTAAGCCGTCAGCATAATTGTGATTTACACATACTTTCACATGTTAACAAGTGTATCCCGGTACTACATGGAACATCTTCCATAACGGCATATCTACTTCTCAACATCTTCAATGCTGGAGACACACCGTCTAATGCCGTCTCTACCACAATGCGTTCACGGTAACAGCAATTCCCGGACCGCTTAATAGCTGAGCGACGTATCTGATTGTGTCCAAATGATCTCACTCGCGAGGAACTATCAATATCTACTATCCCCTTTCCGATGCAAATGGCTGCCGGCAAGTCGCTGTAAGGCAATCAGATTATAGAGCATTTGGTGTCCACAGATGAGCGGATACGCCCAGATTATTGATACTCTGGACGCATATCAGTTGATACATAAAGATGATATCTCTCATTAGCTCCGTGCCATAAAATGGTCATTGATTTTATGCGTTTATCCCGTCCTTTCGTGTGGATATGTTTGTTACTCCAATGAAATTATGTTTGCTCTATATACGCGCTGAAAATTGTGTTATTCTTGTCTCTATAAGACTGCTTTCAAAACTGCAGTTGATCAACTATTGTGTTCTTGATGTCTTCTTCCACTTGTTCTTCCTCTTGTTCTTCCTCTTCTTCTTCTGCTTTTTAACGTCTTCTACTTCTTCTTCTTTTTCTTCTTCTTATTCTTCATCATCTTCTTTTTCTAGGTCGCCACGTAAACTCCAGTTCGCTGGATATAGATTGTTGTAGTTGAGAGGTTTTCACGGCTTATAAACAGCTTTGTGTGGAGATCCGTCATTGTCGGCCAGTGCACAATTGTCTAAACAGTTTGGCAGAATATGTTATCATGTCTGTGCTACTTGTCTGTACCACACACAAGGGTGGTGGCGCTAGTTTAAGCCTGTGTAATTGGTCATTCAATCTGTTATGTCCCGTTCTTATTCGGAACATGATTACTTCATTCGTTCAAAACAGCGATAGGTGTGTCTCGTTTGGTGGACTTTCCTTATGGCTTGGATAAGGGTCTTCTTTTCTGTGAATGTGATTGTTCTGTCTGTTGTCGAGTTGCTCCATGGTTTCCTATCCTGCACACTGCTCTTTCACTGCTGCTGTGAACTGTATTAAAATTTATTCGATATGGTATGGCTAGTCCCAGTGCAGAAACCTTTGTATTGACCTTATCTAGATCATTGACAGTTGCAATGTCCTGCACATTGGAATACCTGCGACTGTTTTTAGTGCGTCAATTATTATTATTTCCTATATCACGTTTAATTATGTTCAATCGGTCTATTATTTATGGTTCTTCTATTTTCATTTGGCCTCTTCTTCTTCTTCTTCTGCGTACGCAGTCAGACAGTAACCATAATTTTTTCGAAAAAAGCGGCGGTCATCCTGAGGCTCTCGCCACCGCCATAGAGCTTGTCTTGCAGTTCCACTGGTAATGGCCACATCTGCTCTCTCTGATCCTCGTATGTCGGGCAGTTCTGCAGCAGATGTTCAGCGGTCATTTTACCAGTACCGCACGGGCATTCGTCGGTACACCCTATCTTCAATTTGTTGAATAGGTGGTACCTCAGTCTGTTGTGGCTGGTGCGAAGTCTGAAGACAACGACTTGATCTCTTCGGTTCAACTGGTAATAGGGATCGTTTTTGGTGTAACCAGTATGTTCGGTTTCCCATTTGGTCATGTATCTGGCTTTGATAAGCCGTTTTGACTCTTCGTACGTCATACTGGTATCTGTTTGTGGTAGTCTTGCACCTTCTTTTGCCAGTCTGTCTGCCTCCTCGTTGCCTTGGATGTTGCAGTGTGACGGAACCCACTGTATCACTACCCTTTTTGGTGCGGACTGCTGGCACAGTTTGCAGAGTGCTGCTCTTAAGTCATTAAGCTCAATGTTTTTCTGGCTTTTTAGCGCTGTGACTACGGCGAGAGCATCTGTCAGCAGGACTATATGGCTCTCATTTTCACTGTGTGTCACCATTTCTTCCACTGCCGCCCTCAGTGCCTCTGCCTCCGCTCTGAAATTGCTTGTGTACTTACCAGTAGCGAATGACAGTGTTATTTTTCTGCCATTTGGTAGGTTCAGGAATGCTCATGCCCCTCCGTTCTGTTTAGTGTTTGTTACAGAACCGTCGGTGTATGCATGGGTCCAGTCCATGCTTGGGTAGCTTTTCGTTATGAAGCTTAGGGTAGTATCTCTCTTTTCTTTTTCAGTCTGGCAGTTTTTGTTTGCAATACCTGGTATATTTTCTACCACCTCTGGAAATATATCCTGCCTCCAGGTAGGTTTTCGTACAGTAGTGATGGGTTTTGGTGTTGTTAGTGCGTTTATGGGATCTTCGTGCATCTTTGCTTTGGCTATTTCTGCAAAGTTTCTCCGCTTTAGTTTCCCATTTCCCAAATTGTTTAGTCTCTGGTGCATTGGATGGTCCGTCAGTCTTCGCAGTTTCTCTGACTGCAGCTGGGCTCTGCAGTCTCTTCTATCGTTCATGGATTGCAGTTTTGTAATCTTTTCAAGTTCTCATTTGGCCTCAATTTGTCTGCTTCATGTACATTCCCCTCCCCGCCCCCCCCCAGTTTTTTGTTTTTGTTGGTTGGGGGGGGGGGGGGGGGGGGTTATATTTAATTTAGCCTTTATTTATCTAAATATGTCGTATTGCCTTGTTTTTGTTATTACATTATTGTCATCCTTTTAGTATGTCTATTCTCCCTGTGCACGAATTGTATGCATATTAATTACTTTGTCAGCGCTACTTCCTAGTTATTGCCTTTCTTTGTTGGTCTTGACACATTTTCTTATTCACTTCCATTATGTTCGTCTTATTATATTCTCTACCCTTCTAATTTATGATCGCTGCTCTTATTATTATTATTATCATCATTTATATTTGTTAGAATATTCCATCTGCTTGTTATTACCCCTTTTAATATGTGTTATCACCCATGTTTTTGCTATCACCCATGTTTTTGCTATCACCCATGTTTTTGCTATCACCCATGTTTTTGCTATCACCCATGTTTTTGCTATCACCCATGTTTTTGCTATCAC
Source organism: Ariolimax columbianus (assembly GCA_036924085.1). Classification (NCBI taxonomy): domain Eukaryota; kingdom Metazoa; phylum Mollusca; class Gastropoda; order Stylommatophora; family Arionidae; genus Ariolimax; species Ariolimax columbianus. The sequence continues at coordinate 43,926,223 of JAVGWX010000005.1, read as the reverse complement.
CCATGTTTTTGCTATCACCCATGTTTTTGCTATCACCCATGTTTTTGCTATCACCCATGTTTTTGCTATCACCCATGTTTTTGCTATCACCCATGTTTTTGCTATCACCCATGTTTTTGCTATCACCCATGTTTTTGCTATCACCCATGTTTTTGCTATCACCCATGTTTTTGCTATCACCCATGTTTTTGCTATCACCCATTTTTTTGCTATCACACCTCCATTTATTCGTTATAGAGCTTTAATTTCTCCAATTATATCCTCTAAAATTCCCTTTTGGCAATATTGTATAAAGCTTTACATTTTCTGAGTCATATTTCTGGTGAATACACCTTATGTGATGAGCATTCTATTATATTCTATTCTACCATTATTTATTTCTCTTTCTTCATTGCAATAATGCACGAGGAATTATAAGCTACTGATCACCATATAATGCCGTATTCTTTAGGTGCCACGTATAAGATGTGTAAACATATCTTTACATCGACACTTTCTCATACATTCTTCCTACACACACACACACAACATGCACACACCTACATCCACATTTTTACACACATGCACATATACACACAAACATCCACGCACACATACACATATATATATATATATATATATACACATACGCACATATACATACATACATTTACACTTGGATACAAATACATGCATACGCATATACACACACGCCCACATACATAGAGACTCACACACTCACACGCACAAATACATATATATTCCACTCACACAGGCGCACACACATAAACACACATCGTCTCTCTTTGACACACACACACACACATACACACAAACAGACACAAACTCATATACATATTATCTCTGCTATGGCAAACACACATGCAATATATCTCTGTCTTTCTCTCTCTCTCTCTCTCTGTTTCTCTCTGTGTCTCTCTCTCTCTGTGTCTCTCATTATTTTCTCCAGCATACATTATGTTTATCTGTTTTCTGAATCTATTAATCTCATTTCTTGCCGTTTCTCCATAAACACGTGTTGTGGAATACCTAATACATCTTAATCTCTTTTCTCCTTTCTCATTTACAAACCACTTGATTTCTTTTACAAACACACGGAGCTTAAATCTAAATCATTTTCTTTGTCTCTCTATGCCTCACATGCATACACAGTATATTCAGTCCTTTATCTCTCTAGCTTCCTTTCTCCCTATCTCTCTATCTGTCTCTTACCTTACCATAACCCGTATTCCTTCTTTAAAAACCCATGTATTCTCATACGTACTTTATTAGTATCTCTTTATTTCTCTTTCATTATTTTTTCTTTCCGCCTATCTATCTTCTTTTCCGCTCTCTCTCTCTCTCTCTCTCTCTCTCTCTCTATCTCTCTCTCTCTCTCTCTCTCTCTCTCTCTCTCATTATGTCCATTTCACCAATCTTGCATATATTTTATTGTTCCTACTTGCCTACTTTCCCATCACACCTTCACAAACTCCTCTTCAAACACACGTAGGCGCCGCAGGCTCTTTCTCCTTCGCCCCCACTTCGCTTCCTTTGCTCTTGCCTTGACGTGGTACTTTTTTCAAGATTGATTCAACCGCTATTACCCCTTACGATAACTTTTTATAACTACTTCACAAGATGTCACGAAAATTAGTTAAACTTGTTTTACAACTTTGGCGACTTTTGATCAACTGAGATGTGAATTGATTTTCTTGTTGCAGTCTTATTCCTGCTCATTTGTCCATTCGCAGCTGAGCAATTCTATTATTCTTGTTTATGTCTTCATCTACTATTTCTTTTTCTTAACTTCGGTAATTTTGTTGTCTATTGACCTCAATTTTTACACATGATTTATTTCAAAAATGAAACTTTAAGGATTGTATATTGTAAACACGGATCAAATAACAACTGAAGCAAAACCAGAAACCAGCACAATGAACGAGCCCCTTTGTGCAGATGATCAGTTTCTTTCATTCCGATGAACAAAACCTCCAAGAACATCTGAATGCCATTGACTGAGGTATATATTTTTTATTTTAAATGTTGGCGTTCGCCTTATTTCTATATTCCCCAAGGCGGTGTGCGTTGTACTGTGGTTTTTATTTTGCACCTGCCGGCCCAGTGTATCCGACTTCAGCATCATGCGATAAATAAAAAATGACGATTAGTACAACAAAGACTTGGGGCCGCGGTATCAGGGTTTAATTCCCATTTTTTTTTGGTTTTTTGTTTTCTGTCTGATCACAAACCGGCCCCTGTGGTCGACCCAGCCATAACATTTGGGTACCAGAAAAATCTGGGAAGTAAAGCCGGCCGTCGTGATGCTGACCACATCATCCACTATGTGCTGTTGGTTACAATATAATATGAGCCTTACACTATATTTTCTATGCGCCGCACGACGTGACGGCATCTTTATTTCACTCTTTACAGCAAAGACTCTGGCAATAAAGATAAGGAGAATAGAGAAAACACTAAAATACATAGACAAAGTTCAGAACTAAAACAAGTCAGTGAATTGAAATACTTGAAAAATGGAAGGCTAGATAGAGAGGTCGAATCAAGAACACAGAAGGCTAATGCAGTTTCCTACCCGCTTTCACCATTACTATCACACAAATACATTCCAATGAAAACAAAGACACAACTGATAAATAGTATGTTTATACCAACTCTATGCTACAAGTGTCAGACATGGACTCTCACCAAGACACAGGAAAGAAAAATCATGGTATGCGAAATGATTTGTTTCAGAAAGTCTGTCGGTGAGACACTAAAAAAACACGGAATGACAACATCATCGGCGACAAACCGGTCATACGACAGAAAACTACACCTCCCCACGGCGTCTAACGACACAAGTGGATAGGCGATGATGATGATGATGATGATGATATATCAGTAATTATTTAAGTTACAACAATTTTAATAACACCATTTTTTAAGAGTACGAACCAACATTTTGCTGTGTCATACTTTTCGACATAGTCTATGTGACTGGCAACACCCTTTGTCCACATGTGGATGCCCTTTAGAAACAGGTCTTTTGGTATGACCTATAACAAATTTTGGCCACCTCATTACTTTCATTTGTTATCTGTAAACTTCTGACCCCCAAATGTTCTTTCAAGGGTACAAACAAGTGAACATTCGAAGGCGCCAAGCCAGGAGTATGATGGATGTTTCAAGACCTCAAATACCAGAGCACGTTTCGATCGTATTTCGGACTTCAACCTGTTTACTAACATGCCGCGGTATCGTGTGCTTGTTACCGTTTCAACCATTACCAATATTGGTACATTAACATCACAAAAGACAGTCATCAGGACTTTCCCAGCGGAAGCCTCTGTTTTTAATTTATTCGTAGCCGGAGACAACATGTGATACCCCGCATCGACTGTATCTTGATCTTTGGTTGATAGTAATATACATATATATATATATATATATATATATATATATATATATATATATATATATATATATATATATATATATATATATATACACGCACGCACATATATATACATTTACTTATTGAATAAGAGGACATGCCAGTAACGTATAAAGAAAGATATTAATCAAGATTCCAAACAAGAAGTTTTGCAATAGGGTCCCATTAACAGATGTATAATGTTTTTTCAAGTGTCTGGGAAAGTATTGCACATGGAAATACTGATGATCTTGGTTCAACATGATACCTTTAGTAAAGCGACTGTTTTGAGTTTAAAGAATATTTAGCATCATGTATTAATATGTCTGTTTTCAGGAAGACACAGACAAACACATGATAGAAGAAAGGGCTGGTTTTCAACAAGATATTTCATCTAAAGACCAGAAAGTTTAATTGAATAATAGTTTATCAAAGTGTGGAATGAAACTCACCAATTTATATATGATTTGTGAACTATCAAACTGAATTTGGCAGCTTAACTGAGAATCAATCAAAATGTTCATGCACTATTGTGTGACCCTGAAGTTCACATATATAATTAAGGAAACATGAAGATGTGTAGAGTAGTATGTGAATGTCAACTTTATGAACCCTTTGAGAAAAGAACTTCTGAGCGATATTGATTTTCTCCTCTATCTCCATGGATATTTATGACGTAGAAGTTTGGACTGACCATACACACATAACAAACATAGGCAATGACAGTAACACCAACAAGTGACACGTATATGTTGTTAGTAAATACACGTTTACAAGATGTGTAATCATGTTCTTAAATAATAGTAGGAATATAGACAAAGTCGGAGATAAGGAGAATTTCTCGAAAATAACAATACAAAATGCGGACGAGCTTTTATTGAATTATATAATATATGAACATATATTGTTTACCTGCGAGCAGAGACAAACATTGATCATAATTTTCTTATCATGAAATGCCAACTATGGTGGAAACACTAAAGAAATCACAAAAACTAGCAAGATGGAATTTTAATGCTTTAAACGAGTTTGAAAATCGAGTAACTTCGAAAACTCGGTGAATGGTGGCTTAGGGGGAAAAAGCAAGTCACTGAAGATATAAAGCGACACTGGTAGTGTATAGAAGAGGTCGTATAAGAGGCAGCACATACAGCATTGGATAATAAGAGAGCAGAAAACAAGAAACCATGGCAACAATTGAAAGGACAATCAAAATGGAAGCAAGACGCACATGGGAGAACAACGATATAGAGCAATACATTGCTAAGTATAAAAGTACCAAGAATGAATTAGATCGAGAATGTTAGGTGGAACGAGAAAAATGATGGATAGACAGATGCGAGGAAACTGAAAATCTCGAAACGACAGGATAATTCGAACAAGTACATTAAAAAAGTAAAAGAATTCTTTAGTAAAAATAATGGCATACGTCACAAATGATTCATGATAACAATGGAACACCAATTAGATAACTAGAGAGTAAAATAGAGAGATGGAGCGATTATCTTATGGAAATTAATGACGATGCGGGTCTGTATCAGGCTAGCAAACCCTATGCATGAGATAGCAAAGAGATTAGCTGTAACCAAAGAAGAATGTAATAAGCAGTTTTCATAAAAACAGAGCACTAGGGATAGATAAGATATGTATTGGACTCCTCAAAATAGAGGATGAGACTTTATACTAGGGACTTTTCCTGCATGTTAATTGTGTTTACGACAGTAGTAAACACTTTTGAAAATATTTCATTTGTGAAACAAATCGAACGCAATAGAATGCGGAAATTCCGAACGATAATGTTCGTCACATTTGATAAAGACCACACTCTCTGTTGAACCGTGTGATCAATATTTTTTCTTTACTCTGTCCATTGAAATGGGTGACTTGCTCGGTGATTTGGGTCACAGAGCGGTTAATTGCGTAATATGTCAACATCACTCTCTCGTCCTGAGCTACATTTGGGCAGTGGCAAGACATAATCTAAACGACTGGAGATATCATATGATGCAGATTTTTCCTCAGGGTTTACTCTCGAAGCTTTTCCCGTAAACAGGTATCCCTCATGGTAGTGGAGGTTGGGCATATAGGATGACCATGACTAAATCTCTATGTTCCTAACAAATTACACAGAAGCATGTAAGTACCAACTAATGTTCCAGGTCTTGTCACAGAGGGTAGGTTAACGCCATACAAATACTAACAGGTGCACTTTGATTAATCCGGTTGTCCTGAAACCCACGGGAGCCAGCGGAAATAATCCAGCAAAATTATGATCATTCACGCAAACCAAGATACTAGTCACACTAACTTCATCAAAGGCTATGACAACTGAACAGATAGTCCATCTTTGCTAGCAATCCATTTGCGCCACTTTGACTATGAAATGTCGAACAGAATAAGGATTACAAAATTACACATACAAGGTAGACATCATTACAGCAGCCAACCGTCAAATTCACACAATCACATCTGTTCAGATCTAGTGTCAGAGGAAAATAATGATAAATGTATTAATCCTGCTTTGCCCTTAGATGACGAAATACACTGCAACAGGTAATAAAACGTTTCCAGCCATCCTACACACTAGTAGCATGTGCCCAGATTATACATTTACAAGTTGAATCATATCCAGGTTACAACTCACTACAAACCAAGAAGATAATTTTCAATCGGTTTTTTTGGAGTACACAGAAAGGCACCGCCATCTTGATCGCTATGTGACGTTTGAACGATATGGTTAATACCACATGCATCTAAAATTATATTAAAGACAATTAAGGAGAGAATCGATGACAAAATTGAGAAGATACTAAAAGATAACCAGTTTGGATTTCACAAATTCAAAGGTACACGTGATGCCATCGGATCATTGTGATCGATCACGGATGATCGCCATTAATCCGCTTTATTAACTACGAGAAAGTCTTTGACAGAGTCCCTTGGAGCAAGGTGTTGCAATAAATATATATAGAGGTTAATGATTAGGTTAATTCAGAGCATGTAGGAAAATCAAGAGGCGATAATTTCAATCAAAGAAAGACTAACAGATCCAGTTTCAAAAGGAAAGAGTGTACGACCAAGTTGCTTGCTTTCACCAAGTAACTATAACGCATTGTCTGAGATGATATTGGAAAAGACTTGTTCAGAGTTGTAATAGGGGTGTCATAGCTGATGGTATGAAAGCTAATGTCATCAATTTAGCCGTTGGTCACGCCATAGTGGGAGGACTACTAGCAACGTTGTAAAACTGTTTGAAAACATTGACAGCACATTCAAAGGGTTTGCTTTGAAAATAAACAGATTGAAGATACACGTTTTGGTAATAGACAAGCAACATAGCCATATTAATATAATCATCAACGGAGAAATAACCCAACAAGTACATACACTTTTATAATTAGGGCAAACGATAATAGACGATGCCGGCAAAAAAGACCACGATTAGAACAATGAATGCATTACGAAAAAAAATCCAAAAAAAAAGACAAAAAAAAGTCTTCATAGAAAGAAAAAAATTGCATATGCCGATAAACATCGAGATAGAACTAAGAAGAATAATAATCACTATTCGTATGTGCTCTATGGAAGTGGGCCCACAGGAAACAAAACTGCTCTCACGTTGGAATTACAAACGAGCCGACTGGGACAGATTTGCAAGCCTGACAGATGGGCTGTGTGAAACCATCAACACACGGAACAACACAATGAAGCCCATGGTGGAAAGCCTAAGCAAAGCAATAATGCAAGCTGCCACTGAAACCATCCCAAGAGGGGCAAGGAAAAATATAAGCCCTATTGGAATGATGAGTTGCAGAAAGCGGAAGACGCAGTCACAAATGCTAGGAACATGGCAGAGCGAGAACAATCTATCGGGGCAAATATCGCCCTCAAAGCCGCCACGGCGAAATACAAATACACTCTAAACCAAACAGCAAGAGAAAGCTGGAAAAACAAAACAGAAAGCCTCAACTTAGACAAAGAAGGGAACACACTATGGAAGCTAGTCAGAGCCATGAATGACGAAACTCAATCAAACAAACAAATTAAAACAAATTACCGTCAAGCAGGGCGAAAACTTGCTCACTGGAAAAAAAGCCGCAAACGCCTTTGTTGAACACTATGCCAGAGCGAACCACATATATGTCCCTGCAGATAGGCAAACAGACATTAATGAAGAGCAAAAGGGGCACGACAACATCATTATGGCACCAGAAGAGCATATGATGGCAAAATTAACAATGAACGAAATGGAAGAGGCCATGAAAACTTTAAAGAAAAGGAAATCTCCCGAAAAAGACGGGATAACAAACGAAATGCTGATGGGGCTGGGCCAAACAGCAAAGAGGAAACTGCTATCAGTCCTGAACCAAAGCTGGAAAACGGGTATTGTACCCCAGGAATGGAAAAACGCAGTACTTGTACCAATACCAAAGAAAGGAAAAGACAAAACAGATCCAAAACGGATACAGGCCTATCAGCCTACTGAGCTGTGTCGGCAAACTGATGGAACGTATGATAAACACCATACTGATGTGGCATCTGGAAGAAAAACGCATACTAATTCCACAGCAAGCAGGCTTTAGACAGCACATATCAACTGAGGACCAGGTCATCCTAATAGCCCATGAAAAAGAAGATGCCTACCAGGAGCAAAAGCACACAGTTGCGGCTTGGGTGGACCTGGAAAAGGCATTTGACAAATTCTGGAAAGAGGGACTTAGAGTCAAGCTACGAAGAAGTGAAGTTTGTGGGAAAATGTACAAATGGATAAGTCACTACCTCAAAAACAGAACGGCCAGAGTCCAAGTACAAGGGCAGATGAGCAAAAAGGTGACACTTGAGCAGGGAGTACCCCAAGGGGGATTACTGTCATCCACACTATTCCTGGTGTATATAAATGACATTACAGAGAATATTCCAAGAAGAGTCCACAGCTCAATGTTTGCAGACGATCTGGCTATGTGGACCTCTGAAAAGAATCTCACCATAGCAAGAATTCGGATGCAGCAGGCCCTAACATCGCTGGAAGATTGGGCGAACTCATGGCTGGTCAAAATAAACGAAGAAAAAACGACATGTACAATATTCTCGCTATCAATCAAACTCCAAAACACCAAATTAAGTATAAACGGCAAATACCTGCAGCCAAACGACAACCCAAGCTACATGGCAGTCACATTTGATCGACGCATGACATGGAAAAGTCAGATCGAGAGAAACCGAATGAGAGCCAGAGAAAGAATGGCAATCATGAGGAAACTGGCTGGCACAAGCTGGGGAGCAGACGAAAGTATACTAAAGAAACTGTACATTGGAAGAGTGAGACCAGTTCTCGAGTATGGCGTTGCGGCATGGACAACAGCAGCAAAGGCGAACTTCGATAAAATTAGCAAACTCCTAAACCAAGCCATGAGAGTTATGACAGGAGGCATGAAGTCAACGCCAATTGTAGAACTTGAAAAGATTACAAAACTGCATTCCATGACTGACAGAAGAGACTGCAGAGCTCAGCAGCAATCAGAGAAACTCAGAAGACTGTGACTGACCATCAAATGCACAAGAGACTACACAATTTCGAAAATGGGAAACTAAAGCGGAGAAACTTTGCAGAAATAGCCAAAGCAAAGATGCACGAAGACCCAATGAACGCACTAACAACACCAAAGCCCATCACTACTGTACGAAAACCTACCTGGAGGCAGCATATATTTCCAGAGGTGGTAGAAAATATACAATGTATTGGAAACAAAAACTGCCAGTCTGAAAAAGAAAGTAGAGATACTACCCTGAGTTACATAACGGAAAACTGCCCAAGCGTGGACTGGACCAATGCATACACCGACGGTTCCGTAACAAATACAACACAGAACGGAGGGGCAGGAGCATTTCTGAACCTACCAAATGGCAGAAAAATAACACTGTCATTCGCTACTGGAAAATACACAAGCAATTTCAGAGCGGAGGCAGAGGCACTGAGGGCGGCAGTGGAAGAAATGGTGACAGGTAAAAGGAATTAAAGCCACATAGACCTGCTTACATATGCTCTGGCCGTAGTCACAGCACTGAAAAGCCAAAAAAATACTGAACTTAATGATTTAAGAGCAGTACTCTGTCAACTATGCCAGCAGTCCACACCAAAAAGGGTAGTGGTGCAGTGGGTTCCATCTCACTGCAACATCCAAGGCAACGAGGAGGCAGACAGACTGGCAAAAGAAGGTGCACAACTACCACAACCTGATACTAGTATGACGTACGAAGAGTCAAAATGGCTTATTAGAGCTAGATACATGACCAAATGGGAAACCGAACATACTGGTTACACCAAAAACGATGCCTATTGCCAGTTGAACAGAAGAGAGCAGGTCGTGGTCTTCAGACTTCGCACTGGCCACAGTGAGGTACCACCTATTCAACAAATTGAAAATAGGTGGCACCGACGAATGCCCGTGTGGTACCGGGAAAATGACAGCTGAGCATTTGCTGCAAAACTGCCCGACATACGAGGATCAGAGAGAGCAGATGTGGCTATCACCAGTGGCAACACTGGACAAGCTCAATGGCAGTGTCGACACCCTCATGATGACCGCTGCCTTTTTCGAAAAAATAAATGTTACTGTCTGACTGCGTACGATGAAGAAGAAGAGAAGAAGTATGTGCTCAAATGCACTGTGTGATGCTGGAACATAGTTAAGAAGTATCAATACAACTTGGATGAGTTTGAAATGTGATTCTTTCTTAGAATACAACGAGTTGGACGGGGAAAAAAAGATCAAATGACAATATTCTCACTGAGGTAGGCGCACCAAGGCACACATTGAAAATGAAAGAGAAAAGAAGATTGATTTGGAATGGACTCAATACATGAACGTCTTCTACATACGATACCATAGACAGGAATGGGGAGACATTACAGTGCAAACATATGCTGACATGAAGATAGCTGCAGAAGATATGGCACACTGGAGAGACATGCTCATTACCACCCTGCAACCAGTTGCCGTGCTGACAGACCAGAGGATATGGCACACTGGAGAGACATGCTCAGATAACCCTTCAACCAGTCTCCATGTTTACCAGCCATATAATATGGCACACTGGAGAGACATGGTCAGATAACCCTACAACCAGTCTCCGTAGTGACCAGCCAGAGATATGGCACACTGGAGAGACATGCTCATTATCACCATGCAACCAGTCTCCATGTTGACCAACCAGAGGATATGGCTCACTGGAGAGGCATGCTCAGATAAACCTACAACCAGTCTCCGTGCTGACCAACCAGAGGATATGGCTCACTGGAGAGGCATGCTCAGATAAACCTACAACCAGTCTCCGTGCTGACCAACCAGATGATGATGGTGATGAAAATTAAAAAAATTATATGCCCTAATCAAAATTCTCAATTCCTAAACCCCAATCTAAAATCAGTTCGATTGTGCATCTGAAACAAGAATGAGCAACAACAACAAAAATAACAAATCAATGATATACATAATCAAACGATGGAAGGGATGTAATCAGATCACTAACGTGTATCCGTTTATAAGTCTAACATTGTTTATAAGTAAGGGTTCTTCTTTTGTTAACATTGACGACTTCATGTTGTTGTATATAAACCGCCTTTAAAGAAATATGTGTTTCCCAAGTTCTTAGTCAAATCTTGTCCAACTTCATTTGCCAGTCACAAACATGCAGCAATGAATGAGTTGGCAGCCGGCAGGGGCTCATAGCTGACTGCTGAAATCAGGGTCAGTGCCCGGTATCTTGCCAAGACCCTTTCCGGTCTCCCAAGGTGGCCCTGAAAACAGACAGACTGCCATCATACAGCCTGGCTAACAGATTAGGGGCCGAAGATGGAAGGCCAAATAGGCCCCTATCAAGCATTGTTCAAATCTGATGTGTTGGGCCGAAATGAGCCGATTTGGGAGCCACGCTATAAATTATAACACAATGTCACAGTAGTCCTTGCCAGGACGAACGACGAAAAATTAAAAAGATTAAGAAGAAGAAGAAGAAGAAGAAGAAGAAAAACAGAAATAGAAAACGGAAGACAATCCGGTAAAAAAATGCCATGCTGAAATCGGATGTGTGGGACTAAAAGGCGCAGATATCACAACTTCACAGTAAACTACAACACAACGCCACATCCGTACAGTATGTGGCTTTCCCTTTTTGTCCATAATCATTATTTATGGTTCCCTCTAGATTTCTTCCCTTCCCCATTTGGATATTGTATGTCTTTTTCTTTGATTAGTTCCCTGGACTTGTTTATTTGAGTATTGTTTTGGTTAACCCGTTTGATCTTGACAAATGATAATACTGTTGAGTGTGTTTATTTTTCAAACTGTCAGTTGGTATTTATGTGAACTGATCTTCTGTTTGGTGGTGTTTGGAATGAGTCCTAAACATAACACGACCAGAATGGGAGCAAATGATTGTGGCTGCAGCATGAAAGACATCGCAAGAGACGATTAAGAAAGGTTCAGCATCAGTATTATATGTTGTTGTTGCGATTGCCCAAAATGTTCTCTTTTGTGCGCCCTGAAAAGGACATGTATTGGCGAATTGATGTGGAATTTTCAAAATAACTAGCCAGATGGTGAAGGTGGACCAGGGTCCTACAGGCGGTTGTGCCATGATTTCCGTAATCTGCTTGTCGCCCACTACTAAGGGATTACGTCGATACCCACCTCATTTCCATGAAAAATAGCCCGTTTACAGGGAGAACGTTAGTTGTTGGCTCTTGGTCAGCATATTTTGCCTAATCCTGCCTAACATGTCTTCTTCTTCTTTGTTCGTTCTCAAACTCCCGCTACCAAGCCCTGAAAAGGGCTTTGCAAGTAGCAGGATGTTATCCGGAGAACAGAATGCGTTGTGTTGTAGTTTACAGCTTTACTGCGATATTTGCACTTTTCGATCCGACACATACGACTTCAACAGGAATTTTTGAGCACCGGGTTAGCCTTCCCTCTTCGATCCCCTCTCCTTAGCCAGCCTGATCTATTGCAGTCTGTTATCCAGGATCACCGCGTGGAGGTGTAGAAGGATCTTTGCAGCTCTGGTTCGCTAGCCTTGACAATAGCAGTGAGCCGTGGGTCGCTGACCCCTGCAGCTCTTGCACTGCTCAGCATCTTGATTATGTCTGACCAATATGTTTTGCATGGCGAGATGTTAGTTTTTAATCTCCCGATCTTAAAATAATAGGCAGTTGTTTGTTTATGGCACGAGGAGCACCACGTGACTTCATCATCATCATCATCATCATCATAATCATAAAACATGTCCTTTGCAGAACATCGCTCTCATGGCATCATGTCTGTAGGAAACTCTATCTTTCACCAGTCTTCCGGCCTGCTCCAAGGTCAAATCCAGCGTCTCCTTGATATCCTGAGCCCATCGTCTTCTCGGTCGGTCCCTGCCTCTCTTTTTAAAAAAAATATTTTTGCGTTAGCCTAATTTCTCTAATCTCTAAGGTGGTGTGCGTTCCACTGTAGTTTTTATGTTGCGCCTGTCGGTCTGGTGCATCCGACTTCAGCATTCATTTTTTGTAAGGGTCTGCTTCCTCCTGCATTTTCTAAGGGTTTACTTCCCCGGGGTAACGGCCGTTGCTGTGATGGGGATCGAACCCAGCACCTTCGGATTGTGAACCGCGTCACTTAACCACTAGCCCACGCCCGTCCCCCCTCTCTCTCTCTCAAGTGACCCTGCCTTCTCTAACCACTCTCTCCAGTCCGTTGTGTCGTTTGACGTCTCAAAAAAATCTCAGTTTTCGTGTCATTACGTCTGTTATGAGCCATTCTTCTCTACATTTATGTTTTTCCTGACGGATTTGTTTGTTTGTTTCTTTGTCCACGGGATTTCCTTGACTCTTCTGTAGCACTGTCTTTCAATGCCTTAGTTATATGAGGGAAATAACATAAGTGGTGTGGGTGTTATGTGATGTAGTTCTGTGATGGTAGTGACATAAGGGGTGTGGGTGTTATGTCATGTAGTTCTGTGAGGGAAATAACATAAGCGGTGTGGGTGTTATGTCATGTAGGTCTGTGAGGGAAATAACATAAGCGGTGTGGGTGTTATGTCATGTAGGTCTGTGAGGGAAATAACATAAGCGGTGTGGGTGTTATGTCATGTAGTTCTGTGAGGGAAATAACATAAGCGGTGTGGGTGTTATGTCATGTAGTTCTGTGAGGGAAATAACATAAGCGGTGTGGGTGTTATGTCATGTATTTCTGTGAGGGAAATAACATAAGCGGTGTGGATGTTATGTCATGTAGTTATGTGAGGGTAATAACATAAGCGGTGTGGGTGTAATGTCATGTAGTTCTGTGATGGTAGTGATATAAGCTGTGTTGGTGTTATGTCATGTAGTTCTGTGCGCGTAGTGACATTAGCTGGGGGTGGGGGGGGGGGAGGGGGGATGTTATGTATCAATACTGAGAGGGTAGTGATATAAGCTGTGTGTGTGTTATGCCATGTAGTTCTTTGAGAATATTAACATAACATATGTGAGTGTTAAACTTAGTTCTGTGTGGATAGTGAAATACGCTGTGTGGGTGTTATGTCATGTAGTTCTTTGAGAATAGTGACATAAGATGTGCAGGTGTTGTGTCATGTAGTTCTGGGAGGATAATGACATATGTTGTGTGGATGTTAAATTCTTAGTTCTGTGAGGATATTGCTATATGCTATGTGGGTGTTATGTCATGTAGTTATGTGATGGTAGTGACATAAGCTGTGCGGCTGCTATGCCACGAAGTTCTGTGAGGGTAGTGACATAAGCAGATTGTGCTTGTAGTGACATCAGCCATGTGTGGGTGTAATGTCCCGTAGCTCAGTGAATGTGTGGAAATAATTCAATGTGGTTATTACGTCAAATAGTTATGTAATGGTAGACACGTAAACCATGATTGTGTTGTGTGTGCGGGTGTGTTCGCTTGTGTGTGTGTGTTCGCTTGTGTGTGTGTGTGTGTTCGCTTGTGTGTGTGTTTGTGTTCGCGCACGTGTGTGTGTGTGCGGGGGTGTGGGGCGTGGGGGTGGGGAGTGTGTGTGTGTGTGTGTGTGATTGGTTACACGTAGCTGAGTTAACCATGGTGATGTCACATTCGTTTGTGAAAGTTGTTTGTATCGTGTTTGTCTGGGAAAGCTATTACCTCCCATGTTGTGTGTGCGGCTGTTCGTACTTGTGTTATTCTTTCAGCCCATTTCCCATCGCCTCCTCTCTCCATTTGTAATCAGCCACTTTCTAAAATAGGAAATATTAAAACGAAAACACACCAGGCTTTGACTGTGCATGATTCATTCTCTTAACCAAGTCATGTCAGTAGATTAGGACAGGATGGACAGGAGACGGCAAGATGCTCCCATCTTCTCATTCATGGTTGAGATAAAATTACGAAGCTTCATTTTACAGCTCAGTGACTTTCAAATCGGTCTGGACTTTCACAAGGAGGCGGGATCGGGTAGTCTTCCGGTATTGTTGATGAATTCTGCATTTAACAGCTACCATAAACTAGTATTATGTCTAGAAGGCAGCCCAAACTGGGATGCAAATTAGTGGACTATTTTAGGAGGCGTATGTGCTGAGACTGAAATTGTTGACGTACATTCCAGTAGAAGATACATTGTTAGTGTTGTGTGTTGTTGTTTCTGCTGTTGTTGTTGAGCCGGTGACAGTTGTCTGACCTATCCTTTTAATTTTTTCTAGAGTAAATACCATCATCATCAGATGCCCTTCCGGTTGGCGTTGCCGATCATGGACCTACATCGTTTTATACCACGTGTTTCGTTTACCAACTCGATTGTTGATTTTCGCCCAGCCATTATCTCAGACTGTCTAGCATCTTTTCTCTCTGCCGTCCTCTGTATCTTTCTCTCTGCCTTCCTCTGTTTCTCTGTCCTGCTATCTTTCTCTCTGCCTTCCTCTGTATCTTTCTCTCTGCCTTCCTCTGTTTCTCTGTCCTGCTATCTTTCTCTCTGCCTTCCTCTGTATCTTTCTCTCTGCCTTCCTCTGTATCTTTCTCTCTGCCTTCCTCTGTATCTTTCTCTCTGCCTTCCTCTGTATCTTTCTCTCTGCCTTCCTCTGTTTCTCTGTCCTGCTATCTTTCTCTCTGCCTTCCTCTGTATCTTTCTCTCTGCCTTCCTCTGTATCTTTCTCTCTGCCTTCCTCTGTATCTTTCTCTCTGCCTTCCTCTGTATCTTTCTCTCTGCCTTCCTCTGTATCTTTCTCTCTGCCTTCCTCTGTATCTTTCTCTCTGCCTTCCTCTGTTTCTCTGTCCTGCTATCTTTCTCTCTGCCTTCCTCTGTATCTTTCTCTCTGCCTTCCTCTGTATCTTTCTCTCTGCCTTCCTCTGTATCTTTCTCTCTGCCTTCCTCTGTATCTTTCTCTCTGCCTTCCTCTGTATCTTTCTCTCTGCCTTCCTCTGTTTCTCTGTCCTGCTATCTTTCTCTCTGCCTTCCTCTGTATCTTTCTCTCTGCCTTCCTCTGTATCTTTCTCTCTGCCTTCCTCTGTATCTTTCTCTCTGCCTTCCTCTGTATCTTTCTCTCTGCCTTCCTCTGTTTCTCTGTCCTGCTATCTTTCTCTCTGCCTTCCTCTGTATCTTTCTCTCTGCCTTCCTCTGTATCTCTTTCCTGCTATCTTTCCCGTTGTCATGTCTTCTCCAAGCCGCATTTTCTCATAACATGAAACAATGGATGACTGTCTCCTTCTGATGCTTGCAATAAGTTGTCTTTGTGTTTGTGCCTCATCGAGTACTGTATCATTAGACTCCTTTGTGTTTGTGCCTCATCGAGTACTGTATCATTAGACTCCTTTGTGTTTGTGCCTCATCGAGTACTGTATCATTAGACTCCTTTGTGTTTGTGCCTCATCGAGTACTGTATCATTAGACTCCTTTGTGTTTGTGCCTCATCGGGTACTGTATCATTAGACTCCTTTGTGTTTGTGCCTCATCGAGTACTGTATCATTAGACTCCTTTGTGTTTGTGCCTCATCGAGTACTGTATCATTAGACTCCTTTGCAGTCCATGGGATCATCAGCATTCTTCTGTAAAAACCACATCACCGTTGCTTCGAAAGATCTAAGCTCTTGATTGCTAATTATCCACGTTTCACTGCCACTCGTCAGTACTGGTTCCACGTAGCATTCAATTACACTCTTTCTCAGTTCCAGCGACAAGGTTTTGTTGCACAATATTATATTCATGTCTGGAAGACCGATTTTGTTTTGGCTATTCTGTATTTTATTTCGTAATTGCATCTTCCATCTGATGGTATGTATGTGCCCAGGTATTTAAACGTGAGATTAAACATATTTTAAACTAACATGCATAAAAATGGCAAATAAACTATGACTTGATTACTTTAAACCAAATTAGAAATGACATCGAAATCATAAATATGATCGTTGTCTAGAATACAGTTGTCTAGAACACAGTTGTCTAGAACACAATTGTCTAGAACACAATTGTCTACATCATATCTGTCTAGAACACAGTTGTCTACAGAACAGCTGTCTTGAACACAGCTGTCTACAACACAGTTGTTTAGAACACAGTTGTCTAGAACACAGTTGTCTAGAACACATGTGTCTAGAACACAGTTGTCTAGAACATAGTTGTCTAGAACACAGTTGTCTAGAACACAGTTGTCTAGAACACAGTTGTCTGCAGCACAGTTGTCTAGAGCAGAGTTGTCTAGAACACGGTTGTCAACAACACGGTTATCAAGAACACACTTGTCTAGAACACTTTTGTCGACAAGACAGTTGTCTAAAACACTTTTGTCTACAACACAAGTTTCTAGAACACAGCTGTCTAGAACACAGTTGTCTAGAACACAGTTATATAGATCACTTTTGTCTACGGAACAATTGTCTAGAACACAGTTGTCTAGAACACAATTGTCTAGAACACAGTTGTCTAGAACACAGTTGTCTAGAGCACAGTTGTCTAGAACACAGTTGTCTAGAATACGTTTGTCTTCAACACAATTGTCTAGAACACAGTTGTCTAGAACACAGTTATCTAGAACACATTTGTCTACAACACAATTGTGTAGAAAACAGTTGTCTAGAACACAGTTGTCTAGAACACAGTTGTGTAGATCACTTTTGTCTACAAGACAGATGTCTAGAACACAGTTGTCAAGATTAAATTGAAGTACGATGAACACATAAACTGAATGAAGACTGATCGTTGTCCATTTAAGAGACTTATCCGATCCATGTCCGTTTGCGTAGACTGACCGTTATTCGTTTGCGTAGACTGATAGTTACCCGATTGCATAGACTGATCGCTGTCTGTTTGCGTACAACTACATTTGTCCGTTTGTGTAGACTAACCCTTGTTCGTTTATGTAGACTGACTGTTACCCGTTTGTGTAGACTGACGCGTATCCGTATGCGAAGTCTGACCGTTGTTCGTTTGCGTTTACTGACCATTTCCGTTTGCATGTACTTCTATTTCTTCCATTTCAACCAATGTCCATATAACCTAGAAAGCTGAACTTGGGTACACATCCTCTACTAGTGTGACCTGTTACTCCTTCCAACTGTGAAGGTAACTGGACATTTCATTCAAATGCATGAACCAACAAAATTAGTTTTTTTTAAATATTTTCTTGTAGGATAACTTGTCCTTTCATTGATGTCCAGTCACTCGTTCAAGTTGGCCAAATGCGTTCAACATCTGAATAGATTGTAGACAACCGAGGAGCAAACTCTGTATATTTGACGAGAGAAGTAATCACTTGAACAACTATTCACTCAAACGCCTTTTGCTCATGTTCCTCGTTCGTTTTTTTTTCTTCTGTCATCGATGTTGGTCCTGAAAAGGACATTGTGACATTGTATGGAAGCTTTCAGCAAGCCTGAGATACCTCTGACTTTCGACCCCAAAAAATCCGTTCTCAATTGTGTACTGGATTTGCTTTCTCACTGGGATCCCGATTCACTTAACCAGACAACACTATTTTATATTTCATCCTGTTTCCAGTGTCGTCGCTTAGAGGTAAAGCAGTATCTTGGTCAACTCTGTTTAGATGACTCAGATACACGTCCTCAGCTATGATTCGGTGACTGCTGTCAGCTCATTCACTGTGCTACATTGTCGGTGTCTCTCTTTGTGGAATGTGTAGGCTAGTCGACAGTGAGCTGGCATGCTAAGACGGGTATTACATCTTGCCAAGGTTCGGAATCACGGACATAAACAAATCCGGGCCTGGTTCGCGTTCCTGGAACGACCGCTTCTCCACTCGACTCCGCTGTAAATTGGCACCTCACTTATGAGTTGTGGAAAGTATAAACAGCAAGGAGGGAAACTGCCCCCCCCCCCACCTCACATATGCTCCGACTTAGTCCATGAGGAGTTATCTTTATCTCCGACGACAATTGTTGCCATGGAACCTACCTTTACCTTTAAATTAAAGAAATTGCAGGCAAATGTTCCCTTCGCAAAACCTTTAAATTACAAAGAGCATTAACACGCAGCAATTCAATTGAACTTTGTGTAGGTAAGATTATCGTTCTCAAGAAACAAACATAATTGCTAAAAATGGGGTGTATGTTCGACGTCCACAAGTTACAATAGTCCCCAGCTTTTAAATAAGATGAGTGCAGCGCTTAGCGATATGGGACACGGAAAATACACGTCTAAGTCCCTTGTTCACATTCGGCACGTAACGGACCACGTGGCAGTTGACAAGTGAACAGAACTGGCTGTTAGCCACTGTCTAGACCAGTGTTTCCCAACCGCTGGCCCGCGGACCTGTGCCAATCCGCAGAAAATTCCTGCCAGTTCCTGAAAAAGTTATCGTGCCTAAATTCCTTAACGGCTGTCAGCGAGCTGCTTTCATCAGGGTCATAGATGACCAAGACCCTTTTCCGACTCCACGCGGCGGCCCTGGAAACCGGCTGGGGATATGGATCGCTTTGAGAAGACAAACCTAGTACTACAAAAAATCCCCCTGAAATAGGTTGTGTCGACTAAAAACGCGCAGAAATAGCCACCTCACTAAAGAAAACCACTACATAACAATGTACATTTTAGGAAGAACGCTGAAGGAGACTCACTTAACTGTGGAGATCGTCTTGGGGTGATCTAAAGTCTTATTGGCTAATTTGTATACTCGAATGACGTCAGCTCCACAAGTGTCCGTACTTTTCAGACACAAGAGCTCTTTTATATTTATGTGTGTTTATGTTGAAGTATGGGAGATTTTTGCTGATGTCACTAAGGTGTCCAAACATAAAATGCAAACATTGTCTAAATTGTGGATATCACTGAGTAACACATTTCCATCTCTGAGTTACATATCTATTAAATTGTTGATCGTATTTTCAACTATCTGTTCTCGCATAGAGAAAACATTATAAATGCATCACTCATCAGAACTAGAGAAACCATAGGAATGTGTTAATGCAGCGCTTCGTTTCTCAGAAACAACGCTGCATCCACCGTTATCAAATATTCTAGCAAAGAAACAGTAACAGATTTCGCACTAACTTTATCTTAATTAAATTTTAATCTCTTAAAAGGTCAAAGTTATCTTTTATTATAATTTTTATGTTTTTCTTTCTTGCTCGGTTTCTGGTTATGTTAAATAACTATGGGATTTTCATTGTATAATATTAGATTTAAAAACTAATTCCCACAATATTATACAAATAATAGTATGTTGTTTTTTTTTCTGCCTGCGGAAAATGGTTCCTATTTTCATCGGTCGCAACCGGGAAAAAAGGTTGGGAAACACTGGTCCAGATAGCAGTTCTTAAGGTATCGGAATTCCAACCGACTACTGGCACGCTTGAATGTTGAAAGCCGGCAGTCCTTATTCAAACAACACAAAAGATGGAACAATACATTCTTGTCTGCACACTAGATTGCAAGTATGAAAAGAAATCTACACTCCCACAGGAGTAGAAGAGGAATGACTAAGTGGAGTGGACTAATTTTTATCTTTAATTGACAAGCACGTATACTTGAATTTGCACAAGGTAAACTCGCGCTGGATGCGACTTCATTGGTTATCAATAGTGACTGGCCGATCCCTTTACAAAATAAATACTAAGACAAACAACAGGTCATTTGTCTATGTCTTGAACTGAACGGCCAGGGACAGGAAAGTGCAGGATATTGATGCCGCTACGATAGTGCATCTCAATGAAGGCGTGTTCCGACCGCCCTACGGGCAGCAGCTTGATAAAAACTCGCACATACCATTTTGTCGGGCTAATGGACGAGAATTTAATGTCCCTAGAGTTGTACGCTTTGTGTCTAAGGAAAAGCTCACAGCGGCAACAAGAAAGGCAAACACACGTACACCAAAATGACGTGGGTTGTGGAGACCTAATACGTGAGATAACGTTAGTAGCAGAGCATTAAAACGGTTGGTCTCGTAATGTAAGGACCATGTGGTCGAACGAGAGTACAGACTTAGATCTTTCTTGCGAAGGAAATAAATACATAGACAGCACTATGCGGTGACTGCCAGCGTAAATGAAATGGAATCCTCAACATTATTAATCTTTCTATTTTTCCGAAGTTACGAAATACAACCTTGATTATTTTTTTTGCATTTGTTACAGTGTTTCCATAGCAATTATGTCATCGGAGATGATCTATTAGTATCTTCAATGGCCGACGTCTTGGCGGGATTTTTCAAATAAATGACCAATTCTCCTCTTCGCTTATTTGACTTCCAAATATGACGTCGGTGTTGTTGTTGTTGTTAGTATTATTGTTACATGACCCTGTAACCTGTTGGGGGTTGCTGTAGTCAAGAGGTTAATAAGGCACTCGCGTCTCAGAGTGATGAACGGAAACGGTGGGCGATCGAATCCGGCAAGGTTCAATCGACCCCTGGTCTCACGGGAGACAAGACCAGAGTGCCTGCATCCTGAATTACCTCCAGCCTACTCTACCAATATTCTTGCCACTGATCGAAGTTAACTCGGGACAAGAGAGTAGGATTGATGAACAGCGCATTAACTTCCTCACTATAATCCAAACACAGAGTATATCACATTATTCAGACAAAACCGTCTGATGTTGTAGACATCCTCGCTTGGGATGGGCAATAACTTTTTGTTTACATGTGTACGATGAGTATGTTTATTCTATCGTGCGCCCTAAAAAAGGAAATTAAGTGACGGGTTGCAGTAGGTATCCTCACATCCAGTGCGTACTTATGAAGATGGGCCCGGTTCCTCCAGGCTGTTGTGCAACTATTGGCTTCCCTTGCATTACGCTGAATAATACGGTAATCACGTCTAGCACCAAACTCGTCAACCAGACTGCCCCGAAAACAGACTTTCTTCCAGGGAACACCTCATAAAAGTGAGGTGAGGTCTTGGTCAGTATATCGTGCCTGACTGAAATAGCCTCTCGGTACCCCTTGTTTGTAAAACGTTAACAAAGTATGCGTTTATCAACATTAATGGAAATCGATAACGTATTTGTCTTACAAAAACGAATAGATACATTTTTGCAGAACTTAACTATACGCGTTATTTTGCGGATGTACAACTCAATAGCTACATCTTTTCGAACAGTTAATGGCCAGTTCCATTCCCAATATGTTATTCAGGGACTGATTGATCTCGAGGTGAGACGCCGGTCTCTGGTGTTGGAGGTCGCGGGTTTAAATCACGATGGAGACCGAGATTATTTCACATGGACTTTCTGGTGTTTCCCCGGATCTCTTCTTATAGAGAGAGAACGCCCGTATGCAGCAGTGTCACACACGTTAAAAATCTTTCCGCAGTTGGAAATCGAAAAGAGAAGGCTTAACGGCCGCTGCTCAGGCAAAATTCAAATTATGTTAAACATCTACCCAATCTATTACGGGATACTAGCCGGTGCTACGGAGTCCGTGCATTGTGCTGAGATTTTCAGAAAATATTGAGAGCAGCGGATCACTTATAGGTTAAACCGTGTGCAATGGCGTTAATTCTTCGACTACACTACACTAACTAAACTAAACTAAATCAGGTACCAACTGCAGAGACATGTGCTGAAGTCTATGACGCGAATGAGAAATGTATTCAACATTTTTCAGTGTGGAGACAATAGCAAAAACAGTTTTGATACTGCGAGAGATATTTGAAAAGTTTGACCTCCAGCACCGTAACTATGACAACAATGCTCAAAGCCACGTGACACCTTAGTGAAAAAAATCTCTAACGAAATTACTATAGGGGCATGTAGTGACATGCGCATAGAACGTAGCGCATGGGCACATCAGGATGAATCCTCAAAATACCTTGGGTAAAGGAAATAACAAATAAAGCAATCCTGCAGGATCTGAGTATAGAAGGGAACTGGCTTATTAACCAAGTTATATCTCGAACTGAGTTTTTTTGGGGCCAAATCAAGCGCCATGATGGACTGGGAAAATGTTGTTGTTTTTGCTTAGATGTTTGCCTCACTAGTTTCTACTGGCGGAGGCGCGCCATTTTCCACCCCAGACCGGAGTCAATTGGGCGATCACAGGACGCATAAACCAGTGCTTGGATGCATGTGTGCATCTGTATGTACCTATGCTAGGTTTGTGCGCCCTCAGAAGCTAGCCCAACCAAAGTGCAATGGAATGGCTTTACCACGAGGACGCGTGTGAAAGTTGTGCAAGGGTGTGACTGTGGGATAGAGTCAAATGAAACAGAGTGAAGTAAGAGGAGAGAGAAGGGGAAGAGTGGCCCTGGACTGGGAAAAGCAGTTCTGGACGGTATTGTTTCAGGAAGACGAGTCAAAGGCCTACCAAGGCGTAGATGGACACAAGCCATCAAGGACACCATAAACATGAACATCGTGCTGGCGGGTAGACTAACTGCTGATCGAGACATCAAGGACACCCTAAACATGAACATCGTGCTGAAAGTGTCATTAGGTGACAGCAAGAGCCATCTGTGTGATCACTGTAGGTAGCAGACGCCAGGTATCGCATGCACGTTCGCAGTTCAACATCAAAATAGTCATCGGTGCTCACAATCAAACTGTACAATCAAAGAACAATGTGGTTTCTTTCGGTTTTGTTGTTGTTGCCTAATGGACATTCTGCAGACAGAGGACATTCAAAAGTAAATTCGTGCTGCTTAGGGTGAGACTTGTCTGTCGAATGGAGCGATACAAAAACGAAACTTCCCATTTTGTCAACGACACTCACAAATTGCTGATGAGACCCGACCTGATTTTCCTGTTCACATTGCAGCAGAAGCATATCGGAGGCGTTTTGTATAGATGATCCTAGCCATCTATTACAGATGGTCATGATTCTAGCTGGCCGACGAATAACGGCAATGTAGCAACGGTAATATGGAGATCGCATGTTTATCGCACAGCAGAAAGCATTATCGTTGAACGTGGTATGCCCATTTTGCTGGGGCAACAAACCAAGAACTTCTATGTTGCAGGACTTGGTGAACTAATAAAGTGATATGATAAATGTATCAATGTTGGCTGAATTTATGTTGAGAAATAGTGGAACATGTAAGTGCAATAATAAATGGTTTTTGTTCGCATCGCATTTAGTGTTGTGTGTGTGTTAAATAGTCATACGTGACCTATATTCTAATTTGATTCGATATTCTGATATGTATATATATCTACATACATACAATGGTTTCTCAACCTGTTACACCAGTGTCTGCGTCAATGACTTTGGCCATGAATCTCCCTTTATCCACTACGCGGCTTGGACACATCGAAATGTAATTTAATCTACATTGAAACGTCGCTGTTAACTGCATCAAGACCGGATACAATAGAGTTACGTACACCATGTTGAATGACAACTGAGATTTCCTATTGAACTTATTATATTCTGGTATCTTTTAGTTAAACAGATAAAATGTTTCAAACGTCATTATAACCTGGAGGGTATGGTGCTTGAAAAGTGGGACAGGGGCGGAGGGTATGGTGCTTGGAAAGTGGGACAGGGGCGGAGGGTATGGTGCTTGGAAAGTGGGACAGGGGCGGAGGGTATGGTGCTTGGAAAGTGGGACAGGGGCGGAGGGTATGGTGCTTGAAAAGTGGGACAGGGGCGGAGGATATGGTGCTTGAAAAGTGGGACAGGGGCGGAGGGTATGGTGCTTGGAAAGTGGGACAGGGGCAGAGGGTATGGTGCTTGGAAAGTGGGACAGGGGCGGAGGGTATGGTGCTTGGAAAGTGGGACAGGGGCGGAGGGTATGGTGCTTGAAAAGTGGGACAGGGGCGGAGGGTATGGTGATTGGAAAGTGGGACAGGGGCGGAGGATATGGTGCTTGGAAAGTGGGACAGTGGCGGAGGGTATGGTGCTTGGAAAGTGGGACAGGGGCGGATGGTATGGTGCTTGAAAAGTGGGACAGGGGCGGAGGGTATGGTGCTTGAAAAGTGGGACAGGGGCGGAGGGTATGGTGCTTGGAAAGTGGGACAAGGGCGGAGGGTATGGTGCTTGGAAAGTGGGACAGGGGCAGACCACAGATATGATGGACACATGACATCACGAGATCCTAAAGATGACAACGACATAGGCGGGTGTTATGGTTTGAAATCGAGAGTCTTACAGATCGGCTATTGTGAGAGCGACGTTCTGTAAAGGACACGTTACTACTACATTAGTAGTAGTAGTAGTAATAGTAGTAGTAACAGTAGTAGTAATAGTAGTAGTAGTAGTAACAGTAGTAGTAGTAGTAGTATTAGTTGCAGTAGTAGTAGCAGTAGTAGTCCCTTACAGTCACGACTGACTAAAGGATGATATGACTTGGAGTGGAACACAAAAACAATAACAACAACAACACAATGTATACTTAGCGTTTGTTGTCTTACTCCTTGTGGCGTTGTCTTTTCACTTCTTTGCTGTATTGCAAGGGTTTCACTTCCCCAAGCGCGAAGAGAAAATTTAGGGTAGATCTCTACCTGGGTCGGTCTGCGGTTTCGTCTTCCCAGGATGTCAGATTCATATTCAGGGCCTTCATATCACGCTTGCACACATCTTTGAACCTCAACTGTGGTCGGCCGACTTTTCTCGTGCCATTTGTCAACTGTATATAGAGGATATCTTTGAGAATGCGGTAATTGTCCATGCGACGAATATGACCAAGTTATCGGAGTCTTCGTTGTCTAATTAGAGTGTAGATGCTTGGAAGACCAGTGCGAGAGTGCACCTCTGCATTTGTCACTCTGTCCCTTCAAGTAATTCTAAGAAGATATTAATCACTTCCTCTGCTCCAATTCGGCATAAGATGTTGCCATACAGAAGTGAGCTTACATGCATTGTTTACCATGGACTTGGTTTTAATTGCCAGTTTCTTGTTTATCCAAATACGTGTTTATCTCTTTCATTAGTTTCTTGTTCAGGGGCTGACAAAGTAGTCAGTGACTTTCACGCCTAATTTCGTCTTTCAGAGAAACATAAAGTCCCTTCAATTACATCCGGTCTGCAACCATCCTTTGCACAGTGCACCGACTCTGATTAATTATTTTTGTTCCTCTCCAAGTTCTCTTAGGTCGGCATAAATTTCGTCTCTCCAACTGAGTCATTACCAAAGCAGATCTGGTGACGGTATCTCTACTTTCCTTAGGACACGCCATTTACTTTTGCAGCGTAAATAAATTATTAGGGTGTTCATGTCTTCTTGATTACTTCGTCGAATTGACTTTCAGTTAGTGAATGTAATCGGCCAGTAAATTCTATGAATATTTCTTAGGCCGGCTGTGTGTCAAAATATGGAATTGTAGCGTAGTTGTTTTTATGTCTGCTTGGTAATGAGCTTACTGGAAGGAATCGTCGCATCATGCATGCTACTGTTCGCATCTAAAACTGTACTGAAATATTTTATTGCTTGTCAGCAATATGACCAATGGTACCTGCGTCATAATTCACCCCAAACAAAAGACATGTTATTTTTAAACACCAAATTGGATGTCAGATCATAGTTCGCTTGTTAACTTGATGGTGTCAAACATTCTGCGAGAATAGACGAGAATTTCTGCCCCCGCTTATTCCTGTCGGTTTAAGCAATGCAGTGCTTGACTCTGTCAACGTTAGTCCATGATTAGGAGAGTATAATTCAGTTTCTACGGCAGCATGGCATTACCCGTGCTGTCAGACGATATAATAACAACTATGTTATCTAACCTAAGCCCCACTTCAACTCTAAAACTCTAACCGTAAACCTAAATCTAACCCTAACTCTGAACCTAACCTTAACCCTTCGCAAAACTTAATATAACCGTCTTTTTTACACTTATATATTTATCGAAGTCTTTACTTATTTATATTTTTTTTTTAATTATCGACCTGTGCTTCCCTTTACCCAAAATTTAATACCCTGTTAGGTATGATGGGAAACCAAGAAACTCGTTTTGGGGTGAATTAAGACACAATTATATATTCAAACAATCACTCACGCAAACATGGACACACACTACCATACAATAACACACACACACACACACACCCACACACATACCCATACACATACACACACATGAGCATGCAAATGTGCTCTCTCATCAACAGCAAGAGTTGTATGACGAAACACAAGCAAGCTCTCTTCGTAGGGAAAATTAGATTTGTCACTTGTCATTTTCATTCACAATTACAGCCGCTTCCACGTCAACACGTTTCTTATTGTTTTAATTGTCTTCCCGTCCAAATCAAAATCAAGGTCTTTGTATCCGTCATTTTGAGATTTCGCGTTTTTCAGCAAGAGTGTGGCATTTAAGAATTTTATTTGTGTAACGTTTCAAAATGTGGCATTCGTTTTTATGATGGAAAACCTGGCACTCTTCCTTTATTCTATTACTATCATGGAAGAAAATACTCTTTTTGCCGGAAAAATAATTCCTCTTATACTTGTTTGTTTTTCTCTTTTTCTTTGCCTTCTCCTTCGCTTTCTCACTTCCCTTAAAACGAATTATTTATATTTTAATTGCTGTTTCTTTGATTGATTTTAGTTTGATGCGACCAATCGTGAGATCCAGCACATCTCGATCATAAGACCCAGAACAAACCCATCAGCTGGATCGTGAGATCTTGTACAAATCGATCATAAAACCCAGAACAATCCCATCAGAACGATCGTGAGATCCAGCACAAATCGATCATATGATTAAGTACAAACCCATCAGATGGATCCTGCGATCTTATACAAATCGATCATAAAACACAGAACAATCCCATCAGAACGATCGTAAGATCCACCACAAATCGATAATAAGATTCAGAACAAACCAGTAGAACCAGTACAGGTCGATCAGCATATTTCAGAGAATGAACCTACCAATCATCACGTACAAACTATTTAATATAGATGTCTGCTTTCCCATAGCGTCCAAGCTGGTTATAGCACTGGGATAGGGCTCATGCCTCATATCGCTTCAACATATTCAGTTGAAATGGTTACATGAAAACATGTCCAATCATCTCATACAAGTCTAGACCCTGTAAAGTGACGTCTCTAATACAACATGTCTGTCTATGTTGTAGGAGACTACCGTTACACATCATCTCTTGATACAATTCATTGAGGGACGGTTATTGTTAAACCGTCATTTTCTCTTCTCTGTTTACCCATTCTTGCTTCTTTGATCATATTATATATCGCATTCACTTGTCCTTTCGACATTCTCGATGCTGTCACGATCAGTGACACACATAATGATCTTGTTAGGACTCCGTGTATCGATTACCCCGACAGAAGATGGCGAAATGTTGAGAGAATATGATGACAAGGCATCTTTTATCCTTAATTGAGATTGCTGGTTATTATAATGGGATCTGTGATCGTCCTATTGTAACAGAGAAGCAGAAACATTTGAGTGAGACGGAAAGGGTTAATGGTTTGAGAAATGCCCTGGAAGGTCAGGGTCATTGTGATGATCTCAATGGGCTCTTGTTTGTGAAGCGCCAAATGAGATGAAGATAAGAACATACAGCATATAAACGATCAGGTCAGGTCATCCCGTAACCGGTGAGGTCGTTGGGGCACACATGCAGACATCCTCACAATGCCACGTCACCCTTCTCTGTCAGTGGCTGCTGCCTGTGACTTTTCTGGTTGGAGATTGGTCCATTCTTTTATGTTGTCCTCCCATCTCTTTTTGGGACAGCCTCTTCGTCGTCTACCGTGCACCTTTCCGTGTAGGATCGTATTTGCAAGACCATTTGATTTCGATATGTGACCGTACCAAGCGATCTATAAACCATCATCATGTAGCAAATCCTTTGTAGAACGTCGCTTCCATCACAGTCTGTCTGAAAGAAACTCGTTCCCTTGCCAAAACACCAGCTTCCGCCACTGTCATACTCAGGCACTCCTGGATATCTTGGTGCCATCGTCTTCTTGGTCTACCCATTCCTCTTTTGCCTGGCACCATACCTTCCATCACCGTCCTCTCAAGACCGTTGTGTCTCTTTATGTGACCAAAGTATTTGCATTTTCTAGCAAACATGGAATTGATAAACTAGTTCTCCTCTATGCTCAACTCTTGCCGAATGTCTACATTTGTTTTTTTCTCTGTCCAGGGTATTCTGATGATCTTTCTGTAACATTTTGACTTGAAGGATTCGATTCTTTGTCTAGAAGTTTTCCATAAGCTGCCACAGGAAAAACACAGGCTCTCAAGACTTTTACTTTTATCGTTTTGTTGGTGCCCTGCCATAATTTCTTCAGGCTGTTCAGTCTCTGCATTGTCATAGCTAGTCTTCTTCTGATTTCTTTCGAGCAGTCACCATTTTTGTCGATTCTGGAGCCCATATATTCAAAATGTGTAACCTGATCTATTTCCTCACCACCCACTGTAAATTTATGCTGACATTGTCTTTTAACGGTGGTCATTATATTTGTTTTGTTTATGTTTATGAACAGATTTTGATCTTTAATAGTTGTCCATCACAAGTGATGAAGACCACTCTCTTTGTTCAGCCGTGTGGACAGTCGTATCTCTTGCTGTGTCCGCTGAAATGGGTGACTTGCGCGGTTATTTGGATTAAAGTGAGGAAGAAACTGCGCCTTTTGTCAACCTCACTCACAGAGCCTAAGCTACCTTTTGCCAGTGGCAAGACATTCATCGAGACGACTGGAGATAGCATAGGATGCAAATTTCGCCTCAGGGTTACCACCGAAGCCTTTCCGTAAACATGTAACCCGCAGGGTAGAAAGGTGGGATGGCATCTAATGCAGTTTGTCGTGCCTTTTCGATAACCACAAGAGGTCGTATGGACAACACTCAGCGTGTGAGTGGGTCTGGCATCTCTACCCAGCTGTATTGAACTCATCATAGTAGCATCTAAAATTCCCACACGCCCAAATTCGCGAAAGTGAACTAGCAGAACTAACGGCTGAAAGTAGCTGCTCTAGCCCTTCCGAACTTCTTGATAGTATCACTGTGTCATCTGCCTATCGTAACTCTGCAATCTCGTACCCCCCAATCGTAAATGGGTCGAAACTTTCAATGTTCTCATCTTCTCGTACATTTCTCATTATACATTCCGCATATATGTTGTACATATAAGGTGAGAGGATACATCCCTGTCTGACTCCCTTTTGTACTGAAAACCAATCTGATGTTTGCCCAGATACTCGGACAGCGGCTTGTTGATCTTGGTATAATGTTTCAATGAGATGGACTATATGCAAAGGAAACCCCATTTCCTTCATGATTCTCCACATATTTTGATGTTTTACCGTGTCGAAGGCCTTAGTGTAATCAATGAAACATGTGTACAGGTCTACATTAAACTCTCTACATTTTACATAGATATTCCTTAAATTGAATATGTGGTCCCGGGTCCCTCTGTCTTTCCTAAAACCTGCCTGGATTATGTGAATTTCAGATTCAAATCTTGTCTCTATCCTTCTTAATAGGATTCGCAAGAGTATCTTGCTAGCATGGCTGATAAGTGCGATAGTTCGGTAGTTCGTGCACAGCTTCAGGTTGCCTTTTTGGGGGAGGGGAATATAAATTGATTTCTTCCATGCTTCTGGCAACTCTGCACTGTGCCATATATATTTACACAGCTTGTGATAGACTCGATCACATGCCTCTCCTCCTGTTTGTATTAGCTCTGCTGGGATTACATCGCATCCTGGAGGCTTTCCCTTTTTCAGGCTTTTAATTGCAGAGCGTACTTCTTCCAATGTTGGTTCAGGTTCTTTCTCATCTTTTGGTAGGATTGTAACTGAGCGCTTTGTGCTGTTTCCATACATGGTTCTGCAGTACTCTCTTCGGCTATTCAGTATGTCTTTGGTTTCTGTTAATGTGTTATCCTCTTCGTCATTTATGACATGTGGAACCGGACGGAATTCCCTTGTCAGTGTTCTTATTGCTTTGAATGCATCTCTTTCTTTGCATTGTTGTTGTAGGTTTTCTATATCCTTACATGTTTCTACTATGTATCTTCTTTTATCCTTTCGTATTTCTCTTCTAACTTTTCTTGCGCAGTTTTTATATGCTGTGTTGGTACCCTTACTTCCCATTTGTTTTAATTGTTGCCTTTCTGCAATGAGTTTCTGTGTTTGCTCTGTTATATAGCTCTGTGTCTTGTGCAATATCTTTGGAATAATTTCTTTTGCTGTCGAGATCAAAATCTCCCTTGCGTACGATGTCAACTCCTCAGATGTCATCTCTTCCTGTATAGCAAGCAACACCTCAAATTTGCTTTCTACTTTGATGTTGTATTCAGAAGGTATTGCTGATACATCGAAGCGTATTGGCTTGCAACCTTTGTTGATCCTGCGTAGTCTTGTTTGGAAAACTGCAAACAGTAATTCGTGGTCCGTATCGCAGTCTGTTCCTGGCAGTGTTTTTGTCGCCAGCACATTTGATCTCCATCTTTGTTGTACTAGGATGTAGTCTATTTGGTTTGTGCTGTTGCCATCAGGGGAGGTCCACGTGTACAGTCTTCGTGGATGTTGTTTGAAGAAGGTGTTGGCAATGGAGAGGTTGTTTTCCGTGCAGAATTCAACCAGTCTTTCTCCTCGCTCATTGCTGTGTCCCAAACCAAAAGGTCCTCGAACACTTCTCTCCTCTTCGGCTCTTTCCTCTCCGACTTTCGCATTGAAATCTCCAATGATGACCAAGATGTCTCTTTTTTCAACTTTTTCCATCGCTTCTTGCAAGGTGTTATAAAAATCCTCCATTTCACAATCGTCTGCTGCTGATGTTGGTGCATACATTTGAATTATTGTTACATTTCTAGTCGTTTTCTTTAGTCTGATTACAATTATACGGTCGTTGACTGGATTGTAACCGAGTAGTGAAGGTGCTGTCTTCTTTGACAGAATAAAGCCGACCCCGCTTTTTCCACCCTTGTCCGTCCCAGAGTATATAAATGTTTCTCCTGAGGAGCTGGTACAAATATACTAGGAGTTTAGGTTGGGCAGCGGGGGGGGGGGGGGGGGGGGGAAGGGTTGTGAATTGAGATTGGGGGTCGGGGAGTGAATTATGGGTGGATACTAGGGGAATTGTGATAGGAGGTTATAGGGATTACGGATTGAAGCTATTTGGGATGATCTTGGGTGCGGATTAGAGGGGATTAGGGGTGGGGGTTAGGAGAATAAGAATTGGAGGCTAAGGTGGCTATGGTCGAAGATTAGGAGAAGGGGTTATACGTGCAGGATGAGGGGTTGGGGGTTGGGGGGAGTTTGGTTGGGGGAGGAGATTTTTAGTGGAGGTTAGGTGAGAGGAGTTATGTGTAAAGGTTGGGTGGAGTTATGGGTAGAGTTATGGGTGAAGATTACCGAAGGATTACGGATGAAGATTAGGCAGGAGTTGGAGTGGAAGTTAGTGGGTATTAGGAGTGGAGGAGTGTGGGTTAGCAAGATTAGGCATGGAGGTTAAGGGAATTAGGGATGAGGTTATGTGGATTAGGAAGGAGTGAATGGTATTTAGGGGCGAAGGCTTGGAGGGGAATTAGGAGGGGAGAATACGGGGATGGGGAATACAGTTTAGAATGGGGTAATGAAACTAATTGAGGGGGATCAGAAGTGTAGATTAGGAAGGGATTACCAGTGGCAGTTGGGTGGGATTATGAGTATAAGTTAGTGGGAGGGTGACTGACGAGTGAAGGTTATGGGAGATTAGGGGTGCAAGTTTGTAGGGGATTAGATGTGAAGGTTACGTGTAGATACGGGTTGAGGTAAGGAT
The DNA here is from genome assembly GCA_036924085.1 of Ariolimax columbianus. Classification (NCBI taxonomy): domain Eukaryota; kingdom Metazoa; phylum Mollusca; class Gastropoda; order Stylommatophora; family Arionidae; genus Ariolimax; species Ariolimax columbianus. The sequence continues at coordinate 43,893,683 of JAVGWX010000005.1, read as the reverse complement.
CTTATTTAAGCACTGTTTGTAGTGTGAAGGCTGCCACACTGTTTGCGAAGGTATACTCTCTCCAATCACACACTTAATCTTTTTAGTTATAAAAGAATGCTTACGCCATTTTGCAGAAGCGTGTATTTATATGTTTGCAATCTGGTTCACTTTCAGTCAATGATCCATAATCCTAATGTGTTTTCTGTCTTTCTGTGTAGAAGGGGGTTCATAAAAACACAAAACTATAAATATAGAAACTAAAAATAATAATAAGTTGGCACTACTAAATAGGAATACACGATGATACTCCTGAATGACATGATGATGAAGACGTTCGTCCATCACATGGTATGAAAGCCACTCTCTTTGTTCAGCCGATAGACAATTTTTCTTTTGCTGTGTCCGCTGAAATGGGCGACTTGCTGGGTGGTTTGGATTAAAGTGAAGAAGAAACAGCTCCTTTTGTCAACTTCGCTGATCCAGGGCTATCCTTGGCCAGAGGCAATCGTTTATCGAGGACTGGAGATGGCACACGATGCAGATCTTTCGTCAGGGTAAATATGTATCCTGCAATGCAGCGGAAGGGAATGAGATGTATTGTTGTGTGTCGTTTCTTTTCCATAACCGCAAGAAATCGTTAGAGCATCTCTTCCGGGTCGTGTTCTAGGCCTTTATAATCGTGTCTAAATTTCAGTCATACCAATACCGACGTTGTCTGCAGCTAGTGCAAAGAGCCCCAGTCTCGTTAAGTTCAGCTGTGGGAACTAGACCGTGAAATAACGAAAAAGGTTTAAGCGTGGTGCTAATTCATATAGCTGATGTTCAGGCCAAGATAATCGAAAAGCAGAAAACACACAAAAAACGATCGAATTAACCAGTCAAAATGGAAAACAACTACACGTTTCCGTGAGCACAAGTGTAAATCGCCGACTTGGGTGAATTCCGGGCAAATCCGTTGCCTGTTAGCACCCATAATGAACTAATACACCAGTGCAATGTAGAACCACAGCTGGTAGGGCGCCATCTTTGCCGATCTTCTTAAACACTATAGCAAAGAAAGATGATCATACGGTATACCACTGTATCTTTGTTATGTCGGAGAGGCGAACGGACAGTGGACACGAGGCAGTCAGGAGATATAACTAATTGTTAAAAAGCATGCTGGAAGTTATGAATGAATTAGACTAAAGAACTATTGCTCTTTCTAAAGCAATTTATATTTAAAAATAGGTTATTATGCATGTTTTGTTCTGAAAGATCAAGGTCGTAGAGATCAGGGAAGATTTTGAATAGCAGCGAGGGGAAGGATTGAACAACAACACAAGATAATTAATTCTGACTTGGAAAACAGGAAGTGCTCTAACATATAATGTCCTGAATTAGGATGGGCTTTAGGGATGATCAGCAGTTAGTTTTTTTAAATACAATTGTAAATCATAGCTGGGCACGAATTGGCTTTTCAATCACGGAACACAAATAAGGAGAGAACAATATTAGGTGTACAGACAAGAACTCTACACCAATCACTTGGCAACAAATAATAATAATAGCTGATCATCGTTGTCGATGAGGACCGCCGACATCATCCTTGTCACATATTTCCCTATTGGGTGTGGGTGCGCATGTGGCTGAACAGGCCTATGCGAGCACGAAAACATCTGCTACATATCGAGCACACGAGGTTTGTAGAAGGGGATGGTGTTCCCGCTGCTCGGGATTTCCGCGTCTCGCGTCTGTTCTGGGCTTTCACAACACGGTCATCTTCACCGGCAGCTACACCCGATTTGACTGCGCTTCTCCAGTCAGATCTGTTTTTCGCAAGACATTCCCAGGTGTCGATGTCTATCTGGCAACTTTTTAGTGAGTCCTTCAGACCATTTTTAAAACCTATCTTTGGGGGCCCTCTCTCGCGCCATCCCTCTCTCAGCTCGCCGTAGAGAAGCTTCTTTGGGAGCCGCTCGTCTGACATACGGACGAGGTGTCCGGCCCATCCTAGTCGTGCTTTTTCTAGCAGTGCATGGATGCTGGGCATGTTAGCCCTCGAGAGAACCTCGATGTCAGTGACACGATCTTGCCATCGGATGTGGAATATTCGCCTCAGGCAACATGTGTGGAAGTGATTTAACCTCCTTGCATGTCCAGTGTATACAGTCCAGCTTTCGCAAGCGTAAAGTAGGGTTGGAATAATGGTTGCACGGTAGACTTTGTTTGGTCTTGACGCTAATGCCACGACGTGCCCAGACCATCGAGCGCATTCTACCAAAGGCTGTGCTGGCCTTTGCTATTCTGCTTGCCACCTCATCGTCTAGGCTGACAGATCTCGACAGCGTGCTGCCCAGATATGTCAATTTGTCTACGGCATTCAACGTCTGCCCGCTGACTGTAGTCTCTGGTTTTGTGTACGGCATGCCTGGTGCTGGTTGATACATGACCTCTTTTTTTTTTGGCATTTATGGTCAGGCCAAAATTTTCGCATGCGGCAGAGAACTGGTCCATTCCAACCTGCATGTTCAGTTCTGAGTTGCTCATTAGAGCGCAGTCGTCAGCAAATACAAGTTCCCTGATTATGTCGCCAGCCACTTTGGTTTTGGCCTTCATTCTTCTGGAATTGAGTAACTTGCCATATGTGCGGCACTTTATGGGTATTCCAAGCTCCAATGATCTGAAGGCGTCTGTCATCGTGGCCACGAACATCATGCTGAACAAAGTCGGGGCGAGTACACATCCTTGTTTTACTCCGTTTGATACTAGAAACGTTTTATAGATTGCACCGCTGTCCAGTACACGAGCACACATGCCTTCGTGTAGCTGTTTCACCATTGTTATGAACTTGTTGGGGCAGCCAAACTTAGACATTATCATCCACATCCCTCCTCTGTTTACTGTATCAAATGCCTTTGTCAAATCAATAAATGTGGTGTACAAGGCCTGATTTTGCTCTCGACACGTCTTTTGTACTTGGCGAGCGGCAAAATTCATGTCCACTGTTCCTCTTCCGGCTCTGAATCTACATTGGCTTTCTGGCAGGTGGTGGCTTTGTTCAAGGTGTTTGTTGAGCCTGTTTAGCAGTAAGCGCGCTATGATCTTGCCTGCTACGGAGAGTAGCGATATTCCACGACGAGTGTCGCATTCCTGACGATTGCTTTTTCTTTTGTATAGGTGAACGATTGAGGCGTCCTTTAGCTCCTGCGGAATTTTACCTTCAGCCCACATGTGACAGAAGAGTTCAGTGATCCTTCTGGTGAGGGATGGGCCAGCTGTCTTATATACCACTGCTGGTATTGCATCAGCTCCTGGAGCTTTTCCTATAGATAGTGAACTGATTGCCCTGTCGACTTCCTCCTCAGTAATGACTTCATCCAACGCCAGGTTCAGTTCTATCTGCGGCATTCGCCGGATGGCCTCTTCATTTATGGACGATGGGTGGTTTAGTATTTTGCAGAAGTGGTCTGCCCATCTGTCTAGAATCTGAACCTTATCTGTTAGCAGTACCCCATCCGCACTGCGAACTGGAGTATTACTAGAGGGCTGCGGGCCGTAGAGAGCTTTCAGTGCCTCGTAAAACCGTTCGGTGTCATGACGCTCGGCGAACATCTCAATTTCGTCAGCTCTTTTGCTGAGCCAGGAGTCTTGCATCTCTCTAAGCCTGGTCTGGACAGCTTTGCGAGCAGTATTGAAGGCAGCTTTTGCTGCCGGAGATGGTGTGTCCCTCTGGTATTCCCTGTGCGCTTCATGTTTTGCATCGAGAAGGCCCTGTATTTCTAGATCGTTCTCATCAAACTAGTCCTTATGCTTGCGCGTGAGTGGGCCAATGTGTTTAACAGCATTATCGTAGAGTGTGTTTCTGAATGATGCCCAGTTCTTTTCGATGTCGTTCTTTTCAAAACGAAGCTCAGACAGTCTACCCTCAAGCTCTTTCTGGAAGCCTCCTCTCGTGGGTTCGTATTTCAGCTGAGAGACATTTAGCCTCCTCGGTGGTTTCTTTCCCTGGGGGCGCATTTTGGGCTGGATCTTAAAGTTTAGCTTGGCAATGACAAGTCGATGGTCGGTCCAACATTCTGCACCACACATGCTCTTCGTTACCATAGCATCCGCTCGATCCCTACGTCTGATGATAATATAGTCAATGAGGTGCCAGTGGCGGGACCTTGGGTGCATCCATGTGGTTCTATTTCGGACAGGTAGCAAATGGCAACAAATAAGCATCTCAAAACCAACAATTTTAACCTTATAACATCCCTCTTAAGCAATAACATCAAACCATATTCTGTAAATATTATTAAAGTAAAGAGGTAGCTTCATTGCCCTGGATGTGGCATTCAGCCCTGAAAGGAAAAATTTGTGATTTAAAAGTAATTGAACAACCAACAGACTTCGCACTGGCCACAACAGACTGAGGTACCACCTATTCAACAAATTGAAGATAGGGTGTACCGACGAATGCCCGTGCGGTACTGGTAAAATGACTTCTGAACATCTGCTGCAGAACTGCCCGACATACGAGGATCAGAGAGAGCAGATGTGGCCATTACCAGTGGAACTGCAAGACAAGCTCTATGGCAGTGGCGAGAGCCTCAGGATGACCGCCGCTTTTTTCGAAAAAATAATGGTTACTGTCTGACTGCGTACGCAGAAGAAGAAGAAGAAGAACAACCGGCAATTGTGTGCTTGTATGTTATTTATTGAATTACATTTGTTCACAGAAACATATGTCGGAAGCTGGAAAGACAAATAAAAAGGCGGCGCCAATACTTGTTGGCAATACAGATACTTGTTCTCTTTTTATATGCCACCTAGACAAGCCTCGTTCATGAACAATTCATTAGCATTTCAAACACAAGAAAAGGTCACCAAATGTTTTCCCTTTCCCCGGATTCCTCTTCTTGTTTGGACTTCAAGATTGAGTGACATGTCTTCAAGTTTTGACATTTCATTCTATCTGGATTCTCATAATTGGTTCAAGTCACTGAACAAAGGAAACAAAACATGTTCACTATCAATCCATTAAAAAGAATGTCGTTCCTGCAACAGAAATGGACAATAAATTGCTCGCTGTCCAAAAGTTATTTAAATATACTATCTTATACTAAATATACTTAACTTTTGTTGAGTAACAAAATATTTCTGCTTTCAATTTAAAATACACGTATTACCATGCGGACAATCGTTTGTTATAGATGAACTGTTTAAATTATTTAAGTGAACTCATTTATTCCGAATGGAATTTATTTCGCGCCAAAAAGATTAGCACACAAACTCACTTTTTTGAAACTAATTTATCTTTAGTAATTTTTCATTAACGTCTTGATATTGATCTTGATGACCCGGTCCTCATTCTAGCCGAGCGTCCCAACTTCATCTACATGGGACCTTTTCTGGACATTCGGTGGTAAGCACTTCTGCAGATGCGTCTCATATGTTGTTGCGGAAAGCAAGGGAGTCTGACCAACACATTGGAGGTCTTCCCCGCCTTCTCTTTTTACTTCGGGGGTACCAGATTGTTGTCGGTTTCTCTAATGACCATTGTCGCAACATGTAACTTGCCCATCTATGTTTTGCCGGGCTTACATAGATTATCATATAGGCTCGGAGGTTATGGTCTTGGCTACCTTCCAGGACCGTCTTGTCGGTTCAAGTTCCAGGTTGTTCTGCACATTGAGGAGGCGCCTATGATATATGTACTCGTCCACATCCTCTAATCGTACCCTGCCAAGGATGGCTGGATCACAAGGAACATGTCACATATTATATTCTAATCTATTCATATTTGAAGGATGAATATAATTGAATAAAGATGTGATGTGATAAAGATGTAACACACGTGATGTTGGTCTTGATCTTGATGACCCGTTCCTCGGCGTAGCTGCGGGTCCCAACTTTGTCTCCAGCGGACCTTGCCTTAGACCACCAAAGTCCAGTGCGTGGAAATACTCCTCTAGAGACATTTCGATGTTGCAGCGTTCAGAAAGGGAATCTAACCAACGCACTGGAGGTCTATTTTTGCCTAAGGGGTACCAGACTGATGTCACTGTGCTCCATGGACCATCGTTTCGCCATAACATTTGACTTTCCCATCTATTTTTTACCTTGTCTGAATGGATTAGTGCATCATTCACCAGAGACAATCGTCTTATGTCAGAATTGAGGATACCTTGCATTCAAAGACTAATGCATATATAGGGGATGTAAATTGGTGTAAAAGAGAAGTTCTCATTATTTGATTAATAAAATGATTATGTCACCTGCAGCAACAAATATACATCTCGGTTCTTCTTTAAAGACCTATTTCTCAATTATGTCTTATTTTTAAGTACACATGTCGGAAAGTGTCATCTTCTTATGACAAACACAACATATCCCAGGACGATAATATGAGACCCATGCGTTTCTTGGAAGCGAAGACCATTGTGACAGAACAAAACACAACTTGCCTCAAAGAGCGTAAAGTACCATCGTGCTTTCAAAAATGCGTTTTTTTCAAGGCCAAGTCATAACCTCCGTTTCTGCTGTCAATCAGAATCAGCCCATATTACAGGTGAGCTCTCATATGCATATGTCATGGCTGATGTTATTAAATATAATCAGCCAAACTTAGAGCTAAGCTCTGACATACATCTAACATGTCTGTTGCTATTAAACAGAATCAGCCCCTATTAGAGCTAAGATCTGACATATATCTAACATTAATGCTGCATTTTTCCGTAAATTGTTGCTGTTATTATTATTACATTGCTGCTAAGTAAGCTTCACTTGGCAGCCCAATGGCATTCGTATATGTATACAAATCTCTATTTGTTCCCCTGTTCATACATTGTATTGGGTATTGTTGCTAGAGGATTGATGACATTTAAGTTGCTGTTGACTCTAATGTGTCCTGTTCGGAACTGAAAGATGAGACTTTCATCTCTTTTGTGTAAGCTATTTATGTCATCAATACTTTGTAGCTATGACATGTCGCTAAATACACTGTGACTCGTTTGTATGGAGTATTGTTTCCTAAAGCTTTTTATCAAACCCAGAAGACCACTCAACACAATGTTCTGTTGTAGCTGAGAATAACTTTGCCCGAGTGCTCCGCCGGGGTCTGTGTGTATGACAAGGACAATAATTGCACCACTATCTCACAGAGAAAATGTCGTAAATGGCGACTAACTGTGAAACATGGCATAACACCGGCCATGGTTAAGTGGTTTGTTTAGAGCAGCATAGATGGCGCCTAACAGGCTACAGATCTACTTTGCTCTAGTGTTTGTCAAGTAAGATGGACGCGCACATCAGTTAACCACCCCTCATAAGCGCTTGTCCCAACGCTGCGGAGTATTAAGCTGCTCGAGCCTAGCCCGCTAAGCAGGAAATCGTTCTCCCGGTTACATCCAGCTCAAACCAGAGCTGGGACCTGCATATGGGCATATGTCCTTGAAGAAGTACAGTTTTACTAAGATAAGATATATAAGGTTAGATAAGATAAGATAAGATTCGATACAAAGAGCATAACTTTGTGTATAGACATGGGCGCTGAAGAGTTCTTCCGATACCTCGAACAATGGTAGTATTCTGAGAATGTCTTCGACAATATAATTTTAATTTAAAAGCCAACGCCATTCTGATAGACATAAATGTAGACGACAGTAGTCTTATAAACAGTGGTATGTTTCACCTCCGCAGAAAGCCCAGATTTGGTGGACTGGACATGTTGTTCGCATTGTCATGTGGGCACCTGCCTAAACAGCGGTGAGCTCAAAACAGGACAGTTCTCGCCATGGGGAGGGGGAGAAGATGAAATGATTCAAAGAAAGACACTGTAAATGTGTCTTTGAATAGTTTTTCCATCGATGTAGCTGACTGGGAGGTGCTTGCTCCGAACCACACAGTCTGGTGCAGTGCCATCACACATGTTGCTTGCTCCACTGAGCAGAGAACCATTACGAGGGGCAGGAAAAGCTAGCTACACACATGGATATAATGCAAAGCGACCCAATCCTTAATCATGTTCATGTGTGCCATCCGTGCGATAGAGTTTGTCACACTTAGATCGAACTGTATCGTCATTTACTGTCACATCTGAATAAACATGACTGACGCTGTCTTATTTTCGCTTGCAATGGGCAACACACTAATAATTAACTGTGTCTCGAAAAAATGATATTTGTATGCGACGTTAAAAGTTACAACCTAGTTAAAATACCAGTTCTAGAGGGCGTGGTTCCTGAAAGACGAAGCAGATGCCGACCAAGACAACTGTGCGTATTAAACGTCTATGAAACGTTGAATTTAACCCTGCAATAGGCTGGGAGATTAATAGCTGACAGAGATCCTTGCAGACAGGTTGTGATGAGAGTAGTAGTAATAGCAATATTAGCTCCCTTTCAGTCATGTCTGACTAAAGGTTGATGCGACCTTAGGAGTAGCAACTTTCCACTGCGTTTTTGGTTTTATTTTTCCTTTCGGAGTTGTCTTTTCACTTACATGTGTTGCATCGGCATATTTTCACCCAGCCTAAAGTGGCTTTTTCATCTCCTGTTCGATCAGTCTGCAGTTATATCTTCCCAAGATTTCAGTTCCATATCTATGATGAGAGTGACGTTATGTGAAGGACATGTTTCATGATGTTGATGTTAAATAGAGATTAATCTGGGGTAGTTGTCTCGCCGCCGCGATTCAATTTCAACCAGTGTTCGTAAAGCGATCTCAGTCCCGCCAGGAGGAGCGATAGCGCGGGCTTGCGGAAAACGCTTGCTCGCCTTTCCCCGTAGAGGTATCGGGATGCGGTTTTTTTTGGCGTCTCCTCCGCCGAGGTGCGCTGCTCTGGTCCGTATCGAGAAACGTTGTCAGTCGGTGGTGATTTATCTAAGGCTTATAGCAGAGCTCGACAGTTCGTCTCGCTGGTGGTCAAACTCTCGCAAAGAGCTTGTGATCGGCAAATGGAAAGCAGGAATCGTGCATGAAGGCCCTGTGTTCTTCCGGAGACCAACCCTCGGGAGAAAGGCAGGCCGGCAGGCCAAATTGTCTCTAGTCCCAGTGAAATTCATCGCCGGGGTCGTTGGGATCCGTTTTGCAGAGAGCGCTGCCATCCCTCCTCGAGCGAGCCCGGTCGGTAAGTCGTCTGGTGCGTGTAGGGGCCCCTGTCAGACGGTCCTAGGTCGATGGAGTGAGGCACGGGGGGAACAACCGTCCGTCCGTTCGTTAGTCGGTCCCTGCGGCCGTCCCAGTGAGGTTTTTTACACACCCGTCCTCCGCCGACCGGTGTGTGCGGTACGTACGTCTCCGAAAGATATCTGGTTGATCCTGCCAGTAGTCATATGCTTGTCTCAAAGATTAAGCCATGCATGTCTAAGTTCACACTGTCTCACGGTGAAACCGCGAATAGCTCATTAAATCAGTCCAGGTTCTTTAGATGACACGATCCTACTTGGATAACTGTGGCAATTCTAGAGCTAATACATGCTTACCAAGCTCCGACCCTCGCGGAAAGAGCGCTTTTATTAATTCAAAACCAATCGACGTTCCCCTCGCGGGGTTGCGGCGTCCCCACTGGTGACTCTGGATAACTTTGTGCTGATCGCATGGCCTCAAGTGCCAGCGACACATCTTTCAAATGTCTGCCCAATCAAATGTCGATGGTACGGGACATGCCTACCATGTTTAAAACGGGTAACGGGGAATCAGGGTTCGATTCCGAAGAGGGAGCATGAGAAACGGCTACCACATCCAAGGAAGGCAGCAGGCGCGCAAAACACCCACTCCCGACACGGAGAGGTAGTGACGAAAAATAACAATACGGGACTCTTTCGAGGCCCAGTAATTGGAATGAGTAGAATTTAAACCCTTTAACAAGGATCTATTGGAGGGCAAGTATGGTGCCAGCCGCTGCGGTAATTCCAGCTCCAAAACGTATATTAAAGTTGTTGCAGTTAAAAAGCTCGTAGTTGGATCTCAGGCGCAATCGGGCGGTCCGGCTCGCGCCGATTCACTGCCCGTTGTCTCCTGCCCTACCGCCTGCCGGCTCTCTCTCACGGGTGCTCTTCGCTGAGCGTCCTAGGTGGCCGGCACGTTTACTTTGAAAAAATTAGAGTGTTCAAAGCAGGCCTCGGCTGCCTGAGTAATGGTGCATGGAATAATGGAATAGGACCTCGGTTCTATTTTGTTGGTTTTCGGAACTGGAGGTAAAGATTAACAGGGACAAACAGGGGCATTCGTATTGCGGTGTTAGAGGTGAAATTCTTGGATCGCCGCAAGACGAGCTACTGCGAAAGCATTTGTTAAGAATGTTTTCATTAATCAAGAACGAAAGTCAGAGGCGCGAAGACGATCAGATACCGTCGTAGTTCTGACCATAAACGATGCCGACTAGCGATCCGCAGGAGTTGCTTTGATGACTCTGCGGGCAGCTTCCGGGAAACCAAAGTGTTTGGGTTCCGGGGGAAGTATGGTTGCAAAGCTGAAACTTAAAGGAATTGACGGAGGGCACCATCAGGAGTGGAGCTTGCGGCTTAATTTGACTCAACACGGCCAACACTGAAATAACTGACACGCTGAGACCACTTCTCTTGGTACTAATATGGAATTGGTGCTAGATTTAGACCCTTAGAAATCTGGGGTTATGCCCTCTGTGGCACGATTGGTCTGCATTCAGTGTTTGATAAAGGAATTAACGGGAGAGCACTACCAGGAGTGACGCCTGTTGCTAAATTTGACTCAACACGCAAATACTGTAGAACGACTGACCAATCGAGAGCACTTTCGTTGGGTCTAATAGTGAACGTGTACTGGTATTAGACCCATGGAAGACATGATACCTGGTCACTAACAAACAAAAGCCCTCGATTAATTCGTCCTGGACAAATAGTGAACGGGTGCTGGAAATAGACCATCGGAAGACAGGTCAGTTTTACCCTACACATGACAGGGCGTTGCTACGGAAATCCTGCTCAACTCGAGAAGAGCTGCAAATATTTGGTTCAGGTACCAGGCTGATAAGCCAATGGCGCGAGGCTACCATGTGAGGGACGACGGCCGGACGCCTGTAAGCCGGAATCCCGCCCAAATTCTCAGCACCACTGCAATGGAAGGCTTCGATATGGTCGGGACCTGGGGATCGCGCCTCAACCCTACCAGGTCGAGCCACAGAAAGAGGTCTCTTCCATCCGCCGATCAAAGCGGTCGGATAGCTGCTCGATATTTACCCTATACGGCGATGGGGGGCGAAATACCAACATAAGACTTAGTTCTTGGTCGGGGTGTCGAAAACAGTAGAGCAGCCATATCACTGTCAACTGTCGAGACTCATTTCTTGACCACGAGAAATGTCCGCAAAACAGGCGAACAGCATCTCCGTTACATTACCAGGCTTGTCCCCTGGTTGAATGCACTTCTGCTTCGATATCTACCTCTGTACGCTATCAGCCATACCAATGGACGCAGAAGAGATGCAGACAAGCGGACATTGCACATCTGCCCCACTGTGTCAACATCCCAGGTGGCGGGGAATGCTAGGCGTACCATCCCTGCATAGAAGCCAAGAAAATAAAGGGAGCAAAGAGATACTCCACTCACATGCAAATGCTACGTTTCTGGCAGGACGTGACGATCCTGGGATACAGACACACTGGACTGCCTCTCTTCCGGGTAAACCAATCCATATCATATATCATCTCATATATCATAACCGCACCCTATAGACACGAGTAGTGAAGACTCGTTAGTCTGGTAAGACAACTTCCAGAAGAAAGACAACTCTGATCACAAACAACTGCTGCCTTGCAGATAAATTGGGGACCGCCAAAGGCTAAGGAGGGCATCCCTACAGAAACGCCTGTTGAATTCGGATGCACAGGGCCACAAGCCTAACGAAACAGTGTAACGTAAATCGCAGTAGGATGACAGTACAACCTATCAGAAAAAGGTATGGCGCTCATCCTGCGAAGTCCCGCCAGGCAGCGAGAGTGCCGGGCCTCACGCCTCGAAGGGGCCCACCCTTTACTACTGGTGGTCAGCCACCGATGTGTTGTGGAGTCAAGGCACATGGCTATGGGGCAACTCCTATTGACCAAAAATTAAAGACCCTCAAAATACTACAGTGGAATGCGGAGGGTGTCGTTAACAAAAAGCTTTCTCTAACACATCACCTGCATGAAGGTAAGATTCACGTGGCATGTATCCAGGAAACGCACCTCAACAAAAACAATAAATTCTCAATTAGAGGATACCAGACCTTCCATCTCGATATAGAAAGTCACAAAGGAGGGGTCCTGATATAGACCCGAAACTGCATACCGAGTAGCGCGGTATCTGTCAATCACACCGGACAAGCAGAAATTGTAGGAGTTGACATAATGGCTCAAGAGACGAAGCTCCGCATTTTCAATCTGTACGGACGACCAACGAAAGATCTATCGCTCTCCAGTGTGGACGTCAAGGACTCCAACTGCATAGTAGTTGGACACTTCAACAGCCATTCGGAGAGATGAGGATACTCGGACTCATACAGCAGAGGTGACGAAGTGGACGATTGGGAGATAGACACACATCTCTCTCTAATCAAATGGCCGGAGGATAGCCCTAGTTTCTATTCTAGAACATGGCATACCACCTCGACTCCAAATTTTGCTTTTTCCACACAGGACATACACCATAAAATAGACCGCCAGGTGCTGAACCAACTGGCAGGTAGCGACCACAGGCCGATCAGGCTAGACATTGATATGGAAGTAGGCCCATAGAAAACAAAACCGCTCCCAAGTTGGAATTACAAACGATCCGACTGGGACAGATTTGCAATCCTGACATATGGGCTGTGTGAAACCATCAACACACGAAACAACAAAATGAAGCCCATGGTGGCAAGCCTAAGCAAGGCAATAATGCAAGCCGCCACTGAAACCATTCCAAGAGGGGCTAGGAAAAACTATAAGCCCTATTGGAATGATGAGTTGCAGAAAGCGGAAGATGCAGTCACAAATGCCAGGAACATGGCAGAGCGAGAACAATCTATGGAGGCAAATATCGCCCTCTAAGCCGCCGCGGGAAAATACAAATACACTCTAAACCAAACAGCAAGAGAAAGCTGGAAAAATAAAACAGAAAGCCTCAATTTAGACAAAGAAGGGAACAAACTATGGTAGCTAGTCAGAGCCATGAATAACGAAACCCCTTCAAACGAACAAATTACCATCAAGCAGGGCGAAAACTTGCTCATTGGAAAAAAAGCCGCAAACGCCTTTGTTGAACACTATGCCAGAGCGAACCACATAGATGTCCCTGCAGATAGGCATAAAGACATTAGTGAAGAGCAAAAGGTGCACGACTACATCAATACGGAATCAGAAGAGCATATGATGGCGAAATTAACAATGAGTGAAATGGAAAAAGCAATGAGAACACTAAAGAAAAGGAAATCTCCGGGAAAAGACGGGATAACAAACGAAATGCTGATGGCGCTGGGCCAAACAGCGAAGAGGAAACTGCTATCGGTCCTGAACCAAAGCTGGAAAAGGGGAATTGTACCCCAGGCATGGAAAGACGCAGTACTTGTACCAGTACCAAAGAAAGGAAAGGACAAAACAGATCCAAGTTGATACAGGCCTATCAGCCTACTGATCTGTGTGGGTAAACTGATGGAACGTATGATAAACACCAGACTGATGTGGCATCTGGAAGAAAAACGAATACTAATTCCACAGCAAGCCGGCCTTAGACAGCACAGATCCACTGAGGACCAGGTCATCCTCATAGCCCATGAAAAAGAAAGATGCCTACCAGGCACAGAAGCACACAGTAGCGGTTCGGGTGATCCTGGAAAAGGCATTTGACAAAGTCTGGAAAAACGAAGTTAGAGTCAAGCTAAGGAGAAGTGAAGTTTGTACAAGTGGATCAACCACTACCTCAAACAAAGAACGGCCAGAGTCCAAGTACAAGGGCAGATGAGCAAAAAGCTGACACTTAAGCAGGGAGTACCCAAAGGGGGAGTACTGTCACCCACACTCTTCTTGGTGTATATAAACGACATTACAGAGAATATACCAAGATGAGTCCATAGCTCAATGTTTGCAGACGATCTGGCTATGTGGACCACTGAAATGAATCTCACCATAGCAAGAAACCGGATGCAGCAGGCCATAACATCGCTGGAAGAGTGGGCAAACTCATGGCTGGTCAAAATAAACGACAAGAAAACCACATGTACAATATTCTCGTTTTCAATCAAACCCCAACACCCCAAATTAAGTCTAAATGGCATTTTCCTGCAGCCAAACGACAACCCAAACTATCTGGAAGTCACATTTGATCGGCGCATGACATGGAAAAGTCAGATCGATAGAAACTGACCCACTCCCGGCTCGGAGAGGTAGTGACGAATAATAACAATACGGGACTCTTTCGAGGCCCCGTAATTGGAATGAGTACACTTTAAATCCTTTAACGAGGATCTATTGGAGGGCAAGTCTGGTGGCAGCAGCCACGGTAATTCCAGCTCCAATAGCGTATATTAAAGTTCGTGCAGTTAAAAAGCTCGTAGTTGGATCTCAGGCGCAGGCGGGCGGTCCGGCTCGCGCCGATTGACTACCCGTTGTCTCTTGCCCTACCGTCTGCCAGCTCTCTCCCACGGGTGCTCTTCGCTGAGCGTCTTGGGTGGCCGGCTCGTTTACTTTGAAAAAATTAGAGTATTCAAAGCAGGCCTCGGCTGCCTGAATAATGGTGCATGGAATAATGGAATAGGACCTCGGTTCTATTTTGTTGGTTTTCGGAACTGGAGGTAATGATTAACAGGGACAAAAGGGGGCATTCGTCATGCGGCGTTGGAGGTGAAATTCTTGGATCGCCGCAAGACGAGCTACTGCGAAAGCATTTGTTAAGAATGTTTTCATTAATCAAGAACGAAAGTCAGAGGCACGAAGACGATCAGATACCGTCGTAGTTCTGACCATAAACGATGCCGACTAGCGATCCGCAGGAGTTGCTTCGATGACTCTGCGGGCAGCTTCCGGGAAACCAAAGTGTTTGGGTTCCGGAGGAAGTATGGTTGCAAAGCTGAAACTTAAAGGAATTGACGGAAGGGCACCACCAGGAGTGGAGCCTACGGCTTAATTTGACTCAACACGGCCAACAATGAAGTGACTGACATACCGAGACCACTTTCCGTTGGTCTAATATGGAACGGGTGCTGGATTTGGATGCTTAGAAATCGGGGGTTATGCCCTCTGTGGCTCGGTTGGTCTGCATTCAGTTTTTGATAAAGGAATTGACGGAAGGGCACTACCAGGAGTGGAGCGTGCAGCTTAAATTGACGCTAATACTGTAGAATGAATGTCAAATTGAGAGCACTTCCGTTGGGTCTAATAGTGAACGTGTGCTGGTATTAGACCCACGGAAGACAGGACAGTCATTGACAAAACTAAAAAGCCCTTTATGTATACGTCCGGTCTAATATTGAACGGGTGCTGGAAATAGACCCTCGGAAGACAGGTCAGTTTTACCCTACTATTGACAGTGCGTTGCTACGGTAATCCTGTTTAACTCGAGAGGAGCCGCAGACATTTGGTTCACGTACTAGGCTGATAAGCAAACGGCGCGAGGCTACCAGGTTAGGGATTACGGCCGAACGCCTCTAAGCCAAAATCCCACGCAAAAGCTCAGCACGATTGAAAGGGGAGGCTTTGACATGGTGGGGACCTGGGGCTCCCGCTCCAGCCCCGCCCGCTCAAGCCGCAGAATGAGGTCTCTGCCGTCTGCCGATCAAAGCGGGCGGGAAGCTGCTCGATATTCACCCCATACGGCGTTGAGGTATGAAACCATTTGCAGAAGACTTAGTTCTCGGTCGGGGTGCCCTAAGCAGTAGATCAGCTACCTCACTGCGAACTGCTGAGACTCAACCCTTGACATGAGATATGTTCGCACCAGGCGAACAACATCTCCGTGCAATGACCAGGCTTGTCCCCTGGTCAAATGCACTATTTCGAGAGGAATCATAGGTCGCTGACATTTGGTCCACGTGCTTGGCTGATAAGCTACCATCTGAGGGACTACGGCCGAACGCCTCTAAGCCAGAATCCCGCCCTAAATCTCAGCACTGCTGTGATGGGAGGCTGCGACATGGCTAGGATTTGCGTCTTAGCCCCGCCCGGTCGAGCCGCAGGAATGCACTTGGTAAAATGCACTCCTTCCTCGCTCTTTGCCTCTGTCTGCTATCAGTCATTCCAATGGACGCAGAAGAGATGCAGTCCAGCGGACATTGCACCTCCTGCCCTATGGTGACAACCTCCCGGGTGGCGGGGAATGATAGGCGTACCATCACTGCAGATGAGCCGAGAAAATAAAGCGAGCAAAAAGATACCTCACTCATATGCATATGCTACGTTTCTGGCAGGACGTGACGATCCTGGGAAAAATTCACACTAGACTGCCTCTCTTCCGGGATAGTACAAACTAGTACATAGTCCATCATATCATTGCCAAACCCTATAGACACGAGTAGGGAAGACTCGATAGTCCTGCAAAGACAACTTCCTAAGAGAGACAACTCTGACCAAAAACAACTGCTGCCTTGCAGTTAGGCTACGGACAGCCAAAGGCTAAGGAGGGCAGCCTGTTGAAATTGGATGCACTGAGCCACAGGCTAACAAATTAAAACAGTGCAACGTAAATATCGCTGTAAATGGCGTACGATGAACAAGAAGAAGATCGAGAGAAACCGAATGAGAGCCAGAGAAAGAATGGCAATCATGAGGAAACTGGCTGGCACAAGCTGGGGGGCAGACGAAAGTATACTAAAGAAACTGTACACTAGAAGAGTGAGACCAGTCCTCGAGTATGGCATTGCGGCATGGACAACAGCAGCAAAGGCGAACTTCGATAAAGTTAACAAACCTCAAAACCAAGCCATGAGAGTTATAACAGGAGGCATGAAGTCAACGCCAATTTTAGAACTTGAAAAGATTACAAAGCTGCAACCCATGACCGATAGAAGATACTGCAGAGTCCAGCTGCAGTCAGAGAGATTCCGAATACTGACTGACCACCCAATGCACCAGAGACTAAACAATTTGGGAAATGGGAAACTAAAGCGGAGAAACTTTGCAGAAATAGCCAAAGCAAAGATGCACGAAGATCCCATAAATACACTAACAACACCAAAGCCCATCACTACTGTACGAAAACCTACCTGGAGGCAGTATATATTTCCAGAGGTGGTATAAAATATACAATGTATTGGAAACAAAAACCGCCAGACTGAAAAAGAAAGGAGAGATACTACCCTAAGCTTTATATCGAAAAACTACCCAATGGACTGGACCCATGCATACACCGACGGTTCTGTATCAAACACTACACAGAACGGAGGGGCAGGAGCATTCCTGAAGCTATAAAATGGCAGAAAAAGAGCACTGTCATTCGCTACTGGTAAGTACATAAGCAATTTCAGAGCGGAGGCAGAGGCACTGAGGGCGGCAGTGGAAGAAATGGTGACACATAAAGAAAATGAAAGCCATATAGTCCTGCTTACAGATGCTCTGGCCGTAGTCACAGCGCTAAAAAGCCAGAAAAACACTGAGCTTAATGATTTAAGAGCAGTACTCTGTCAACTATGCCAGCAGTCCGCACCAAAAAGGGTAGTGGTACAGTGGGTCCCATCACACTGCAACATCCAAATCAACGAGGAGGCAGACAGACTGGCAAAAGAAGGTGCAAGACTACCACTAGATACTAGTATGACGTACGAAGAGTCAAAACGGCTTATTCCCAAATGGGAAACTGAACATACCGGCTACACCAAAAACGATGCCTATTACCAGTTGAACAGAAGAGAGCAGGTCGTGGTCTTCAGACTTCGCACTGGCCACAATTGACTGAGGTACCACCTATTCAACAAATTGAAGATAGGTGGTACCGACGAATGCCCGTGTGGTACCGAGAAAATGACCGCTGAGCATCTGCTGCAGAACTGCCCGACATACGAGGATCAGAGAGAGCAGATGTGGCCATCACCAGTGGAACCACAAGACAAAGCTCTATGGCAGTGTCGACAGCATCAGGATGACCGCCGCTTTTTTCGAAAAATTAATGGTTACTATCTGACTGCGTACGATGAAGAAGAAGAAGAAGAAGAAGAATATAGATTATTTACTCTAGAACGCTAAGAATGTCCTGCTAGTGCTCTCTTGATCATTTCAGACAGCATGATGATAGATATGCGATATAAAATTCACGTTGGACGACATACGCGTATATCAATAATCTATTTCAGTTTTCTAAGCACACGGTTTACCTCCGTTTAGCCTAATGACCGATGCCATCCAATGTAAGCATCCTGTAATGTAACATTAAGTGAAACTGCAAGGTTCCTCTCTCTTCTTACCTCACACTCTATTATGTAACATTAAGTGAAACTGCAAGGTTCCTCTCTCTTCTTACCTCACACTCTATTATGTAACATTAAGTGAAACTGCAAGGTTCCTCTCTCTTCTTACCTCACACTCTATTATGTAACATTAAGTGAAACTGCAAGGTTCCTCTCTCTTCTTACCTCACACTCTATTATGTAACATTAAGTGAAACTGCAAGGTTCCTCTCTCTTCTTACCTCACACTCTATTATGTAACAGTAAGTGAAACTGCAAGGTTCCTCTCTCTTCTTACCTCACACTCTATTATGTAACATTAAGTGAAACTGCAAGGTTCCTCTCTCTTCTTACCTCACACTCTATTATGTAACATTAAGTGAAACTGCAAGGTTCCTCTCTCTTCTTACCTCACACTCTATTATGTAACATTAAGTGAAACTGCAAGGTTCCTCTCTCTTCTTACCTCACACCCTGTTTCATTTGACTCCATCCAATAATCACACTCTTACACAACGATCACACGCGCCTTCAGGGTGAGACCCTTCTATTGGATTTTTGTTGACCTCTGAGACCAGCAAAATCTAGCATAGTTACATACAGACGCACACGTGCATCCAATCACTGGTTAATAAGTCCTAATATCACCTGAAAGGTTGCGACCCGGAGTGGAAAGAAGCGTGCCTCTGTCAGTAGATACAGGTAGGCAAACACTTACATTTTTTTTTAAACATCTGACAAAGTGACTTTCATAACCTTTCCCCTGTATTTGATTGTAGACAATGTACGTTTTCTCTTATGTGACTCGAGTAGAAACAGAACAATACTAATTACGTCGCGACTTGCATTTGCTATTCTGCACACATTTTACCTACGTTTTAACTTCTGTACTTGCAGTGCGAAAACATAATTCTTTCTGTGATATTGTTATTGTTTGTTAAGGTCTGACAGGTCAATTTCAATTGGCTTTTTCTGGTTTATTGCTGTAATTACGACGCCACGTTACGTGCTGGTAACCATTCCTAACTGAGCAAGGAATGGGATCGAAGGACAATTCTCTTTCAAGTTTATCTGAAGGCTGCGGCTCCTGCCCACGACACGTGTTTTATTGATGGATCAATTAGAGCTAGCTAATTAAAAAGCAGCGTGTAAGCATGTCTTTGTTGACAAGTCTAGTTATAGTTTTGTTTTATTGGTATTCATCAACCGCGTTCTTTCACATTACAATTGTAAATAATATGTAATCTATTCGTGTTTTATGCTTCAATTATCGATCAGGTTTTATGTCAGAGTGGTTAGGCTTCTTTGTACTGAAGATACTGAGATATGTTCGAGTCTAGAGCATATGTCGCTACAGTTGATCCAGATGGCACAATCGATCCTTGATTTTGCTCTTAGTTAAAGAAGCCAATCTACTAAGAAATTAAGCCTAACTAAACGGAAGTTAATTTACTTAAGAATTAATCATCAGATAACGGAAGTCAGTGTACTAAAGAAATATGCCTAATAAAGCCGAAGTAAATCTACTAAAAGTAAAGTAAAGTAACCAATTGCATTACTGCCGTAAGGGGTGTGAAATGTTAGCGATTTCACATTTCAAAGGCTCGGCTATATGAGGGCCTGTAGCCATCGCCTCTCCCTCGCCGCTTTTACTTCTCAGACTGAACCGGTACCCATTTAAGGCTAGGTCGACCCGAGAGCCGTTGTGGTCTGAAAAACATTTCCGCCTCAACTGGGGAATGAATTTGTGGCTGTGCCCGCTTGTGTGGGTTCAAAATACTTAAACCACATGAATTTACACTGTACTCGAGCCACTGTGACGTGTACACGTCCTCTACAAAATGAACTATAAGAATCATATATCGATGCAACTAAACTAGCCGAAGTAGTATGCTGGTGTGTTCTGTGAAAACCGCTACATCACGACTTGTCTGCAGTGTTACATTTGGTAATTTTCACACATATTTACAACGTATACACACATAGTTCTGCTACTAGGGATATCTACTTTAATTTGTTGTTGTCTAACTTATCTAGAGTAGACTACTGCTTCACGTTTGGTAAAGCACATGTTGTCATTACAAAATTTATTCGAACATCTTAAATAATTAATATTCTACTAAATATTGTAGAAAGCAAAGTACACGATTTAATTAATATATCATTCTCTTAACAGTCATTGAAGAAGAAGGAGTAGAAGATGATGAAAAATATGGAGCAGGAGAAGAATAAGCAGATACAAAAGGAGAAGAACAAGAAGATGGACAAGTTTTCGAATAAATAAAAACAGCAAGAACAACAAATGAAAGAGAACAATTCGGATTTTTAAAATGTAAATATAAAAGAAAGAGATTAAATCAAATATGTCGAATAATATTACTAAAAATAATACAAATAATTAACATGATAATAATTATAATATTAATAAGAAGATGATAATGATGAAGAAGAAGAAGAAGACGATAAAAAAAAAGGACAATAAGTATAAGAAGATTAAGAATAAGTAGGAACAGCAAAAGGAAGAAGAAAGAGAACAACCAGAATTAAAACAATAAATAAATATAAAAGAAGTAGAAGAAATCGAAGATGCCGAAGAAGAAGAAGAAGAATTAGGAGAAGAAGACGAAGAAGAAGAAGAAGAAGAAGTAGAAGAAGAAGAGTAACAAGAACAAGAAGAAAAAGAAAAAGAACAATAAGAACAAGAAGAAGAAGTAGAAAAAAGCAGTAGATCAAGAATATGTAGTAAGCAACAAAAAAAAACAATCGATGAAGAAGCTTGGGACGGCGAAAAAGCAAGCAGATGCAGGAGCAGATGAAAAATGAAAATAATATATTTTGTAACAGTACAACTTGATATTCCACAGATCTGGAGATGACCAGACACCTCCGAAGCTCAGGCTCTTTCAGCAGCGGCTACAGTAGGTCTACCAACGCCACGCAGACCTACAGCAACGGGCACAGCATCAGCACTCAGACCCTAGACAGCGTCGGGGACCCGCGCTTTGGCGACGACGACGTAGAGTTATGATGTGATCTGGCGGTTAATGGTTATAGCGTGTGGCTATGACTTTGGACATGCCTGGATGTTTTGTTGTTTCACGTTTCTATACTCTTAAACATTTAGTGCTTGTTTAAGAATAGACAATGTACGTTACAATAACACTTTGTCATTCTTGGTAATTAGAAATTGTCCATTTTCGAAACTAAGTGGTTCTTGGTGATTGGCTATTTCGTATTGCATATATTTAATATGTTTTTATAGAGGATGACACAATGTGTGTTCTATTCATTGTGTGGTCTAGATGAAACATTGTGTGTTCTATTCATGGTGTGGTCTAGATGAGACAATGTGTGTTCTATTCATGGTGTGGTCTAGATGAGACAATGTGTGTTCTATTCATGGTGTGGTCTAGATGAAACAATGTGTGTTCATGTTGTGGTCTAGATGAAACAATGTGTGTTCTATTCATGGTGTGGTCTAGATGAAACAATGTGTGTTCTATTCCTGGTGTGGTCTAGATGAGACAATGTGTGTTCTATTCATGGTGTGATCTAAATGAGACAATGTGTGTTCTATTCTTTGTGTGGTCTAGATGAAACAATGTGTTCTATTCCGGGTGTGGTCTAAATGCGACAATGTGTGTTCTATTCATGGTGTGGTCTAGATGAAACAATGTGTGTTCTATTCATAGTGTGGTCTAGATGAAACAATGTGTGTTCTATTCATGGTGTGGTCTAGATGAGACAATGTGTGTTCTATTCATGGTGTGGTCTAAATGAGACAATGTGTGTTCTATTCATGGTGTGGTCTAGATGAAACAATGTGTGTTCTATTCATGGTGTGGTCTAGATGAAACAATGTGTGTTCTAGATGAACAATGTGTGTTCTATTCATGGTGTGGTCTAGATGACGCGATATGTTTTATTTAACGTGCATTATGGAAATACATTTTGGATTTCATTCTTTTGTTGGTTGAGAGTGATTTGATATTTTGTGTTTCCCTTACTTTGTTGGTTCATGGCTATTTGATATTTGTGTTTCACTTTCTTGGTTGGTTCATGGCTATTTGATATTTTGTGTTTCACTTTCTTAGTTGGTTCGTGGCTATTTCATATTTTGTGTTTCACTTTCTTGGTTAGTTCATGGCTATTTGATATTTTGTGTTTCACTTTCTTAGTTGGTCCGTGGCTATTTTATATTTTGTGTTTCACTTTCTTAGTTGGTTCGTGGCTATTTGATATTTTGTGTTTCACTTTCTTGGTAGCTTAATGGGCATTTGATATTTTGAGTTTCAATTACTTTGTTGGTTCATGGCTATTTGATATTTTATGTTTCACTTTCTTGGTTGGTTCATGGCTATTTGATATTTTGTGTTTCAATTACTTTGCTGGTTCATGGCTATTTGATATTTTGTGTTTCACTTTCTTGGTTGGTTCATGGCTATTTGATATTGTGTGTTTCACTTTCTTAGTTGGTTCCTGGCTATTTGATAATTTGTGTTTCACTTTCTTGGTTGGTTAATGGGCATTTTATATTTTGTGTTTCAATTACTTTGTTGGTTCATGGCTATTTGATAATTTGTGTTTCACTTTTTTTGTTTGTTCATAGTTAGTCGATATTTTGTGTTTCAATCATTGTGTTGGTTCAGTGTTTTCTTATTTTTGTATAGTGTATTGCGTGATTTGCTGATGATCAGACAAAATGCATTTCACGTAGTTTGTAACGGGCTACTTCTGTTCTGCACATTTTGTTTGCTCCCGGGAATTAGTTATTTTTGGTTTCGCTTAGTTTGTGATTTATATGATGCTTTGTTATGTTGAGTTTATCTTTAGTTGTTAGTTCGTTGTTGTTCCTTATTTTGTAGGTTGCTTATTTTCTGAATTATTTGTAAAAGACGTATGCGTCTTTCACTTCAATTTTTGACTTCTTTCTTATGGGGATAGTTTATGTTTGACTTATTATATTGGTTCTTTGTGATTATTTTAATACATTTGATTCATTCACTACGTGCATAATTGGTAAATAATTATTGTGTGGTTCACTTTCTTGGGGGTTCTTGGTAAATAACTTTTTGTGTGGTTCACTTTCTTTGTGGTTTCTTGGTAAATAACTTTTGTGTGGTTCATTTTCTTTGTGGTTTCTTGGTAAATATCTTTGTGTGGTTTACCTTCGTTGTGTTTTCTTGGTTGTGAGATTCTTTGCGATTTGTGTTTGAATTAATTTATGTTTTTTTAATAATTTTATATTTCCGGTTTCAATTTCATTCTCGGGTGAATGTATATTTTAGATGTTAGCTACATTTGTGAGTTCTTGAATGAATTGATATTTACGTTTCTAACGACATGTGTGAGTTGGATGGTGTATGGATTTTTTTTGTAACGGTATTTGTGAATTATTAGGTGAATGGCTATTTTAGTCTTTAGCAACATTCGTTTGCTCTTGTGTGAATGGCTATTTTAGTTTTTAAATACATATGTGAGTTATTAAATGAATGGATATTTTAATTTTTAAATACATCTGTGTTTTTCATGATTTGATATTTCGTGGGCCAAAGACGCAGTGGAGTGAATGAGCTGACAGCAGCAATCAACTCGCAGTTGGCTGCTGGCGTCTGGCTCATTAAATAAGAGCTGACCAACACCTTATTCAATCTACTCCAAGCGACGATCCTTGAAACAAGCTGCACTAGTAAAGCTTGGCTAAGAAAATAAGTAATGCAGTGAGAAGGAAAGCCCAGGATGCCAGCTGAAACCTGTTGTATCGGGCTGATTGACGAAGATATCGCAGTCTCACTGTAAACTGCCACACAACTTCACAACGGCTTTTTCAGGACAAACGTCAAAAGAAAAAGAAGAAAAAGAGGAAGAAGTATAAGACGCGTAAGAAAACATTGAAGAAGAAGAACAATACAAGGAAAAAGAAATAGAAGAAGTAGAAGGAGCAGTGGAGGAAGAAAAAAAGAACATGAAAATTAAGAGCATTGAGATGAAGAAGAAGAAGAAGAAAATAAAAAAGAAAAAGAAGAGGAGGAAAAGGATAAAAAGAAGACAAAGATGAAGAAAAATAAATGAAATTAAAAAATAAATAGTAGAATGAAAAGAATGATAACGAAGAAGAAGATAAAAAAGAAATATAGGAAGAATAATAATAATAATAATAATAAGAAGAAGATGAAGAAGATGAAGAAGATGAAGCAGACTATATTTTGTTTACTTTTGGAGTTTTGGGAGATTGAGAATGCTTCTATATACGCCCTGGCACATCTTGGTGATTACAAAGTTTGTGTTTCCTACACTTTGATTGTCAGTATTAGAAACAAATGTGTTTATCACTTCTTATGCGTCTAAATGTTAAACACAGACCAATATTACTTCCAGAAGAAGATGTATCCGATTTTCATGTTGAGGTTTCATGACATATTGCATTTACTGCAGAGCTGTTGTATTCTATAGTTTATTGTTTTTGTCTTATGTTTATCAGTTGAATTTGATTTGTCTGTCACTGAATATGAATTGCAGTTCTGTCTTGTAAATTATATGTAGGGCAGATGTTGATGTAGCTTTGATGAGTGCACATAAATAAGGGGGGGGGGGGGGGGAGGTGGTTGCGCCTCGCTATTGGCTCCTGATTTTTCATTTTAACTTGTAAACCAATACGATTGTATACGGACATGCTGTGAACCATTTGGACTACGATGAACTACGTACTGGCTATTTTCAGCAGGATGGAGCCACACCTCGAATGTTAGCATGGCTGAAATGTCCTCCTTCTTTAAGAATCGTATAATTTTCAATGAAGTTTAACCCCGAAGGTCGCCTTTACTTACTCCGCCTGATTTCTTCCTATGGGGCATGCTGAAGGGGAAAGTGTTTTGCAACAAGTCAAGGAATCTCACGGAACTGCAAGAAAACATTTGGTAAAAATCAGAGTTTGTAACTCTAGGTGCGTTGATGAATACGTTCTGTAACATTGAGAGTCGTGTACAGACATGCTTTGCTGCTAATGGTAACGACTTGCAACATTTAATTTGCGCTGATTATGTTTCTCACACACCAAGGTATGTCTCGGACAAATTAAATTGAATTACGTTGATTGGTTTAACAGTTGGAAGGGAAAACTAGGCCCCGGTAGCGACTAAGAGTTTTTTTTGACACACATACACAAACAAACACGCGTTAGCGCCCGCGCACATACTGGTGCACATTTTTATATAAGCTCATTATGTTTCTCATACATTCAGATCTGTCCCTGTCAAATTGTTTTGAAGTACGTTCATTGGTTTACACGTTACAAGAGAATACCAGGTGCCGGTATAGAGTGGGCCACCCTGTATTTGTGTGTCTTCAGCTGCAACATTTAGAAGAAGGGCCGGAATGTGGCGCTGCATAGTTGAATGAATGGCGGTATAAAAAAGGATGACACTTGAAAACACAGATGCAAGTAAAGTGTTGCTGTTTAATGCCTACATTCGATACGTTTGCTCTTTATGTGCACACTGAAACGTACGTAAAGTGCCGGATTATAGTAGCTTTCCTCTTGTACCGAGCGTGCTGATGAACGTGGAGAGTAGTCCTCATGGCGGTTATGTGTGACACTCACTACACGTTGATCCACATCTCGTCACCCAGGATGTCTTGAAAACAGCATGTTTCCTATCTGGCCAGCATACTGTTCCTGACTCTGACGCGGCGTCCTTGGCAGCATAATGTGTCTGACCCTCATACGACGTCCTGGTCAGCATGGTGTGTCTGACCCTCATACGACGTCCTGGTCAGCATGTTGTGTCTGATCCTCATACGACGTTCTGGTCAGCATGTTGTGTCTGACCCTTATACGACGTTCTGGTCAGCATGTTGTGTCTGACCCTCATACGACATCCTGGTCAGCATGTTGTGTCTGACCCTCATTCGACGTCCTGGTCAGCATGTTGTGTCTCACCCTCACACAACGTCCTGGTCAGCATGTTGTGTCTGATCCTCATACGACGTCCTGGTCAGCATGTTGTGTCTGACCCTCATACGACGTCCTGGTCATCATGTTGTGTCTGACTGAACGTTATTGTCAACGTTGATTGCAAAGAAAAAGCTATTTTGGTAACAAAAAAAACATAGAAAAACTTTCTTAGACTTGAACTATACGTATTTTGGGGTTTTAAAACTTGATGCTACATCTCTGAGAACAGCTATCGATAATAGTAAACTCACCCATGCGATGTGTTCCTGTAGTTAGTGACAAGAGTAAACGCATCAAAAGTGTGTGTTCCTGTAGTTAGTGACAAGAGTAAACGCATCAAAAGTGTGTGTTCCTGTAGTTAGTGACATAAGTAAACGCATCAAAAGTGTGTGTTCCTGTAGTTAGTGACATAAGTAAACGCATCAAAAGTCTGTGTTCCTGTAGTTAGTCACAAGAGTAAACCCATCAATAGGTGTTGTTCCTACAGTTAGTGAAACGAGTAAACGCATCAATACTATTTTGTTTCTGCAGCTAGTCACACTAAATACAGATTCTGCTGCTATTCTGATAGTTTTCTAAGGTTGTGTAACCTCTGCACTCCCCCTACCATCTCCTTGTGATTTCATCTGATAAGTTGTTATTTGTGCGATTCTTGAGCCCATGTACAAAAAGTACGTGACCTGTTCTATTTCCACACCCCTAAATTTAGTTAATGTTGACTTCTTGTTTTGTCAGTGTCATTACCTTTCTTCTGTTTATGTTTTTGAAGAAGTTTTGATCTTCAATGCATTTTTTTACGGCTGCAATTAGCTGCTCTAACCACTTTGTAAAGTTCGGTAGTATCACAGTATCGTCTGCAATTTTTTGCTTTGAGATCTTGTATCCGCCGATTGTAAAAACAGTGTAACTATGGATATTCCCATATTCTTCGACGGTCATCAATTTGACATAGGCATGGTGAGAAAATATATCACCTCCATAGCACCATCTGTACTTTGAACCAATCTAGTGTTCCACCAGATACTTGTTGTTCCTGATATAAAGATTCAATTATATGGATTAGATGTACTGGAAAATCAATATCTGTCATGTTTTTTCCACAATTTCTGATGCTTTATGGAATCGAAGAAATTGGTATTATCGATAAAACATGCATACAGATCTACGTTATACTCTCTACATTTTTCCAAAGATGTTACTTATGTTCAAAATGTGTGATTTGTAGTCTCTCTGTCTTTTCTTGAGCCGCTTGCACTTCACGGATGTTGCATTCAAACTGTCTTTGTATCCTTTTCAATTTAACCCGGAATATGATCTTGTTACACTTTACCTAAATGATAATGTCTGAATGGCAGAAATAAGTATGTTGTGAACATAATGTTGGTTATTTTGACATTAAGTACATAACGACGTAGAAATGCAGAAAACGGGAAAAGATAAAAATAAAAACATATAATAACACGTTTCAGAAAAATTACAAAGGTAAGAGAGAAAAATAAAAAAGAAGAAATAAGAAGATAAAAGAAGATGATGACAGATGCATAAAAGATGTGGAATTCACGAACATCAACGTTTTTAAATATACTTCTTTAGTTTAACTTTGTCTCCTGTCCCCGACGAAGAAATTTTGGATACAGTATACTGTGTTCTTTTTATTTGTATTTGAAATGAGCATATATTTATCCCTACAGACATTTATATGTGTCATGTTACTGATTATAGCAACATAAACAAGTGTGGCATCCACGAACAACGGACTAGAAGGATGAATGGCAGAATGAACCAATCAAGAGACGTTTTTTTACGGCCCTGAAAAACGCCATCAGGATTGATGGTCGTTGATTGCATCGCCAGCCAATAGCAAAACGGTTCGACAAGAAGATTGATGATAAAAATGCCGACGTGTTTATATGATTTTTTAATTTTTGTTTTATTCGTTCTGTTTCATTATATGTTGACATTTAAAAAAACAACATTTAAACACGTCGTCACTGAATAATGACTTTAATTATTATATTTCATTACTGATGTATGTATCTAAAATTATCAGCCCTATTATTTCACATACATTTGCTGCCTTTCTTGATTAATTATTATTTTTCTATCGGAGGAGCGTGTGCCCGAGCGATTATCCTACATGTTTACTATTCCAGCTGGAAAAGTTCGAACCCTGGAAAGACTTTCTGGGTGAAATATAAAACACTGCACGGCGACTTCCAAGGCAATTAATCTTTGTTCTTCTACAATTGTAATCTACTAGACATATGACCTAGCGATTGTGCTGCATTGAAGAACGGATAGATTTGCTTTGTTACATGTTTTATTTCTACACTTATTAGTAGTAATAGTAGTAGTAGTAGTAGTAGTAGTGGTAGTAGTAGTGGTAGTAGTAATATTAGTAGTAGTAGTAACCTCTTTTCAGTCATGTCTACTATATGCTGATGTGGCCTTGGAGTAGCAACTCTCTACTGAACTTTGGGGTTTCCTTTTCCTTCCGGTGTTGTCTCTTCACTTCCCTGTATTGCATGGACTTATTTTTGCCCAGTCTAAGGTGGCTCTTTAGGTTACATCTCCATTTGGATCGATCTGCAGCTATCTCATCCTAAGATGTCAGATCCATATTCAGAGCCTTCATGTCCCGCCTACATGCATCTTCGAACCGTAGCTGTGGTCGGTCAGCTGTTCTTTTACCTCACGAAATCTGCCCTTAGAGAATATCATTGGGGATGCGACTGTCACCCAAGTGACGAACATGGCCAAGCCATCGAAGTCTTCGTTGGCGAAGGAGGGTGTACATACTTGGAAGACCGTTGCGAGAATGCACCTCCGCATTTGTAACCGTCTTTATCCATGAGACGCCAAGGATGGATTTCCGACGCAGTAGATGAAAGGTATTGAGCCTATTCTCTTGTTTGGCATATGCTGCCCACGGGTCGCTGCAATATAGAAGCGTTATATAATAAGCCTACACTTATTAATATGAGTCAAATACTAACTACTGATTCTTTTTTTATAAAAACGATTGTTACTTTTATTTATTAATCATTTGTTCTATTGTCATCTTATTTTACACATATTTTAAAAGTATTATTATTGTTATTATTAATATTACTATTATTATTATTACTATTACCATTATTATTATTATCATTATAATTATTATTACAAAAATTAAAACTATAAATCATCACAGTGGATACCGGCAATGGCAACAAAGATCACTATCATGTTGGTTTAGATTTCTGTAAAAGTCATATTATGTGTTTGTATTACTATATTTTAGAACTTAAAATTATTTACTAGTATTACGAATTGATATTGCCAAATGACTTTTTTAAATAATCAATAAGAGTTATTTGTTTATGTTATTCAGAGAAGAAATAATAGCGCCACTTTAAACATTCCAAGCACCTCGTAAAGAAAACCAACATAACAAGAAACAAACGCACACACAAATAATTGTGCATTGATTTAGCAACCTCATTTTGTAAAGCATTGCTATGTAAACGATCAATACCAGCGCCGTGTGGAAGCAGAATGCAAACATTTTAAAACTGATCTCTTTTCATAAAAGTCTGAAAACCCCAAATGGACTGGCATAAAACAGAGCTAAAACTGATCTCTTTTCATAAAAGTCTGAAAACCCCAAATGGACTGGCATAAAACAGAGCTAAAACTGATCTCTTTTCATAAAAGTCTGAAAACCCCAAATGGACTGGCATAAAACTGATGAATAAATGATGAGATCATCACTGCAGTAAATTGACCATCAAGAGTGGTGACTTCTTGAACATCCGCCTTACAGACCCGACGTACTCCTGAACGATTTCAACCTTTTTAATGCACTAAAATCCGATCTTGACGCGATAAGTTTCGCGAATGAGTTTGAACTTGAAGCATACCAGAGGTGTAACTTAATACAGGTTTATAAGATAATCGAAGGAATGGATAAATTAGACTATAACAAGTTTCTTCAAAATGCAACCACCAACAAGAACAAGAGGGCATAGCTACAATTTAACTAACGAAAGGTGCAGATTAGATATTTGGAAATATTGTTTTAGTCAGACAGTGGTGTATGCTTGGAATGCATTGCCACATGAAGTAGTGACGGCAGAGACAATTAATGCATTTAAGAATAGATTGGATGCACATATCTTTTAAAGCAAGGACATGTAAATGAAACTAGATGTATACAGACCTGCAGAGTCTTCTAAACGAGTATTTAGACGTCAGGTTAAGGTAAGTTAAGACATCTAGGCCTGCTGGCTAGAGGAGTACTGATCCATCATAACAATGACAAAACACATACAGCTCAATTAACTTTGGAAACAAAATCGACCAACAAGGGTTGCAAGTTCTTGAACATCCGCCTTACAGACCCGACGTAGTCCTGAACGATTTCCACCTTTTTGATGCACTAAAATCCCATTTTGACGCGAGACGTTTCGCGAATGAGGTTGAACTTGAAGCATAGCAGAATATCAAAGACTTCTGGGCTGCAGGTCTTGGTGCACTGATAAAGCGATGGGATAAAGGTATCAATGTTGGTGAGAATTATATAGAGAAATAAGGAGCAATGGGAATGCAACAATACATGGGGTACAAGTATGTATATCATAAACCATTTTTAACAGCCTATTGTGATCTATTTATTGCAGGTAAGTTCTTCGTTTCAAGGTCTTTGTCAAGAACCATATGTAATGCTCGCTATACGTTTTGGATTAAAATACCATGAAAAAAAAAGTTCTAACTTATTATTACTATATTTAATTGTTACGCAACATATTTATAACTGCAAGTACGTGATTTTAAATTATTTTTGATATTATTTATGTTACTGATATTTTTAAATGTTAAAATACTTAAAAATAATTGGCAAAGGGCTCTGTATAAATAATTATGCAAATATGAAGATACATTAATAAGTCGTAATAATTCTCGGATGGAACCCAGCTGCAAGAAAAATGCAGTGATAGTTGTGTAACTGATATTGTTATTAAGCATGGATTAAGCATGTCATACAGACAAAGGAGATACTGATTGCTGATAGGCTAAAGACTCAGCTTTTGAGAAAACACACCCCACAATGCAGCGCTGCAAACGGTCCTGACTTTCCTTGCACACACTGTGGATGACGCTTCTCTCCTCGAAATTGGTCTTACGAGTCACATTCGTTACATCCACTGTAGTTATATAACCTTTTTTTTTTCAAAGCACAATTACTATCGTCTGACAAGACGGAACGAGCTAATGATGCTATTGTTATTATTCTAGTTTTATGTTTTTGGTATATCTTCCACTACATGTATCTGCTCCTGCTATAGTCTACACATTGTTTGTATTTCTCTAGCTATTATCAATTTGGAAGTTCAATTATTGTATCATCAAATTGACGTACGAAGAGTCGAAACGGCTTATCAAAGCCAGATACATGACCAAATGGGAAACCGAACATACTGGTTACACCAAAAACGATGCCTATTACCAGTTGAACCGAAGAGAGCAGGTCGTTGTCTTCAGACTTCGCACTGGCCACAATAGACTGAGGTACCACCTATTCAACAAATTGAAGATAGGGTGTACCGACGAATGCCCGTGCGGTACTGGTAAAATGACCGCTGAACATCTGCTGCAGAACTGCCCGACATACGAGGATCAGAGAGAGCAGATGTGGCCATCACCAGTGGAACTGCAAGACAAGCTCTATGGTAGTGGCGACAGCCTCAGGATGACCGCCGCTTTTTTTCGAAAAAATAATGGTTACTGTCTGACTGCGTACGAAGAAGAAGAAGAAGAAGTATCATCAAATATGTTGTACCATTTTTTTCAAATTTTGGACAAAACGTACTGCTAAGTTGTTGCCATATTTACTTTCTATTTGACTACGAATTTCGCAATATACATGCTGTAGTGTACTATAAGTTATACAAACGCCCATATCACCTTTGTCAATATCGGTGTTACTGCTGTTATTACAAATATTCATATATCCACAACTCTGGGTTTATGACTAAATAAAATTCAATACAGTTTTGTATTATGTACGATTATGCGGTATTTTTGAACTATGGTCTGAGTCTTGGTCTTAGTCTTAGTCGACCTGTGGATCTACAAATGCATTAGCCTTTATGCGGGTTCCAACTCTTGTGCGAGTTGGTAATAGCCGGGTGCTGCTCTCTGCTTAGCGAGCTGGGTTCGAGCAGTGCTATGTTTTTTGTTGGTCTCATCTCGGTTTCAAGTCGATTCCGTCTCGGCACTGGTTGTCCAGTGGATGGCTAACTTCTGTCTCGGCACTGGTTGTCCAGTGGATGGCTAACTTCTGTCTCGGCACGGGTTGTCAAGTGGATAGCTGATTTCTGTCTCGGCACGGGTTGTCCAGTGGATGGCTAACTTATGTCTCGGCACGGATTGTCCAGTGGATGGCTAACTTCTGTCTCGGCACGGGTTGTCAAGTGGATAGCTGATTTCTGTCTCGGCACGGGTTGTCCAGTGGATGGCTAACTTATGTCTCGGCACGGATTGTCCAGTGGATGGCTAACTTCTGTCTCGGCACGGGTTGTCAAGTGGATAGCTGATTTCTGTCTCGGCACGGGTTGTCCAGTGGATGGCTAACTTATGTCTCGGCACGGATTGTCCAGTGGATGGCTAACTTCTGTCTCGGCACGGGTTGTCAAGTGGATAGCTGATTTCTGTCTCGGCACGGGTTGTCCAGTGGATGACTAACTTCTATCTCGGCACGGGTCGTCCAGTGGATGACTAACTTCTGTCTCGGCACGGGTTGTCAAGTGGATAGCTGACTTCTGTCTCGGCACGGGTTGTCCAGTGGATGACTAACTTCTGTCTCGGCACGGGTCGTCCAGTGGATGACTAATTTCTGTCTCGGCACGGATTGTCCAGTGGATGGCTAACTTCTGTCTCGGCACGGGTTGTCAAGTGGATAGCTGACTTCTGTCTCGGCACGGGTTGTCCAGTGGATGACTAACTTCTGTCTCGGCACTTGTTTGTTTCACGATCGCGAGTGTTGTGTAGCTCGAGCGAATCTTGTCATCCCGTGGGGAGGGGGCGGGGGAGAAAGGGTCTGGCAGGTGGTCTTGTTTTGCTGCACCGCTACCACAGAGTGGTTGCTGTGCTCCAGCGTTCACCTTTCCATCTGACTACATGCCAGCCCAGCGGTGCTTGGAGTTGTTGGCATGATGGATGACGATACCCGGATGTCCCTGTTGTATAAACACATCTGGCGCCGTTGCCTGAGTGATAGGCCTAAAAGACGACACTGAAGCGAAGCATGTGTTGTCATTAGCTGGTTCCCCATGGCTTTTGTCAGAGAACAGGTTTCACATCCATAGTATAACGCTGGTAGGACCGCTGTGTCGAATATGTCAGCTCACAGTCTGATGTCCTTTGTGGCGTCTGCTGCAGCCTTTATCGAGTTTAAAGGCGGCACAGCCTGCTCGACCGCACCTGGCATTCTTGGGCTACAAGTTATTTTCCGTGTTGGGGAGGCTGCCGAGGTAGATGTATTAATCGACATCCTCTAATGGTGTATCATTTAGACATACGGGGTTGGGGTCCGCAAAACGGTTGCGCATAGCTTTCGTTTGTTATATATGTATTGTTATACGTGCATTCTTGCCCTCAGCTTCGCTAGAATATGTGTCGCTTCTGCGCGTGCCTCTGTGATAAGTGTGAAAATCGTCAGCAAATCTTTGGTGGTTGAGTAATCGTTGGAGTTCTTTTGGTTAACCGTAACCATCTTATTGGTGTGACTAATACATTAGAATAAACTACGATAATGACTGAATTACAACAACAGATTATTGTGTACTTTTCAGAACATACACATCTATCAAATTAAATGGGGAAAACAACCAAAAAAAGAAATGTGGGCAAAATGTCGAAAAACACTTATAAAGGGGTGCATAATCAGATTTAATAAACAATAACAATATCTTATTTTAATAATAATAATAATAGCAATAGCAATAAAACAGTAGTAATAATATTTAAAAAATAATAGATATAATGACAATAATAATTATAATAGTAATAATGATAATAAAAACAGAACAGTAATATAATAATAATAGCTGTCCATCGTTGTCGATTAGGACCGCCGACATCATCCTTGTCATAGATTTCCCTGTTGGGTGTGGGTGCGCATGTGGCTGAACAGGCCAATGCGAGCACGAAAACATCTGCTACATATCGGGCACACGAGGTTTGTAGAAGGGGATGGTGTTCCCGCTGCTCTGGATTTCCGCGTCTCGCGTCTGTTCTGGGCTTTCACAACACGGTCATCTTCACCAGCAGCTACACCCGATTTGACTGCGCTTCTCCAGTCAGATCTGTTTTTCGCAAGACATTCCCAGGTGTCGATGTCTATCTCGCAACTTTTTAGTGAGTCCTTCAGACCGTCTTTAAAACGTTTCTTTGGGCGCCCTCTCTCGCGCCATCCCTCTCTCAGCTCGCCGTAGAGAAGCTTCTTTGGGAGCCGCTCGTCTGACATACGGACGAGGTGTCCGGCCCATCCTAGTCGTGCTTTTTCTAGCAGTGCATGGATGCTGGGCATGTTAGCCCTCGAGAGAACATCGATGTCCGTGACACGATCTTGCCATCTGATGTGGAATATTCGCCTCAGGCAACCTGTGTGGAAGTGATTTAACCTCCTTGCATGTCCAGAGTATACAGTCCAGCTTTCGCAAGCGTATATTAAGTTTGTAATGAGTGTTGCACGGTAGACTTTGAGTTTGGTCTTGACGCTGATGCCACGACGTGCCCAGACCATCGAGCGCATTCTACCAAAGGCTGTGCTGGCCTTTGCTATTCTGCTTGCCACCTCATCGCCTAGGCTGACAGATCTCGACAGCGTGCTGCCCAGATATGTCAATTTGTCTACGGCATTCAACGTCTGCCCGCTGACTGTAGTCTTTGGTTTTGTGTACGGCATGCCTGGTGCTGGTTGGTACATGACCTCTGTTTTTTTGGCATTTATGGTCAGACCAAAATTTTCGCATGCGGCAGAGAACTGGTCCATTCCAACCTGCATGTTCAGTTCTGAGTTGCTCATTAGAGCGCAGTCGTCAGCAAATACAAGTTCCCTGATTATGTCGCCAGCCACTTTGGTTTTGGCCTTCATTCTTCTGGAATTGAGTAACTTGCCGTCTGTGCGATACTTTATGGGTATTCCAAGCTCCAATGATCTGAAAGCGTCTGTCATCGTGGCCGCGAACATCATGCTGAACACAGTCGGGGCGAGTACACATCCTTGTTTTACTCCGTTTGATACTAGAAACGTTTTAGAGATTGCACCGCTGTCCAGTACACGAGCACACATGCCTTCGTGTAGCTGTTTCACCATTGTTATGAACTTGTTGGGGTAGCCAAACTTAGACATTATCATCCATAGCCCTCCTCTGTTTACTGTATCAAATGCCTTTGTCAAATCAATAAATGTGGTGTACAAGGCCTGATTTTGCTCTCGACACTTCTCTTGTACTTGGCGGGCGGCAAAAATCATGTCCACTGTTTCTCTTCCGGCTCTGAATCCACATTGGCTTTCTGGGAGGTGGTGGCTTTGTTTAAGGTGTTTGTTGAGCCTGTTTATCAGTAAGCGCGCTAGGATCTTGCCTGCTACGGAGAGTAGCGATATTCCTCGATGATTGTCGCATTCCTGACGATTGCCCTTTCTTTTGTATAGGTGAACGATTGAGGCGTCCTTTAGCTCCTGCGGAATTTTACCTTCAGCTCACATGTGACAGAAGAGGTCAGTGATCCTTCTGGTGAGGGATGGGCCAGCTGTCTTATATACCTCTTCTGGTATTGCATCAGCTCCTGGAGCTTTTCCTATAGATAGTGAACTGATTGCCCTGTCGACTTCCTCCTCAGTAATTACTTCATCCAACGCCAGGTTCAGTTCCACCTGCGGCATTCGCCGGATGGCCTCTTTATTTATGGACGATGGGGGGTTTAGTATTTTGCAGAAGTGGTCTGCCCATCTGTCTAGAATCTGAACCTTATCTGTTAGCAGTACCCCATCCGCATGCGAACTGGAGTATTACTAGAGGGCTGCGGGCCGTAGAGAGCTTTCAGTGCCTCGTAAAACCGTTTGGTGTCATGACGCTCGGCGAACATCTCAATTTCGTCAGCTCTTTTGCTGAGCCAGGAGTCTTGCATCTCTCTAAGCCTGGTCTGGACAGCTTTGCGAGCAGTATTGAAGGCAGCTTTTGCTGCCGGAGATGGTGTGTCTCTCTGGTATTCCCTGTGCGCTTCATGTTTTGCATCGAGAAGGCCCTGTATTTCTAGATCGTTCTCATCAAACCAGTCCTTTTGCTTGCGCGTGATATAATAAGATAATAATATTAGCACTAATGTTAATTAAAATAAAATATATTTTAATAGTTATACATTTTTTTTGTAGTATCTCCATTAAAAGAAACATCATCGTTAGAGAACACATTAGAGACAGTGTTTCATTTAATCATGTGTTAAGAAAAATCACGAGACGAATATGCAATGGCCGCCGTCCATCGAAGACGATGATGGCATAATTAATTTTGCTAGCACTATTTTTAGCAAAGATTACTGCCCTCCTTTTTTATCCTCACTCTTTCGTCTCGAGCCGCCCGACCTCAGTGGCAAGTCAAGGACAAAATGACTATGGTGCGACTACGGGATGCAAGGGACTCCGCATCAAGCACCCGTGAAAAATACGGCGGAGTCCGGAGTCGAACCCACACCCCCTGATCATGAGGCCGACGGAATCCCACCGAGACGAATATATATATGTGTCCTAATGACCCGTAATATAACCTGCGAAATGTCTGACGGCCAGTCGGAAAGTAACTTAAATTTCAAATCAAGAATAAGTAAAAATATGTTTAAAATCCAATATTTTGTTATAATTGTAAGATGTAAAGTTTTTCTCTAAGATGGTAGTTCGGTGCAAAAATAATGTCTGATATTTTTGGGAAATACTGAATTGTATCAAGCAGGCACTCAACGAGCGATGGATTGAAGAACATTGAAGATGTCCCTGTCACACAAATACAGATAGGCTTGTCGAGTGCAGGGCATGTCGGATATCATATCGACACGGAGTATGGCGTCCGGGTGACCCAACAACTTCAGATGCGCTTCGCGGGCGGTCGAGGTTTAATTGAAGAAGGCCATGGGTCCAACGTGACACACCAAGGAAAAATAGCGACCATTTGGCTACCTGGTATCAGACACAGGTGCCTGAATGAATACCATGATTTAGAGATTTAGAGGTTTTAGAAGCACTCTAACATTTTTACATTGTTTTCAATTTAACAAGTAGATACAGACAATAATTGTGAATCAAGCAAATAATAACCAATCAGTAGATGAAACAAAACGGTCACTGAAACACGTAGAAGTGTGCCTTTAACGGAAGAAAATATTTAAATCCATTGGACAGTCAAGAAAACTGCTAATTATATGTTCAGGAAGGCTGATGTTAAAAGAATAATTATTGCATATATCCGAACAAAGCAACTGTCTTTCTCTAGACATGTTTTGAAAATTTCAAGGAACTGAAACCGTGGGTAAGATTTTCTAAGAGAAGTATCATTGAACGGCAGACAATCATAGCAAATGCGGGATGAGAAGTAATGGAGTAATGTCGTACTGGAGACAGACAACGGCAGAATAAAACAATCGGATACGGAATTGATGGAGATGAATTATTGCATAGACTAGTATATATGGCCCAATGACATGTCGAATCATCTGTTCTAACGGACATTGTGACCCTGATAACAACAAATGTTCATGAATCACATACTGGGTAAGTTCACTATAAACAAAGAAATTGTGACATTAAAAAGTATGAATGTGCAACGATGCTTATTGCATGATTGATTAGTAAAGACAGGCAATAATTGACACACACACTAAATAAGTAAGTTGCCTATCGCAAGCGAAGATTGCTACATCATCAGACAACCCTCGTCCTGAAGCTGTAACTTGCGCTGAATGTGAATTATAGTGAGACAGAAGCTTGTTCTGAGTTACAGAGAACCAGTGGCGAGACATACAATCAAGATGACTAGAGACATTCCGTGGTACCAGGGGTCGCTTGAAACTTGTGGGAGTCGATCGTTCACCGTTTCCTTGACGGTTTGAGAGACAAATGTCGTACCTCTCGACAGCAGCAGCTCCTACACGTAGACTAGAAGACGCTGCTACTGAACAGCGACCACACCTGTAGGTCTAGGCGAGGGACCATTAACCTATGGTTGATGGGAGATTCCGGTCGTGGCATGCAATGAAAATGAACGCCATTTCCAAGTAGGTCGTGCACACCAACCAAGGACGGTACGCAATCTGTAGTGACGACGTATCCAACAACGTATATTCTATAACACATGAACAACATATCGTGTTGTCTCCGAATTCCGAGGACAATTTCTCAAATAAGCTTCACGTGGATAGCCTAGAACGTGCTAGAAAATTATCGCCGCACAACACTGCGCTCCATGCATTAATTGGAACAAACAAACCACTGAAAAATCGCAGACCATGAGATCAGTTATTGCTTGGTTGCCATCTTACAGGAACTTCTCAATACAAACGAAATATTTCAAACACAACAGAGGATGACAGAATGTGAAAACGAAAATTAAAATCTAGAAGAACAGAAAAGGATAAGACGTAAATATAGAGGAACGATAATCAAATGGAATTTGTGTTTTATGATGACTGGAATGAGTAGTTAATAAGGCCTGTCATTAGATAAAAAGTTTCACAGATTTCAGGTAGGGTATCTTCTCCTGCTTCTTTGGCGATTGTTCTGAAAATGTACGTTGACACGTTTTTTTTAAAGTGAAGCTCTGATATCTGTGCCTTTCTGTCGACATATCCGATTTCAGCTAAACGTAGTACCAGGTTAGCCTTCATTATGCGACCCAGTAACCTTAGCCAGACTACGCCAGTGACTAGTGCAGTCTTTTTTCCAGGACCAAGACTTGGAGGCAGAGCAGGGTCATGATAGGGTATGGTTCGCTAACCCTGCAAGCAGCCAGCTTTGAGTCGCTAACCCTGCAAGCAGCCAGCTTTGAGTTGCTAACCCTGCAAGCAGCCAGCTTTGAGTCGCTAACCCTGCAAGCAGCCAGTTTTGAGTCGCTGGTTGGGATCAAGACGCTGAGCAGCGCATGAACTGCAGCGGGAAACGACCCATAGCTGACTGCTAGTGTCAGGGCCAGCTAACCAGAGCTGCCAAGACCCTTTTAGACCTCCATCGGGGATCCTGGATAACAGGCTGCAACAGAGCAGACTGGTTAAGGAGCAGAGATCGAAGACGGGTGGCTAAAGAAATGCTTGCTGAAGTCGGATTTGCCGGATCGAAAAGTGCAAATATCGCAGTCAAGTTGTAAACTACGACACAATGCATTCCGTTCTCTGGACTACATGCTGCTACTTACAAAGCCCTTTTCAGGGCTTTGTAGCGGGAGATTGAGAACGAACGAAGCCAATCTAAGCCAATTCATCGCTGACTGCTGTCAGCTCAGCTCATGCACTGTTGTGTCTTGGCCACCCTAAGGGCATGACGAACACACACGTCATATCGTATTAATTTTTGACGTCAGGAAGGAAATACATGACGTCGTAGATGAATTATTTTCTACTCGTTGTCGGTGGATCACTGACTCTACGAGAATGACCAAGATGTCAGTAATATGGTTATGATATTAACCGTTGTTAACATATTTACAATACATTCGTGCATTTGTACAGTGAATTATTGGTAATGTGAGGGACTTGTTATATTATCGCAGTGGTAGAGCATTAGCTTATACTGGCATGCCACGGGGTCTTACATCCACTTCCGGCAGCTCCAGTCGAATCAGCTGTAAATTGGTTCCTGGCTGACGCCTCTGCAGTCAAAGATGGCAGCAAGGAAGAATTAGTCAACCCACCCCATAAAACTATAGCTTAATACAAAGAAGGCTCTAACACTTCATCCACTACAGCGGTATGTGTAATCAGATTAATCTGACCTTTTACCTTAATAGTATAGTGGTACCTGAAGGAAAGTAAATGCTCATTTCGTTGTGCTCGGGCGTGAATGTCCATATGTGTATACATATTCACAATATATCTGCCGTCCGAACACATGGCCTAACTTCTATAGTTCTTCGTGTGTTGTGTGCTTACTGTATGCTACATGCGATTTGTGTTAAGTTTTCCATAAAACAATAGATGGACCGTGGCATATTCTTTAAGATCGGGGACATTGGTGGAAAGGTTGTTGTTGTTCAATGCTCATAATGAGAATGTTTCCTCCTTTGTTGCGACCTAACAAGGGTGTTGTGGCAGGTTGTAGTACCTCTCCTCACATCCCGGGCGGGACTGTGGACTGGGATTTTCTAGACTGCTGTGCTATCATTGGCCTCACTTGCTCGCACAGTACCACATCTCGTGTCAGCCTTCCATGAAAACAGTATGTTCCAGTGAGCGCTACATTGAAGAGAGACAGTGGTCTTGGTCAGTATGTTATGCCTGACCGGACTAGCGTCTCAGTTGCCCAAGATACAAGATAATAGCCGATTGATCAGCATGCGATTGAAGTCGGGCAATTGTAGAATGGATGTACATGATTCATGACGTAAAGCTGATGAGACTTCTGATCACCGGCGACTGAAGGCAGGACCATTGGTGATGATGATATGTTTAGCTATGAAGACGCTGCCTAGAGATAGTTTGGATACCAGTTATTCCATGTGATGCTAATACAAGCGACATAGAGAGAGAGAGAGAAATAGAGAGAAAGAGAGAGAGAGAGAGAAGGAGATATGAATACATTTTACTGTAATGCTTAAATGAATGCAGGCAAGATGTATCAGAAAGACAATACGTGTATGAGGTGCGAGAT
The DNA here is from genome assembly GCA_036924085.1 of Ariolimax columbianus. NCBI lineage: Eukaryota > Metazoa > Mollusca > Gastropoda > Stylommatophora > Arionidae > Ariolimax > Ariolimax columbianus. The sequence goes on along the minus strand of JAVGWX010000005.1, from coordinate 43,852,517 downwards.
AGATGGTAAGCGGCATTTTTTCCTTTCATCACCCATTTCTTCTCTGTCATTGTTTTTAATATCCTGGTATAACTGCCATTACTTGTTTAATTATTATTATTATTCGCAACAGCGGCATCAATGATAATATTGTATTTGTCTGTATTAATTATATTGATACCAATCAAATGAAAGTTTGCAACATGTCTGTCCTGAGAAAGTTCATCTCTTTTTGTTTGCTTCCTTGGAGTTAACTAAAGCTGATTATAATGATTGGACAGTTATTTTAGATTAATTATTGATTTGTATATGTTTTGAGTGTTGCGTGCAAAATATTATGTTAGGTTTGAATGATCTATATTGTCTATCGCAGACAAGTTGACCTTTTGATGGTTCTGCAGTGTCTCATGTAGACAGGTTGACGTTTTGGAAGATCTACATTGCCTGTCGAAGACACGCTGCCTTTGAACAGTTCCGTTTTGTTTATCAAACACAGGTCCGTATTTTGAAAGCTCTATATTGCCCATCGTAGACAAATTGACCTTTTGAAAGCTCTATATTGTCCACCGTAGACATGTTGACCGGTTGAAACTACTATATTGTCTACCGTAGACATGTTGACCTTTCGAAAACTCAATATTCTCTTTCACAGACATGTTGACCTGTTGAAAGCTCTACAATGTCTACCATAGACATGTTGACCTTTTGATATCTTGATATTGTCTTTCGCAGACAGGATTATCTTTTGTTACATTACCAAATGTTTTAATAACTTCTATGATCCTAAACTGCGTCAGTTTCATCAATTGAATTATTATAAAACTCAGTATTCGTCACCATCATCAAGAACATTGTCATTATCACTTGCATAATTATCATAAGATTGAGTCACCTCCATACTTTACATAATTATCACAAATTGTATGAGATGTATCTCTTGCCTCTTCATTTAGCTTTGAAACGTAATTGCATTTCTTTTTGTGAATATGCTTGCCACAAAACCACCTTGAGTGTACTGGGGTAAATCCGTTTGTATGTGTCGGTGTGTATGTGTGTGTGTGCTTAAAATTGACCGCAATGTTTATGTGTATATATGCAAGTTAACATGTGTTCCGTGCATGTCTGGTTTAGGAAAAAAAAAATCGTCAATAAAATCGCCTATTTTAAGACGAGTCTTAGTGTTTTGTTGAAATAATCTGTTTATGTAAGAAGAAAAATGGATATGATATGCGTTACTAATCGTGCTTTTAGTCATGCATTTTAGAAAACTTACACACTCAAACACATACACATACACTCATATACACATATGTGAGCCTGATCTGTTCTCAGAAGATCTATCGTTTACTCACGTCCTTCTTTAAACATCGTTGTCTAGTTCTTCAGTTGTCTTCGACACACTTTTGTCATCATACACTACCTGCATTCTGCAATGAATGTCAACTGATCGACATACTTCAGCTGTTAGAAACCGAATCACCGCTCGCTGATTAATGCTGGACGGAATCGGTATCACACTCACCATGTTTTCAACGGTCTGCTGAGGAAACTATGATTCGAGGATAATGAAATTTTGCAAATTTGACGGTTGGTATATGCTGTTTACACCAGCAATTACGTCATCGTGCGTATGTTCACGTGTTGCAGTTTGGTCCGGTTTCATTTGAACACGCTTCGTACTTACATGCATACACGTGCATATGCATGCACACTATGTATTACTGGTCACCACGTCATTCGTTACTAGCGGCTACGCCTGCGTAATGCCTTCCTTTATTTAATGTATAGACTGTAACCATTGAATCAGCCATCAAACGATTGTTGGATTTGTAAACCAACATGAGTTCTACAAAAAAGAAGAGAGTCAAAACTTATCGTGATCACCTGGAATTATGGTTATGATGAAAGAGAAAAGTCTTCCTTTAGTTTCTAGAAAACAGTTCAAGTTGACGTGACTTAATACACATTCACAAGATAATCAAAGGACAAAATAAATGAGTCTAGATTAGTTGTCCAACATATGCAGTCGCTCACAAGAACAAGAGGGCACACCTACAAATTAATTACAGAAATGTTCAGATTTGATAGAAGCAAATATTTTTTTTCTGCCAGAGAGTAGTAAATGCATGGAATGCTATGACACAGGAAGTTGTGGGGGGGGGGGGGGGGGGAAGAGGATCAATTATTGCATTCAAGAATAAATTGGATGCGCATAGGTATTTGTAGATCACGGGAAGTAAAAGAAACAGGTTGTATACAGACTCTGCAGAGTCTTCTAAACCAGTACAACGACGTTATGTTAAATTATGATTAAGTACCTGAGATAACGAAACAGGCACAAACAGGGCAGTGCATAGACCAAATGTATCATATACCGACCTGGAATAGAATGATTTACTGCTCATCCCGATATGAATTTAAAATATACGTGTATATCCTTAAAGGAAAGTAAAACATACAACAGACGGACAACACATAAAATAATTATGCCAAATAAGTGCATGCAAATGGAATCAGGAATGCAGGGATTGAAACGTCAGTATACTACGTGATGAGTTCAAATAAAAGCGGTCATTTTTGTTCCTGTTCTACCTTATTGGGTTATAGCGTGCTGCAAATACTATATTTAGTTAGGAGCACTTGTGTCCTATTACTGCTAGGTGACCAACTTGTTATGGACCAGTAACGTGACAGATAAATAAAATACACGGAAAACACTGCCAGTGCTTGCATGCAACATCGTGTTGTGATGAAGTTTCTTTTGAAAGAAGGCGGTAAACCTTGGAAAATTTACAGAAGACTGCGATTACAATACGCTGAGTGGGGGATGCATCGGAGATAAGAATGGTGCCATTTTGATGGATGAGAATGACATGTCGAAAAGATGGAGGAAATATACAAGCAAGATTTTTGGGGACAGTCGCGTAGCCAAACCATCAATATATGATAATGAAAGACCCAGCATCCTAGGATCAGATGTGGTAAATGGGATAAAACGTATGAAAAAAGGGAAAGAAACGGGGCCGAACTCCATTAGCATAGCAATGATAGAGGCCCAAGAGGAATTTGGTATATACTTACTGATCTGTGAAATGACATATACAATACTGGATGCATACGAACAGACCTAAAAACATCTACGTTTATAACACTCCCGAAAACATCTCATGCAACAGAATGTTCAGACTTTAGAACAATAAGTCTAATCTATGCAGATACAAATAAAAGATCAACTACTTGAACAGGTACAGATTTTCTCCTATCTAGGTCACATAAAAACGGAAGAAGGAAGCTGTTAAAAAAAACCCAGAAAGAGAATAAGTATGGCCAACATGGTATAAGACAACATACGACACATACTGACATCCAAACAAATAAATCAGAATTTGAAAATCAGAATTATCATGCGGTATGAATAATCGTCACTACGTTATGGCGGAGAACTGATCAGATGAAACACTGAGCCGCAGTAAGACATTTGAATGGAGTAAACGTTTCAGAGAAGGCCGTACATCCGCGAGTGATGATTCCGGCCGAGGTGGCTCTCAACACACCACAGTGATTCTTGGTAACTTCCAGATTGGGGAACGCCTTATTCTTGAAGATTGACTGTCACGAACTATTATTCTTGAAGATTGACTGTCACGAACTATTATTCTTGAAGATTGACTGTCACGAACTATTATTCGTGAACATTTGCATTTTCGGAATGTTACTGCACGTTGGGTTTGATCACAAATTACGTCCTGCTCCTGCAAGATACGGCTAAACCTTATACGGCTCATCGCACTATGTGCATCTGCAGCCACTCGGCTGGGAGGTATTGTCACATCCACCTTATAGCTCAGACATCTCTCCAAGCACTTTCCACCTTTTTTGGACCCCTACAAGAATTCCTGGGAAGTCAGTATTTCAGCACTAGTGGCGAAGTGAAACAGGCTGTCCTGGATTAGTTCAGACATACAGACAAATGTTTCTACTCTGACGCTTTTCAAGCATTACGTAAACGCTGAGATAAGTGCAAAATCGTTGCAGGAGATTATATCGACGAATAAATGGCATTATGACGAACTTTTTTTTTTAAATAAAAAAAAGTTCCGGTTTTACTTGAACGCCCCTAGTAATTTATGTAAAGTGAAGTGAATCGTCATTCTCCTCGTTCCATCGCTAACTGTTTCTGAAGTGTGCACAGAGGCGAGAGGACAGACATGCGTCACATCTAGTCTTCCGTACAATGAAATCAGCTATCATTGTCAACAGAAAATAACTTTTCTGCAAATTGAATCCTTTATACATGTTCATGTTGAACTCTGCGGATGACACATTAAGAACATTAGCACAACCAAAACAGAAGCTGCAGATGCTCATCTAGCCTGAGAACATGAGAATTATGGTAAACGGGACCAAGATAAAACCAGGGAAGTATTTCGAGTACTTGGGCAGTGTTGTCACACAGGATGGAGGTTTATACAGATAAATTGAGATCGTGCCAAAAAACCAAATGCAGTTGCGTACCATTATTGAAACACACTAACATAAACATGTCCAAAATAGACTGCTTATCAACAATGAATCATGCCAACACTCTGTTACCAGTACCAAACGTGAACTTTAACAACCTCTCTAGAGAGAAAGATCACGACTTGTGAGAGGAGATGCCTCCAGAAAACTATCAACTTGGAGATATTGAGTGAGCAATAAATAGGTGCGAATCATCTTTAAAGCACGGCTCTGCATTTAATATATCAATGGGCAGAGAATCAAGTGGTACGGCCATCTTATGAAAATGAAACATAACCAATTACCCCTGTGCGCCTATAACCCACGACAATCAGGTTTCCACAACCGTGGTTGCACGAGAACTAGATGGATAGAGTAAGTGGTGCGGACATTCTGAATTGACATGGGATGACAGGGGAGGAGGATTAACTTCCGGTCTGGCACAACATGCTGATCAGATATATTAGTCAGGGTCAGACAAAATATACTGGCCAAAACTCTCACCTCGGCTTCATAGTAGCCCTCCCTGGAAACGGGCTGTTATCATGGCAACCTGGCTAATTGGGTGAGGTATCGACGTGATACCCGTAGTAGTGAGTGACATACAGATGAAGCCACGTATAGCACAGCCACCTGGAGGACCCAGTCTACCTTCATCAGCACGCTCGGGATGTGAGGAAAGCTTCTGCAACCCGCCACTGAACGTCCTTTTCAGGACACACAAAAGAGTAAACATACTCACTGTGGGCATTTGCAAGAAGGAAACAACTACAACGACATGGTATGACGGCTACTTCAGCTCGTCTGGCCCTGGACAGAAACTGACAGCGCCTCACGGCACAAGTGGATAAGACAAGACAAGACAAGACCCTTTTATGCTGTGGTCAACCAGGCTTTTTACATCATGTCAACTATTACTTTCATTTCCTTCTCGTGTCATATATTGAGAGTATTTTTGTTAATAAGAGAACATAATTATTATTTAATTTCATTTCCTGCAAAATCAGATAAAGTATAGGAAAACTTGAGGTTAGCCTTTGCAGATCTACAGGAAACATATCACTGTGAAGTGTTTGACGCAATGGTGTTTTACCTGCGTAGTTGTCATTAAAGGTGAGTGATCAATAGTTATGGATGAGGAGATTTCGGTTCAATCTTTACGAAGAGGCGAAGTAACACAAGAAACATGCTCTACAGAAGTTAAAAGAAGTGGAGATAACTCTACAGCTTTATTGATAGTAGTTGATGCTATAACTTTTGTGCATATGCATTTGATTTGATAATCACACGATGAAGGGAATTAACTTTTCAGCAGTACAGAGATGGAAGTTAACTTCCAATTATGCAACGGGAAAGAACGTTATTGTTGTAGTTCATCCCCACTTTTTATATAATGCAAATAACTAGAGTAAACTTTATAGTTTGACGGAAATTGATGTTAACGTATACTTTATCGGGCAGACAGCTAACTTATGAATTAAGAGTAGAGGTGGCTAGCCTAATATTTAAAAAAAAACACACTTAGCATTTACTGAGAGAGAGTCATTACATCTTCAAGTCTTATCAAAGGGCAGTGATGTCCACTCGCCATAACACACATCACATTTCCTGAGAAAGTCGAGACCCTATAGGTGTTGGCAACGTGCAGTGACGTCTACTCACTAAAACATATGCCATCTTCCCCTTCTTCTATGTTCATTATCAATCTCCTGCTACCAAACCCTGCGAAGGCCTTTGCAAGCAGCAGTATGCTGACTGGATAATTGAGTGAGTTGTTTCGTAGTTTACAGCTTGACTGTGATATCTGCACATTTCGGTCCGACACATCCGACTCCAGCAGGTAAAACATATAACATTTACTGAGAGAATCAGGACACATATAGGTCTGATCGAAGTACAGTAATGTCCACTCGCTATAACACACATAACAGTTAGTCCCAAATCAAACATAAACAGATAGTCAATATTTACTTTTTTTTATAAACAGAACAAATGTAGTTCAAAAGTCATAGTCTGAAAGAAAACACAATTCGTGTCATTTTATTTTCTGCAAATGAGCACACAAAAAGCACTGACGCCAGTCTTGTAGTGAGATGATATTTCAACGGTGCATCTGTCTTTCTGTCTAACTGGTGCTATCTACTCTACAGAGACTAATGGGATAATGCCAACCTGAAAGATCAAGAAGAATAATTCATACATCACTTATACACCAGCTGATCGACCAGTAGGTGTGCACAGTCTATGTGTCGTTGTGTGTTTGTTTATATGTGTGGGAGCGTGTGTCTGAGAGTGTGATGGTGTATTATGTGTACAAGTAAGTGTTCGAGCGTCTGTATCCATGTGAGTTTGTGCGAGTTTATGTGTGAGAATGTGTTGGTGTATTATGTGTACAAGTAAGTGTTCGATCGTCTGTATGCATGTGGGTTTGTGTGAGTTTATGTGTGTGAGAGTTTTTTGCTGTTGTCGTTGAATGCCCATGATGAGTAACTTTACTCTTTTGTGTGCTCTGAAGTGGTTGTTGGGTGGCGGGTTGCAGCAGCTGTACTCACAACGCGAGCGTGCTGATGGAGTCGGGCGGGGTGAGCCAGGCAGTTGTGAAGCGCTTGACTTCATATGCGCGATGCTCATTACGACGGGGATAACGTCGATCCATCAGTTAGCAAGTAAAAGTAAAATAACATGTTTTTGGGGAGAGGTGAGTAGAAGTGGTGGTATGATCTTGGTCAGTATATTTCACTTGGCCCTGCCTAACATTGTCCGATCAGTGATGGTATGATCTTGGTCAGTATATTTCGCTTGGCCCTGCCTAACATTGTCCGATCAGTGATGGTATGATCTTGGTCAGTATATTTCACTTGACCCTGACTAACATTTTGCGATCAGTGGTCGTATGATCTTGGTCAGTATATTTCACTTGGCCCTGCCTAACATTGTCCGATCAGTGATGGTATGATCTTGGTCAGTATATTTCGCTTGACCCTGCCTAACATTGTCCGATCAGTGATGGTATGATCTTGGTCAGTATATTTCGCTTGGCCCTGCATTACATTGTCCGATCAGTGATGGTATGATCTTGGTCAGTATATTTCACTTGGCCCTGATTAACATTGCCCGATCAGTGATGGTATGATCTTGGTCAGTATATTTCACTTGACCCTGACTAACATTTTGCGATCAGTGGTCGTATGATCTTGGTCAGTATATTTCACTTGGCCCTGCCTAACATTGCCCGATCAGTGATGGTATCATCTTGGTCAGTACATTTCACTTGGCCCCGACTAACATTGTCCTATCAGTGATGGTATGATCTTGGTCAGTATATTTCACTTGGCCCCGACTAACATTGTCCGATCAGTGGTGGTATGATCTTGGTCAGTATATTTCACTTGGCCCCGACTAACATTGTCATATCAGTGATGGGATGATCTTGGTCAGTATATTTCACTTGGCCCTACCTAACATTGCCCGATCAGTGATGGTATGATCTTGGTCAGTATATTTCACTTGGCCCTGACTAACATTGTCCGATCAGTATTGTTTGAATGAGCAGACGTCAACCTCCTCTCCTCATGTGTGTGTTAGTGTTTTCGTGTGCATATGTATGTGTGAGTGTGTGCGTCAATATATGTAAGTTTAAGTGTGTATTTGTGGGCATTCTACTGATATGTGTTTGTGTGTGCGTGTGTGTGTGTGTATGTGTGTGTGCGCTTATATGTGTGTGTCTGACTGATGCTAAGTATATTTGTAAATGTGTATATATTTAGTACATTTTGTTTGATTAGCTTATATGCTTGCGTATGTATTTCTGCTGTTTTCAAAAGTGGTAAATTTAGCGCCTAATATGAAATAATAATCTTTTGGTGCAGATAACAATGCAGTAATGCATATAATGGTCTGCTGGAACAGATGATGATGTTTGTCCACCACTAGTGATGAATACAACTCTCTTTGTTCAGTTGTTTTGACAGTGCTTTCTCTTGCTGTATCCGTTGAATTCGGTGACTTGTGCTGTCATTTGGATTAAATTGAGGATGTAACTGCGCTTGCTGTCAACCTCACTCTCTGGTCCTGAACTGCCTTTGGCCAGTGACAAGATTTTATAGAGAGGACTCGAGATAACACAGGATGTAGATTTTTCCTCCCGGTTCACTTCCGAAGCCTTTACCGTAACCAGGTAGCATTCAAGGCATTGGATGGGGATGACATCTATGATTGCGTGTCGTGCCTTTCCCATAACTGCAAGATGTCGTAGGGACATCACTCAGCGTGAGTAATGTGTGGTTGGGCATCTCTCCTAGGCCGTTTTCTAGCTCAATGTAGTCGTGTCTAAATTTCACAGTCATGCCAAAACTGACGCTGTCTGCAACTAGGGAAGGGCGCCAATCTCGTAAAAGTTTAGCCGTGTGAACTAGACCGGGAAAATACGACACAGGTTTAAGCGTTGTGCTAATTCATTTAGACGATGTTCAGACGACAATAATACGAGGAAAGAAAACACAAAAAAGTAACAATTATCTAAATCGAAAACAATGTCAGTTTCCGTTAACACAAGTGTAAGTCGTCAACTAGTGTGAATTTCAGCCAAATCTGTGGTCTGACGGCATCCATAATGAACATAAACACCAGAACAATGCAGATCCGCAGGCGGTAGGGCGCCATCTTTGCCGCTCTTCACATAACGATGTGTTGATGTATAAACTGATCTGTTGGTGAACATATCGATGCATTGGTATATATGCGTTTGCTAGCTTCTCTCTCACACACACAAACATTATTCCAGGACGAGCGATTATAGTTGTTTTCCCTTTCATAGCAAATCATGACTAGGTACGCACCATGGTTGTTTCACATACCAATATACACAGCTGTAAACGATCACTTAGATTAAAATCCAGGTCTCGTATAAAAGGAAGTGATAGTCAAACTGTATACTACAGCATTAGTTAGACCTAGATTGGAGTACTGTGTACAGGTGTGGATTCCTTATCGTAGAGGTGATATATACATGCTGGAAAGGATACAAAGAAGAGCGAAAAAAGCTGATAGGGAGATTCCAGAATTATAATTATAAGGAGACACACAGAAGAACCGGTGAATATTGTCTAGAAAAGAGAAGAATGTGATTTAACACAGCTTTATACGATAATCAGCGGAAATGAAATCAGACTAAAGCAAGTTTTATTTCAAAATACATCCGCCTACAAGAACTAGATTGCATAGCCACAAATTAATTCAAGAAAGGTCCAGATTAGATACCAGGAAATATTTTGTTTAGTCAGGGTGGTGCTTGGGATGCATTGCCATGGGAAATAATAGAAGCAAGGTCAATCAATGCATTCAAGAATATGGTGGTTGTGCATATCTATGTTAAGACCAAGTGAATGAAACTGGTCATATACAGGCCGTAAAGTCTTCTAAACCAGTATAACGATGTTAAGTTAAGATCATGAACTCACCTCAGCGTCCCTATCTGGTTTGAGGATACCACTACCGTTTCGTGTGTTCACAAGGCGCTAATCAATTGGTTCGCTGTCATCGTTAAACTCTATAGACACGCATGAAGATAAAATCGGCTGGTAAATCCTATACTCAGAGGACCAGTTACAAGAATGGGAAAGCGAGAATGGCATTCTTCCAGGAAAACGATGCAGAGTTCGACCAAGGAGTAAATCGACACAAGACATCAAGGACACCTTTAAACATGAACATGCAGCACAGGCTGGTAGATTGACCGCTGATCGAAATATTATTGACGAGCGCGACTTTCTGCCAAGGATATGCAACATGATGATGACTTCCTGCATCTTACTAATCCTAGAGGAATAAAAATTACGAGTCGAATATGAAATGAATTACTTTTTAGAATGTTCCCCGGACAGTCTGTTCTTGTCGATGTGCAACTGCCAAGTGTTCTTTTACACTTATAAATTGTACACACAATATCCCAATTGAAGGTCAAAACTTCAATAATTCTAGAAGATGTTTCGAGAAAGTGGAACGTTGGAAACTTGTTGGATTGGAAACCCAACCGTTTCGTTCTGTCGTTTTTTCAGAAGCTTTATCTTTCAGCTTTATGGACCTACTGACTTTATAACTGCATAAATAACAAGAAGCTTAGATTTACAGAAAGCCTTAGAAGACACATTACACAAAACAAATATTCGCTGTGCTCTTGACACTCAAGAGTATCGTTTAAAATCTATAAACAAGGAACCTATCGACTTATGTTTTTGTAACAGTTAAATACCTCAGTTAAACGAACAGTGGGCTAAGGGATATAACTGGCAGAAATAATTAAACCGCGGTAGCAAAATGGAATTATATCCTCTTCTAAGTTAAGTTCACCAAAAACAGTCACTGCTGAGGATGAAGTGTTAGAATCTTCATTGTACTGGAAAAAACTAATTTTTAGGATTTGGGGGTGGTTTAAACCCTTTCTAGCTGCCTTTGCATGGCCACCAATTTGTCAGGTATCGTTTTTCAGCTGGATTGGCTGAAAAGTGGCGGAAAAGGGGGTGGGGGGGGGGGGGGGGGAGTTTGAACATGAAACGTTAGCCTCGTATGAGAAGCAAGTTTACAAATCACTCATAAACTAATATTCTTTTTGTAATACATCGCCTCTTAATTGGTATCTTTTTAATCAATATGGCGAGGCCGCAATACCTCAGACACGTGATATAAATAGAAGTTACAAAAATCTTAACGAAAGAAAAATATTTACTGGATGAATAGAACTTTATAAAGGTCAGGATAAGCTGATAAAGGCTTCTAGCTTAGCTGAATTATTCTCCTTACCCGTGGAACTCATGCTACAAATGGATGGTAAATAATACTGATTCTTTGTTCATGTTATTTCCCTGTGATCCATCAATGCAAATCCAGCCGCCTCGGTTTCCTGTTTTACTGTTCGTGTCAATGTGGCCTTCTTACCTCACTTTAATGGACAACATCACAATTGTATTTGGGGTCCACTAGGTCAGCGGATTCAACCTCCAAACGCAAAAGACCCAGTCTTATTTTTTTCTAAAGCCCTAGCACTTGATTTCCCACGAGACGGTTAGCCTAGAACGCCAATTAGATGACGCAATATATAGCAGTCATTACCACTATACGTCACCGTTTGTGTTATGGATTCCATGAGTGCTAACGTGTTCTTCATGATGATTTTCATATATTTTAGAACAATTTAAATTTAATCTGGTGATGTTTTAAATGCCATATTACATTTCAATAGCCTAGCAACATAAACGTAACTTGCTTCAACCTCAGATACACATAAATAGTCAAAAAGACTTGTTATCTTTCCCTCCTTGGGGCTCACTCCAGCACATGCACGGATTTGTAAATTGGCTGGTGAAGAACTCAACTTGAGATCCCGGTCGTGGTTATTCGAGTTTTTTAATAACAAATCGACATTCATCAACCTGTTAGCAAGCCGGGTTTAGGAAATGCACTAGCCACCTTATCCCGAAACATAAACTGTTGGAGAACGCAACCACAACTGGTGCGCCCTCTTGAATATATTGATTGTAAATTAGAATGTGGCTTCCATGACGTCTCGAAACTGAGGGATGTCGAATTTTTTCGTTTCGGATCCGATCCCTTATTGCGATCTTCGGAACAGGTTGTTCCACTGCTCTTTGAGTAAGTCTGATCTTCTCAACATCTGCTTCGCGGAGATTCCCCACACTTTGCAACCGTAGGTCATGGTTAGAATTACTAAAGAGTTAAAAGTGTGTGCTTTTGACAGATGTTTGTCACCCTTTGAAGTACTGGTTTAATGCAATATAAGTAATGCCCAGTTACCCTTCTCTGTCTAATGATTTCACAGTTAATTTTGTGACTTGTATTTATTGTTCAATGTATTCATCGATCAGCTTGACTTTCTGCTTGGGGCAAGAGGGATTTCTGGGGTATTCTGCTTTTATTAAGGGACAGGAGGGGATTTTCGGGGATTTTCAGTTTCATTCTTGAGCAGGAGGAATTTCTGAGGTAGTTTGCTTTCATTGCGGGCTAGGATGGTTTTCTGAGGTATGTTGCTTTCATTGCGGGCTAGGATGGTTTTCTGAGGTATGTTGCTTTCATTGCGGGCTAGGAGGGATTTCTGAGGTATTGTTTTCATTGAAGGCCAGTAGGGATTTCTGAGGTATTCTCCTTTCATTGAGAAACACGATGAATTTCTGAGATATTCTTCTTTCTATGCGAAGCAAGACGATTTCTGAGGTATTCTGCATTCATTGTATTCATTTGCAAACTAAAGTATCTGCTAATCCCATTTAGATCATTCAAGGAATATTGCGCTTTATCATTGGTAGGACTGATGGTCACAATGTTGTCTGCAAATTAAAAATGGGTGAGTCACTCTCCACCTATATTTACGAATCTGTCGATTCAATTTAGATGTATGAAGGTCTCTTCTAGAACCGCTATGAATAGCTTGTGAAGACGGTGTCACCGTACCTGGCATCCCTTGCTATCGGAATATGTACTGGACGATGGTATGGTGTGATGACCGTATTGGAGACCTCGTAGATTTTTTCGTTCATGTTTATGTAGTTTTAGGAAATTCCTTGTTTTCTTAGCGCATTGTTGGTTTCTGTTCAAGTGAAGGATTTTTAGTAGTTAATATATACAAATTATAAGGGAATACACAGTTCACTCGCGCTTTTCATCAGTTATGATATTAGATCGGGTGGATGTTGCCAGTTGTGGATAACCATTTCCTGAAACTAGCTTTTCACGGCACGGGACTGTTTTTTTGTTGATTTTGTTCTCAATAACTGTAGCCTTAGTCTTAGTCGATTTGTGTGTCTACAAGGGTGTTATCCCTTGTGCAGATCCCGACTCTTGTGCCAGTTGGTAGTAGCCTGGTGCATTTCTCTGATTAGCGGGCTGGGCTCGAGCAGTGCTATGTTTTTTCGTTTGGTTTTGTGCTGTTGTGCTTATCTCGGTTTCCAGTCGATTCTGTCTCGGGAATAGGTTGTCCAGTAGATGGCTGACTTGTTTGTGTGCTCCAGCGTCACAGAGTGTGGTTGCCGTGCTCCGGCGTCACAAAGTGTGGTTGCCGTGCTCCAGCGTCACTGAGAGTGGTTGCCCTGCTCCAGCGTCACAAAGTGTGGTTACCGTGCTCCAGAGTCACAAAGTGTAGTTGCCGTGCTCCAGAGTCACAAAGTGTGGTTGCCGTGCTCCAGAGTCACAAAGTGTGGTTGCCGTGCTCCAGAGTCACAAAGTGTGGTTGCCGTGCTCCAGCGTCACTGAGAGTGGTTACCCTGCTCCAGAGTCACAAAGTGTGGTTGCCCTGCTCCAGAGTCACAAAGTGTGGTTGCCGTGCTCCAGAGTCACAAAGTGTGGTTGCCGTGCTCCAGAGTCACAAAGTGTGGTTGCCGTGCTCCAGAGTCACAAAGTATGGTTGCCGTGCTCCAGCGTCACTGAGAGTGGTTGCCCTGCTCCAGAGTCACAAAGTGTGGTTGCCCTGCTCCAGAGTCACAAAGTGTGGTTGCCGTGCTCCAGAGTCACAAAGTGTGGTTGCCATGCTCCAGCGTCACAAAGTGTGGTTGCCGTGCTCAAGCGTCACTGAGAGTGGTTGCCGTGCTCCAGCGTCACAAAGTGTGGCTGCTGTGCTCCAGCGTCAGAGATAGTGGTTGCCCTGCTCCAGAGTCACAAAGTGTGGTTGCCGTGCTCCAGAGTCACAAAGTGTGGTTGCCGTGATCCAGAGTCACAAAGTGTGGTTGCCGTGCTCCAGCGTCACTGAGAGTGGTTGCCCTGTTCCAGAGTCACAAAGTGTGGTTGCCGTGCTCCAGCGTCACTGAGAGTGGTTGCCCTGCTCCAGAGTCACAAAGTGTGGTTGCCGTGCTCCAGAGTCACAAAGTGTGGTTGCCCTGCTCCAGAGTCACAAAGTGTGGTTACCGTGCTCCAGAGTCACAAAGTGTGGTTGTCGTGCTCCAGAGTCACAAAGTGTGGTTGCCGTGCCCCAGCGTCACAAAGTGTGGTTGCCGTGCTCCAGCGTCACAAAGTGTGGTTGCCGTGCTCCAGCGTCACTGAGAGTGGTTGTCGTGCTCCAGCGTCACAAAGTGTGGTTGCCGTGCTCCAGCGTCAGAGATAGTGGTTGCCCTGCTCCAGAGTCACAAAGTGTGGTTGCCGTGCTCCAGCGTCACAGATAGTGGTTGCCCTGCTCCAGCGTCACAAAGTGTGGTTGCCGTGCTCCAGCGTCACAGATAGTGGTTGCCGTGCTTCAGCGTCACAAAGTGTGGTTGCCGTGCTCCAGCGTTACAGATAGTGGTTGCCGTGCTTCAGCGTCACAAAGTGTGGTTGCCGTGCTCCAGCGTCACATATAGTGGTTGCCCTGCTCCAGCGTCACAGAGTGTGGTTGCCGTGCTCCAGCGTCACAAAGTGTGGTTGCCCTGCTCCAGAGTCACAAAGTGTGGTTGCCGTGCTCCAGAGTCACAAAGTGTGGTTGCCCTGCTCCAGCGTCACAAAGTGTGGTTGCCCTGCTCCAGAGTCACAAAGTGTGGTTGCCGTGCTCCAGAGTCACAAAGTGTGGTTGCCGTGCTCCAGTATTCGTCTTTCCTTCTGACTATATGGCCAACCCGGTGGTGCTTGGAGTTGTTGGCATAATGTACGGCATCCTTGATGTGTGACAATGCCCGGATGTCACTGTTGTGTAAACATATATTGTGGCGCTGTTGTTTAAGTGATAGGCTCACAAGACGGCGCTCATGTGAGGCATGTGTTGTCCTTAGCTGGTTTTCTATGGCGTTTGTCAGAGACCAGATTTCACTTCCATAGCAACACGCTGGTAGCACCACTTAGTCGAATATGTCTGTTCGCAGTCTGGTGTCTCTGGGGAAGTCTGCTGCCGCCTTCATCGAGTTGAAGGCGGTCCAGTCTGCTCGACGGTGCCTGGCAATCTCGTACTTCAGGTTATGTTCCGTGTTTTAATGGTAGAAACATAAGACAAGGCATCTGGAGTAGCATGAATGGAACTCAGGAGGACAACGTGAACAAATAATCCGTATTCCCAAAGGCGGTGTGCGTTGCACTTTCTTTTTTATTTTGGGCCTGTCGGGCCAGTGCATCCGACTTCAGCATGCATTTTATGTAAGGGTCTACTTCCTCCTTCATTTTCTAAAGGTTTGCTTCCCCGGGGTAACAGCCGGTGCTGTGATGGGGATCGAACCCAGCACTTTCGCATTGTGAGCCGTGTCCCTTATCCGCTAGCCCACGCCGCCCCCATTTTAGTATGAGTTCCACGAAAAACAAGAGTTCCACGAAAAACAAGAATAATAGCCTGACCTTAAAAAGTTCTTCCAATCCAGTAACAATTTGTCTGTCGTCAAGATTTCTGTAACTTCTAATTAGACCACATCTCTGAAGGTAGTGCAGTCTCGCGACATTGAATATCACGATATCACTCAAGATGAGATGTATTATAAAAACTGTTAGAAGAGGATACAAGGGTCACAATGAGTGGTGAACTTGCTTCCCATTCCCGTTGAGAGTTCGAACCTCGATAGCGACACTCTCCGATCAACCCAACTTTAAACTGGTACCTAATCTTATAACAGCAAGCAAGGGATTAGGCCGCCACACCTATTAAAAATAGCTGAGGATTAGCACAATGACGATTCTAACTCTTTATCCTTGTCAGCAGTGACCTCTATAGACTACATTCATCATTCTTTACTATGGGATATAATTAGTATTTTCAAAATGTTTGTTTATTATTTTCTCTGGTTATATCCCTTAGACTATCTTTTCTTACTTACATTTGATGATACTTTGTAAAATATGTCTGGACGGATTGTACAGAAGGGATAATGATGGTTTATGCTAATAAATGCTGGTGTTTAACTGTCAAAATGGCAAATATTTAGTGTACAAAGCAGGAGGAACCTTGACTTAGGAGAATGAAGTGTAGTCACATTTGTCAAGGAAGAATGCGTTTTCTAGATATTTCTGTCAAAATAAATTGCATTTCTAGTATACAATTACAAATTAAGTGAGTTCCTATAGCTGTAGTTGTAGCACCTTGTTGCCGCTAACGAAGATGAGATACCATATGACCACTACTCTAACAGAATCAACAATAAACCTACCACAGTAACCCGCTCTTTGTGATGTCCTCAGTCTGTATGGCCTTTCTTAAATTCGACTAGGGAAGTCTCAACCTCCTTCATCATGCCCATGTAGTTAGTGGCAGAGTCGCACAATACCTTGATCAGATCGTGTGTCACGTGCTTCACTTGGTCCGATTTCGTCAGACTGGCGAACATCTTAATAGTTTCCTGTGTGTGACAACGTGTGCTATCATATAAGCATGGATTTTACGATAACAAGTCTGATAATTTCATCTATAATATATATAACAATAATTGTTATAAAATTCCTCATTTAACTATTTCTTCCTATCATCTATATGATGTGTTTTTCGTTAATTTCCTGTAAATAGACTTGAATTCTTATGATATTATCCTATAAACATAACTCACGGTTTCTAATGAATCATTTCTACTGTTTTCTTTCATGTGTCCATTTCTGAATATGTTTTTCCTTTCTCTCTTGCTAATGCAACCAGTCGATACTCTTATCTAATCAATCTAGCCAGTGCCTCACTTAGGCTAAGTTCAGTTTTTCACCTGGAAATTAGCATCTTCACTGTGATGATGTTCTGTGCTGTTGTTGCCTGTGAATTTCTCGTTGTAAATCGACACACTGCTGCTGTTGCCACCATTGTCTTTCTCCTTGGAGTCATTATTGCTGAAGTCCAATATATTTTTAGAGCTCTCTTGGTCACCAAACTGACCTTTGGCGATTCTGTAAATGGAGACATATACGCAGGAATTTTGTTTTTCAGAAACGTAAACTGAAGAAAATAGAATAAAAAATTATTGTCAGTTCTAGGATTCAATGCGAAATATAACCTGCTACGACTGGCACTGGTCTGTCTCACTAAGGAAAACGTAAACAAGGGGAGCCGTAAAGCGAGTGTTTGAGATCCATAATACATTACATAAGACACGCATACATTGATACAGAGATAAATGGATATCTAGTGTCGTTGGTAATCAGATAATGAATAATGTATTGATGTATATATACAATATGTCCTAGTGTATCTAATGATGCAGAGATACAGGGAGTTCTACTGTCGTTGATAATCAGACAATGAAGAATGTATTGGTACAGAGATAAAGGGAGTTTTAGTGTCGCTGATAATCAGAAGATGAGGAATATATTAATACCGAGAAAAAATGAGATCTATGCTTGACATACTTGACATGTTGGACATACTTGACATACTAGACATACTTGACATTCTTGTAATACATGACATGCTTGATAAACTTGACATACTTAGAATACTGGACATGCTAGACATACTTGACACACTTGACATACTTATCATACTTGACATGCTTGACACACTTGACACGCTAGACATACTTGACACACTTGACATACTTGTCATACTGGACATAATTGACATACTAGATGTACTTGTCATATTTGACATAATGGTATATTTGACATGCTTGTCGTACTTGACATGCAAGAATGCTTTACATATCAGACATATTTGATATGCTTGGCATACTTGTCATATTTGACATACTTAAAATATTTAACATACTACCATAGTTGACACAATTGACATACTTGGCATTCTTAACATACTTTACATACTGGACGCACTTGCCATGCTTGACGTGCTTGTCATACTTGATATACTTAATATACTTGTCATACTTGACATAGCAGACATACTTGACATGTTGGACATACTTGACATACTAGACATACTTGACATTCTTGTAATACATGACATGCTTGATAAACTTGACATACTTAGAATACTGGACATATTTGACAACCTTAAAATATATGACATGCTTGACATACTTGTCTTTCCTTGACATACGTTTTATACTTGATATACTTGGCATGCTGAACATAATTGTCATACTAGACATACTTGACACACTTGACATACTTATCATACTTGACATGCTTGACACACTTGACACGCTAGACATACTTGACACACTTGACATACTTGTCATACTGGACATAATTGACATACTAGATGTACTTGTCATATTTGACATAATGGTATATTTGACATGCTTGTCGTAC
Source organism: Ariolimax columbianus (assembly GCA_036924085.1). Classification (NCBI taxonomy): domain Eukaryota; kingdom Metazoa; phylum Mollusca; class Gastropoda; order Stylommatophora; family Arionidae; genus Ariolimax; species Ariolimax columbianus. Next base: position 43,833,902 of record JAVGWX010000005.1, on the reverse strand, counting down.
TTGACATGCAAGAATGCTTTACATATCAGACATATTTGATATGCTTGGCATACTTGTCATATTTGACATACTTAAAATATTTAACATACTACCATAGTTGACACAATTGACATACTTGGCATTCTTAACATACTTTACATACTGGACGCACTTGCCATGCTTGACGTGCTTGTCATACTTGATATACTTAATATACTTGTCATACTTGACATAGCAGACATACTTGACATGTTGGACATACTTGACATACTAGACATACTTGACATTCTTGTAATACATGACATGCTTGATAAACTTGACATACTTAGAATACTGGACATATTTGACAACCTTAAAATATATGACATGCTTGACATACTTGTCTTTCCTTGACATACGTTTTATACTTGATATACTTGGCATGCTGAACATAATTGTCATACTAGACATACTTGACACACTTGACATACTTATCATACTTGACATGCTTGACACACTTGACACGCTAGACATACTTGACACACTTGACATACTTGTCATACTGGACATAATTGACATACTAGATGTACTTGTCATATTTGACATAATGGTATATTTGACATGCTTGTCGTACTTGACATGCAAGAATGCTTTACATATCAGACATATTTGATATGCTTGGCATACTTGTCATATTTGACATACTTAAAATATTTAACATACTACCATAGTTGACACAATTGACATACTTGGCATTCTTAACATACTTTACATACTGGACGCACTTGCCATGCTTGACGTGCTTGTCATACTTGATATACTTAATATACTTGTCATACTTGACATAGCAGACATACTTGACATACGTGACATACTTGACATGCATTACATACTTGTCATAATATTATATAAAAAATTCCTATAGGAGGAAAGCCATTATGTTGTTGATGACGGAAAAGTGACAAATACGTTTTCAATGTGTGGGTATTATCCTCACAACGACCGTCCACGAAATGTAGAACTGAATTCATTAACGTGAAGAAATTTGACAGGTCACTTGCAGTTAGCTCAGCTGTTTCCATTGGACCTTAAATAATGAACCAATTCAGCGATCTTGAAATCTCAAAATGTAAGCAGCTTCTTTCTTTGTTCCTTGTCAATGACACGTTTCAAGTGTTTGATTGCATCTATAATGTAACTGTATAATTTTATCTTCAATACAACATAAGACTTTTTGCTTTGCATGATTGAAATGATAACTTTAATACATATTTTGAGAACATAGCGTGGATTTCACATTTTATTTCGTACACATTCGAAATTCGAAGAAGTATCACTTTCCACTCTTACGGTTTGTATAATTATTCTAATAATTGTTGTTCGAATCTCAGTGGAGACCAGGATTTTTTTCACCTAGATCTTCTTGTAAAATGTCCTCTGATCTCTGGGTAGTGAGATCGGAATCTCGTGTTCAGGGTCGAGCACATTAAAAATCTCTTGGCAGTTTGAAATCGAACAGAGTCCGACGCCCCGAGAACATTGAAGTTAAAAATGTACCCATGTTATTTGTACCTTTCCCCAGGTGGTTCGCTAAGAGCAGCTATAGATGCGCCTAACCCGCTGCGTATCTACTTAGCTCTAGTGTTTGAGTCTATTAAGATGGACTCGCACATTGTTTAAACCACCTTCAAAGAAACTGGTTGTATACGGATTCTGTGAACTCTTCTAAACCAATATACAGACGTTAAGTAAGTTAAAGCATTGAGATAAGTTTGACCTGTTTACGACAATGTCGTAGGTGCGTACAGGTGCTGAAAGGATAACGAAAAACACAAAGAAACTTGAAAGGAGATAAAGACAAGAACAAAGCTTGTTCCCATTGAAATGAATCGCCTACGAGAGAGAGAGAGAGGGTGTTTTGGGAGATGTGCAGGATGATTATCCAGTTAGATTAAGCAGAAGTACCAAAACGTTCATCGGCGTGGGAGAAGGTGAATGAAGAAATGGCATGGGAGACATACCCAAGACACAACGCTCACACGCTGCGTGATGCCCTTATGACCTATTGTGGCTTCGGAGAAGACAAACACGACAATGAATAGAAGAAACTGGTTGTATACAGTTATTTAGACCAGTATAATGACATTGTTCAGTTGTTAAAGGGTGTTTCTCTCATTGTGTGCAGTCCCATTGATGAGCAGATCGTTTACAAGCGTACTGCTAGTTGAAAGATAATTAATAAATTACATCTGACTGATGAGACAGTTCAAATATGGGGCATTTACAATAACAATGAAGAAAACCATTCTGGAAAGACAAGTGCACGGAATACCTACTGAAACAATGTTTGTGTTCAGTAGAGAAACAAAAAAATATTTCCAAGATTGCAGTATCAGACAAGGTAGACAAGACATTGGAGGTACATTAGGCTCTCTTCCTATTTTGAGGTAGCTAGTATCATCTGATCATAACATGTTTAATCCATCATATGTATCGTACAGCATTTAACACAATATATTTATCATACGATATTTAACATAACATATTTATCATGCGATATTTATCATACAGTATTTAACATAACAACATTAACGTGGTATAATTAACTTGACATATTTAATATAACATATTTAGTATACGTTATATATCATGACATTTACGATATATAAGACACCGTATAATAATAATAATAATAAAAATAATAATAATAATTATAATAATAATAATAGTAATTATTATTATTTCTACAGCTCACTTTCCTTTCTACCTGAGAATTATATTCACCTTTGAAACATTTTTTTTGAATTATCACATTCACAATAATCCAGCAGTTGATTGATAATTTCTTTCTTGAGCTCCATTTTCCGGGCCGTATAGGCTTGTGTCACATTGTAGAGCTTCTCAGCTAGCATTTTCTTCATTTGGATCTTTTCTTTCTCTTTTTTGAGAGACTTCTGGTCTTCCTTTCCCTGCATCTCCTTCTGCTGGTAATATACACATAAAAGATAAATCTCCAGATGTGGCACTAAAATCAGAGATCATGTGCAGGCAAAATGTTTTCAGTGCCATGGAGATGAGGATAGCAAAATGTATTATATTCTAAATTAGAGTCAAATCGACAGAATATCAGGCAGGTAATAAAACTGTTTTTCATTAATACTACATCAGCTCTGTAAATACTTTGGTCGTGTCAAGAGATACAACGTTCTTGACTGAACAGTGATGTAAGGTATGGTGTCAGGCAAAAGAGGCTGGGATAGATCAAGACGACAATGGCACCAAGATATCCAGAAATGCCTGGGAATGAAATTGGCAGAGGCTGGAGTTTTGACAAAGGAAAGAGTTTCATTCATACGTACTGTGATGCAAGCGACGTTCTATAAAGGACATGCTGCATGATGATGATGGTGAGACATAAATACATTACTTTATATCGGGCTCGAGAATTACGAGAAGATATTTGACAATTTAAACAGACTCACTCTGGAAGTTGCACTGGCGCTATGGAATACCAATGAAGGTAATATTTAGGAAACGTACGAAAATATGAAGCACAGGACTGGATGTGAGACAGCACTGCCTCTTATCACCATTCCTCTTTCTGCTGGCTATTCACTAAATTATGAAGAACACGATAACTCCTTTGTAAATTGTATTCAATAGCTTTTGACGAAGCGACTTTATGATCTAGGCTATGCTGATGATTTGGATCTTCTATGTCACAATCACAACATAGTGCAAAATAAAGTTAATATACTCACTGAAGTTAGCGACGTAATGAGGGACACATAGAAATAAGACCGACATGTTATAAAAATAAAAACAAGCACAGACAATCAAATTGTACTAAGAAACAAATGACTACAAGAGGTAGATTCATTCATATTTAATGGTAGGACAATGAACAAGGTTGGAGGTTCTGTTACATACATCACACTTAGAATAGAAAAGGCGAGAGATGGTCATCTGCTTTAGTGAGTTTGTTGACATCGAGATAAATTAAATCCGCCACGAAAAAACAGTTCTTCGAATTCAATGTCAAGGCCGTCCTATTAGATGGCTCTGTGACGTTGAAACAAAGAAAAGTGCAAGTGAATATATTGGTATGGATTCGTTTCTAATGCACCAGACGTGTTCAAATGAAACTGGACCAAGCTTTAACAAGTGAAATATGTACGATGCGCATGATGACGTCACTTCTGATGTAATTATCACATACCAACCGTCAAGTTTGCAAAATTTCACTATTATCCGACTCATAGGACGTGAGTTAACGTCGCATGCTGCGGCGTTAACCCCCATCCTTCTTTAAACATCGTTGTCCAGGTCTTCATTGTTGCGTTTGATACACGTTTGTCCCCAAACAATGCCTGCATTCAGCCATGAATGTCAACTGGTCGACACCCTTCAGCTGTTAGAAACAGAATCACCGCTCACTGATCAACCCAGGACGGATTCCGTATCACACCCGCCATGTTTTCAACGGTCTAGTGAAGAAACTATGATTCGGATCATAAATACATTTTGTAAACTTGACTGTTTGTATGTGCTGTTTACACTAGAAGTGACTTCATGATAAGCATCTTACGTATGTTCACTTGTTGCGGTTTTGTCTGGTTTCATATGAACACACCTCGTAGAACTGTGTCATGGAACGGGACATTACTCAGTGTAACTAGACGTACAGATACAGTGTTAGCGATGGATATAACACACATTATTGAAACCAGCTGATAACATTTAAACGCAGACGCTAATTTGTAATTTTCAGAACAAGCGAGGCAGGAGCAACAATGAACACTTTTGGAGAACTTTGAGACGAACCGAAAAGTGGCAGTTAAGGCACTTGAGAAGATGGAAGTGATGGCGCATGATGGAGAACTTGGCGAGTATTTATTCAGAACCTAGGCTAGGAGTTGAAGGACATGCCATGGGGTGGGAGACTAACCACTGGTCAGGCAAAATATACTGATCAGACATGTTAGTCAAGGTCAGGCAAAACACACTAACCACTTGGTTTGCACGTAGACCTTGCTGGAAATGGGCTGTTTTCAGGGCAGACTGGCTAGCAGTAGTGATCGTCACGCAATTGAAGCCAAGCATAGCCCAACCGACGGATAACCATGGTCTGCTTTGATCAGCACGCTCGGGATGTGAGAAAAGCTACTGCAAACAGTTACTTAAAATTTTTTTTCTGGCGCAAAAAATAAAACACAATAAAACGAACGAATTAGCCAATCTAAATGGAAAACAACGACACGTTTTCGTGAACACAAGTGTAAGCGTCGACTAGTGTGAATTCCAAGCAAATGTGTTGCCTAGCGGCATCCATAATTAACAAAAACACCATAGCAATATAGACGCGCAGCGAGTGCGGTGCCATCAAACACGTATAAATACACATGTACATTCATCTACAATCACAAACACATATGTATCAATACATGCACATGTATCTACAATCACAAACACACATGTATAAATACACATGTACATTCATCTACAATCACAAACAAACGCGTATCAAAACATGCACATTCATCTACAATCACAAACAAACACGCATCAATACATGCACATTCATCTACAATCACAAACAAACACGCATAAATGTACATTAATCTACAATCACAAACACATATGTATCAATAGATGCACATTTATCTACAATCACAAACAAACATGTATAAATACACATGAACATTCATCTACAATCACAAACAAACACGTATCAATACATGCACATTCATCTACAATCACAAATAAACACATATGAATCAACACATGCACATGTACCTACAATCACAAACAAACATGTGTCAATACATGCACATTCATCTACAATCACAAACAAACACGTATCCACATAAGCACACATCTGCGTAAATCCACGATTTGAGTTTGACAGTTTTTGGGATGAGACACAAGTCCCACAAGGGTGGACAGACGACGATCTTCACCAATATGGGAGAAGTGCACATTGTGGAATACCCGCTTGTACCTCTCACAAGACGCTCAATGCTGTCAGAGAAACAATCTTACCTTCATCTCCATGAACTCCTTCATTGTCCTCCTCATATACTCCTTGTGTTGCTCCTTTTCTTTGTTATCATGTTTCTGCTCTTTGAACCATGATTTGAAGTCTTTGAAATGGATCTTCTGTTGGAAGTAAACAAGAAACAAGACTGGTACGTGAACTACACTTCTCGTTTGGTTATGTCAAAGAACGAGCAAGTCTCTGGCTGAAAGAATAAATCATAACACCTTAACACACATCACAGTTATTGTGTGTATACCACACTGTCTAATAACCATATAATGGTTAACATTGTCTAATAGTGCCTATATACCCAGTGGTCTCGAGGTAAGGTGTTCGTCTTGGGTGTGGGACTCAGTGGTCTCGAGGTAAGGTGTTCGCCTCGGGTGCAAAATGTCGGGATTTTTTTTTTTTCACGTGGATCATCCGGTATATGTTTCCCCTGATCTCTGAGTAGTGAGACCAGACACCCGTGTGCAGTGGCGGGGACGTTAATAATACCTTAGCCGCTGCTCGGGCAAAATTCAAGTTAAATATCTACTCAAATTATTATATGGATATTCGCCCCACAGAGAATATGTCGCAAACATCGGACTGTGTGACTAAAACGTCAGATCTTGGTTATGTGGCTAGCAGAGCGGCTTAGATAGCACCTGACGGGCTGCGGGTATACCTTTCTCTAATTTACGCTTTTACCTCAGCTTGTCTAAAAAATAAGCGATCGTATATTCCATTGGCTGTCAGATGCTGGAACTGATCTGGCAAGTCACCAGTTGATTTTCACCTGGCAAAAAAAAAATATGAAACAAAAGAGGTCACACCTCCCCACCACGTCTAACGACATAAGCGGACTGAAGATAGATATAATATTTCATATAAATGCATGCATTATCTCTTTCAATAAGTTTGTTTGTCCAGAAACCCGTCCATCCCTTCTGCCTCGCGCCATCTCAACCCTGCCTGCATATTTCTTCTTTAATCGGCCACTCATCCTGTCAATCCCCAATTTCCTTCAACCCTCCCGCTCTTTCCCACTCCTGTCGGCGATAAGGTCGAATGGGAGCCAACAATGAACTATTTAAATTTGCTGACATAATTTCCCTTGTCATAACAAATTTTACTATAAAGTTGATGTTTTGGATCTGTAACAGACCCTCTGCTTGCCCTGGCCGCGATCTAACTTAGAACATTCTCACACTCATCCACATCATCATGACCATACTCAGTAAATGACATATCACACAGCAGGTGGCATATTTATTAAATCATACTCATATCATAGAATGAGTAGAGAAATTACAAACACAATATAATACATATCTTAACTAAACATTCTACTAAAACGGGAATTGTAAGCATTAGCTATTGATGGAATTCCCAACTATCTAAAAACCCAGTTCTATTGCTTTGCAATTACATCACACACACATCGCCTTAACTTCGTCTTCAACACACCTTATCAAATACTCTTCCTCACTGAAATCCCCTCAGGCGGGCGATCTCGACATACTCGTTCACAATGTGTCCTTGCTTACAAACACACGTTCAGATTATCTATTAATGCAAAACTCATTCACCTATTTGAGCGACCCTGTTCTATCACTAAACATTCGTCCAACAGTCTATCAATCGATCCTCTATCTAAGTCGGGGAGTAAAACATACTATCTACATTCAGTCTCTCTCTCTCACTTTCCTCCAAACAGCCTCTCTCTCTCCCTCACTCTCCATCTCTCCTCCAGCCTCCCGAGCTAAACTTTGTCTCGAGTTATATATCCTCAAGCAAGGCCAGAGCTTGACCAATCGATCTCAGGTATGGTCATCTTCAATCCCAATTGGAACGAAACACTTTGCACACCTGTCACTCATTCTCTCGCAGCAAGCCCCGCTGCCAATTTCGTCTGTCAATCAATCTCCCGCTACCAAAATCGGAAGGCCAGTGGTCAGTTTCTATCTGTCCACATTCCTTAACCCAACTCTGTTCTCCTTTGCTGAGACGGTGAGTGACCTTGACATGCATTCAGGTAGCTTTAGGCTTTAACATGTTCATGCATCCTAAACTCCCCTTGCTCCGGCGGGAACTGTTACAGATCTTTGGACACAAGGCGAGTTCAAATGAAACTGGACCAAACTGCAACAAGCGAACATACGTACGATGCACGTGGTGGCGTTACTTCTAGTGTAAACAGCACATACCAACCGTTGTTTGCACAATTTCATTATTCTCCGACTCATCGTTTCCTCAGCAGACGTTGAAAACATGGTGGATGTGATACGGAATCCGCCCAGAGTTGATCAGCGAGCGGTGATTTGGTTTCTAACAGCTGCAGGATGTCCACAAATCCACATTGATCGTAGAATGCAGGCAGTGTATGGTGAGACAAGTGTGTCGAAGACAATAGTGAATAACTGTGCAATGATGTTTAAAGAAGGACGTGAGTTTACGAAAGATCTTCCGAGACCATGTCAGGCCCATATCGCTGCGTTAACTCACGTCATTCTTTAAACATCGGTGTCCATTTCTTGATTGTTGTCTTCGACACACTTTTGTCACCAAACACTGCTTGCATTCTGTGATGAATGTCAACTGGTCGACATCCTTCAGCTGATATAAAACGATTCTCCGCTCGCTGATCAACTCTGGACGGATTCAGTATCACACCCGCCATGTCTTCAACGGTCTGCTGAGGAAACTGTGAGTCATAGGATAATGACATTTTGCAAACTTGACGGTTGGTATGTGATATTTTCATCGGAAGTGACGTCATCATACGTCTTGTACGTATTTTCATTTGATGCAGTTAGGCCCGGTTTCATTAGAAAAACGTCTCGTATTAATAGTAATCATGGTAGTGATTATGATGGTGTTAGTAATGATGGTGATATAATGGAGGTTTTAGTAATAATAATTGTGGTAGTGGTAGTTGTGATTCGAGTGGCGACGAAACTAGTGTTGATCTTAAAATGTTAATTTAGACGAACATGATGATCATATGTTGAAGATGATCTTTACATATGACGAATATTTGTAGAAACCTGAACCATTAAATAAAAACAGTTTCCACTTACTTTGTTGTCATTGCCACCTTTTCCTTCTTCCTTTTCGTTGTCCTCATCCTCTCTGGAATCATAATGATGTTTTGAATGCTTTTCTTCTTCTTCACTGGAATCATCTTGACGTTTTTTACACGTCCCTATTGCTTCACTGGAATCGTGATGGTGGTTTTTATGCTTCTCTTCTTTTTCTTTGGATTCATCGTGATGTTTTCTATGATTCTCTTCTTCGCTTGATTCATCATGGTGTTTTTTCTGGTTTTCTTCTTCTTCACTGGAATAATCATGATGATGTTTTTTATGCCTTTCTTCTTCACTCGAATCATCATCATGATGCTTTTGATGTTTGTAATGCTGCTTCTCTTCTTCGCTTGATTCATCATGATGTCTTTGATGGTTCTCTTCTTCTTCGTTGGTTTCAAAATGATGTTTTTTATGCTTCTTTTCTTTTTCTTTGGATTTATCATGATGATTTCTTTGCTTTTCATCTTCACTGGATTCATCAGGGTGTTTCTTGTGGTTTTCTTCTTCTTCTTCACTGGATTCATCATCATGATGTTTTGTATGCCTTTCTTCT